>AP028158.1:26255000-27505000 GCA_014132275.2 Samia ricini
CAATATCCGTCAACTGGCGAATTTTCCGAACCGCAAAAGCAGCGGAACTAAGCCTTCCTGCCAAAGTTTTAATATGCGGACCCCATTGTAACTTATTATCAAGTGTGATACCTAAAAACAGAGTTTTGTCAACTAAGCCTACTAAATTCCCTTCTATCTCTAACTTACAATCAATATGTTGCACATTGGGCAACATAAATTTTATGCATTTCGTTTTCTTAGTGTTAAGAAGTAAATTATTTAAGGCAAACCATTTGGAAATGTTTGCTAGTGTATTATTTAAGTGCCTAATCTCTGAATTTTTTCTTTTTACTTTAAATATAAATGAAGTATCGGGATGGGACTACCACCATTCGACGCGGATGTTTTCATAGGTTGTTATAGGCTTTATTTTTTGGATTCCATCGACCCTTTCTACATTTTTTTTTTTCGATTTACTCTTATGTGCATTGATTCAGTTTCGATTTACACTTGTACATTTTTTCTGCTAACAAAAACAAAGAACTCTCATTTTCTTCATTCATTTGTGATTTCGCTCACACCTAAAGAACATATGAAACGCGGGCGGAGTCGCCAGCACCAGCTAGTACTGATATATAGCCAGAATATATTTTATTATCTTTTGATTTGTGTGGACCATGCCAAATATATTCTTTTTTTAACAGATAATGTCAACAGACAAAGCACACAGAGAGCGGATGGTAGTCAGAGTTCAATACCATTGCCGGTGATGCTTATTGATCAGGTATGTATGATATATTTTCGATTTTAATTATATAGGTACCTAATCTATTAATATATTTTGTTTCATTCATTCCTTACTTAAAGAGAAGGCTAAAGCATCTACACCATCCAGCCATATCTGACGTTAGGTCACTTTCTTACAACGCTCTAACAATATGGCGGCCATTTACTAGAACTTTTCATAGAGTGTTCGAGACATCTCCGAATTCAGGTTTCGTGTGATTATTTTCAATACATTTGTGCACAACATCCAAACTATATCACGTGAAACACCATCAAAACTTCATAATATTAGCTCAAATACTGGACGTTAATGAATTTAAAAAAAAAGACTACTAGGTATATAGAAGACCGCTAAAACTCCATAATTAACTAACTTAAGAAAGTATACAGAATATTTCAAGTAATAAAAACACTACAATTTAAAATTGTTTTTGGTTCTTCTGTCTTTCAAATATAATGTATGCGCAGATCATTCAATTTTGTGGAGTATCAGTTGGATTCAAAATGGTTGAATCACAAAATACCAGGTTAATATAGTTGAGTAGATAACATAATATATTTAACGTAAACGTATTGAAATAAAATTAATAATAGATTGGAATCAAATAAAAACATATCTGTGTGGTAACATCGTTATATTATTATATGAACTACATTATCTATTAATTTGTCTACTTCGTTTTTTCAAATAAATAAGAGTGTTTTAAATATTTTTACTATCCTACTGAGAAATGACATGTTAGTTTTATCATGCTTAGTAATTGTGGAGAAATTACAGAAGTCGACATCCGTTGCAATATTGTCATTATTTATTTATTTTCATTACAAAAAATAGATTCTGAAGTCTTGCAAGTGATACATAATGATAATGTCTTATACTGACTTTAATGGAGTATTTTTAATAAGCTTTTATAGGAAAGTAGCTATATGCCCGCGGCTGCGCCCGCGTTTCATATATTTTTCACTGCTTAATTTATTTTTTAATTTTTTACACGGACCCCTAATAATTTGCCTATAATTTTTTTGCTAAGAACATTCCATTCAACCGAACGACGTCCACTGCTGGACATAGGCCTTCCCCAAAGATCTCTACTAACATTAAGCAAAGATATTTCTCACAAATTCATATACCTGCCAATAAAACTGTGTATTGAATCGGATTTTATTCACAATTTCATGTGTTTTAATTTTTTTACGCGGAACAAATTTGGTACATTTTGATGTAAAAACTTTTTTTTTTTTTTTTTTTTTTTTTTTTTTTTTTTTTATCTTAGGGAAACATACAGTTTATTTTGCTTATTACTAAATATTACAATAGAGTCACACACCATATAGAGATTCCACTCAAAAAAATATTTAAAAAAAACACGCATCAAAATGAAAGTATCAACTATCATAAATAGTTTTATTATTTATAATATTTTTTTATTTATTTAGTGAAGATTTACTTTACGGAAAAGCAACCCTGTTTGTTGAGGAAATTCCATACAAATTTTTGAAACTAAACGTTAATTGTCCCAAACATCATTAAAACTCTTGTTAACTGATGAAACAAGTGCAGTAACAACTTAATAAAAATAATAATAAAAAAAAATCTTAATAAGTACATACTCATTGAATGTAAAGTATGCTTACGTGACCTGACTTCCGTTTAATAGTGATGACTTGATGAGTTATAAATAATAATTCGTCGAAGCTATGCATGTTTCATTCTGTTGCCGCATTAGGGTGTTTCCGGGCCCTTTACAAATTAAATATACCTATATTATAGGTATTGTGACCGATTTTTTTTTGCTCCACTACCTGTGTGCCTGCGGCTGCGCCCGCGTGTCATATGTTCGTCACTGCGATTTAAGTTTATTGATACGGAACCCTAATTTTTTTTTGTAATAAGATAAAGTAAAAATATGTCTAATAGCTTCAAGCACTTGCTCGTAATACTGTGCATTGAATGATATTATTAAATTTTTATAAGTTTGAATTTTTTTACGCGGTACCCAAATTATATTCGAAAATTAAAAGTACCCTATGTTACTCGGAGTATCTTCAGCTATTTACCAAAAAAGCCCCGTCAAAGCACGTCCAGCCGTTCAGAAGATTACCCGGAACAAACAGACAGACAAACAAAAATTATAAAAATTGTATTTTTGGTATAGGTATCGTATATACATTCATATCTATTTAGTAAAAAGATTTAATTTTCACATTACAAACAGACACTTCAATGTTATTTATTAGTATAGATAAATAAGGCTGACGGGTAAATACAAAATTAAAATCCGATCACAAAGTAAGGGGAATCACGCGGTTCACAACAACAGAGATGGACACCATTATTATGTTACAACTAGCTGTTTCCGCGGCTTCGACCGGTTTTTCATTCTTGCTATTCTGCACAGTTAGTCACTGCGTTATATAGTTTTTAAATAAAGTTCGACAAACAGTGGACCCAAAATTATTTTGGTGCCAACAGAATGCAATGATATTTGTCACAGATTAAAATACTTGTCAGTATAATTGACCATTGAATCGAATTATGTTCAAAATTTCATGAATTTGTATTTTTTTTACGCGGCACCCTAGTTATTTTTCAAAAATAAAAATTACGCCCCTTAACTTTAGCTATCTGCTAGTTCTTTCAAAATCGGTACTGTCGTTCCGGAGATTAGCACAACAGACAGTGTAACATGGAATAATAGTAATGGCAGGCAATGAAAAAAATGTTTTTATAATAGGTACCGTATATACCTAGATGTATATTCATGTATATTTTATACAAAGTTATTATCTCGATAATACAATCAGACACTTTAAATTTATTTATTTGTATAGATAAGAGGTAGTCCGAACAAATTACAGTATGGGATTTGCGAATCTCTAAAGAATAAGTTTCAAAAATATATATTATCTTAACTTTGCCCTCCCAATAGATATTCGATAACTTAATGTATGTTCACAAAAAATTAGACTAGCTTGATCTAGTAAATGATTGGTATAAATTTAATATGAGAAATAAATATAAATTAGTCGTCCCACACTTTAGGCTAAGTTTATTTAGCTTTTTAGGCCATAGTGCTCGGTCTTGCAACAAGATCCCAAAGAACGTTTCCGATTAATGTGACAATAATTTCAAGCACTATGCCAAGCAAGTATATAATTTCAAAAATTTATTACATTGTGGATCATTATATGAACGATAGTGATGTCTGGAAATGACGCCCCTCTCTGTGCTTACGATAACAACGGTTTTATACCTATAATTTGTACAGAATCTATGGCCAAATTCATACAAAACAAAAAAATACCGGATCGAGTTTCTTGCCAGCTCTTCTCGACTGAGTTGTTTTCCGAACAGGCGGTAGTTTTGACGCGTCATAGGCGCCTTCTTATATGATTTTTTAATACTTTATTCAAGAAAAGAGGGTACTACAATAGCATATGATCTTCAAACCTTATGTGTTTTGTATAATTATTTTACTAATACTAGCCGTGTGCCCGCGGCTGCGCCCGCGTTTCATGTACTTTTCACTGCGTAATATAGTTTTTAATTATTTTTTTTATACGGGACCCTAATTATTTTCCACATTTTTTTTTTGCTACAACATTAAGCAAAGTTATTTCTCACAAATTCAATTACCTGCCACTAAAACAGTGGATTGAATCGGATTTTATGGGTTTTAATTTTTTACGCGGAACCCTAATTATTTCTGAAAAAATAAAGTAGCCAAAGCAGAGTAACGTCAACTATCTAACAAAAAAGGCCTGTCCAAATCGGTCCAGCCGTTCCGGAGATTAGCCGTTACAAACACACAGACAAGAATGTTAAAAATTGTATTGTATTTTAAATTGTATATATATTCATATGTATTTAGTATAAAAAAAAAACAAGCACTTAAATTTTATATATATTAACGACAACAAAAATTGATTTTATTTGAACGACTATCCGTCTCGCTATGGTCCTGTTATATTCCATTTTTATTATTATTATTATTTATTATTTATTTACTCTCTTGTTTACATCTTATAATATAGGTTACTGACCCACAAAACTGAACTTTCAGTTTGAGTGCAGGTCATGTTGTTATAATACATTTTCTTATATAATTATTTAAATATATGTTCGTAACAGTCTACGCTTCAATGTTATTTATTAGCATAGATTCATTTTGAAAGGTATAGAATATTCCCTCTCTATCCCCTAAAGGCCTAAACGCTTCAATCTCAAAAGATTTGCAGACTGGGTATTTAAATATTTTTCTCTCTAATATTTTTAATTATATATTATTCACTTAGCCTGTATCTGTTAACTTTAATAAATTACAGTCAACTCTCCTATAGAAATCAATTGGTCAATTAAATGCTATGGTTTTCAATTAAATTATTATTTTTTAAACAATATTATTTTTTCATTATATTTTTATAGGAAGGAAAGAACTTTGACATATATTTAAAGTTTTTTTATAAGGTCATTCAGATTATTATGAGTGAGTTAGATAGCGTGCGATCGACGCCTTCTACTTTTACAAACATGTTTGACGTCTTTATTGAGGATAAAGGTGCACAAGGAAAATTTGCGAAATTGAATATAGAGAATGATAAATAAAATTTTATTTTGAGAACGATGATTCTATTTTTGTTTTAGTTTTTGTCACGTGTTAATCCGTGTCTTATAAAATATTGCTTAGTTAAAGTAGTCCGACAATTGCTTTGTTTTCTTTTTTAATTTATATAGTAACCAAGTGGGCATTATCCACATGATGGTCAGTTTGGGAGGAATGTGGAAGCGAACCCGGACCCTAGTAATGTGAATGTTGTGGAGGGCAGCGTGTGGTTTAGTTAATCTGTCCCTTTGGATTAACCTGAGGCTAGTTCTGCCTAATAGGGTTTTTTTTTTTAATTGACTAAAAGGGGCTTGACAGCTTCACCGGACTTTGAAGCGAACGCTTAAGGCGCTGAACCTAAAAACGGTAGCCAGCGCAAGGGTACCAAATTGGTACGAACCTCGACTTGAGCTTTAATCATTGTTAAAACCCCGCGGAATTCGCTCTAGCTAACTTAACGGTTAGTAATCCTGTAAAGTAAAAAAGGTCCCTTATAGAACCCATATAACTTGGGTGTAGAGATGTAGTCTTGCAATATGAATTCTATGAGGACATTTGTAGCAGTATTTGTGGAAGAATGACTTCGGTAACACAGCCATTGAAGTGAAGTGGCAAAGCTCGCGTTGTTTGGATATGTTAGGCGACTCTTACTGTATACTACTGTATACAGTATACTTACTGTCATACAGTTAATTTTACTTGCAACGAAAATAGCTATGGTTAAATGTTGCCTTGGTAGATGTTGCAAGCAAAAAACAAAATTGCAACTATAAACATAGTTAAGTGTTTTATCTATAGTCGAATTTAGCAAATGGTTATCGTAACTTGGGATACAGATAAAAATTTTATTATATAAAGTACCAGTAAATATTTAGTTTCTGTAATAGCTACCCTAAGACAATGATTATAGTCGAATTTCCTCTTTAACCCATTGAGCACTAACCACTAACCTGGCGTTTACGCCTGCTTTCCATTGTTCTCCTATTGTCTTATTTTTATGGGTACTCGACATATTAATAAAACTAAAAGTTGCTCAAAAGGCAATGGTAATGGTCTTTGCTTGGGATTTTACTGTGTGATCGAACTAGTAATGAGGAGATCCGCTGAAGAACCAAAGTGACATTGCCCGGAGAACTGCCAAATTAAAGTGGAGATGGAATGTGCACGTTGCTCGTAGAACCGATGTCCGATGGCGCTAACGGGTTCTCGAATGGATACCACGTAACGGAAGATACAGCTCGTGTAGGCGCCCTAAACAAGGTTGACCGACGATCTTATAAAGGTCGCGGGAATCCGCTAAATATAAGTGGTGGATGACTAGTTATTGTGGAGATCTTTGTCCATCAGTAAATTAACAGACGAAATATTAGTTAAAGAAGATTAATTAAAGATATCTCAACCTGATTAACTTATCAATTCATTATTATCTACCAACTAATATTCGTCCACTAGTATTAGACTCGTAATGGGATAATTTTAAGGGCCTTTTAACAACGTCTTAATAATTAGTATAATTTACCAGAATGTATGAAGAAACTGACATAATGGTAATAATGTTTGCAGGGCGTGCAATTAGGTACGTCGAGTCAAAACGGTAACTCACCAAGTATAGAAACCAGCTCTGACTCTAGCCAGGTGAGTAAATTTTTTACATTTAAATACATACGGTTATATGTTAATTATTTATGTACATATATGCATATGTTAAATGCTAGTAATAATTATTATGTATAGAGCAATCTCAACAAAAATGTTTACATACTTGTGTGATTTCGTTTATGTAATAACTGACTATTCAGTTGTACGCAAGGTTTTTTATACTTTTAAAGATTATGTTAAAATTTTGATTAAATGTATGTTATGGTGATGATGGCGAAGAGGGTAGTGCGGCCGGATTCCGTATCAGTGGACGTCAAAATCAGCCTGTACAGTCTTCGAAGAAAAAACATCGCGAGGAAACCATAGCGCATGGTGATAGGGCATTTTATATCAATAGGTGTGTTCCGGCAGCATCACTCGAGAACCAGAGTACCTCTGAGGTTATTGCGTTTACCATCCTGAACCACATGGTCACTTATCATTGTTAAGATTGTGGTGAGATTGTAGTCAAAGCACTGAGTCTATACCGTGTAAAAGATACAAAAAGTATTCCCTGGGAAAAACCGCACCGTTCATAACCATTTAAACTCCAAGATATGAGACCCTGCCGATGGCGATTCCTACAATGGTAGAAAGTAGATGTCGGCATTTTCTCGAACAAATCTTAGGCAAATGATGTGTTTGTAATGACTTTGCGTTGTTTCAATGTTTTTTGTCATTATTGTCTCTATGTACATACGTGCACGCACGAAGGAAATTTAGTTTGATAATAATTTTTCTCTATTTTAGAGCGCTCAATTCTGAGTAATTTCTGAGATTGACTATGATATCACAAAACGTGTTACTTTAAAAAAAATTCTGAAAAAAATACATAATCAAAGCTTGCGTGTATTATATATGGGAAATTTTGTTACGCTCTGGGAGAGTACTTAGAGTTAATATTGAGGGCTCAAAGTTTTCAGGCAATTTAAATATTTCCGACGAAATTTTTGTATCGGGACTGAAAAAAAATTATTGTTAAAAATAATATACAAGGGTTTTGTTAGTGCGTCTGAGAAATTCCTTATAAATATTGGTGGAATTCCGTCTGGACCAGCCCCTTTCTTCACATCCACACTTTCCGAACGAATCTTTTTATTTGAGGGAGGTAACACTCTGATGAGGAATCAGATGCGACAAAGGTGTTTGATCTTGGTTAATAAAATAAACGGAGGACAGATATTTAGCAAATAAGCCTGCGACAAGATTACTCTCTGCAAGTTGACCATTATATATGACTGTGCGGGAATACCATCATGTGATTTTTTAGATTTTGTGTACGCCTTAAGATTTAATATTTGTTTTGGCTTCCTGTTCAATCTTAGCTAATTAGGAACTGAAACAACAATCTATGATTTTCTTTGATTTAACACGTAATCTATTAAATGTGTCATAATCAAGCGGGTTATTGTATTTTTAAAATTTTATTCGGTATTTTTTAGCCTTTTATTATAGTAATATTTGGTACAGGTTATTTGTCCTTGTAATGTTTCAAAACAGTCATAATTATTAAAAAATGAGTATAGCACCATTTATGAATATTCGTCAGAAATACATATTGATTTAATTTAGTTTTATTTTTGTAATTTCATTATTCTTAATACTATTAAGCAAACACATATTTATTATGATGTTTTAATATGAATATAGATCATCGCTATTTACGCATTATATAAATTTACATATAAATTTACATATTTATTTTAAATTACTACAGAGTATATACTTTAATCATACCAAATTTCATCCAATTCGGTCCAGTATTTTTTGCGTGATTGGCCGAACAAATTAATAAACGGATAGACAGACAAAAATTTCAAAACCATCGAAATTTGCTCTGTAATCCATTCTCAACCCCTCATGGTATTTTTTCTGAAATATCTTCAATGTACAGATTTCATCTGTCTAGCCTTTTATTATAAGTATAGATTTTCAAATATTTTATAAAAGAATCATCACCGTGGGAGTTATAAAGATTGTTTAGTCATGCTTATGTGACATTTTAACTTATGGCAATGCAAATAAATACCTGGTTATTTGAACAGTTAAACCTTTTAGGTTACCATAAAGGAAAAGATATTTTACATTAGTTTATACTAACCAAAGATATTGTTTTTTTAGTATTTCTGTTTAAAGATAATGTTTATCATAATGGGAAGCCAATGATTGAGAAGTATTCTGAATAGAAGGAGAACATTTGTAGTGATAATCGCTTAGTGGGTAGTGTGTGGTGGTTGGAGTCGGCGTTGACGGGCGTAGATTCGAATTTACCTATCCTTTTCTATTAAGAGCCTGAGATTTCGGTAAAGACATGCATCGAAATCAAATCTAGTTTTCAAGCTAGGAATGTATTGGGGTATTTCCTACTTAGGCGACTGTTGACCTCGGCAGCTCGCTATACCATGTCCACGGTCTGGTCCCTACGTGTTTCAACAACTTTAGATTCCTCTGATTTTTTTAAATATGAACTGTGTTGAAACGTTCGGTTATCTGTATATTACAGAATACACCATCGAAGCAAGGCTGCAAGGACGATGTGAATGATGAAATAATGAAGACCGTTTCCGCTATACCGAAAATGAGTTATGAAGATCTGAAAGAAGCGACTAACAATTGGTGCGATAGCAATTTGCTCGGTCGCGGTGGTTTCGGCCATGTGTTCAAAGGTAAACGAAGTTATAATATTGTCAGGTTTAATCTAATTACAATATAAGTTTATAGCTAGCAACAGTAGCTCAGCTTGTTCTGGGACCCTCTCAAAATTAATATTTAAATCATTCCTATGTTAATTTTATAAGATATGTTGGCTCTGTTGACAGTATTTACACGTTTGGTAGAAACTCTAAACTTTAGTGCGTACTGTTTAAAAATGTAAACTGAGATAATATTAAGTTTTTCTTATATACCCAGTAATCCCCGGATCCCATACCTTTGATACGAAAGATACGGGGCGATAGCTACTTCACCCCCGATTAGGTTCAAACATTTATAATGTCACCTTAATCTAGAATGTTCTATCCCAATTTGTTTGTTGTTTGCCGATAGTCAATATGCAATTAAAAACTAGATATGCACGGGATAAGCTTATGCCATAAGGACAATTGACTTAAATTTAGACACGGTATTAATAAATAAAAACGAAATGAAATTATGATATATATAAAAATCGAATGTTCTCCCGGACAAAAAATATGTTTAAAAAAAATAATAAACATCGGCAGCAATGAAACTCGTCTTATAGAGCACTGCAATACTTTTTACCAGAATTTGTTGAACAGTACGCCCTGTATCGGTCATAGTAATTTTCAATCGTTGCGGCTGAGTGCCTTCAGTACTCGCCTCCAAAGTCACGGTGAAGCTGTAAAGGCCCTTCCGGACAACAGCATTAACAAGGTTCGAAAAAAAAATTCAATCCCCATCTAAAAGTCTGAATAGTATAATGTAGTGTTGCCGGATCTTTTATTGTCCATGAATTTATTATATCCAATAAATTGTCCATCGAGTGTCGCTTATTCTTCATCAACCATAGTGTGTCTGATTACATTATTTTACATGATCATGTAAAAATTGGTTGAAGGATTGTTTTGTTATCCATTGTTACGTTCAATGTAAATAAATTATTGAACAGAAATTGAAACAAATGAAAATAATTTGACTCATATTCGTCTTTGTTAATACGGTGTTTATTGCAGAAGACTGCATGCATGCTTACAATTTATAGTAAATTAAATATTCTGAATAAAACATATTGCTACCGTAACTTAATTAATTAAAAAAAAATTGTTTTTTGTTTAATTGCATTAATATCCGTCTTCAATGAACACATTCCCAGCATCAATCCGCCCGGATACATCATTGATCACAGTAGTATCAGACCATGTAAGGAAAATCTAAGCCACCCCCTCCCGCTCCTTTCACTTAGCGTAGTATTTTGAAGACACCCCCCCTTAAACGAGTTACGTAGTATGGGTAGGTTCCCTTAACAGCGTTAGTCGGATAAAAATATATAACGTTTATCAATTCATTCAATCATTTATTTCAAAAATATATAATTTTTTTTATTTTTATAATGATTGATGTTTGCAAATGCATGTTTTTAGATTATGTCAAAATTTTCAAGACGTAATAAATGTATTTCTACTTAGTTCTTATAACGATACGTCATGCCATCTTTCTTACGATGAACATAATATAGATAATTATTTATACATTATCTTATCGGGAAATATTATGTATGGAAGCGTGAGGTAAGGAACGAGTTACATTACTAGCCGCCATGCTTTTATGTTTTTTTTTTTAATTTAGTAACTAGCTGTATTCCCGTGGCTTCGCCCGCGTGTCGTATTTTCTATTACGCACAATTAATAATATAGTTTTTAAATAATCATTGGGAAGTAATATTTTGCTGGTTATTTATTTTATTTTGTGGTAAGTACTAACAGAAAAAGAAGACATTTGTCACAAATGCAAAACATTTACCAGTAAGAGTATCCATTGATTGAATTGTTTTTTGTTCACAGCTTTATAAGTTTTAATTTTTTTTTACCCGTTACCCTAATTATTTCCAAAAATAAAAGTGGTCTGAATCACGTGGACTAACTGTAGCTATCTATTAGAAAAATTTAAATTATAATATTTTTTCGAAAATAATTAGGGTTTCGCGTAAAAAAAATTAGAACTCATGAGATTGTGAATGAAGTCCGATTTACTGGCAAATGCTTTTTGAACTTGTGATAATATTTTTGCTTTCTCTTAGTGCCAAAAAACATTATAGGAAAATAATTAGGGTTGCGTGTAAAAAAAAAAATTAAAATTCACGAAACTGTGAACAAAATACGTTTAATGGACAGCGCACCTTCAAAACATTATTTTCCAATAATTATTTGAAAACAGTGAATTATATATGAAACGTGGGCGCAGCCGCGGTCACACAACTAGTCTATTATATAATCATTTATTGATGATATGATTTTGAGGGGTTGTATTTAGCGAATTTTTGACGTTACATTAATTTTAAAAACAGTTAAATGAAATGCAATTATGTTTTTTTTAAAGTGTAATGCAAATATGGTTTATGCAGGTGAATGGAAGCATTTGCCAGTCGCGGTGAAGAGATTACGCGACAACGATGGTAGAAATAAGGAGTTGATCAGAGAAATGTGCCTTAACCAATACAGGCATGACAATATATTGCCTTTATACGGGTACAGTTTGGGAGGTAAGTTTATTCTATTCTATACTATAGTTTGGACCCCAAATAAAATGTGCATACTTCTAAAATCCTATGGGGAATGTATATCCATGGTTGTTTGTTTTTGTCTCTTTACTGTACATTTACATGGGGCTGTTCAAGTGATTTGTATGCAAAAGTTTTAAATTAAGCATTGTCATAATTTTACAAAAAATAACATCAAATGTAAATAAGTAAACATTCCTTAACATACGCATCATGCGGACTCTCTCCTTTATGTTATTATAAAAAACTAGCTAGCCACAGGGACTGCCTATAGAACTGAAACTTTTATTTTTAAAAGTTAATTTAATAATACACGGATAATTAATCGTACAATTTTGAGCGTGATTTATAATTCATGACCTTAATTAGAAAATTGTTGTAATAATTTAGTACTAATTGTTTCTACTCGATCATTTAAATCGGGAATTTATGGGAAAGTATTTTAGATATGGCAACACAAAAGCGTCTACTTAAACGTCATTTTGTATTTATCGTTTATTTTAAAACTACAGTATTTTTAATTTATGACTGAAATTTTCCTATATAAGCGAATATAAAAGGATCCTGTAAATTTCTGAAATGATAGGAAGTAAAAATATATATATATATATATATATACACGATAAATACAAAATGACGTTTAAGTAGACGCTAAATAAATATATATAAATTGAAAAATCACTTATTAACACTTTAGTGATAACTTAAAATTTGATAAAAAGTATTATTCTATAAATAAAAATTTTATTTTGTTAAGTGAAGCTAAATAAAAAAAAAACATTTCATAAACAATATTTAAACTGGCACTAATATATCGGGAAATCCGCAATTGTCAAAAATACCGTAGATACCTACGGAAAACATCCTTGTGTCGTTAAGATGAGCTGGTGATGGATTCGACTTTTTAAATATTACATTTAAAAAAGTTGTGGTTTGTCATGTAGTCGTTTTTAATTAATTAAAAGCAGTAATTGACTACATATTATGTTATCTTGATAGTATTTTACGTGATATAGTTTAATTATAGTGCAAAAGTGAAATTATTTAGAAATAATAACACCAAGCGTGAAGTATGATATCTCACAACCATTCCTGTTGAAATAGCGGTAACAATTTTAGTACTGCGTTGTATGAAAATATTTCTAACATCAGACTTGGCTGCATGGTCTAGTATCTTTGCCTCAATTCTCATACAAAAAACAAATTTCCGTCAAGTTAAGGGAGTTAAATTTAAGCGTGAGACCTGGTTGCATGGTGTTGCACCTTTGCCTTTTCCTTAATTCTCATTTAAGGGTTTAAATACGTGTATTTTAGGACCGGAAGCGTGTTTAGTGTATCAGCTAATGGCGGGCGGTTCGTTAGAGCATAGGTTAAGGGGAAAGACGCATCATCCCCCGCTGACGTGGTCGCAGCGGTACCGAGTCGCCCACGGTGTTGCCAGGTGATATACTTACTTAACATATTTCTAGATTGATTTATCTATATAAGTATTTAATTATATTTTGAACGCATTAATTTTATTTCGCTGAACAAAGTTTCCGTTGTGACAACTAAAATGCAAGATGGGGATATTACACGTTTAAGATAGTCCATTAATCATGTGAAGCATAAAGTAAGAGAGGTGGAGGTTAGGAAAAAAGTCACGAAAGATCTCAAGGGCGAAGGGGTTATGTAATTAATTTGTTGCTTGAACACGCGACATATAATTTTTAAGACTGAAAAGCGGCGCCTGACCTTGTCTTACCTTTGCCTGGTAACGATTTCCAAAATGTTCTTGTATTAAATAAGGTATTTAAAGATAACACATATTGTGAAAAATGGATTACAAAAGGAAGACATGTTGCGTCTTTAAGTTATTTTTTTTTATAAAATGCGAATTTGAAAGGCGAATAATGGTGTGTAAAAAATTATTAAAGGTTTTATTCTCGAAGATCTCACTACTAACTCGCTGACCTTCATAATTGTTTTTTGCAAAACATATATTATAATTTTAGACAAGTATCTTATATATGTTAATAATTTGGTCAAGGCGTACGGTAGGACTCGATTGAAACCTTACCTGAATAATAAAACATAAAAAAATAATGATTTCGAATCGACAACGTATATCCGCAAAATTCGGATTGTCGAGTATTTCGTTAAATTCTAATGGTGCAAATGGCAGACGCCATATTAGCCACCCGGACGCCATCTTGAGTTCGTTAAGGCCGATTCACAAGTATCAGTGAAGTTACAGGTCCTATTGTGTATTATGAGTCACATTTCACCCGAGCGAAGCCGGTTTTCATATAGTATATAATAACTAATGAGCACTGTTCGGAGATTTTGTGATGATTCTAGGCGCGTAAGTGGGGATGCACCGCCGTCATTCCAGAAGTCTCTCAGTGCTCCCCAACTCTTCGCGAAGCAAACATCGTCGCTCCGACATAATATACCTATATATTAGGTTCTTACATATGATATTAGCGTTTTATATGGAAAAAATAAAACTTTTTTTTAACTTAAATTTTATATATAACCAATCGAAGTATTTACACACTTTCGCCATTTTATAGGTAGTTCATTGATTCTGTTGCTGTATAAATTGTGTTAGCGAGAACCAATAAAGTCTTTGTAGACAGTTTGGACAACCTAATCGGAATTGAATGTTTTTTCCTTATACACACATTTTTTCTTTTCTTTTTACACGATATACAGTGCTTTGAACACAATCTCACCTGATGTTAAGCGACGATGTGGTCCAGGATGGTAAACCTAGATGTACTGGTTCTCAAGCGATGCTGCCGGAACACACCTGTTGGTATTTGGTGACAGGTTTCTAACTTAAGGGTAGTAGTTACCCATGCGGGTATTATTAGAAAATACCCTACCACCATGGTATGGTTTCCTCACGATGTTATCCTTCACCGAAAGCTCAGGCTGATTTTAGAGTTGGATAGATGGGTTTGAATCCGCGTCCATTGATGCGAAATCCATCCGCACTACCAGCTAAGCCATCGTCGCTTCAAAACCATTTTCAGTTGTTTAACATCTCGATTTTCCATCAAGGTTTGAAATTGTTGACAATACAGATCTGCTGTAATAGTCTGGCCAGATCTTAGTAAGCTGTAGTGTATGACATAAGGATTGGTCTACTAAAGACTCACCAGACCACCTTTTCAAAACCTACACACAAATGAAAACGATATAAACTATATTTATAGAGGTCTGCAATACCTTCACAATATGGCCGGTACACCCCTTATACATGGTGATATAAAACCTGCGAATATTCTATTAGACCAGTGTCTGATGCCGAAGATAGGCGATTTCGGTTTGGCTAGAAAAGGACCTTACGGGGAGGATAGGACTCATTTGAAAGTTTCCAGGTATGTATAAAAATGACACTTTTTTCTATTAGATTCCTAGGTATATAAGAGATCGTTTTCTATACTTTTATTAGCTGAAAATAAAGTTGAAAATAATCAAATTTTTAATTTTAGCTTCCGGTTTACTAAACGAATTAAAAAAATAAGTTTTAAGATATTGTCCAAATAAGATGAAAGGGAGAATTAATTTTATAAAAAATCTATAAATAAAACTTTACCAATTGGAGGTTTGTTCCCGATAACTTCACGTATATTTTAATATTTTTTCGGGTAATCACTTCGACCACACTGTTTTTACATATAGGGTCCTAGATGGTGATGATTTAAGCAACATTTACTTATTTAATCTTTTTTTTTTTGCTAAAAATTATGCCATTGCTTATGTCATCATGGGAGGGGAATAAATGCTTTATTACCTACCGTTGCTGAAAAGGAGGAGTGGGGCCCCTAATAAATATTTTTATCTTTGTACTTTGGGTTATTGTAAGTGGATCATTGTGTGAACGATGGTGATTTCTATAGGTGACCGCGTCTCTGTGTATCTACTAATAAACTTTGTAACTATTAGTTGTACAATTAGAAAAAAAACACATATTAAAAAAAAACAAATCGAGTTTTTTCTTCTCGATGACTGGGTTGTTTTCCGAACTACTTTGACGTTGATAATCGGCTGATATAATTTGAATGTGTTATATTTGCCCGTAAAATTACATATTCTCTGATAAAACGACTGGGTGGGCAACTCTAATTCTGTCCTGTGGATGTTATGGAATAGGCCAAACGGTACCTTCCAATTCCACTGAGCTAGTAAAACTAGTAAAAATAATTTGCACCTACGTTAGCTATTTTGCCTGTCTCGGGTATTTGTAAGATTGAGTAATATGTTATGTGTAGCATATATTTGTAATATCTTGCCAACATAATCTAAGTTTCCCAACAATATTTGATATAATTATTGTCCGAAATAAAAATGATTATTATATTAAAAACACAGACGTAGCCGCGGAAGTCAGCTAGTTTGTTTTAATAAAACGTAAACTATTTGCGTTTGTATGTTATCAGGGTGTACGGTACTAAACCGTATTTGCCAGATGAATACTTGAGGTCGCATTTCCTATCGCCCGCTGTCGATGTATTCAGTTATGGCGTAGTGATTGCGGAAATGGCAACCGTTTTACAAGCAATCGATCGCACCCGACCTCGCCCCCTACTCGGGGTCTACATTCACGACTTGCAACGCGACGGAATGGATTTGGGTAATTATAATTTGTATCAAGATTTGTTGCTTTCGATATTTAAAAAAAAACATTTAGGCTGACATGGGCACTGCCGACAGTAATGAAAACTTTTGAAAAACTGGTTTTTATTGTTTAAATTAGCTCGGTGTATTAAAAGAACGTATATCTAATTTATGCATCAACACGTTTGGAATTTATCTAAATAAAATAAATTTGAAATAAGCATTTACGGAAAAATATTTTACTTGTGCCAATAAAAAAGTGTCACCACATTTGTTACAATAAATCATGTTAAAGACTTGTATATATATATGTATATGATTGTAGGTAATATAATGAAATTCTGTTTTTATTGTTAATTGTGTACAATACACTAAAGATTATAGTTTTGAAATAGTGACATTTGACAATTTATTTTGTCCGTAACATCGTTTCCCGCGTCAGGCGTAACCAATTTTTTTTCTGCATCAGCCTTGCTGGAAGATCCTGTGCTCCGCGGTACAGCTAATTCGAACCCTCAACTTTGTCGCGAGTTTATCACAATCGGTATACATTGCACTAAACACGCACGTCACGAGAGACCCACCATGCTCGACGTTTACAAACGACTCGACGCCATGGAACTGCCTGGAAAACATCTGACTTAGTCTTAAACTAAACGGCACTCATTGATATTATTTATCGAATAATAATAATAACTTATTTTTATAGGACGTAATTGTAACTGAAATAAGAATATAACGGCTTTTTGTTATTTGGTAATACGCTAGATGGCGCTGTAATGTAGTCGAATGAACTCCTGAATCGCACTAATAATTTATCTCTAATGGAAAAATATATGTTATCGTTCTGAAACGTGATGAATATTTATTTAGGATGGAGAAACATTAATAATCTGTTATTGTACTTTATAATTTTAATAAAAAAATTATATATTGTGCCATATTCTGTTTGACACCACATATTAACTACATTTTAGTTAAAGGTGTAATATTTTATATTACTGTATTTTTATAAGGTTAAGGAATTACGATGAATTGTTTTTAATGTTGTATACGATTTTGCAAGCGGCTTCGTGTATGAAATTCTGAATCGCGCTAAGTATATTTTACAAGCGATGTTATGTTATTACCTATTAATATGTCTAGCATTTATGGTATCATATGAACTTTTGTAACGTAATCAAATAATATGTTTAATTAACTGCTATCTAAAACACAGTGAACATTTTGTAAAAAAAAAATTTCAATAAATTATACTTGTAACTTCAGAGTTATTGAAATTAGTATTTAAGCTTTTCTAAAAAATATTATAACTATAGCATGATGGGTGGATATTTCGGTGCTAATTAAATAGTTTTCATTTAGTTTTAATATGATTAATCACGGACTGATTATATGTTTAAGTTTGAAATACATTATTAATATATTTTTAATAAAATTTCTGATTCATAGTATACGTTTTATTTTCAATTTATTTTAATTTTTCGTTTGTCGCGGTTCTGATTATGTTAGAGGATGTTTTTCGCAGGTCGCTATTTTTTATCCTTATAAATTTGGATGAAATATATATTAATGTGTCGAGTACCCATAAAAATGAAACAATAGAAAGACAATAGGAAATCCGGCGTAAACGCCAGGAAGGTGCTCAAGGGATTAAAACCTGACTGGGGAGTTCATTATGGTTTTCATACACATAATTTACATTGTTTTAACGGTTTTAACGAAAACATCAGATACATATATAATTTCCCAATTTTCTTTAATCTTTCTTCTCAGTTTGGAGTCTGAAAAGTAAATTTTACGGAATTTGCTCCGGACTAAATCTACGGTGGTTATAGGAAACTACTGGACCTTACAGAACCCATGTAATTGCATGTAATGTGCAAGGGTGTAGGGTGTAGAGTAATGCGTGTTATGTTAGTACATAAAAGTGTTACGGCGTCAGTCTGGCGGCGGGAAAAGAAGCCGCTCCAGTTGGAGATTAGAATACCGTCTAGGCCACTGCCGGAAAAGGACTTCGAAGTACAATAATTTGATTAATAAGTACATATGGACAGCCTAATGGTGTGTAGAAGACGGAACTGTATCGCACCAAGGTGAACCATAGAGCACAGCGATACCCAGGAAAGTCGATACTGCTCAAATGGACGCAAATATTTGGCCTTGAACAATTGATCAAGGTGTAGGAAGTCCTAGAATCATTGATCTATTAGCTATCAAAATTAATTCTTGGTCTTTCTAAATCGCTCCTATTATTACCAGGAAAACATCGTGAGGAAAACATATGGTGGTAGGGCATATTCTAATGTCTGGTTGGGTAGCTACTAATCCCAAGCTTGAAAACTTGTCACCAAATACTAATAGGTGTGTTCCGGAAGCAAAACTTGAGAGCCAGGTCTTCTAGGTTTAGTGTGCTTCCCATCCTGGGTCACTTCGTCACTTCACATCGGGTGACATTGTGATCAAAGTTCTGACCCTATAACAGTATTAAAAAACGTGTTCTGTTCTATCAGAGCGGTTGGTAAATGTTGATTTTATGACCTTTATCATTAGATACGAAAAAGCAAAACGTAATTTGCCATTATTGTGTGAAGGAAAATTATTATTAAAAACTACAAATTATAATTATTAGTTCATTTATTCGTATCTATTATCAAAATGTAAGTATATCAAAGTCCGGTTTATAGTTCAAATCTAAGGTTCTAGTCTTTGTAAAATGTCGGTACCAGAATGCGGATAATCTCGGCTTACGAGCTTTCATCGGATCATCGTAGTTCGTCTCAAATAGACCAAATTTCACGCTGCAAAGAAAAAGTTATGACTTATAAATTCTAAAATACTTTATTCAAGTATTGACTTTGATAAGGCGATTATCACGTCAAAGTATTAACCACCGGTTCGGAAAACAACCCGGTCATCGAGTAAAACCACAACTTGATCGGGTTTATTTTTTATGTTTTTTATATAACAGAACTCACCATCGTTCACATAGTGATCCACCCTATAATAATCTTCTGCTCTGGTCGAATAGCAGAATAACTATACCAGAAAACATTGGAAAATTTCCCTTAAGAAATCTATCAATAAAATTGATTTTCTTTTACATTTTGTATGGAACGGATTTATTATTGTCTAGCTGTGTGCCCGTGACTGCGGCCGCATGTTATATATTCTTCACTGGGGGTTTTTTATACGGAACACTAATTATTTACTATTTTTTTTAGTACTAAGATAAAGTAAAATATTTCTCATAACTTGCCCGTAAAGCTGTGCATTGAATCGGATTTTATTCAATTTTTCATGAGTTTTATTTTTTTTATGCGGAACCCTAATTATTTTCGAATATTAGAGTACTCTAAGTTACTCGAAGTAACTTCAGCTATCTACCAAAAAAAGTTCCGTCAAAATCGGTTGAGCCGTTCCCGAGATTACCCATTACAAACAGACAGACAACAATTTTATTTTTGGTATAGGTATCGTATATACATTCATATCTATTTAGTAAAAAAAAAAAAAAATTAACATTACAAACAGACAGTTTAATTTTATTTATTATTATAGTTAATTGAGTTTTATCATTTAAAAGAAGATTTATCTTCGAAAACTCATCGGATTTTTTAATATTGCACGACCCGTTTTTAGTTTAAGAGAAGTCAGGCAGATACGAGATAAGAATGGTTTGATGCTTTCTTGTAAAAAACAATTATTAGAACAGGCATGAAAATGTGTCCTGAACTTTCAATCGTGGGGTTTACCATGTTTTTGTAAAGTGCATGGTCTGTCTGCCGTGTGGTGCCGGTTAAGAAAAGAACCACCCCATACCTACCCGTGGGTGTCGTAAAAAGCGAATAAAGGATAAACCAGAGTATGAGCAGCAGCATCCTCTGAGTACCACAAACATCTAGTACGATCCCCAACCCGCCTCCCAAGCGTGGTGATTATGGCAATCCCTCCTTTTGTGGGAGACCTAAGTCTAGCAGTGAACGTCTTACGGTTGAATGAATGAATGAAATGTCTGTCTGCGGTTTAGCAATGCTATTGTGACGTTGACAATACGAAAATGATGACACTGAAAGTGGAGATAATTAAGGACGAAGAACTGAAAAAATAAATTCTAATATTTAATTTTGTCGAAGATCAATAATTCGATATGAACGCTCTAGCAAAGTCTATGACGAAAAAAGGTAAATAATTAACTTAACTTCTCCAAGTAAGAAAAATAGGTTTAAATTTAAAAGTCGAATGAAAATAATAGATAACAAAAATGAATAGGTACCTATATCCACTATCCCATTCAAAGTTGTCCATCAAACTCCAAGCGGTGTAAGAGACAACGTTACAGCCGTCCTTTTCTATCGCATCGAGAATGAAAGAGAGGTACTGTTGGTAATAACTGATCCGGTCTACGTCGTTCAAACCGCCGAATGTTCCGAAGCCGTTCTCTGTGATCATTATCGGCGGATCGTTGCAGTTGTCTTTCACCCATTTTAGTGCTTTCCTTATACCTTCTGGAATTACCTGAAAATTATTATATACCTAAATAATAAAATCATTGGTGATTTTGTGTATGTCACTGTTCAAGAAAGTGGTCAAATAATGCGTCAACAACATATTATCCTTTGTTTTCCTAAATAAATTATCGAAAAAATAAATTTATGTGCAAAATTAAACGCTTGTAATTTGGTATTATACTGCAAAAAATAATATCAGCGCTAAGTAATACTTCGATTTTTTCTTAATTAGATAAAGGTTTGGAAGGTAAGGTGAAAAGAAACATAATTATTTGGAAGCATCACTTAGAACCAGTACCTAGACTTAATATTTACAATCCTGTACAATATCATGACTTAAAATCAAGATTGTGGTTAAAGCACTGAGCCATCGTAAAAAAAAAAACAATATTCTATAATCACGATTAAGTAGATATACTCAATAAAGTAATTTATATCAAGCAAGTAATGACTTGTCTATAAATAGGTTGGTAAATCGGCTAGGTTGCGTTCAGGAAGCTACGTAAAATCTCATCCGAAGTACCACAGTATCTCCGACCACTGTGAGTTGCCTATGATGGCATAAAGCACTGAGATGTGGGCACTCACAATGGGCCTAATAAGAACACTCAAGGTTAATTAAGGGCCAACACAGAAAGCTATGCTTAGAGTTCCACTGCTTGATCGAATTAGAAATTAGGAGATCCGTAGAAAAACCAAAGTAACCGACAATGTAAATTGTACCAAACTTATGTGTACAACCCAATGAGGGTTGGACACATTGCTCGCAGAACCGATGCCCGATGAGGCCGACGGGTTCTCAAATATCTACCGCGTACTGGAAGACGCACCGTAGGTAGGCCCCCAAAAAAGTGGATCGACGACCTGTGAAGGTCGCAAGAATTCGCTGGTGGTACAGTGGACGTCTTTTTGCTGACATGATAACGAAGTATCGCTGATCTACTCTCTTTCGAAATAAGATTTTAATCCTGTGATTTTTTTATACTCTTTGACCTTAATCTTGATTGATAAGTAACAATACGGTGCATGGTTTTCAAACTTGAGGTTGGTAGCTTTGTTATAAAATACACTACACTATGCTATGACTTCAGCTATGAAAGCTCAAGCTTATAATAAAGTCGTATAGTTGGGCTCTAAGTCCATCGGCGCGTAATCCGACCGTATTTAAAACGTCAAACCGTTCAATATTCGGGTGACTTAATTTAGATTGTTTAATATAAACTAGCTAAGTGCCCGCGGTCATAGTTCCTTATGATCTTCAATGCGTTTTAATTTTTTTATACGGAACCCTAATTATTTTCGAAAAACAAAAGTACCTTAAGTTACGCGAAGTATCTTCAGATATTTAACAAGAAAAGCCACATCAAAATCGGTTCAGCCGTTCCGGAGATTAACCGGAACAGGTTATATACATTTATATGTATTTAGTAAAAAATTGATATTTTGCCATTACAAACTGACACTTTAATTTTATTTATTAAATTAGAAATAGTATAGAATAGATGTAAAATACATACAGTACAATGGATGACACCTCCTCTAGGGTAGTCCAAGTAGGTGCCTACAGCTGCGATATCGTCATCGTATGACGGTGCCGGGAACGTGCCTGGCTGGTATTCCTTCTTGATATAGAACTTCGTTGAGTAATGATTGAAACCGTAGAAGTCGCTTGTTCCTATTATAAACAGTATGTGTAAGCAGTGACGAATTTCCAGGAAGGCTAGATAGGCGGGAAATCTTCGAAGGCGGCATTTTTCAGTGTTACTGAAAACGAGCCTAGTCCCTAGCGTGCTATATTATCCTGGGACCGAGCAAACCTAGAATTAGGTATAGCCTTGCCTAAGTAAGCAGGGTTCTGCTTGTGTGGACAGCATCTTCCCTTGCTTAACAATTATTAATACAAATTCAAACTAAAAAAGAAAAGATGTGAGATGTATAAGCGGGATTCAAGAGAGGAATAGCATGGATCAAACCTTTTTCTTACGATCCATAGGAGTATTTTTTTACCTATAGTCAAAAGGTCTATTGCGATTTCGTGGACTTGAAATTGAATGATAGTGTGGTGAGGAATGATTTGTGGGCGATTTTATTTATTTATGTACGGGGTGAGTGGCAACTTGATACGAGCACTGAGGTTCTCTACGAGCATTCTAGTGCTTGTATCAGGATTAACAGAGACCACGCGGACTGGTTTAGCATTGATAAAGGTGTTAGACAAGGATGTGTAGCGTCGCCATGGCTGTTTAATCTATACATAGATAATTGCTTGGAAGACATGAAAGACAGTGAGTATGAACTGAAAATGAATGGTCTGACTGTCAAATGCCTCCTATACTCTGATGACCAGGTTATAATTCCATCATCGGTCAGTTGCAGATAGAATATTTTACTTATGAGGGCATTTGCACTTTAAGCGATTGACAACGAAAAGAAAAACCAATTTGTTAGCATTTAAAACAATTAATTATTACTCATAAGTGTAATCAATTAAAAAAACTAAATATACTATGAGTTATGGATGAACTAGTTGAGCCCGCGGATCCGCCCCAGTTTCATACAATGTTTTTCACTGCTAAATATAGTTTTTAAATAACCATTGGAAAATAATGCTTTGATGGTGCTCTCCATTGAATCGTATTTTGTTTACAATTTTTATTTTAGAAGTATTATTTTTTTATACGCAAGTCTAATAATTTTTCTAATATTTTGTTGGTATTTATAAAACAAAGATACTTCTCATAAATTCAATCACTTGCCAGTAGAACTGACCATTGAATCGTTTTTTCTTTATTTTTTGGGTTTACATTTTTTGCACGGAACCGTAATTATTTTCCTTCTTTTTATACTTACAGATTTTTTTATACCTTTTATACCTACCTACCTACCAGTAAAACTGCGCATTGAAATTTCATGAGTTCTAATTTTTACGTGGTACCCTAATTATTTTCAAAAAATACAAATAGTCTAAGGTACCCGGAGTAACTTCAGATATCTACTGGAAAGTCACATGACAGTCGATCAAGTAGCTCTGGAGATTAGCCGGAACAAATAAGCAAATAGACAACAACTTTTAAAATTTGTATTTTTGGTATAAGTATCGTATAGTATAGGTTTTTTTATTTTACAATTGTTATTACAAACAGACACATCAATTTAATGATCAGAATAGATTTAGATTACAGGCGAGGACTGGTTTATATAAATACGCTAAATAGTTAGCGAAATTACTGTGATAAGTCGATTACCGCGTGTTCCTAATCTGAAGGTTAATAGAATCACATTGACCGATGACTATCAAATTGCCTCGTTTGAAATACAAACAGCTGATAAAACTATTTCAAATGTATTCACTGATATCTGCCAAATAAAGTGTGTCATATTATTATCATACAATTCGGAAAATTAATAATTCATTAATAATATTTGTTATAACATTTGCGGCATCAATTTATATGTATATAACATAGTTATTGGCATATATATAATTAATTATCTAATATACGAGTATAGTATGTAAAACATATTCTTAAAAATTGTAAATTAGACTATTTAGCTTTGTTAAATAAATCTTCAAGATACAAACATTGCCTAGTTTGAAGTTGGCAAAACAATGTATTTGTAAATAAACATGTCTTTCTTTCTCTTTCATTGTTTCATCAGAGTAAAAATTCTACTGTAAATTCCGTCACAATTGATTGGTCTTCTGATTTTGTTTCTCTCGACTTACTCGACTCGACTCGATAATATCAAAGTCTTAATTAAGAATATTTGACTAACGGTTTGTTCGCATACGTTGAAATTTACGAAGTCATGGTGTCTCAGTGGTACTTAATATGAACGAATCCTGTATCGGTATAGGTAGTTCGAATTCACCTATTTTGTTTTATAATGAATCCAAATTTTCGGTGATGAAAGACATCATAAAGAACCCACGGAATGGTAGTAATGGTGTTTTCTTATACCCTTTTGGCTACCTACCTACGTTCAATATTGAAAATCCGTTACCAAGCCTCTGTCGGTGTCTTCCCTCGACATCACTTGAGAGCTAGTTCTTCTAGGATTAGCGTATATACCGCCGTGGTTCACATCGTCTCTTAAGAGGGCATGCGGTCGGAAAAGTAGGTGTTTCAGAAATCTATTACTATCGCGTTGCGCCCCAGAGAGAGAATTATAAAACACGAAAGGGACAACTGCAGCGCGGGCTGATTTAACTATGCAAAATAGATGAAAACGTTACTTCGTTGTACCTTGTTTCCTCCTCCAAAGCTGAACCGATTTATTCAGTTTTAGAATAATAAAGACTTTGGATATGGTAGTACGTTTCGCTTTTTTAAATTTTATCCACGAAATTGGTTTGATGAACGTCTGAAAATTACGGTAAAACTCGAGCATATTTTTCATCTACAAAAGCTTCTAGTTTCTACAATAACTCATTTATGGGAAAAATCAAAACGTACGGGCATGACGGTGGTGGATATCCAGGGAGGAAACAGGAGACTACGATTGTGTGGAATAAATCCCGCTAGGATATCCTCTTAATATTATATGAGATTTTAATCAAACGCCTATGTCTATACGCCAAAAGTTTTTGAGATGTAATTACGAAGTCTATCCACCAAATAACTCATATTACAACTAAGTTCTTCGAGTTTGAAACAGATTATTTTATACTTCAGACATTAAGTCTAGTGGAATCAACAGTAATTTGGTATTGCCAGTTTTTTACCGCAATGATTGCTATAAAGCTAAATAATATCTATTACGTTTTTAAGAAACTACTTTGTTGTTTACGCCTTTATTAATACTGTATACTAAATTTGATTATTCAATAATAATGAAAAAAGGTTTCTAACCTCTTATGTACTCGATTTCCTCTTTTTACTAAGTACCGGTAATCTACTTCTAGGGAAGTCTTGTTCGGCGCTTTTTTTCAGCTATACGCTTAACGACTCTTTCTGGAAAACCACCTTTTGTAGAGAATATCGGGTGACTGTACAAGCCAACCTCGAAGTCCATACCGACTAAGCCGGCCTCGATATCGTCCGGGGAATCGGTTGCTCCCTCACGGAAATCCGTTGCGATCGTAATTCCACAAACACCTGTAATTAAGCTGTTAATGATTACTTCTTGGCCTCCTCCAGCAGCAGCAAAGTACGTGATCCGAACCCTAACTAGGGAAGCTCCTGTGCCAGTATTCATCGCAATACAGTGACATTTGTATGCATTAGCGTAACACGCGTTACACTACACCACACACCTTTGGACATTAATCCTAGCGCGGAGCTTGCTTGGCTGTTCCCTTTATGCCCCGTGAAGGCATTGTACCCTGAGGGATTTTAGTGGGTATTTCCGGCGTTTCAGATCAGGTGAGTCCACGTTTGGGGGGGACTGTTATGTATTTCCCCAAGTAAAAAGAAACTAGATATGGTTCCTTTTTTATAAATAGTATATATTTATAATTTTTATATAAGCACTATACATATTATAGTTATAATTAATGTCAGCGGAAGCACAGAGATGTGGGTAAATTCCAGACATCACTATCGTTCACGTAATGATCCACCCTGTAATAACCTTTTGAAATTAAGACTTGCTTGTCATAGTGCTTGAAATTATTGTCAGGTAAATCGGGAATGTTCTTTGGGATCTTATTGCAAAACCGAATACATACTATATATGAAGCTTTTATTAGACTTACTTAGCCTAAAGCGTGGGATAGCCAACCTATGTATGGTATAATGCTTTTGCATGGTTTAAGTATTTATATTTTGATCAGTGGTTGATGTTGAATTACGTAGGTCCTTATCGATCGAACTTATATCATTCTTTCGGTGAAGGAAAATATCGTGATGAGATCATACCATGAATGCAGAACAGTCTATAAAAGAGTTAGGCTAATTAGTATCTTCAAAATTAAAAAAACTATTGTCAAGCCAAGTGTTTTCCAGGAGCATAATTTGAGACCCGATGCATCTAGGTTTAGCGTGATTAGGTTTAGGTTTATTATCTTGGGTCACATTGTTACTTAACTTCAGGTGAGATTATAGTCAAAGCTAGCTAGTTGACCCTATATAGTTTAAAATAATATATTACTTAAATGAGTTAATCACGGGAACTTTAATTTATTGCTAATTTGTTCATTACACACGCCTAGGAATCCCCTATTAATATAACTAAAAGGCATGCTGAATTTTCTTTAAGATGATTACAAAAGAAATTGAACTTTTAATGTATTTTTGGGAAAAGTTATTGTTAAAACTCAATGATAAGATTTACATTAGTTTTTGTCATCCTAAATGCTTCTAAATGAAAGTTACACAATAATTTAACATATAGCCTTAGTTTAGATGTAAAATATAAGTAGATTTAAGCTCACTTAATTAAATATGAAAGAAGGTAATTGCATAGCTGCATGAAATATTATGGGCAATTTTTTCTGACGCAAGCCGAATTAAACTTCCAACATAAAAAAGGTGTGGACCCAGAGACCGCAGAATATGTTTTATTTAAAAAAAGTGAAAAGTTTCTATACAGTTTGAAGTACAGTGATTAAGGATAATATGGTACCTTTTTGTTTTTCTCTAAACTCTTTATCGTACAAATGCCAAGCTCTCGCGTGCGCCAACAGCATACTCTTCACGGCCAAATATTCACCGACACCTTTAGCATCTACACCTGGAGCGAATCGTTTTGACCCATAACCAAATATACCAAACTGTTTAGGTTCATTCAACGTGATCCACGTCTTTACTCTATCACCAAATAATTCATACAGAACCCTAGCGTAGTCTTCAAAATATTCAACTATAACAGGGTTGGCCCAACCTCCCAAATCTTGGAATACTTGTGGTAAGTCCCAATGGTACATTGTCGCGATTGGTTCTATACCATTGTCCAATAGTTCATTAATCAAATTATTGTAATAACTTGCGCCGTCAGTACTTATTTTATTGGAGTGTCCGTTTGGAAGTAACCTTGGCCATGATATGGAGAATCTGTAAAATTGGACGCCGAGAAATTTTAACATTTTTATATCACGTTTGTAATATTCGTATGAGTTGCAAGCTTCATCCCCTGTTGTATTATCCTTTATGTTTCCAGGTTTATGACAGAATGTATCCCAGATGCTTGGTGATTTATCTGAAACGGGTATTCGATTTATATGTTTGTAGAAAGGACGCTTTGTTTAGTTTGTTATACTTGTGCAGAAAACTAGACAATCAGTAAAATCAATAAAGGGTTTGAAACTTCCTATAAATCCCTGGATTACAAAGATGATGGGTACAGTAATGACAGTGATCCTGGAATTTTGGATTATAAATAAGCTCAGCCCTTTATATTCTATAGCTATATCTTCTTGATGAAAGTTTTGGTCATTAATGATCCCTTCCATCCTTGTTAGTAAGTAAATCTTCCTACCTCTATAGTAACGTAAGCCTTGACATAATTTTGTAAAGAAAAATCGAAGATTAATAAGAAGATATAGCTTTGGTAATCAGCGCTCAGACATCAAAAATAAGCAAAGCAAACATCCCTACCTTGATGCTTAAGTGTTACTTGAACGGTCCATACATACATACATACATTTAGGGAATACCTATGCCCAGCAGTGGGCATCTTTCAGTTGATGATGATGATACCATACATATGCATTAACGATACATTTGCATACGAACAAACAGAACAACTATTGCAATTACTATGTTAGCAACCAGCTTTAGAATGGCTCACACAAACATTCACACAAACACACATACACACTCGCACGCATGCACAAGCTAAGGTATACATTCCACAATACACACACAAATTTAACTCAGTTTTACACTGTTACCCTTAGTTATAATTGTTTTATTCAAATTTTCCTTTAATTTTTGTACCAATTTCATTTAAATCATAACTGCGCTACCAAAAATTGTATGGACATCTATTTTTGTATCTTAGGCTTCCAAATTACAGGCACTGCCTAGTTTGGAGCCTTAGTTTTAAAGCTATATTATTTTGTAAATGTTTTGAGGAAATAAAAATATTTGTTTGATTGTTTGCAAAAAAAAATCAAGATGCCAACCAGCGGAAATAAACCCATAAATAAATAAGTAATATCTGATACTTCCAGTTTTTGATTAAAAGTGTTTTATTTTAATTCTCTTACCTGAAACATTCCAGGCTCCTTCGATCTGATAAGCTGCTGTGGCTACGCCAAGCTTAAGGCCAACTGGTAGTTTCCTCATTTCTTTTCTGTTACTAAAAGAATTCGGATAATCAATATTTTATTGACTGCAATGCTTGCATAGCTAATTCTTTGGATCTTTTTTTTTCTAATTAGCTAATGCTGTTGACCGGAAGGGCCTTTACAGGTTCATCGTGGCTTTGTAGGCAAATGCTAAGGCACTCAGCCGCAAAAAGGTAACGAGCACAAAGGTTACCAAAGTGGTACGAACCTCTGCTTCGCCTTCTTTGTATTATAAAGAGGGTTTAAACATAGGAGGATAGATATTAGACGAACCAATCGTCTTGTTAAATACTTTACCACAGTCACGGCTATAGTTGATTAATTTCTTAACATCTAATGGAATAACAAACATCTGAATAAAGCTTTTTGATGAAATTTTCGATTTTTCGTCAATCTACTATCATTAACATTGGATTGAAATTGCATAGTTCGATATTGATATTTATTTTATTTAGTAGCCGTTCCATATGTTCTTCACTGCGTTTTAATTTTTTTTAAACCGAACCCTAATTATTTTCGTTAATTTTTTTTGAGCTTCACTTGATAGTGAAGCTGTGAGTTGAATCGGATTTATTTTCCAAATTTTATGAGGTTTATTCTTTTTATGCGGAACCCTATTTCGAAAAATAAGTTACGTGGAATAATTTCATCTGTCCAGCCTTTCAAGGGATTACCCGAAACAACCAGACAGAAAAGCAAAATATTAAAAAAAATACTTTTGGTGTAGGTATCGTATATACATTCATATGTATTTAGTAAAAAAAAAATTATTTTGACATTACAAACAGATACTTCAATTTGATTTATTAGTATCAACAAAATAAATACCCATTTCTTATTCAATAATCAATAACTTCTTTAATAGTGTCTCGCGCAGGGAACATATTAAGTCCAATAGTTTATAAAAAGAACGCTTGAATTTAATTAGATTTTTGGTAATGAATGGTATTTTTGTAGATTGATAATCATGATCCGTGCTTTATTTAAATATAATACAAACTTTTGTTTATATTGTAAACACAGAAGGTAACCGTCATTGCCTTATATAACGGCTGTGTAAATAAAACAATACATTATTTGGAAATTTTAAAACATTATAAGGGTGAATTAATTACGTTTTTAAAATTGCTCGTTTATAACACAAAGTAAGTGGTTAGTAAACCTTTTAGTATCTTTTTTAAATATTATTAATCATTTTTTGTTGCGGTTTGGTAATTAAAGTTACTCGTATCCCAGGTGCACCAGGCTTGCCCAGAGAGATATTCAGGCTTGCCACTGGGGCGACGCGGAGTGTGCACGATTAGTTCCGTGTCGCCCCCTAGGAAGGCCCGCCGCCATGGTACCGTGGGTTTTAGTGGATATTCCCATTAGAGTCCCACATAGTCCCCTGGCATATTTATAATCCAGGAGTAAAGCCCCCCCAGGTTAGAGGTGGCGGAGGTAAGGCGTAAATGCATTTCCCACGATAAAAAATGGTCAATATATTATGTGTCGTTATAACAAAAAGAGCATAAATAGGGATTTCGTAATTAATTAGTGTTCATTATTATTAAATTTATTGTTACTATAGTGATAATATTCATATGGGAATTTACCACAGACCAATGATATATTATTTCTATATAATATCATTGCCACAGACGTAGGTTTGTATGTAGTATGTAGATACTACATAGCAAAAAACATATTATGTCTGTGGAATTTACTTGTCACTATAAGACAATTAATTACCTGACGTCTGCAAATGAGGGCACTATGAAGAACGTAGCAAGAAGACCGCGTAGATATCTGATAAAAAAAATACTTTATAGAACCGCAAGGAACTCGATCTGGTTTTCTCCCCTAGGTTTTTTATAGAACTATACAGATCTAGTTACGAAGTTAATTAGTAAACTAGCTCTGTCCACACGGTTGCGCCCGCGTTTTTTATATTCTTCACTGCATTTTTTTTATACGTAACCCTATTTTTTTTTATTAAGAAAAAGTTAAAATATTTCTCAGAAATTCAAGCACTTGCCCGTATAACTGTGCATTTAATCGATTTTTATTCAATTTTTTATGAGTTTTATTTTTTTTACGCGGAACCCTAATTATTTTAGAAAATTGAAAGTACCCTAAGTTACCCGGAATAACTTCAGCTATCCACTAAAACAGTCCCGTCAAAATCCGTCTAGCCGTTCCGGAGATTACCCGGAACAAACAGACAGACAAATTTTTTTATAATTGTTACAGGTAATGTATATACATTCATATCTATTTAGTAAAAAAAAAAAATTTGACATTACAAACAGACACTTCATTTTTATTTAGCAGTATAGATTTGCACAGAGAAGGGTGTCATTTCCAAACGTCACCATCGTTCACATTATGTGATCCACCTTATAATAACGTTTAAAAATTCAAACTTGCTTGACATGGTGCCTTAATTGATTGTCCGGCGAATCGGTAATGTGCTTTGGGACTTTATTGTAAAATCTAACCTAGACAACTCCTATTAGTTTTACTGGAAGTCTGAATGAAACATGGACTGTTAATTTACGCTTATTCCATGTATTAAAATTATGCTGGTCGTTTACAAGGTCAAACTATCTGATCTAAACATTTAATGAACATACAATAAGTAATCAAGAATAAATAATTTCATGTAATGTTTGTTTAACTTCGATATGGTCGAAGAAACTTAGAGACAAATATTTATTTGACGTAATGTATAATAATAAGGACGATGAAAATTGAAAAAAAGCGCTATAAACATGCTGAGGCTTATATCACAATATTTTCCGTAACGGATAGCTAAGACTCATCGTGGGATCGAACCAAATTTCCAATCACACTGAGCTAATATAACTTCAAAATTTTGGGTTTTTTTCAGATTAATACGCAGTTTACACTACTTTATGCGCATTAAGAAATACATACTAAGGAAATGGTAAAGATAAATAAAAATAAAAATAAACATTTAATCAACATTCGATACTACACCAATAAGTACCAATATTTATTATAGCCGCTTTAAACTCCAATACGATAAACATTGATTTAATTAAATTAGCTTAGATAAAGAAATTAAAATAAACTGGATCCCGTCTATAATAAATCAGATAGAATAAATAAAGAATATTTTATTAAGTCTGACTGTTAATTTTTTTTAATATTTTGTTAATTTAAATTATTAAACAGCACACATGTACTTACATGACCGCGAACATTGTTCCGAATGTATTTTATAATATTATATATTGGAATCGTGTTACCAAAGAAATATAATATTCGGCGATATATGTACATACTTTACCATGTATTTATTTGATTAATAATATTTATTTTCAAACATGACTAATGTTTCCACACGGACTCGGTTTATTGTTGATTTTATTATTTACTCCATTCAACCGAAAGACGTCCTCTGCTGGACGGTCTCCCACGTCAGGCTTGGTATCGCAGTAGGCGTTTGTTTTTTTTACACGATATAGGTTCATTGCTTTGACCATAATATCACCTGATGATAAGTGACGATGTGGTCCAGTATGGTAAAAACTCTAAGCCTAGGTTTCCTCACGATGTTTTCCTTCACCGAAAACTCAGGCCGATTTTAAAGTTGGATAGGTGGGATCGAACACGCGTCGATTGACTCGGTATCCGCCCGCACTACCCACTGCTGCTGCTGCCCATCCCCTGGTTTACCCCTTAGTCACCTTTTACGATACCCACAGAAAGATATGGAGTGATATAATTCTTAGCCGGTTCTTCCAAACGGCATAAACACAATATTTATTTATTAACTAGATTTTTAGCGTAAAACGCTACAATACGTCCCAGTTGACAATATCCCCCACTGGGTTTACATATAAACTAATACGGCTATCAAATAAGTAACGATACACACGGCACCGCGAAAGTCGACCATCAACATGCTTGTCAGTTACATGTGAGAAATGCCGTTTTTTTTAGAAAAAATATGAAAATCTTTACCAAGTGCTTTTGGACAATTTGCGGCAAGTATCAAACAAATTTATCTACATGGAGCAGTGCTTTTCACGACTGAGGAGTTTTCTAATCACGAAATTAAAAAAGGCCTTGTTCTTTATAGTACAATGCTACTATCACCAAGACTACTCATAAACATAAATTCTTCATTTTCACCGATAATTATAAATATAAACCTTGGGCTTCTTTGTTTGACACGGATTTAAGGGAAGCTATGCAAAAAATAATGTGCATTAATGTGATGGGAGTCAATGAAGTCGCTAGTCAATATCAAGAACGATTGGACGACACCTGTTAATAAGAAAACCAGTACCATTCGGGAGACCTTCTTTCTTTCAGGAGAGCATATAAAAACTATTAGGTCATATTAACAACTTGTAAAAGATGATTTTGGACCTGAATACAAGGATGTTAAGAAATGTACAGATAAATATTATTACACAACCTCTAAAGAGGATTGGATAAAATGTTCATCTTGGATGTATGAGTTTGGTACCATGTACAATTCTCTTTACAACATTTGTGATAACAGAAAGCTGCCAAAAAGCTTAGGAACACAAAATAATATGAATATTGTGCAACGTGAAGATTTCATATAAAATTGACTATGTCAATTAAGAATTTTATCTCAAAGACATTTCCAAGACTGGTTATTGAATTTTTGTTAATTTGCTTCAATTTAGTTTGTCAAATTATTTGTAATAATTACGGTGTACATTTTGTAATAGACGTGAGGCAATTGTCAACACACAGCGTTACAAAACGCCCCACCCCACAGTTTTCAAACTCAAGTGCCATTTTGTAGTTAAAATAAACGGTTTAGAGGTCATTTTATTTAACATCACGTAAAAGTGGAGCGTATTGTAGCGTTTTGCCCTAAAGTAACCGATGAATAGTAAACCATAATTAGACAATGTCATGTAAACAAGAATCAAATCACAGTCAACCTTTGAACCTGAACAGTGAACCTTTGGGAGTTATATCGTGTTGTTTACCATGCTCAATGAATTATGTCGACTGCAATGTTGGTAAAGTTATAAGTTTAAAATAAATTATTATGTGATTTCTATTCATTGTTACAAAAATTCGAATTATCTCAAAAATAATATGTTGGGTTGTAGTTTGCGTCTTATATACTATTTAAAATTTAAATCGTAACTCTTTCCAAACGCTTTTCTTTCTAAAAAGGAAATCCGTTGATTAACAACTGATAAATTTGTCTTCAACTGTTTTGTCTATGCATATTTATATATAGATACATAAATAAGGTAGGTAATACAATATTAGTCAGGCAAATGAAATCAAAATATTTCGAGGTCTCGATACTTGTGACAATCCACAGAAATTACGCTTCTGTGTAGGCTTTTACATTTTTTACTAGGTTTTTTAATACTAATAAATTAGTAGGTTTATTAATACTATACATTTCCCCCCGTTAAATGCATTTCCCCCCGTTAAATGCATTTCTCCCCGTCAAAAAAAAAAAAAAAAACAAAAAAAAAAGGGTTTATTAATACTAGCGCTTTAACGAATAACTCAATCAATATGGTATTTCTTCAGACATGTTTGATGTTATTATAGCCTATGTAATTTCGCTGGTTCATTTCTGTATTAGTCTGAAAACTGAATCTAAATCTGTTCAGCCGTTTTCGCACGTTCGAAAATGGACATTTCAATTTTTTGTTATATATATGTAGGTATAGAATAAATTATACTTATATTTATGTGTATTTATAATAAATTATACTAATAATCCATGAGATAATATATATGTCCATAATATTTTTGGCCTTGATAATGATATAAAATTTTATGATTAAATTTGTCCTCGAAACAAGCCTACGGTAGAAACATGACCAAAGTTGACCAGGCTAGTTCTATAGTAATTACTGGCTGTGCCCAAGGGCACTAAAGTGGTGCGGACCTTGGTTCTAGCTGCCCTGCATTAAACCAACGGTGGATAAAGGCAACTACGAATCTCAAGGTCCCTTACAGAACCCATGTAGTGTGCAGCAGTGTGATGCCTGCCCTAACTGGCGATCGATGTACGTTCTTGCCCACTGCCAGATAAATCCCCGTTTGCAGCTGTGTCGATTTACAGCGAATTCGGTAGCATAGGCACCGCAATAAGCGATCGTATTTATTAAGAAAATTTTCAGACATTTTTGAATAGTAAGCATAGCTTGTCTCTACCCCGGATAAGTGAAAATTGCATACCTAATCACAATTCAGACTCCCCATTTCCCATGTCACTAAAACTAAGGCTAATTGGCTAATCACCTGAAGTACATCTTCAGAAAACGAAGCTCCCAATAATGTGTTTCGTGTCGCTGTGACCGAAGACAGACCGAATACAGAATATTATTAATTTACATCATTATTGTTTTCTCCAATCCAAACTGTTAATGGGATTCATCACAGTACATCCATTCAACTAAAAGATGTCCGCTGCTGGACAAAGATCCCTCCCTAAAAATAAGAGTGAGATTGTCACAATCATCACGCATAGCAGGCGGGTTGGCGATCGCAATAGCTGTTTGTGGTGTTCAGCTGGTTTATCTCTTAATCGCTTTTTACGACACCCACGGGATGATATGGGGCGGTGCTATTCTTAGCCGGTATCATAATATTTAATAATACAATTTAACAACAAGCTAATAACTAGATATTTGAAGTTTGATAAGTTATCATTTTATTTGCGGCTACAGTCAATGTTGTCATTAAGTGCTATGCAATTATGTAAAATACGAGGTTTATTTATTGGTATACTACCATTGGAGTTATATTAAAAACATCGATAAATCCTTATCTATACATATATAAAATAATAGAAGTCTGCCGATATGCGCGAATAACACAAAAAAAATCACTGGATATATTTTTATCACATTTTTTAGTTTTATCTTCTTAGACACCAAGTTTCTATCTAAAAATAATATTATATCTTTATTAGATGTAAAGTTATAAAAGTTTAAATATATTGTTAAGGCGATGAACAACGTAGACGAAGCCGCGAGTATCAGATAGCGGGTAAAACTTTATCTGTTTATCTGTTAGCTTATAACTTGAAAACTATTGAACCTATTTAATTATAAATATGTTCTTCAGCCACGATTTCCTGTATATTTTGTTACGGCTAATAAATGGCGTAGATAAAATAGTTGATGTAAAAATTTTAAGAGTTATATAGCATTGAATATGTACGTGCATATCTGTACTCAATACCAGAGTTTCCCAACCTTTTTCAGTCGCGGCGCTCATAAATGTTTACTATTTTGTCTGGGTGCCCCTTTTTTTTTTTTTTTTTTTTTTGACGGGGGGATATGCATTTACGCAGGGAAATGTATTGTCTGGGTGCCCTAATCTATCTAGCTGGTCGAAATAGATAGGTACAATTATATTATTTAGGCAGATAGGCACAAAAATGAAAACATCTAAGAATATTTTATGTACATGAATAAGAATGTATATTTTGTACCCACGAACATTTATGTTGAGGTATCAGAGAATGGTAAAGAGAATTACTTCACGGCGCTCTTCTTTTACTTTCTACGGCGCACCAGGACGCCGCGGCGCACACTTTGGGAACTCCTGCTCTATACTAACAAATATCTATACAAATAAATACATTTGGAAGTGTCTGTTTGTCATATAAAAATAATAATAACTTTTGGCTAAATACACATGAATGGATAAAACAAATTATAACAATTATAACTATAACTAAATACAATTATAACAAAAACACATTTTTTTTAAATTTTGTCTGTCTTTCTGTTTTTTTTTTTCCGTCTAATCATCGGAATGGCTGGACCGATTTTGAGTTTATATGGCAGATAGCTGGAGTTAGTCCGTGTACTAAGGGTACTTTCATTTTCAAAACGAATTAGGGTTGGCCGTAAAAAAATGAGAACTCATGAAATTTCGAATAAAACGCACAGTTTCACTGGCAAATGAGGTTTTATACTTTATTTTGAAAAAGTAATTATATTTTGACAAAAAAGATTTAATAACATTATGCGTATTCATATAATACTATTAAACGTAAGTTTAATAAGGTGAATATAATACACATAAACCGGTTTTCGTTTTTAATTTAAAAAATTGTACTTACATTCGGCAGGGAAACGTAATGTGTATTTCTTTAGTACTTCCTAGCTTTTTATTATTAGAGGCAAACCCACTTATTCTAGCCAGTTTGAATGTATACGTAAGGTAACTTTAATATGATCGTCTACATATTTCCAACGTATGCCTTGTATAAACCTGATTTTAATATTACTCGTACGAATGTGTGTACAACTTTGTCCGTTGATTTGTATCAGGACGGACCAATAGAAACTGTTGAATCAGTTGCGTATTCATCTAAAAATAAATTGGATAATTGCGTGGGGGACAAATAATCGTGAAGTTGACCAGAGTAGTATAAAAAAACAACGACAAATAAGGTAACTCTACCCAAATGCATAGATTTTTTGAGGACAACATAATATATGTACGATTTAATAATTTACCTTATAACACGGTTCATTAAGAAAAATATGTGACAACTCATCTCAACATGAGCTAAAAGGGGAGATGCCAATTTATATGAGGATCTGAGTATGTTTTAAAATTAGCGTTATGAAACTTTGCATGCAAAGTCTTAGTTACGAATAATACAAACAAACATTTTAGCGTTTACGAAAACAAAAAAAGGTAAATTAAGGTAACATGATGATTATGTACAAAACCTAATTAACAAAAATATTTGTAACTTATAAATATGATAAAACTGTACAGAAACAAAATGTGTACATTGAAAAGGTAAATTTGAGGAACGAAAACTTAAAATACTTTAGAATCAACGTTAGAATATTATGTGATTTTGGAAACTTAAAATGGAATATAAAAAACCATGAAAGATAAAGTTTATTGAAGACGTCGTTTTACAAATACGAAATTGCACGCGGACGTAAAATCGCGGCCGAGGGCACAACTAGTACAAAAATTTCAAATAAAACTAGTTCATAGGTACACGAGAATAGAAACACTGTAATATTGTGTAATTACTAGTAACACATAAATTATATTTTTTTCAAAAAAATTTTATTCAAAAGTTTTATTGTAACACATACATTTTGAAAATTAAGATTAGCATCATATTTTTATATGTGAAATTAAATTGCAAGCGAGAATTATAATATTCTTTCATTATAATCAAAGTTAAATAATTAAAGATTAAAATTAGTTTAAGGAATTTTTATGGTATCAAAAATAAAAAAAATTCTGGTCATCGATCAGCGATCTGGTCAGCGATCGTAAATTTTTCTAAAAGTTTACGAATATTTAAGAGACTACTAATTGGTCATACGTTTACAATTTTATTCTTAATAAATCAAATATTTAATATATTTAAAACGGAAATAACAAAACCTTCCAAGACTCCGGAGAATATGCGGTTTTTGTCCATAAGTAAAGAGTAAATTGTAAAAAGGTTTCAAATGGTTTATAAATAGTTTAATAATGTTGTTTAGAAACTAGGGACTCACCTAAACGCAAGCTTCTGTTCCATTGGTTCTAAGGTTTACAACATGAATAACGCGATATATATTTGTAAAGGTATTATGTCACTGTTCATATGATAAGACTGATTAGATAAATGTGTATTGTCTAATGGGATCCGCCTCTGACTTTGTTTACTTTTAAATTGTTAAAAGATTATTTTTTTGGATTTTTTTTATCGCAACAATATTGCTAATACTCTTATGCTATCGCATGTTTGGTTTTGCAGTAATTATATCGCAGCTCAGCGGTTAAATAGTTGTATAGATGTTTGGCGTTTTCACTCCTTTTATTAACATTCTCCACTTAAAAATCTGTTTAAATGTCTTTAGGTAAATTAAGGCAGGATTATATATATATGCCGGAATGACCATATAACATCAGTCGACAACCTGGTCATTTGGCATCGGATAGAGGGGTTTAGGTACGAAGCGTGTCTTTGACAAACGAAAGTTTCCTGGAAGTTACCGAGGGACGCTACATCAGCCACTCTGAGGATCTTTAAGCCTGTGATACGAATCTCGAAGTGAATGTTTACCCGATACGCGTCAGGCGCCACAGCTTGATGGTAAGTATGGATACTGGTTTTATGCTCCCCGGATTATCGGGATTAGCTTGTAGCAATGTCAGCGATGGATACTGTTGCGATCTTGCCTTTGATATGGTGGATCTTTAAACCTTTTTTCCGACCATTCGATAATGTTAAACAGCAACAGGTAACAATATAATAAACTCTATAGGCTAAATAAATCAACATGATTCTGTGTGAAATTGAAGGTCTAAAAGCATGTGCCGGAGCTCGTGTATCACTTGATACTTTTTATTTGAAATGTTTGTCCATGATCTGCAAGTTAACAAAAATAATATAAAATTAGGCTTAAAGTACATATTACTCGTACGTTGTACGTGGTACGTTATTAATCGAACATTATAATAATATAACAAGTGCCAGCTTCATAAATGGCTTTGACTAGTGACAGGATTCATTTATTGATAGTGTTCCTAACATTATTATTTATCTCTTGTTCCTGATATATAACTTGGCTGCAAGGTCTCTAGTACCTCTGCCTTTTCCTTAATAAGGAATAAATGGAACAAAGAAGTTTTTGGCGGGATCTCAGTCTGTCATGTAGCGGTTGTTTTCTTTAATTAATTAAATTTGTGTATTTTACTCCATATCATGTAATTTTGGTGGCATTTTGTGTGATATAGATTGGTTATTGTATACAAGTCAAGTTTATTATGGAAAATAACGCGTAGCATTTATTCTGAGGTGCCGCACAAAGCTTCATGTAAAGTTCTAGCAAGATGAGCCACAGTTTTGCTGGAGCTTAGTAACGCTGCTACAAGATTGAAAATACATCTTACCTACATGACATTGGCACTAATTGCTTGAACACAAATTGCCATTAGCTAAGAAGGAGAAATGGAACAAAAAAAAGACAAGTGACAGTAGCGGAGACATCTAATATTTTTTATTTGTTGTAGGAAAAATTGTAAATACTCTATACCGACCTATTTTGTTCTTTCATTATTATTCATTATAATTGTATACTAAGTGTAAAAATGTCTTTCCTTTTAAAACAAGTAACCCGTCGGGTTAGTTCAAACACCAAAATTCTGTTTTCCTTTTTTTAATTTACCGTAAGGTATAATTATCCACTGCTCCTGTTTCAGATAATCACCCCCGCTTTTGCTGCTTCAAAAAATATTAATTTCTTATCAACAAGTAAGTTGTTATACATATAATAATATATATTATATTTTGTTTATTATATAACCTATAAATTAAGAAACAAAGTTAAATTAAAATAAAAGGTAAATAAGTGAAATTAGAATATGAAATTGGTAATATATTAATCAATTGGTTGAAACAAATAGTTTCGGTATTACATTGTAACTTCTGATAAGGCAGATAAAACAAACGATACATAGAAGTAATTAGATTTACTCCTATCTATTTCTTATAAATGAGTAAATACAGTATGTTTCTAATCAAGACAATACATAATATTCTGTAGCTATTAAACAGAGTAATTAATTTTAAATCATTTAGAGTATTTTTTCCTTTGCTTTTGGTATTTATTGACAGTTTTTCTATTCTTTTTAAATAAATAGTTTTTTTTTAAACAAGTAATTTAGATTGTATTTTTTTCTCATTTAGTTGTTTAATATTAAAATTCTGAAATAATTTGATATTACAACAAAAATAGTTTTAAATTTATATGAATAAGTTTTTTTTAACATTTATAGGCAGCATAACCTTAGCTCCCAAAGTACAAAAACCTGCTCCGGATTTTGCTGCTACAGCAGTAGTGAATGGTGAATTCAACCTCTTGAAATTATCAGATTTCTCTGGAAAATATGTTGTACTGTTCTTTTATCCCTTGGATTTGTAAGTATTTTTAGTACATTTTTTAAAAAACAATAATGTATATGACAATGTCTACGACATTGAGCCCTATGTATGTTTTATGTGCCTAAATGTACTGTAATTTTTCAGGCTTTGAAATTGCTAGATATTTTTGAATAGATTTAAGTTTTTCCACTGTATTCTTAAACACCTTTTTACATGAAATAGATTCATTGTCATCCTAGACTAAGTAGGTTTCAGCATAACATGGTTTCTTCCACTGTTTTTCTCTGTCAATCATTATGTTAATACTTGCATGGTTTATATTATATTGTTCTTTACACAATCCATGCATACTTCTTCAGTCTACCACTATGGTTACATCCATCAACCTTCATATTAAGTATGAAGGTTCTTCATATTAAGTATTCTTTTAGTTGTGTCACTTTCATATCTCCCCATGATATGGCCCTGGCAGCTGTTATTCTTTTGTGCTTGCGTCACATAGCGCAGTTTTACTATAGAAGAGCTCCTTCTCGGCTTGTGTAAATGCAATGTATTGTATAGAAACATCTCGCTCGCATCCCGAACTGTCTGCTTTTCGGCAATACCATTACTTGTCTTGTCACCGGCCACTAAGCTATACTATCCTCATGACACCACTCTGGTGTCACTGGCAGTTGGCCGCTACTTTGAGAATGACACCAATGTGGCATTGCCGGACAGTATAGTGTTAAAATTTGCATTTCTGCCACATGTCACTCTCCTTTGATTTACATCTCTGGGTGCCATAACAAATGATAAGGTGGTGGTTAGACGAGGTTATTAAATATTAAAAAAATTATTATATAAATATTATGTTTCAGAGTGTTTTCATTAAAGTAATTAAGTAAAGATATTGACATGAAATAAAAAATTAACTCAAAAAAATCAGTTTTTTACATTTAGCAAACATATATGTAATTCATTTTTATAAAAGTTTATAAAATACTAAAGGAAAATATTGTATTAATACAGTATGTTTGGCAATCCTAGTCATAATTATAATTATCTTAATTATTAACAGATCAATTTCCAAATAATTTCAAAATAAATCACTCCAATGTCATTTGCGGTTGGTCGTGAATATAAATAAATGTTTTATGTCAAATTTTCCTGTGTGTATGATAGTGATTTTTGTCATATTTTCAGCACTTTTGTTTGCCCCACTGAATTGATCGCATTCAGTGATAGGGCCAAAGATTTCGCCGGTATTGGCTGTCAGGTAATTGGTGTATCAACAGATTCTGAGTTCAGTCACTTGGCTTGGATCAATACTCCTAGAAAGGTATGTCATCAATACTAATAAATAAAATTAAAGTGTCTATTTATAATGTAAAAATAACATTTCTTTTTACTAAGTACATATGAATGTACTTACCAAACTTACATACCAAAATTACAATTATAAAAATTTTGTCTGTCTGTTTGTTTGTTCCGGGTAATCTGTGGTAAGGTTGGACCAATTATGAAGGAACTTTTTTTTTGTATATAGCTAAAGTTACTCCACGTAACTTAGGGTACTTTTGATTTTCGAAAATAATTAGGGTTCTGCATAAAAGAGTCAAACTTATTAAACTGTGAATTAAATTCGATTCAATTGTCAGTTTTACTGGCAAGTGCTTGAATTTGTTAAAAATATTATTTCTTTGTCATAGTAAAAATTTTTTGGAAAATAATCTGGTGTTGTTGTAAAAACATCAAAATTCATGAAAGACGATTCATTGAACAGCACTATGAATCGTTTTCCAATGATTTACAGCCTTTATGCAGTATTATGCAGTGAAGAATATATGAAATGGGAGCAGAGCCGCAGGCACTTATTATATTTAATATGCACTCTACTGCAAGTTTTTTTCTTTAATTTTGATTACATTTAGATTTTTGCCGAGTGCTTGGCGCGATTTTGGTCTGTTATGTCGTCGTCCTTATTTAAATTCACTATTTGCAGTATTTGACTATAATTATATTATGTAATTTTGGTGACATTTTACGTAATATAGTGTAGTTATGATATACCAGTGTAGTGAAGTGAAAATAATGACACGGAGTGTGAATTCTGAAATGTCCCTATCATTCCCGTTGTGGTTGCAGCAGAAGCCCACCGTTTTGTTACCGCCATCCATTTATTGATAGTGTTCCTAACGTCTGACTTGGCTGCATGGTCTACTAGTACCCTTGCCTTAAAAAGGAATAAATAGAACAAAAAAAAAATAGATTTTTGCATATTTTCACCAGGACTCGGTGATTTGATGTACTTATTGCTAAAAAAATGTTTTTTAGGAAAATAATACTTTTTATATTTGTGTCTTTTTTAAAATGTATCCTTTGCATATGAACTTTATTGCATCCCCTGTACTTTCAGGGTAAAATGACTAGTCGCGATGATTCGTTTAGCCATAAATGTCATAACAGTCACGTAATCTATCTCTATATATTTATAATAAAACTGAAATTTTGCTCTACGTTTATTATTTTTTAGAAATTTTGTGACAGATGTATACTTTTGCCGTTACTCATTTCGAATTTTACATTAAACAATTTTTTGTCTATCTGTGTGTATGTCCTGATTTAACTCGAAAGATGCTTTACCGATTTTGATAAAACTTTGTAAATAGGAAGTGTATATCAAGAAGTTGATAGAGGCTATATAGATGTTTGCAATTATTTTTAGAATTCGTAAAAAAACAATTAAGGAAAAAAAATCTATTCGACTTTAACTCAAAATCGGGTCGACCGATTTGGATAAAATTTTTGTGGGCTATAAAAAGTCATTAAAAAAAAAAATCTATAAAAAACTCTTTAATATGTCGATTACCCATAAAAATGACACAATAGAAAGACAATAGGAAAACAATGGAAAGCTGGCGTAAACGCCAGGTTAGTGCTCAAGGGATTAATCGCTTTATCAATTTGAATAAAATCGTAGGAAGCATAATATGTCGTTCGGTAACTAGTAGCCAATGAAACACAAAACAAAATTGGGACATCAATAAAAATAATACACGTAAACGTACCCTTTAAAAGCACCGTTTTTAAACAATCCAAGGGTAATTTGATACGAATTAACTAAATCATATTTGACAGGATGGTGGTTTGGGAAAACTAGATTTTCCATTGTTGGCCGACTACCAAAAGAAAATCTCACAAGACTATGATGTCCTCTTGGATGAAGGATTTGCACTTCGTGGTAAATATTTTTTTTGCATTGCTTTATGAATGTTTTACTTTATTTAGACTTTATTTTATTTGGCATATAAAGGATACTACTAGTATTTACTAATGCAACATTATAACGCAGTTTCATTTTAGGTTAAAATGAATTTATTTTATTTATTTATTTAATCTTTATTATACACATATAACATTATGCATTTGAAAATATGTAATTAGTATATAGGGCGGCCTTATTGCTAATAGCAATCTCTTCCAAGCAACCTTGTAAGTAACCTTGTAAATAATGTATTTTTAAAGTATTTCATATTTTTTTGTTAGAAATTATGTGCTATTATATTATTCAATTTTTTTTTTACTTTCATTGCTGTAGTTAAGCGCTGATGTCAGTGGATGGTGCAGCCGGATTCCGCCGTAATAGACGCGGGTTCGAGCCCACATATCCAACTCTAAAATCAGTCGAAGCTTTCGGTGAAGCAAAACCATAGCATGATATTAGGGTATTTTTCTAATTAGATCCGCCTGGGGTTAGCCTACCATCCTCAAGTTGGAAAACCTGCCGCCAAATACCAATAGTAATACTTGAGAACAAGTACCTCTAGGCTTATTGTGTTTACCATCCTGGACCTCATCGTCACTTAACATCAGGTGAGATTCTGGTCTAAGCACTGAGCCTATACTGTGTAAAAAAAAAATCAGTAAATATTCATTTTTATGAGAAAAGAATAATGGCTCATTACAACATTGTTTATTTATTCATAACTCTGTGCATCTACTAATAAAATTTGTAACTGTTAGTTGTAATATTGCAAAAAAAACATGCAGAAATGCAATGGGCCTAATAAGGAAGCTCAAAGTTGCCTAAAGGGCAATGGAGAGGGCTATGCTCGGAGATTCACTGCGTGGTCGAATCAAGAATGAGGAGATCCGCAGGAGAACCAAAGTGACCAACATTGCTCGAAGAATTGCTAAACTGAACTGGCAATGGGCTGGGCACATTGCTCGTAGAACCGATGCCCGATGGGGCCAACGAGTTCTCGAGTGGCTGCCACGCACCGGAAGACGTAGCGTGGGTAAACCCTCTACAAGGTGGACCGACGACCTGGTGAAGGTTGCGGGAATCCGCTGGATGCGGGCGGCGTAAGACCGGTCGTCGTGAAGATCTTTGGGGGAGACCTATGTCCAGCAGTGGTCGTCTTTCGGTTGATTAGATAGATAGATTATGCAGAAAAAAAAACCAGATCGAGTTTCGTTGCCGGTTCTTCTCGCGACGACTGAATTGTTGATCCGAACCTGTGGTAGTGTTTTTGATGTTCATAAGCGCCTTATCTGGGCGTAAATAGAACGAAGTGTCATTAAGTTTGTTTTTTTTTAATTTTAAGGTCTGTTTGTAATCGACGGTAAGGGCATTCTCAGGCACATGTCTGTGAATGATTTGCCAGTCGGTAGGTCAGTGGACGAGACCCTTAGATTGGTCAAGGCGTTCCAATTTGCTGATAAACATGGCGAAGGTAACTATTGATTTAAAATTGTCTAATAATATTGTGTGTATCGTTGGTCTATGGTTTTTATTTGTGTGTAATTTCTAATCATATTGAATACTGCCTCGGTGGCGCAGTTGTATTACGGTGCGACTGCCGTTCTGAGGTCTCGGGTTCGATCCCCGGGTCGGGTCAAGTGGTATTGGGGTTTTCTACTCAGTATCATCCCGGAGTTTGGAATTTGTGCCCTTTCACCTCTGCCTAATCCACTTCGGGGATAACAGGCGTGAGCTTATGTATGTATATGTATATATGTTATGAATACTAGCTGTGCCCGCGACTTCGCTCGCGTGGTATTTACGCGTCCCGTTCCGTCAAACAGACGGACAAACAATTTTTTCTATGTCCTTGTAGTGTTTCAGAACAGTCCAAGTAATTAAAAAATAAGTTTAGTGCCATCTATGAATAACCGTCAGAAATACCATAATTTACGCTTAATAATGACGCTTCGTCCCCCATGTCGTCAAAATAAACAAATCATGAACCGTCGAATTAATTAGAATGAAATAATATTATGTTCCGCGCCATATTTTTACCTATTGATATTATATTATGTTATTGATAAAAAAAACTCCCTAATACAATGAAGGGGACGCCGCTTTCTTCACCAATGAAACCCCAACTTCTCTATATAATGTGGACTGTATTTATTTATCTTGGAATTACACGAAACTATATTTTGCCGGTACAACTTTGGCGGCGGTCGGCACGGTTTCTTATACATTTTTAATCCTTACAACTAGCACAGGGTTAATCTTAGTCTAAAAACTTATCATCTATTACTGTTACACACATTAGGTACATATCTTATATCTCTCTCTCTCGTGTTTCTAGGTGTGTGTGTTGTAAGGCTTGTGAATCGCGATGTTATTCTCGTAATTGAATGTATTAGATGTAAGAGGTTCATTTGTCCTCAACACATACAACGTCTAAAATGCCTACATGGATTGTGTGACATGGATTATTTATGCTGTGATAGGTCAATCTTTCAATTGTATATTCGATTAAATCAAGGCGATTAATACATATCGCACATGGTAACACAATATTCAGAACGACAACTTAACGACTAGAGGTAAAATAACTGTGAACGGACTATAGAATATAACAGAAACAACTTCAGGATCGTCCATTAAACACGTGTAGCTCTAACGGGACGCTTGAGGGAATTTAGAAATTTTACAGCAAGTAATACTTACTGCTGTTATAACTGCATATTTTAAAGTATTACCACAATTTCGTGTTAAATTGTGGAATACGATAGGGTTGCCATCGCTAAATTTTGAAGGCAAAAAAACAGGCTTTTAAAGTAAAATTGTAGGGAAATAATAATGCATTTACTTAAGTTTTTACAATTGTTTTTATTTTTGTTTCACAGTGTGCCCAGCGAACTGGAATCCCGAGACAAATGCAAACACCATCAAACCAAACCCTAAGGAGAGCAAAGAATACTTCCAGAAAGCAAATTAAATTGACAATAATGTTAATGCAATATGTTATATATAGACAAAAGTGATTTATTTTTAAGTGCAATTGTTGTAAACTTTATTTGATTCTTCTGGATTTGTGAATTCATTTAATCTGTTACCTCGAAATATACATATTTTTTCGTTGGCTATTTAATTTGTAGTTACATTCGTTCGTTTACTTGTAAATTGGACGTTCCACTCCAAAATTATTACATAAACGCAATTTATTATTTCAGTGGTACACTTTTTTTGCCCTAACTAGTATAGAGAAACAATATAGGTATAATCCTAGTGAAATAAAAATGTACTATTTTGAAGTGTAGGTAATAAGGAAAAGTTTCATTGGCACATTATTTTACACAAATTTTTACATTTTATAAAAATGTTCCATTAAGTATGTTTTATGTATTTTATAAGTAAGTTAAAAAATAAAAACGAATTCAAAGAGAAAAATCTTACGAAATAATTTGTTTATTTAAAAAGTTCAAGCATATCCTTCGGTTAACTCAATACCGTCATCGGGTGTGTTCTATTTCGAAGTCTGGGTCTCCGCCAAACCCATTGACATCATCGATATGTTCTCTGAACTTGTTAAAGTTTTATAAAATTGGAGACGACCATTACGAATACGTTGACTGTAAATCAGCTAATTTCGGTGTAGCAATAGATTTGCCATCAGGCCACAACAAACAGAAATCATTTTGATTAATTTGACGTATTTTTCTCCTTTCATTTTTTTCCATATTCTACTCTTTATAGTCTTCTTCGAAGTTTGACCTCATAAAAATAGAAAACGTAACTTTTTTGTTTGAATTTTTATCTATTCATTATGTGTTTTTGCGAATTTTCTGTGCTATAAAAGTCGGTCTGCTGCATTTTATAGGATTTTAATACTGTTTTCAATCATATCTATATATTCTTCAGCTGTATATACACGTTGATGACATTTAAGAGCCATTTCGATTTTTGAAAAATCTGTGTCATTCGGTAAAAACGTATGACGAAAGATGCTAGAAATCTGAATGATATTGTTTTTAAATTGATTTAATGTTAAAAACATAAGGTACCACACATTTTGAATTGTTCTTGCATCACTTTTATTATTTAGCTAAATGATTATTTTCAAGAAAAACATACATTACATGGGTTTGCTAAAACGTTCCAAGATTATTGAATCATTCTATTAAAATATTATTTAAGAATCGTTTTACATAAAAACGTTTCAGACGTTAAATACGTTTTATTCTCAATGAGACCATTTGATTGGTAAAACTTGTGGGTTGGAACATACAGTGAGAAATATAAATAAAGAAATATTACACGAGGACTGGAATGTTTTTGGTAGAATGATCTAAGTTATCAAAAAGGAATACTAGCCACTTTATCTCAATTTTGAGCGACTTGTGGGTTTGGAACATTTTCGCATAACTACGTCCAATTAACCTTAAATTTGGTATAAGTAGTTGTAGGAATATTCATATCTAATAAAACAGGCAAAGGAATTAATACATACTGCCAATTCCGAAGTCCAATTTCTTTGATACAACTTTCCTATTCAATATTTGTGACATCTCTGAATATACATTTCCCCTCCTCTACATGGTTCATGTTTTATTTTTGATTAATTTCCATAATAACCCAAACGATATCTTACATATACTTATGTGAATTATAAACGTAACATGCCACCAAAAAATATATAAAAATAAATAAAGAATATGCACTGTCATAGCTATATAGCGGACTGCCTAACTATGTGAGGATCCTACTTAAAACAATAGGTAAGAAATCCTAATATCTAATACTGTGGTCGCCAAAGTGCGGGCGTCCTTTGGCCGGTATTTGTGAGGCTCGCGACCTAGTAAGCAGTTTTGGCAGATAATGACTGAAACTCGAGTTTCAATACTATGAAATTAACTAAATGGACGAGTATGAGAAGATGAGTATAAATAGTCACTAAGGGGGTTGCGGGAGAGAAATTCGATAAAAGTGTGACCCCCAGTGGCACTTGACATTGACCTATGTGGTCGTCCTTGACCAGAAAAGTGTGGCGACCACTGATCTAATGACAAAAGTAAATATGTTTTTTTTTTCAATCAAATTGAAATCTTTTACGTAGATCACTGAGCAATTAATACTTTATAATGCTTTAAAGTTAGTTCCTCAACTACCTGCTTTTGATTCCGTATCTACGGACCACAACAAAACTGGTGACACATGGTCTATACTATTCTTTTATGAAGGGATATGAGGCTACCTGAGTAAGGCTGTAAAATAGTGCCGAGTTTTAATCTGAGTTTACTGACATCAGCGGTGATAGTATAATGTCGAAGCACGTGTGCAAGGGCAGTCTTCATGAACATCATGGCGTACGTTTTTGCCTGTAAAAAAACAACGATTCGTTAAATTCTGAGGCTCTCTTCGGCAATGGCCGCTTACGTGTTCCGAACCCAAACAGAGAAGTCTTCTATTCCTGTCATCAACGTGATATAGTGACACTGTTCATGCATGAGCGTAACATTGCATTGCGTATATACACTATGAACATCTGTATAATATATACGTTCTTTTTAAGAAACCTTGAGATCCGTGGTTTCTTTTAAACAAAGTGGTTTAGCGCGGGAGAAATTCCTACAAATTTACTTCTCAGGCAGCGCAGCCCAAGCCAACATCTGTACCGCTTTTGGGTTTGCTACCATTCGCCCGGCTCTTTCGGTAAAAAGTATTTCGTGAGTCCGAAAACAAAAATATTGATTATAGATCTGTACGCAGTTTTCATGTACCTAATTAGTTTTAACCCCAGAACATTTTTTATAATAGATACTATTCAATTTTTAAGAATAAGAAAGCATTCAAAACAGTACTTACAATAGGTACCTTTTATGTTGTTTTATTGGGATCTACGCATATCATGAAATCTATACTAAAAGGCTAACGAGACAACATTTGTACATTGAAGATACAGATCATATTTAAGGAAAATGACTACGCGGGGTTTTAAAATCGACTACAGAACACATTGCGATAGTTTTAAAAAATGTTTGTTTTTCTATTTACTTATTTAATCGTCAATCACGCAAAAACTACTGAACCGAATTCGATGTAAATTGCATCCAGGCCGAGAACATAGGTAAAGCGGGTAAAGCCGCGGGTACAGGCAGTACAAAATATAAAAGGATAAAAAGGTAAAAATTCTTTCGTCCCTTACTTTCCCATTGCAACTACCTACCTACCTATACAATATCGTTTTCCTAAACCGAAACCTGCAAAGGCGTTGCGAGGTGGAGTTGATGGCTCGAACCATCGCTCAGGTCTGAACTGATCCGTGTCCGCACCCCATACTGGATGATGATGAACTCCATCAATTAAGAAAACACAACGCGAACCCGCCGGTAGAGTGTAGTTACCTAAAAAACACATTTTATTTTTTCGAGTTTATTAAAAAAGTGCCTACCGTTTTAGTCTCCTTTTACAAAGCTTATTAATTGATACAAATAGAAATTTTATTGACAAATAAATAAATAAACAAGTCGCCTTACCCAATTTTATATCTTTTGTGACACGTCTTCCTAATAAACTTCCTATTGCATAATATCGCATGGACTCTTTAATCAAAGCCTCCAAGTAAACTAATTTCGTCAAGTCTATCTTATCAATATCTCTAAGCGAGTTGCCAAACACTTCTTTCAACCTGAAGATATACGGTGTTATTACAAAAAAATTAAACTGCTCTTAAAATTAAAATTAAAAACTTAAAATTAAACACATGTTTAACCCCTTGAGCACTAACCTGGCGTTTACGCCAGCTTTCCATTATTTTCCATTTGTCTCATTTTTTTTAGGTCATCAACATATTAAGAAAAGTTCAATTACAAAAGAATACTTTAGTGTTCCTTAGAGATTATATTTTATACAATTTAAAGCTTTAGTCACTGTATAGTAGAAAGCGTGTTTAACGCTAGTTTATTTTTGCTTTTGTAATGAGGACGATAATATTTGTTATTACGTAACTATGTATTATTTAGAAAATTATTAGCAGTGAAGATCTGGTAATAAATTTGTGGAAGTCGGATTCTGTGCTTAAACATAAAATGTGCTTAAAATGTTTAAAACTATTTTTTAGTCGTAAGCATATTTTGTCATACTGAAAAAAGAAATTAGTGCATTATTTTCTGACTTAGAGCCAATGATTTATAAAATTTTAAACAATTAACACAAATTTTTCATTATAGAGTAATTAATAATAAATAAATTTATGTAGTGATTATAAGACTGGCTTGAATTATCTTATCACGTAAACGAGATTATGAGTTTTAGAAACTGAAAATGCTGTACGATACGTGTACATACTAAAGATAAGTTGAAAATTAAAAACACAGATGGCGTTAGTTACATGAGACAAACAGAAAAAATAATGGATTAAAAACAAATTCTCTATGTTACGCAGCGAGAAGGTTAAACAAAAACTAAATTTGAATTTATTACTTATAATATACAATTACTCGAGGTTGGAGTCTGTATATATAATGAACTGTGATGTTATCGGGATCGAGGTTTAAATAGGGAGTCATTGGTGGAAAGATACACAATATTATTTTAAAGACTTATTACTTGAAAGGAAAACACTTATCTAATGATCTTATGAGAGAAGTAAACAACTAATTATGATTTGAAAAACAAAAATAATGCATTAACGAAGTTGATAATATTAAAATGGTTTTACTTAATATATGTATTAAAAAATTAATAGTTGAATGAATTATTAGAATGTTACAAACAAAGGATACAATACCATAGTAGTCTTATTTAATAATTATTATAATGTATGTAATAAAACATGTTTATGTAAATGGTATTAGGGTTTTAACATAACATCTAGAATATAAAAATATATGTATAATTTGTGAAAAAACTATTTAACGCTCTGAACACTAGCTTTTGAAAAAAAAAATAACACCATGATTGTAATTTGAAATGATTAGAGATAAGTTTTATAAAAATGTTATTAGGACAAAAAGTTTTAAATTTGTATAAATTTCCCTGTGAGTCATAAATTAAATTAAAACTTCACAAATTATTAATCAAAAACTAATACAATTGGCGTGCATTGGTGTGACGTGACGTGTTTGACGTGTTTTTGACGATGTATGTTTTTTAAACGCTTAATTGATTCGACTAATCATAAGAGATTATTACCTTAAGTTAATTACCTACAAGCTTATGAATAGCGCATTTCATGATTTTTTTTTTGTTAACGAGTTTTAAAAGTCATATTTAAAAAGGAATTTCTCTTAAAATAATCAAACTTCAACCTTTAATATCTTTTAAACCAATAATATAATATAGAAGAAAAGTATATCATTGATTTAAACGGTGACGTTAACGTAAAAATTAGAAGAGAGCTTTTTGTAGAGGGTTCAATTTTCTACAAGTATACGAGAATAGATATTTTTAATGCACACTTGTTAGACACACTTGAAGCGATGATGGCGCGCAGCAGGTAGTGCGGCGGAATTCCGCGTCAATCGACGCGGGTTCGATCCCCACCTATCCGACTCTAAAATCGGCCTGAGATTTCGGTGAAAGAAAACATCGTGAGGAAACCATATTATGCCTATAACCATATTATATATTATTAAAGCCATAGTATGGCGGTAGGGAATTTACTAATGATGCCCGCCTGTGTACCTCCCACCCTCAAGTTTAAAAACCTGTCGCCAAATACTAATAGATATGTTCCGGCAGCATCACTTAAGAACCAGTACTCCTGGGCTTAGTGTGTTTACCATCCTGGACCACATCGTCACTTAAGGTCAGGTGAGATTGTGGTCAAAGCATTAAAACTATTCCGTGTAATAAAAATAGGGAGTTGTGATTTGTTTTTTTTTCTAATAATTAAAAAAAAAATGGAAAACTGTAAGGCGGAACACCTTCCTAGTAAAATTAAGAGCTCATATTTGTAGAGAATTTTCTAGAGGTGTCTAGTAACCTATTTTTCAGAGAAAAAAAAAAACAAAAAGACTATTAGAGAGTAGGTCATAAAAAATGGTGCCCCCTTATCTATTGTGCCCCCTTATCTATTGTGCCCCCTTATCTCTATTGTATTTGGGGGACTCTGATCCTTCAAATACAATAGATAAGGGTAGTGCGTAAATGCATTTCCCCCCGTCAAAAAAAAAAAAAAGGTCATTAAAAATGAAATTTTGAGAAGATGGCGATTATAGTTTTTAAATGTCTCTGTACCTTTGTGTTTATTTGTCAATGATAATAAAGCTAAGTTTAAATGTTCCATTTAGAGCAGTGAATGTCACACTTTCCTGGTCAAGGGCCGTATAGGTCAGTATGAAGTACCTCTGCGGCCCGCCCTTTTATTCATTGGGTAGTTGATACCATCAATTAAATGACATAGACCTATATATTTTGTATGGAAATAACAGCCTATGAAGTCTTTCTTTGACAACCTAATTCAGTAACTGTTTATTTATTTTGAAAGCAACTAAAAATCTAATTTGCAGATAACTGAAAATTATTGGAATTTCGCAGCTAAAATGAAGTAAGTGTTTTAGTGCATCGTCGGACTGCCCATATAGTCGAGGTGGCATTTGCCAGCCAGTTCCTAGCCTGCGTGGGCCCCCCACGGGCATGGCTTGCGGCAACCGTAGGATAGGAAGCCCGCGCAGGCTAGGTCCCAGCTCTTGCGACCTACATGTAAAAGTAGATTAGATAGTTCGTTCATAAAATTAGAGAGAAATGAAATAGAAAAATGGCTTGAACCTGAGACAGCCTCCCCCTGAAACTAGTTTTTCATTTTTTTTCTGAACGCCAATGACTTTTGATTAAATCAACTTATTTAGACGTGTATCATTATAGCGTAATGCATTACATTTTACATTATTTCATAGATATTAAAAAAACGAAATTTAATTTTTAGATGTTCTGATGTGCTTTTGTCCGTACCTAATAATTTATTACATCGTTGATAATGAATTTTATATTTTGTTTATCTCAATTTGTGTATTTAAGTATTTTCCGATAATCGTCCATCTACTATAATGTAGACTCGGGCCCCGGAGGCTTGTGGTCAGCCACCCGGGGCCTTCCGGTCCAGTCCAACCCTGATTTTGTGTATTATTTGTTGATGGTGTCAACTACTTAATTCCATATTATTATTAAGACTTCTCTCCCGCAACCCGCTGACACTACTTATACTCGTGTTCCTATCCTCATCCATTTGGTTATAGTATATAAACTCGGTTTTCAGTAATTGTCTACCAAAACTGTATGCTACGTCGCGGGCCGCAGTTTAACGACTACTGATTTAGAGTCATTTCAGGACTGACACAATATACCGGTTTTTTACTTTAATTGGTTACGTTCTGAAGGAGTGATGTAACCACCTAATAATGTTATTACTTGTTCCAAAGAGGAACTACGCAGGCACGAGCAGCGTTGTATCTATTTATTTATATTCGGCAAACAATATAGTTAGTAGGTAGGTATAGTATAAGTATAGTAGGTAGTCAAATAGAAATACACAATAATGAAATAACAACGTTAGTAGTTAGGCTGTCTTGAAAAAAGTTTAAATATAAATATCAAATTGATTACCGTAGACTTTTCTTTATGAAGGCTGTTTGAATGTGGAAATAAAAGAAATCGTATACTAACGATTAAAACACTTTCGCAATATTTGAGATAATTTTCGCATTGTTTGATATCATTACTACTGTAGTAAAATTAAAATATTATAGCGTTTCTGAAACCTCTCTCGTCCTTCTAGAGTTTTATTTAACAGAGGGCTGTCAAAAAGCAAGTGTAAAATTCCGCAGGATCGTAAGCTTGAATAGGAGTCCCTCAGGGCTTGATTCTGGGCCCGTTTTTATTCATGATATACATTAATGATCTACTGCTAAAGACTAGTAACTGTTCTGACATGTTCTATTTGCGGATGACACTTTACATAAGTGTGAAGGTGAAAAGGTGAAAAGACAAGAATCCGAGGTTAAGCAAGTAAATAATACAGCATAATTTAATTACTACAAGTAATCACAAATTAGCCGTCCCTTGCTTTAGACTTAGCAAGATTAAGAAAAGCTTTTTTAGGCATTAGTGTCAGGCTCTACAAAATGGTACTAAAGCACATTACCGATTTACCTGACGATAAGTTTAAGCAATGTGTCAAACAGGTTTTAATATCCAAAGGTTATTATAGGGTAGATCATTACCTGAACGATAGTGATTTCTGGAAGTGACACACCTCTTTATGTTTCCGCTAAAACCGTTTATTGGTATTATAAATTGTAAAATTTTAATAACATAAAAAAAACCCGATCAAGTTTTTTACCGACTCTTCTCGACTGGGTTGTTTTCCGAATCGGTGGTAGCTTTTTGACATTCATATGTGCCTTTTCAGGAACAAATTGAATAAACAATTTTTTGATTTTCATTAGCTTTATGTAAGGGATTACATGTGCTGTTTTCTATTTATGTCAAAAAATACCCGTTTCAAGAATTTGTTAAAAAAACATTGTTAGCGGCATACTCAGTTCATCAGTGCAGCTATTTAAGAATTGATCAGGTATGCCATTAGGACCAGCATTTTTTTTAGGATCAATGTTGACAATGGGGTTTGACTTTTAGTTCAACTTCCATGTCGTTGTGCAAGCTAGTCAATATCTTGTTGATATATAAGTCAAAATTTGATATCTAATTTTAGATTGACATATCGCTTCGCTTTTATATATTACTTAAGGCTGTTCAATTGATATGGGAAAGGAAGTTCAACTTACATTGAAATAATATGAACTGAATAATTATGTCAAAGAGAATGATTTTAGTTATAAGGTCAACCATGACTGAAACTAATCAGACTTTTTAATAAACGTTAGGCACGTGTAGACGATATTGCATCTATTATTGACTAGCTATGACCAGTGGCTTAGAAATTTTCGCTTTTATAATATTAGTGGGATAGTAGGACCGTTTGAGTTTGAAGAATAAAAAGTCTATATGTTAGTTCATGATGTCGGCTACCTGCATACCAAATTTTATTAAAATTGGTCTAGCCGTTTGAGCGTGAAGAAGTAACAAACATATAAATTCACAAACTTTCGCCTTGATATTAGTAGGATAGGACAGTAGGAAGTAAGATTTATTACTCACTCGTCGTAAACTTTACTCTGTATGACAGGATATGATCCCAGCAGCATTAATATGAACACCATAGTCGTCGTTGAAGCTTCTTGCGCAGCTAAAAGTATAGTGTTTACTTCATCCCATACTTCTTTGTTACTTAAACGGCCATCAGCGGAATATTTTAACAGCAGATCCAGGAGCACCTTGTGTTTTGTTCCTGACAAATGTAGTTGTTTTTAGAATATAAAGAAAATATTGTATCAAATAAGTTTTAATTAAAAAAGGAACGACAAGGATATGATTGCGCCTAAACTTGGACAGAGCTGTGTAACAAGGGAGGTTGCACGAGATGACTTTTTTTTTTAACCTAGCTAATGGTGTTGACCGGAAGGGCCTTAACAGCTTCACCGAACTTTGGGGGCGAATGCCGAAGGCACTCAGCCGCAAAAGGTGATTAGCACAAAGGTTACCAAAATGGTACGAACCTCGGCTTGGCCGTCACCTGAGCATACAAACTCTCTCGCGAGTTGTGTCCTAGCTATCCCTACATTTTTTTATTCGGAATAATAATAAAAAAGGTTCCTTACAGGACCTATGTAACTGCGTGTTGTGTGCAGGAGTGTGTATGCAGTAATGTGCGTGTAATGCTCAACGCATGGGCAGTGTCACTGTATCGCGCTGGCGGCGACGTCAAGAGCCTCACCACTTGGGGAACGAGACACGTCTTGGGTCGCCACCTGAGGGGGACCCGGAGAGTGTGCGGGAGCAAAATTAGCCGCCTGTCCCCGGCGGCGGGAATGGCGGTTACGTGGGCATGGCCGCTGACACGCATATGTTCGGGGTAAATGAGGAAAGATTCTATTTTTTTTTTTTTTTTTTAGTGTTCCCACCAATTTTCCTCTGGCATGACCAGAGACCTTTTTATTACATTTGTTCTCACACAGTTCTCTCGAACCATTGGGCACCTACTGCCTTCCTTACAAAGCGATTCTGAATCCTTTGTAAGGCGTGTATCCGAGATTGACTAATATGACCGAAGATAGGTGCGGAATACATGATGATGGGTCTGACCATCTTGTATAGGGTAATTTTATGGCGGAGGGCCTTTTTGCTCTTGCTGTTGTAGAGCGGGTAGAGACGGCCTAGCACCATGGAGGTCTGGCGCTTGACTTACTTAACGTAGGCTTTGAAAGTCAGTCTGTCGTCTAACTGAATTCCTAGGTACCTGACTTCGGAGCTATAAGGGATGACAGTACCTGCGTACTGGATGGGTCTGGGAGGATTCTTTCTAAGTTTCCGGTTTTTAGTGAATAATAACGAGGTACTCTTACTCGGGTTGACCGCGAGACGCCACTTGAAATACCAAGAGCTGAGATCGTCGACGGCTCTTTGGACGTATTTTCGTAAGACTAATTTCTTACGGAAAGTGTAATAAATGACTGTGTCGTCCGCGTATACACCTAACTGAACTCTTCCGAGATCAGGGAGGTCCGCTAAGTAGAGGTTGAGGACAGGCGCCAGAATGGAACCCTGGGGGACTCCTGCGCGTATGGGGTGGGCTATAGAGAGAGCGCTCTCTACTCTATAGCGGAAACTACGATCGGTGAGGTAATCGTGTATGATTCTAACCAGAGTGTCGGGGATACCTAATCTAGTGAGTTTGTAGACGAGGCCCGTGTGCCAGACCTTGTCGAATGCTTTGGCAACGTCGAAGAAGACTGCGAGCGTATGCCAGGATTTATTGAACTGAGGGTGATTAATATTAGTGAGTACGTACTCCGTAAGGCGGAGCACCTGATACGCACAGGAGTGTCTGGCTCGGAAACCAAACTGTTGGGGAGGCAAGAGATTTTTGTCCTCTATCACCTCTATGAGACGGTTCATAAGGATCCGCTCATAGAGTTTGCCTAAGGTGTTAAGAAGGCTAATTGGACGGTAACTATCGGGTTGCCTGGCGTCTTTGCCAGGTTTGTGTATCCCCATGAATATTGCTGCTTTCCAGGCGGCTGGAAAGTGGAGGTTCTAGATGGCCGCATTGACGATGCAGACCAGCAACGCGATCAGAGACGGAGGAAGAAGTTTGATAACTTCATTCCTGATTCCGTCAGGACCTGGGGACTTTCTAGGCTTAAGGCCCTTGATGGCGATCACCACCTCGTCACAGGTGCAAGGTGAGAGGGGAACAACCGGAGTAAGAGCAACTGAGTCCTTCGCAGAGGATTCAACAACAGAGATGAGTGCGACATCAATGTTGTCGGTAACTGGGGCGCATTGCTGCTCGAGGCTATCGGCTAAGCACGCGGCTTTTTCGATATCGTTAAATGCGGGTTGAAGACCCTGCGTATTTCTGTCCAGGGGGGCATGTTAACGATGGTACGGTCCATCTTCATGGATCGTGCGAGCTTCCAGTACGCGAGGTGGGAAGGTTTCAGCTCTCCTAAGAGGCTGTCCAACCTAACGTTACGAATCTAATCGATGCGGTCTTTCACCGCTCTATGCAAGGAACGCAAGCGGGCATGATTCTCCTCAGTTGGATACGTGTCGTAGGCGCGGGTCGCGGCGTGCTTATGTGTGAGTTCACACGTCATCGGGAAGTACGAAGCGGCCACGAGATGACTGACACAACGGTATATCGGAAAGAAAGAAAATAATAAATTACGAAGAAGACAGTAAGTTCGATTTAGCTCATCTATTGCTCGTTTAAACCAGTCTGTGTTTTTATTTTCCTTCCTGCTCTACAGCAATTGCGATCTCACTCCGCAAACGACTACAGTGACGTAGTTTTCGCAACAGTGGACATTTAGTGTTCGCCACGAGGAGGCCCCACACATACTTCCTCGTGTGGGGGAATCTACCCGCCTACTCTACGGTTCTACGGTGCCTCGGTCGAAGGTGACGTGCCGTGACCGTAACAAGTACAATCAATCAATGGTTGATCATTATTAAATCATATAGCAAAAATATGACAAAAGTGATTGTGAAATAATTTAAAGATGTTAGGTATTATTAATTACTGTTACCTGTTTTTGATTTCCTTGCCTTACTAGTTGCTTTCATAGGGTTCATAACCTGAAGTTAAACGATTTTACTTAGAAAATTTTAAATTTAGTTAATGTATTAAAAAATGATTTAATAAATTGGTACAATTAGGTTAGGTATTAAATTAGGTGACTCTTGTAAACAAAAACATAATTTAATGCAATTTAAAAGAAAAATGGCGTGTTAGAAAATTGCTTACTTCAATGATTATGTCGTTCATAGTTTTAATAGAAATATCTTGTTTTTTTCTGAGCGAGCTCCATTTGTATATAAATTCGAAATGTAACCAAAACGTTTGTATCCTCGTTGTGACAATACTAGTCAATGCTTTCACGTTTTCCATGTACAACATAATTTTGTTTCTTATATCAACATTCTCAGAGTTGATGCCAATAGTTGTTTCTGAAATTAATTGCTGCATGAAAATAAAATATGATTTGATTTGGTTCTCATGGCTCATCCTATTACCGGATATTTCATTCAGTCTCATACTCTGTTCACTTGGGGTTGGTGTAGTACGTTTTCTTCTTCCATACGTCCCTTATAGCCGTTATCTTTTCATTTACTACTTTTACACTACCCTTACACAATCTATCAACACTCCTTTTATATTCTTATACTTTACTAACCTTCCACATTCATATTTATTACTAGCCTATCTAGATTCGCTTCCCTTTTTCTCATATCACGACAAACGATTTCCTTTCAACAACTGACGCCACTTTCAAACTCCTTTTTATATATTTATTCCTCACTTTATCTACTCTTGCCACCCTGCACATCCATTTCAACATTCGCATATCAGCTACGTGCAATTAGTTTTCATCCATCTTTTCACTAGTTCAGCATTCTGATCTATTTCATAATTGATAAGTCTTGCAATACACTATATATCATGCGTTTGATTCTAAGGGCATCCTGGAGTCACAAATCATATTATCAGAAAACTGTCTTCATTTGGTCCCACTGGATATTTATTGACTTAAAATATTAAATATTGTTATGATTTGTAATTTATAGCGAAGTTCGTAATAATAACTATTTTATAATTGGAAAAATGACTTCTAAGAAAGTGGTATATTTGCGAGAAGCTGTTAAAAGTAAACTGAAAAATTTTCGGGGAAATTTCCTAAATTTGGGTTTAAATCTTATAAACTTTATAATACAAAGAGATGAATGGTTAATTGGGTAGTGTGGATGGATGCCGCATCAATGGACTTAAGTTCGAAACTCACCTATTCATTACTATAATCACCCAGAACTCTCGATTAAGGAATATATCTTTAAGAAATCATAAGATAGGGCATTTTTTAATAAGGGTAGTTGCCATCCTCAAGCTTGTAAACCTGTCACCAATTTAAATGTAAAATATAAGTAGATTTAAGCTCGCTTAATTAACTATGAAAAAAGGTAACTGCATAGCTGCATGAAATATTATAGGCATTTTTTCTGACGCAAGTCGAATTAAACCTCCAACATAAAAAACGGTGTGGACCCAGAGTCCGCAGAATATGTTTTATTTTAATAATAATAAAAAAAACCTGTCACCAAGTATAAATAAGTAAGTTCCGACAGCATCGTTTGAGAACTAGTCCCCACTCTAAGTGTGTTTACAATCCTCGACCATATCGTCACTTAACACCAAGCGAGATTGTGGTCAAAGCGCTGAGCCTGTACAGTATAAATTTACGATGTACGTATAGCTTTACGTTGGAAATAATTACTATAAATGCATGGTTAGCTTTTGATTTGGAAAATCAACTTTCAAATAGTGAATTATGTCTTCGTATGTAGGTAAGAGTAATAATAATTAGCTTTCAGAATCACAGTTAAACAAATACCAAATAGGTATTTTTTATTTATGTGACATGTTATGAGTATTATTCCCTGATTTAAACTTAATGACGGCTTGGACCAATGTACGAGACGATGCGATTAAGGTATCTGCGGAAAGAAGTAAGAAGTGGCGCGGTGGTGGCGGAGACATGCTCTCTCATGCCCGCGTTCTTGTTTACGGACAGTCGACTTTTTAACATTACGCCCTCTACTAAATTATTTTATTTCAACTGTTGAATATTAATTTTAAACTTTTGATTTTTGTTGGTTGTTTTAATAATTGATAAGATCATATACTTAGCTTCCACGGCTATATATATATGGAGGGATACAATCAAAGTGAGAAATAAAATATTATTTCATAAAAGTATTTTGTCTCATTGCTGCAGTCAAATTACTATACTTTATACTATACTATACTTAGTTTTTAAACGAATTTTCTAGAAATAAACCTACCTACATAATAAAACACGAGTAGAGGTTGGATTCTCGCTTGGTAAGCCGAAGTGTGCGCACGCATGCTAAGGTCGCTCGCTCCGAATTGTTTTCGATCTCTCGTATACGATCTGCGGTATAGTCGTGTGTCTTCGTGACGTCGGTTATCTGTTCTCATCAGATATCGGGGTTACGCAGACCTGACTCGTGTCGCGGTCAAATTCGTAGCGAGTTTAAAATACTCGGTGTTATAAATTTATTTATAACATCGGTTATTTTCGTCCAACGTACTTTTCAGTACGCGCGCGTTTAACGTATACTCACCCTTAAGGTGAGGATACGTGTCGCTTCACGACTTTGCTGAAACCCACTCTCTCTCGATTGTGGTCATCACCGGAAACCTAACGGTGCCAACCTAAGGTGGTGCAGGGTTTAGCAGGTTCCCTGGGGACCCCCTTCTGGGGTCGCCGAATACCGGAATTCGGCGTGTGATCACGCCGAGTTTCCTTCTTTCTTACCCGATATCCGCTCCTGCGTCAAATTCCATCCCCTGGGTGCTGTTTGGGCGTCTGACCCACGTCCTCGGCCCTAGGGCTTGTTAGGGCTTCCCCCTAAGCTCCGTAGGCTCCCAATTACCTAGAGTCATTGCACATTGACTCAACGGTCTTTTGCGAGACTCGCGTAGTCTCATAGACTTTTGGCGCGCCCCCCTGCCCCTCAGGCAGGGAGGTAGTTCACCCCCACCTGCCCTCTTGCCATCGCGGGATGGCCGATGCAAATGTTGTGGAGCGAAAGCTCCTTAGGTTCGCGAAATTGTTGCTCGACAAATCTCCCGTCCTCGCTCGGGAATTTAGGAATTTTAGCGAAGGCGATTCTTCGCCGGCCGCGCCCCAATTACGAGTTAGGGTAAGGAAGCCGGTTCCAAATATCAACGCTCCGGAGCGTTCTCGTGCACCCACACCCCCCGTAATTAGATCGCGACGAAATTCGTCGTTCTCAGATTGTAGATCGCGGTCTAGGTCTCGTTCGCGGTCCCCTTATCGCCCGCACTCTGCGGAGCAGATAAATATTAGTACGGGGAATAGTTTTTCCCCACTGTCCCCCCAGAGCCAGGCAGACAGGCATCCGAGCCTGATGCCGAGGTTCGCCGCTCTCTCAGTCCAATCGTCGTCCGGGTCAGACTCGGACGAGATGGACACCGCGTTCCCTCCGCTAGGGGGTGGTGACTTCGTCACCCTCAAGCGTAAGAACAAGAGGAAGGCGCCGGCTTCTCCGCCGCCCTCCGAATCAGTCCCGAAGGTCCTCGCCGTAGAGGACGCGTCACGGCAGCCGACTCCGCTGCCTGCCGCGAAGTCGGCAGCGCCCAAGCCTCCGACTGCACCATCTCAGGTGCAGCCTAGGAAGGTGCGCCCCCCCCCCCCTGTCACGATCCAAGACAAAGCGTCCTGGACGAAAATCTCTGCGGCGTTAGCGAGCCGCAAAATACACTTTACCTCCGCGACAAATGTTCGCGATGGTATCATGGTGAAGGTGTCGACCACGGACACCTTCCGCGACCTCACGCGGTTCCTTCGTGAGGCGCAGTACGCCTTCTTTACTCACGCGCTGGAGGAGGAGAAGTCCCTCCGCGTTGTGATCAAGAGAGTTCCCAAGGAACTCTCTTGTAACGACATCGCTGCCTCCCTCAAGGAGCAGGGATTCCCCGATGCTGAAGTGCATCGGATGCACGATCAGCGAGGCAGGAGACCATATAATATGGTCCTTGTTTCACTCCCCGCCAGCGAGGTCAGCAAGAAGGTCTTCGGTCTGAAGACCCTCTGCGGCCTCTCCCGCATCTCTGTGGAAGTTCCACATAAGAGATCCTACCCCTCGCAGTGCCACCGCTGCCAGGGGTACGGTCACAGCTCTCGGAGTTGTTTTATGGCTCCGAGATACGTCAAGTGTCTCGGGGATCATTTGACCCCGGACTGTCCCCGTCCGAAGGACACCGTCGACCCTCCCAGCTGCGTATTGTGCAGGCAGGAGGGTCATCCCGCCAATTACTGAGGGTGCCCGTGCGCACCCAAGGTAAAGCGTAACCATCCTAAAAAGGGTGGCAGGCACGTTCCTCAGAGGAACGCTGCACCCCTCCTCCTCCAACCTCAAGTGCCGCCAATGACACTGAGGTCTTTCCCGTGCCTCCCAGGCACGTCGGCGTCGCCTTCCGCGGTGCCGACCCGTCACTCGGCCCCCCCGCCCCGCAGCCCCTCTGACTCCGTGGGCACCTAGGCCCCAAGCCAAGGCGCAGCCGCGCCTGGCTACCCCCCCTCAGGCCCCTCAGGCCAACTCCACCGGCTTAGACCGGGTACTCTTTCTCCTGCGCATCCATGATGTGCAGGAAGTAGTAGCGTTCAACGCAATGTTGAACAGCGGCTCCGGAAACGCCGAGCTCGAGGCTATCGCGCGTTTCCCCGCCATCGCCATGACCCTTCAAGGTCTGACACGCGGTCAAATTACCCCGTAATCAATGGCTAAGATCAAGCCTCGCGGACTCTCCCTCTCATTTTTTAACGCGCGGAAATTAGCTCCGCAGCGTGATTTAATCGCTAACTTTCTCCGCGATCGTCAAATAGACGTATTTCTCGTCCAGGAAACCTTTTTGAAGCCAAGTGATCGCAATCCCGGGATTGCGAACTACAACATCGTACGTAACGATAGGACCCCTGAAAGGGGCGGTGGTACCCTTATTTATTATAAACGGTCACTTTATTGCTCGCCGTTGCAAGCCCCGGAGCTTACCAATATGGAAGTTTCGGTATGTAGAATAGGTATGACTGGCCGTCAATCGTACTTGTGTCTGCATACCTCCCCCCCAGCAAACGACCCTTAAGGACAGATCTAGAGAAGCTTTTCGCATTATGCGACTCTGTCATTATCGCCGGCGATCTCAATTGCGGGCATACTTTCTGGAACAGCTCGTGCGTTACGCCCAATGGGGCGGAACTCATGCGCTTAATACGGAAGCTCGATTTTGAGGTCGTCGCGCCTTTAGAACCCACCCACTTTCAACCGAACTGTCGCCCGTCGGTTCTAGATTTTGCTATTTTGAAAGGAGTCTCGCTTCCGGTGCGTCTTATACAAGTCGTACACGAACTTGACTCCGACCACCGCCCAGTAGTTTTTTTGTTAGGTCACACTGATGACTCTAATTCTAGCCCGCCAGTTGTAAAAGTCGCGGACTATTACAAGTTCGGCCGTTATTTAAAGGACCATCCGTCCACCCCCTCTCTCGATAGGATCCCAGATGTACTGGATACGTCTGCGGACGCGGACCTCGCGATCGATGCTCTGGTTGAGCACCTCAAGACCGGCATCGAGGAGACCTCGAAAGAGGTGCAAGCGGCGAACGATCGCCGCTTTGTACTCCCCGATGACGAGAGAGCTCTGCTCACACAGAAAAACGCCGCGACCCGCGCCCACGACACGTATCCGACCGAGGAGAATTGTGCGCGCTTGCGTTCTTTGCGTAGAGCGGTGAAAAGCCGCATAGATCAGATCCGTAATGATAGGTGGAACAGCCTCTTAGGAGAGCTGAAACCTTCCCACCTCGCGTACTGGAAGCTCGCACGATCCATGAAGATGGACCGTACCATCGTTAACATGCCCCCCCTGGACAGAAATACGCAGGGTCTTCAACCCGCATTTGACGATATCGAAAAAGCCGAGTGCTTAGCCGATAGCCTCGAGCATCAATGCGCTCCCGTCACCGACAACATTGATGTCGAACACATCTCTGTTGTCGAATCCTCTGTGAAGGACTCCCTCGCTCTTACTCCGGTTGTCCCCCTCTCACCTGTCACCTGTGACGAGGTTGCGAATGCCATCAAGGGCCTTAAGCCCAGAAAGTCCCCCGGTCCCGACGGAATCAGGAACGAAGTCATCAAACTTCTTCCTCCGCCTCTGGTCGCGTTGCTGGTCTGCGTCTTCAATGCGGCCATCAAGAACAACCACTTTCCAGCCGCCTGGAAAGCAGCTATAGTTATAGGGATACACAAACCTGGCAAAGACGCCAGGCAACCCGATAGCTACCGTCCAATCAGCCTTCTTAACACCTTAGGCAAACTCTATGAGCGGATCCTTATGAACCGTCTCATAAAGGTGATAGAGGACAAAAATCTCTTGCCTCCCCAACAGTTTGGTTTCCGAGCCAGACACTCCTGTGCCCATCAGGTGCTCCGCCTCACGGAGTACGTACTCACTAATATTAATCACCCTCAGTTCAATAAATCCTGGCATACGCTCGCAGTCTTCTTCGACGTTGCCAAAGCATTCGACAAGGTCTGGCACACGGGCCTCGTCTACAAACTCAATAGATTAGGTATCCCCGACACTCTGGTTAGAATCATACACGATTACCTCACCGATCGTAGTTTCCGCTATAGAGTAGAGAGCGCTCTCTCTATAGCCCACCCCATACGCGCAGAAGTCCCCCAAGGTTCCATTCTGGCGCCTGTCCTCTTCAACCTCTACTTAGCAGACCTCCCTGATCTCGGAAGAGTTCAGCTAGGTCTATACGCGGACGACACAGTCATATATTTCGCTTTTCGTAAGAAAACAGTCTTACGTAAATATGTCCAAGGCGCTGTCGACCAACTCAGCGCTTGGTATTTCAAATGGCGTCTCGCGATAAACCCGAGTAAGAGCGCCGCGTTATTATTCACTAGAAGCCGAAAACTTAGGGAAGACCCTCCCGAGCCCATACAGTACGCGGGTACTGAAAGCCCATAAAGCTCCGAAGTCAGGTACCTAGGAGTTCAGTTAGACGACAGACTCTTTTCAAATCTCACATTAAGAAAGTGAAGCGCCAGACCTCCATGGTGCTAGGTCGTCTCTATCCGCTCTATAACAGCAAGAGCAAAATGGCCCTTCGCCATAAGATTACCCTATACAAGATGGTGGTCAGACCCATCATCACGTATTGCGCACCTGTCTTCGGTCACATCACTCGTTCACGTATGCACGCCTTACAAAGGATTCAGAATCGCTTTGTAAGGAAGGCAGTAGGTGCCCAATGGTTCGAGAGAACTGTGGATTTACACAGGGATCTCAACCTGCCCTCCATTAGGTCCGTTTTTAAGACCCAGTGTCGCGCATTCTTCGAACGCGCAGAGACACACTCGAACCCCCTCATCGTGCGAGCCGTCTCGTACTTGCCAGGACGTAAGCCGCGTCGTATACGTCGGCCGCAAAGGATCTTATCATGTCGCGACGATACCATAACTCGTAGTAATAGGATCTTCCCTTCTTTACCTCGTACAAATGCGTGCCAGCGCCCACGCCCGCGAAACCGCCGTTCCCGCCGCCGGGGACAGGCGGCTAACTTTGCTCCCGCACACACTCCGGGTCCCCCTCAGGCGGCGACCCAAGACGTGTCTCGTTCCCCAACTGGGGGAGGCTCTTGACGTCGCCGCCAGCGCGATACAGTAACACTGCCCACGCATTGAGCAATTACACGCACAACACTCCATACACACTCATGCATAACATGCAAGGTACATAGGTCCTGTAAGGAACCTTTTTTTTTTTTATTAATATAAAAAATGTAGGGATAGCTAGGATACAACTCGCGAGTGAGTTTTTGAATAACTCAGGTGACGGCCAAGCCGAGGTTCGTACCACTTTGGTAGCCCTTGAGCTAGTCACCTTTTTTGCGGCTGAGTGCCTTCAGCACTCGCCCCCAAAGTTCGGTGAAGCTGTAAAGGCCCTTCCGGTCAACAGCATTAGCTAGGTCAAAAAAAAAATAATAATAATAAAACACATTTTATAATAAGATTTCATTATCTCATGAATACTTTCGAAAGTTAAATAATATCATGGTTAAATTATTTTCAATTGGACTGTACCTGCGTTTACCGCGCTCGTGGCTAACTTACGAGCCGCCATAAAGTTTGCATCGAACTATAAGATTTTCTCATCAGTAGACGACAGACTGTACTTACGGTAAATAGTTTCTGAAAGCGTATTTTCCAGGTACTCGATGTGGTTAAAGGGTGCTTTTCCTAAATGAACTTCTAAATCTATGACCAATCGTTTTGACTGGATATTGAAGATATCGATGAAGCTGTTCAACACTGGCTGACTGAATGCCGGATTTAGAAGCTTGCGGTGTTCCTTCCAAACTTCACCTATATTTTGTGTTTTGAAGAAAATTTGTTTATAGAGTTTTGTTAAGAGAATTGAGTTTTGGTTTTTATTTGTAAATGCAAAACTCATTCTGATTAAAGCTTTCGCGAGACATAATGTAAGAGCTCATATGAATTTAACATACATTTGAATGACGATAGTTTAAACCTTTACATTGGCTCAAGATATTGATAGATACCAATATCTACTTATAGAATTCTATATTAAATTTTGTTAACCATTTATAATTCATTTCAAAATCCATGGAACTATATTACCGAAAACTTAAGTGGTATATGTTAGAGATATACCGGATATGTTAAATGTGCAAAATTATTTAAAGAATCAGTGTTAGGTTTAATGATAGAAATGGAAAATATGGAAGAATTGAGTGAAGATGGAAGAATGAGGGAGATGAGTGAATTTATAAGAAAAACAGTAAACGATGTTTTAGTAGAATCGAAAGGAAAAACAACGGATACTGGGTGGTGGGTGGAAGAAGAAATACAAGTGACTAAGGAGAATAAAGTAAGGCTCAAAGAGTGGTGGAAAAAGGGAATGACATGTTGATAGACATAAAAAAGAATGAGTATGATGAATGTAAGAAAAAAAGCCAAGAAAGCCGTAGTCGTAGCCAGAGCAAAAGCCTGGGACACCCTATACAGTCCATTGGAACGTCATGAAGGTGATAAGTATGTGTATCGGGTAGCTAAAAATAGAGAAAAAGGAGAAGAATATGACACATATGTAGTGCATGAGGAATGAATCAGGTGTAATGCTTACAGATAATGAGATAATAAAAAATAGATGAAAAACATACTGAAAAATTGATGCAGGAAGAGAATGACTAGAATGAAATGAATTGAAGATGAAAAAATGGCCATGGGATTGGCTTTTACTAGAATTTAGGAAAGGAAAAACGTGAATAAATAACAAACATTAACTGCTAGGGTTGTCAATCACACATTTTATACGTGATATTTCATTGGTACTATTATAATACGTATTACTTAATATTTTAATACAATGTTTTATACCACTTGCAGTTATAAGTCCATGTCCAAGCCAAGGTCTAGCGAAATCATAGATAATATCTTTATCATAACACTCATTCGATATTATTGTGCAATAAGTCGGGTCCGTCATCACTGGAATCGAGAAAGTAATTGATTATTAAATTATAGTAACTTATTTTTTCATTACCACTTTTTTTTTGTGTTGGAATCATAATTTTTTATGGATCTTAAATTAGACTTAAATTGTTGTCAAAAAATCGTGTACCTACCTACTTCCTACAGGCAGTGATAGGTTGATTATGTTAGACTCTTACTGACTAATGTCCTACAGTGTTCTCTCACTCGTCTATTTTTGCCTCCTTTCTTTGGGGTTTTGAGGACTCGGGTGTTGAAGAGCCCTTTGGAGACTGAACCCACACGGAGGCGTATCAAATATACGCACCTACAGCACCCTTGCAGCGAATTTTTCTGAGGTCAATTAAGGCAGATATATTCAGAATTGTGCTCGACTTCCAGACACCGAAACCGAACAACGCCCTAGACAACTCCAGTCGTGACCGTAAAGACAGCATCGTTTTGTGTCCTTACCTCTCAACATGACCAGTGGTTTCTCGGCATAACATACTATACTCAGGCCTCGGATGAGCACGCCGCACTTCATCCAATCGTATCCGATGTTCCAGAGTAATGGAACCAGAACTGACCCCTGTGGAACGCCGCATTCTACGTGTAGTCGTCTTATTTCACTTCGATTGGGAAAGGCCATGTACCTTGGTAGGTACTAGGGAATTTAAGATATAACCTATCTCATTTTCTTTACAGTGTATAGGCTCAGTGCTTTGACCATAATCTCATCTGATGTTAAGTGATGATGTGGTCCAGGATTGTAAGCACAGAAAGCCTGGAGGGGCTGGTTCTCAAGTATTGCTGCCGGAACACAGCTATTGGTATTTGATGATAGGTTTTGAAACTTGCTACTTAGCTACTTTGGCGGGCTACATTAAATAATAAAATACATTACGGAATAAAGGCGAATCTCCAAAAAATGTGGTCATGATTCCTCCATTTTCTGTAACAATTTTTGATACTTTTTTCACCAACGGCCAAAGATCTGAAAGTTGTTTGGTAGAATTAAATTTTTATGTTGGCTGATATAGTAAGGTTTGTTATATCTTGAGTTCACTGACTCACAGAATTCTGTGAGGCAATTCATTTTAGGTACACGAGAGTATTTAATATTAAAATCATGATTAAGAATCTGACAATAATTATTACATTAGATGTTCACTCATCATCATCTCCCTACCCTTTTCCCATTTTTATTTGGGGTCGGCGCAACATGTCTTCCTCTTCCATTCCTCTCTATTTGTTGTCATCTCCGCATTCACTCCTTTTCTAAACATATCATCTTTCACACAGTCCATACATCTTTTCTTTGGTCTTCCCCTTCCCATGTAACCGTCCACATTCATATCCAATACCTTTCTTACAACATTCTCTTTCTCCCTGCGCATCACATGTCCATACCAGGATAAACGACCGCCTCTTAACTAGTCTGTTATTGGCGCCACTTTCAAACTTCCTCTAATATATTCATTCCTAATCCTGTCCATTCTTGTTACCCCACACATCCATCTCAACATTCGCATCTCAGCTGCATGTAATCTTCTTTCGTCCGTCACTTTTATGGGGTAACATTCTGATCCATACAAGACGACAGGTCGTATTATGTTATTGTAAATCGTCCCCTTTAATTTAAAGGGGATTTGCGGATCACACGTAATAGCCGAAACCTGCCGCCATTTCATCCATGCTGCGTTAATTCTATGCTTTACCATCCGGTCTATTTCGCCATTGCTGTGCAGGAGTGAGCCGAGGTACTTGAACTCGTGGCAGATTGGCATTGAAGTGCCATCTAGTGTTATGACAGTTGAACTCCGAAATCACAAAACATATATTCCGTTTTGGATCTGCTCACTTTTAGGCCGACACTCTCCAGCTTCTGTTGCCACTTTACCAATCTGCTCTGGACCCCAGTTCTATCCTCACCGACAAGGACAATATCGTCGGCAAACAATATACACCAAGGTGCCTCTTCCTGTAAATCCGCTGTCAAGGCATCCAATATTAACAGGAAGAGGTATGGATTCAAGGTCGACCCTTGGTGTAAGCCTACCGATACCCTGAACTCGTCGGTGTTGCCAGCTGCTGACCGGACATACGTACGCGGTTGGTCGTACATAGCATAATTAGATGTTCACTATATTAACAAAAAAGTGATATTTTTATCGAAAATTATAATCAAGTTTTTTTTAAACCAGCGAGAAATTAATTCTTTTGCCACCAATAAAGAAAACATTTTGAATGAATGAAAATATTATTACACAAATCTCTTGATAAAATATTTTATGTGCCATCACTCAACAAATTAATTATTTTATTAAACAAATGTTATCAATCAACTTACATGTTTCATCTCCATGACTAATAAGCAGTTGACAATGACCCAGTATTGGCCATACTCCTGGATAAACTGGAGGTAGATCCTTGATACGACGTCTGAGCAAAAGATTGCGTCGCCAAAGATAAATACAACAAATCAGAACAAAAACTAAAATAATTACAAGCATTATAATATAAAAATAAAACTGTGATATTTTGTGAAATGTCAAAGCGTATTTATGTGCAAATGATATCTACAAATAACACAAGCGTACGAATCCCTGAAGGTTGTTTTTTATTGAATCCGTAAAAAAATATACTTATTCAGTATATTTGAGAGGTGATTAATAACAATATGACGTAAATAAGACGTAAGATAAATTACTGTATGCTTTTCAATAGAATCTTGTTAATAAAATTTATTTTTACAAGTAGGTACCTATATAATTATAAAATAAGGTTAAATCTGTAAATTGAAGATATTTGAGAAAAAATACTATGCGGGGCTTCGGAATCGAATACAGAACACTTTTGAAATTTTTGCCTGTCTTTGTAAATTTGTTCGCTCATCACACAAAAACTACTAAACCGTTTTACAAAAGATTTAGTGTGATAATAGTCCCTGTAAGTTTACTATAATACTGTAATGTATACTAATAAACAAAATTCAAGTGTCTGTTTGTAATGTCATTTTTTTTTTTTACTAAATAGGAATGAATGTATATACGATACCTATACTATAACTTCAATTATTACAATTTTGTCCGTCTGGCTGTTTTATCCGGGTAACCTCCGGAATGGCTGGACGGATTAGAGGGGAGTTTTTTTAGTAGATAGCTGAAGCTGCTCCGGTTACCTTAGGGTACTCTTAATTTTCGACAATAATTAGGTTTAATTAAATACTTAACCCTTGTATAAGGAGTAATTAATTACTTTGTTTTTTTTTACGTAACCTTTTTCTATAATGCTTATGCAGTTGTAATGTAATTTATTATATTTTTTTATAGTGATTCTATAAAATCAATTAATCACCAAACATTTGTATTTTTAAAACTGTTAAACTAATCGTTTTTTTATTTGTTGGGGCCGTTTTAATCCCTTCAATTTGGTTAATCATTTTCTTTATACACTTTTTTTTGTGACTACGCGTAGTGATCGTAAAGGCCGTAAGTTTAAGGTTGCGGTCACTAGACGATGCAAAAGACTGTAAGGTGGGGCGCGAGTAGCAGGCGCAATTCCTAAAGTGATGTGCTTCGTGCGCCGGTAGTCATACTGTAGCGACAGTATAGACGATGTTTAAGAAATAACTTCTGCGAAAAACATTATTTTATAATTTTATTATATTAAATGTACCTATTACAAGTATTTTTTTTAAATTTGTAAAAAGTTGTAATTTTTACAAGTTTAAATAACATAAAAATATAATTTGTCCATACCAATGTAGTACATTATTATTTATGGATCAATGTTAAATATCCATACATACATACAATTTGATTTAAGCCGTTTTTAAAAAGTAATACATTTGTTATTAGCTTTATATTTCATGAATTCATTTAGTTTACATATATAAAGATAAATGAGCTTTGCACTTCGATGTTATATGTAATAGTGCGAATATCACTTAAATATTTAAATATAATATAATCCCGTTTAAATAAAAGAATGCTAATTAAATTAGATACCTATTAAAATCAGGTAACGTATTTATATTAGAAATACTCGATACATCATACAGTCAAGTGTAGACATAACACTACAGAGTATAGGACTCTAGTTTGAACAAAAGCGTCATGCCGGCACTATTATTTTTGTTATATAAAATAAAAACCATTCAATACGTATACATGAAATTATAGGGTTTGCTCCTATAATTGTTTCTCCCTGTGTGACATGCAGTCACCAAGGTCTGATGTAGCTCAGGGACCTATTCCTGTACTAACTCAGTCCTCTGAAAAAATTAAGCTCTGTCCAAAGATGGTTACACCTAAATCTGAAAAAAAATTGATGAACTTTCCTACTGTGTTGCATGTAGGTGCTGATGTCTGTACTGTAAAAAAAACATTAGTATTCAGTGACGGAATTGGTGAGAGCATAGGGTTGATGTTAGAACGAAATTTAAAACATAATATTATTAATTACTGTATGCCAGGTGCCACTTAAAAAAAATTGATAATATATTGAACACAGACTTGGACAAAAATTGTAATATTTTAATTTTAATAGGAAATAGTTTAGGGGTAAAAAAAGATTGATTTACAAAAATCCTCAGAAAAACTGTTTCATTTGACTGTTGGGAAAATAATGCAATGTGCTTTTCTATACTCAATAAACCTTAAAGAATAAAATAATAATACTCACATGTTAAATAATTGTTTGCCGTCACAGTGACAAATTTATATTTTTCGTCATTAATAAATTTATTAACAACTTTGTATTGATCCAGTAAAGGATGTACCTTTCCAATAAGTATAAGCGAGACACAGCTACATTGATAGCATATAATATAAATAGGTTAAGTGACACGGCAGTATCGTCTACTTCAACTAATGATACTGCTATTACTTTTTTAAACCAATAAATGAGACAAAGGAGCAGCGTTACATTACAGTTTATCATCAAAACATAAATCGCTTCTCCAGCAAATTATTAGACATTGATTTATCATAAGATAAAGAGGGACTAGATTATGTTTTACAGAAACCTGGCAGATAAGATGTTATTTGATGCCCCACACTTTTCCGCTGCTAGTGTTTTTAATAGAAGAATCGTCGCCGGTGGTGGTTGTATTATTTTATCCAAAAGTAATTTAAAGTTTAAAATCCGCACAGATATATGTAGTCATTTAATAGACCGTGTTTGTGAAGTGGCTTGCGCTGAGATGGGAGATTTAATCATATTGTGTGTTTACAGACCTCCAGCTTCAAATATTTTTCAATTTTTATACACAATGGAGGAAATTTTATTGTACTGAAATAGTACAAAAAGCGAATTTTATTCTGTGGTGATTTTAACGTAGACATTTTAATGTCGTCAACGGATGTCAGAACGTTCATTTGATGTTTAAATCGTACAATTTTGATCCACTTTTTAATGAACCTACTAGAACCATGGCTTAGACCGCGACTTCTATAGATAACATTTTTACTAATTTTAAGACAATTAGCGATGGAATTATATCTGGAATACAGTCAGATCATAAAGGACAATTTGCTAAAATTATCTGTCAAAAGCCTAATGATGATTACAAAAAGACAATTAGACTTGAATTTAAAAGTAGATTAATGTGTCGAGTACCCATAAAAATGAAACAATAGGAAAACAATGGAAAGTTGGCATAAACGTGCTCAAGGGGTTAAATCGTTTTAAATTATAACATTCAATAAAAAATTGTCGACTTATAATTTTGTTAATCGAGATGCGAATATAGACTATAACAGCTTGTTTAAGGTCAAAAACAAAGAATTCAATAAACATTGCCAAATAAAAGTTATTAATGTTAGGAAAAACTTATTTTTAGTGATTGGGCAACTAGAGGAATTAAAAATAATCATTATCTACCAGTGAATCATTTCATTCTTATGTTAGAAATTATTTAAAAAAAATTGAAACGTGTCTGTATAGTTGCCAAAGCAAAATCTTTTACTTGGTCCATTTTCAAACTTCCTGTAATGTGCTAATTTCTAATTAAGTGTTTTAGTAATTAGCAATGTTTTTAGAAATCTAGTCATCTCTGCGCTCACTCTGATATATTATTTCACATTATTGAATTTAAAAAGAACAAGATTATGATCAAATAATAAATAATAAAGAGCAAAACCTAATTAATAATTTTATTACAAACAGCAAGTGAGTGGTAATTTAAACCAAGAGAAAAACCTTTAATTTAAAGTTAATTTTTAATTTCGTTAAAAGGCGCTTCGTTTGAGAACGACTCGACTGATTTGGTTGTTTTAATTTTGTTTTAATAATAGTCCGAATAAGAGTTTTTTGAAATTAAATGAATACGGAAAGTGAGACAGCTATGGAGATAGCAGTCTGTGCAAGGCTCTGTGCACGATAGTTCATTATACAAGATATATAGGGTAATCGACAGACTGTTCGAGAGATTGATAGACAGACTAATTGAGTGATTGATCGACGGACTAATCGGCAGAGTGATGGGTAGACTAATCGAGAGATTGATCGACAGACTAATCAACAGATTGATCAACTGAATAATCAACAGACTGATCGAGAGATTTTTCGACAGACCGATCGACTGATACATCGGCTACTGATCGACAGACTCTTAACGCTTTTAGGGAGTGTGTTAGGAAAGTTAGACATTGGGTTTCCCTGTAGGTTTCCTTTTTTCCAGGATCTCTATAACTGAAACTCTGTATTGAAACTAAGAGCGCGAAGTTAATGTTTGAGTTTTCATAATTTATAGACCAGTTCATAGTATTCTATTACAGCTATTTAGTTAGTGGCAAATATTATGTTCAAAACATCTTTCCTAGCACGTGACGTGTCACAAAGGTTAGTTAACACCCCTTGTTTAAAATTATTACGTTGCAAGTGGTGATAAATTTAAAAAGAAGTCACCACTCTCGTTGACGTCACTACTCCCCCAAGGTATGTGGTGAGCATTGACGTCACACTCCACCAGAAGCTCAGCATTGTGTAATTTTGCATAGTTCACAATTCGAAAAAGTTCTACTGATGGGTTACTATTCTCTCCTGGTAGATAGGCTGAACAAATTATTAGTTTGGAACCCTTCCACCCGTCAAGATATACACTGTAACCAGGTCATCTGAACAAAGATAGTTGTTACTAAAAATTACACCTGCTCTGGGTTTAGTTTCACAGTTAAGCGTTAAAACGCTCCATACACAGACGCAGTTAGATAGACAGACTTAATTCGCATTTGTAATATTAGTATAGTTAACTCAACTTTTAGATATTTAGAGATGAATCCTTTATGCTAAATTAAAATATTATTAACATTGTATTATGAAAATCGTGTGTGCTCGATGGTTCTGAATGTCAGTAATACACACCCAAAACGATTATAAATTGATATTATCAACTCGTTGTTACCAGATAGTTCAATGCAATCTCTGTATCAATAGATAGATATCCACCGTGTCTCTGCGCATTCAAAAAAGGCACGGCATTGGGTCTTAAGTACGGATTGGATGGAAGGCAGGTTCAGATCTCTCTGTATATTCACATTTCTTTGATACCAACAAGCATCTTCGTGTTTCTTTGTAAAAGAATTCTGAATATTTGAGGCGATGACGACGCGGTGGATAGTGCGGTTGGAATCCGCACCAATGAACGTAGGTTCGAGCTCACCTATACAACTTTAAAATCAGCCTGAGCTTCCGTGAAGGAAAACGTAGAGAGGAAACCATAGTATGTTGGTAGGACATTTTCTAATAATGCCCGCCTGGTTGGCTACTACCCTCAAGTTTGAAAACCTGTCGCTAAATACCAAAAAGTTTGTAACGACAGCATGATTTGAGAACCAGTAGCTCTAAGCTTAGTGTGCTTACCATCCTGGATCACACAGTCACTTAACGTCAGGTGAGATTGTGGTCAAAGCCTATACTAAAGTATAAAAAAAACTTTTGCAAGGTTTCTATGTAATTACTGGAGATATGGGCAAAAGTAGGGGCGCCCTACGTACTGACAGGTCTGACTACCGTTTTATAAACAAGAACTTTATTATGGAGGGTCATTTTGCTATCAGAGTTGTATTGCAGACAAAGACGTCCTAGCACCATGTAAATCTGGCACTTGATTTTCTCAAGGTAAGGGTTAAAAGTCAGTCTGGTGTCTAAGGGCACACCTAGGTACTTGACTTTGATGGTCCAAGGGATAACTACTCCTAAGTATTTATTAGAACGAGAAGGATCGTTTAGCGGTGAAGGGTTGAATGTGATCGCGGTGCTCTTTCAAGGGGTTGATCGCTGTATGTCACTTTTTGTACCTAAGGCTTAGGCTGGCTTAGGGACGCGAGATCTGAAGTAACTTGAGATCTTCGTTGATGTGCGCTTTTATAAAGATTTTATTAGAGGTGGTAATTAAAATTTAACACTAACTTAATTACTGCAACATATAATATGTATGTAATCGAAGATTGACATTTTTGATTTATTTCGATTAAGTAAATAAACCATATATTTCAATACATATAACTTGATTAATAATAACAGATTCTATTCTATTTAAAATCCTCAAAAAACTTTATTGAAATTAATAATATCTTTAATAAATACTAAAATAGATACGTAAATTACTTCTAAGTTAAATTACTGTGTGTGTTTGGTCTTCGTAAGTCGATTTTAAATAAATGTCCAGATTTAGCTTTCAACATTACATAGTATTCCAAGTGGATTTTCTTGTAGTCAGCTGTGAATTTTAATTTACGCATTGCGGGAACCAGCATCGTTTTTAGATATATCATTGCGTAAGATTTACCTGAAAATTATAATTATCTAAAAGTAATGATTCTAGATTTTCGTTTAGGTAAGCTAAATAGTACATGATTAGAAAAAAAAACTCTACTTTCAAGAATATCAACTAAATCTATACGATATCAACCAAGATTCGTTTTGAACGACTTTTTTTTCGTTCTTCCTGCACAGTATTGTTCTTTATTACACTGTGAAAAAAGCCTAAGAATGTGAGAGTTTTTTTAAAGTTAACGAGACCTCAATTTTTGATACTAGTTATTGTCCAATTTCGTCTATGGAATTAAAATAATTATATTTATGTAACGTTACCGATGCATCCTCGTCTCCCAGGGGAAAAGCTGAATGATTGTGCGTTAATCGCTGAAGCAGTTGGGTTTAGCCATCGTTCAGGTTTAAACTCGTCTGCATCGGGACCCCAATATTTTTTATGTCTATTTATAGACCAAATGTGCACTAATATAGAATGACCGGGGGGTATTGTGATATCCTCTGAAATTAAACAATATTAGTCATATCTCTAATAGCCTAGATATAAATTTAATAAAAAAAACTATTTACTTTAAGAATAATTCAATGTGAAAATAATTCATAAGGAATTCAGCTTAAAACGAAAATAAGTTAATTGAATCATGTTATAGAATATAAGTGAATCGATGAAAAAAAAACCGACAAATATGTGATATGTAATAGATTTTGAAAGTATAGTGCTAATAAAAGTGGAAAAAATGAAAGAAAAGAAAGAAAGAGATAATAAAATACAATATCTACATATATTGTTTTGTTTTCTGGATTTGTTGTAAATTATTTCCAACTTTCTACTTATATTTATTTTATCTGGTCGATTGAAAACGTTTGATTTTTAATTTTATTACGAACTTTTTTTTATTTCTTTAAAAATAGAAGAAATTATTTAATAGAAAAAACTTTAATATGTTGATTACCCATAAAAATGAGACAATAGGAAAACAATGGAAAGCTGACGTAAACGCCAGGTTAGTGATCAAGGGGTTCATTATATAGTTACACAAGAAAAATAATAATAATAATAATAAACGATAAAATATTGTTAAAATCGAAAAACAACAAGTTAGTTTTATTATAATAACATTCAAAAACATACTTAAATGTAATACTTTGTTATTTTTCCGCGCGATCAATGGCGCTATAGGATATAAACGGATCGTTTCTTTAATTACGGCTTCTAAATATATAAGTTTATTTAAATGATCCTTATCAAGGTATACATCTTTACCCATTATACTATATTTATTCTGAAATATGAAATATATTTATCGTTTTTATTCAAAAATAATGTAATAAATAATCTAATTTTGGAATATTCTTAGTGTTTGTTTAATCAGTACTGTGTTTATAAAGTAATCAACGGTGCATGGATAACTTAACTAAACTGATTTTGCAAGAAAATTTATTAAAATCTTATCTATTCTTGAGATACCTAATCTATTTTGTATCCAAATAAAGTAAAAAAGTAATGAACTCTTAAAGATAAAAAATATCTACTCAATTCAAAATATATGTATGGCTGTGTGCCTGCGGCTGCGCCCGCCTTATGTATATTTTTCACTGCGTAATATAGCTTTTAATTTTTTTTTATTTCTAACCTTTCTAAATTAATTATTTACTACTAATATAAAGCAAAGCTATTTCTCACAAATTCAAATAATTGCCAGTAAAATTGTGCATTGAATCGGATTTTATTCACAATTTCATGAGTTGTAATTTTTTTACGCGGCACCCTATTTATTTTCGAAAAACAAAAGTACCGTAAGTTACGCAGATTAACTTCAGCTATCTACCAAAAAAAGTCCCGTCAAAATTAGTTCTGATGTTCCGGAGATTACTCGGAACAAACAGACAGATAGGCAGACAGACAAAATTAAAAAAAAAATGTATTTATGTTATAGGTCACGTATAATACATTAATATCTACACAGTAAAAAATAAATCATTTGACCAGTACAAACAGACACTTCAATTTTGTTTATTAGTACAGATATATATTTTTCTCACTCGTCTATAATTTTATCCTGTACATCAGGATGGGATCCAATAAACAACAGTATAAATAGCAATTGGTATGTTGTAGTATCGAATCCCGCCAATAGGAAATTGTTGATCAAATTTGTCATTTCATTATCACTGAAAATGCATCCGTTTGTGTTTGCACTATTGTCTAATATAATCTTCAAGAGGCTTTGAAATTTCTTATCTGAAATTTATAACGCAACCTTGATATGATTATTTCAATTATCTTTACTAGTAACCAGGTTGAAAATAACCGCTATTAAAATGCTAAACCAGTGCCATTATTAAACTACCAATAACAAAATTGAATAAAAGTGTTACATGTATTATGTCACTTTTCAAAGTATGTGACATAAATCCGTTTTATAAAAACTTAATAATAATAATTGTTAAAGAGTTAACTGTATACAATAAAAACAATGAAGTATTAAACAATTGAGCTCAAATATTTCAATAAATTTCAATGTTTGTTTTTGTCATACACTCTAAATCTTAAGTTTAGCAATTCTTCGGGCAATGTCGGTACTTCTGCGGATCTCCTCATTCTTGATTCGATCACTCAGTGAAAATCCATGCATAGCCCTTTCCATTGCTCTTTGGGTGACTTTGAGCTTTTTTATTAGGCCCATTGTGAGCGACCAACTTTCAGTGTCATATGCCATTACTGACAACACACAAGAATTGTTAAACTTAAGTGGCAGTGGGCTGGGCACATTGCTTCCAGAACCGGTGCCGAACACATAACGTGGGTAGGCCTCCCACAAGGAGGACCGACGACATAGTGAAGGTCGCGGGAGTCCGCTCAATGCGGGTGTCACAAGACCGCTCGTCATGGAGAACTTTGAGGGAGAGCTATGTCCAGCAGTGGACGTCTTTCGGTTGAATAGATGAGGGACTCTAAACCCCTATTCTTTATTTTATATTATTTGTTTTATATATATTTTGAATTACGTTAAAGTTAAATATGAATTGTCCCGGGAATATTCCGTAAGCGCGAATTGTAATATATGACAATTATTATAAAAAAATAATTAACATTTTTTATCTCTTCTTCTCTGTTTTCTAGTTGTCGATTTTTTATTCTTCTTTTTGCATCTTTAGTACCTGTAAAATAAGGACAAATTTACTTAAATAATCGATTAAGTTGTTAGGTGAGGTGTTAAAAAAAAATCTTATACGTACAAGACGTAAAGACGGAAAATGTTTGTCTTACAACTTAACATAGTACTACCTGCACATAAAAATTGTTTGGCCTCATTAATAACTCCATTGGTAGCTATTTCAAATTTATCGAACTGTTTAAGGTAACAGATTATCTAGAGTATAATCATATATGGAACGAGTAGGTACATGATTTTTATTTACTTTAATTATTATTGATGTATTGAATCACTATTTGAAATGTGTAGACCTGTGAAGGTAAAAAAAAAACCGTTGAAGGTAAACTAAGCTGTAACAAAAAGTATTTATCGATACGTCAATTCATTAAGGTTATGTTTAAATATGTTTGATTAAATTAACATTAGTAATTTTTTCATGTGTAGGCCTTCCTATACCTTTCCATATATCTATTTTCCTCACCTAACCATATAACACATCATACAACACCTAATCACACATCACCTAAAAATATAACACATCATATTTATAATCTAGATAAATGATACGACAAGTCTGGATTTTGGTGGAAGTAAAGGTCATTGAATATGGTCATATGAAGAGAATTTATGATCCAACGCTAAACTATTAAAAAAAATAAGGCTAAGTTTACCCGTTCTGATTGCAGAGAAATTTTTTTTCAACGCAGCATTAAACTCTCTGCCGTAACTAGATATATTGAATATAAAATCTATAACCAGCCAGGGTTTAAATAATCTGATTGGCATAATTTTGAAAACTGTTTGTACCGCTTTTACAAAGTCGTCGGTGAGAGCATCTTTGCCGTTCATATCTCCTGTTATTGTTTCTGAAAATAAAAAAACCGATAATGTGTATTACGTTTATTTTGGCGGCTCATAATTAAGACATATGGTAGAAATTGCTGTAATGGTTTCCTTACCATTAAAAAGCAAAGTTGTGGCGTACTTAGAGAGTCAAAATCCAAATCAGCAGGATATTTGTCCTAATGAAACATGAAAGAGAAAGAGAGTTGAACAGGTTGCAGATATATGGTACTGGCCTACCTTGCTAGAGTTGAAAAGGTAGTCACAATATTTGGCTCCTCCTTAGAAGTTTCACCGTGGTATTTGACTATTCTGCCATGAAGCATTTTTCCATTCATCCATCTATTCAACCGAAAAACATACACTGCTGGACATAGGTCTCCTCCAAAGATATCAACGTCTTGCTACACCCGCATCCAGCGGACTCCCACTGCGAGCATTGTTCCCACTATCAAAATAGGAAATTCACAAAAATAAAGTAATAAAAAAGCAACTTACTATAAATGGATTCCAAAACAGAACGTGATACAGTCTTAGTTAAGTCTACGTTCCCTTTTCCAACTTGTCTGTGAAGTTTATTTGCAAACTTTATGGCTTGTTCATTCAATAAGTCTAAATATCCCTCCAATATATGGGATTTGAATGCAAAATCCAGTATTTTTCGGTTTCGTTTCCAAGTGGGCACTAATGTATCAGAAATAATATTCACATTTACAAAATCAATGTTTGAAATTGGTGTGTTAAAACTTACTGATTTTGTGATGAAACTTGGTAAATTAAAACTTGAAATTTGGTAAATAAAAAGAGATATAGTTGGAAAAAGTTTGATGATGACTTAATTATTGCGCTATAAGGGTTTGAAGAGCAGAATTGATTGAATAGGTTTGAACTTTGAAATAAAGAAAAACGTTGTGATAAACAAATATTGACGCATTTTCTACCTCTCACATGAATTCATGCTGCTAAATGGAAAATTTATCGTAACCCATCTATAGATATGTTGCATTTAATAAAATAGTTTTATAGAGAAAATTGCGTATTTACGTTAATGATATTTTGTATTATTTGTACTTACTCCAAAAAAAAATGATATATATTATATTATAAAAAAAAAGAACCAAATCGAGTTTTTCTTCTCGACTGGGTTGTTTTCCGAACCGGTGGTAGTGTTTTAGACGTTCATAAGCGCCTCGTTAGGGCCTAAATAGAATAAATAAATTTTGATTTTCTATTTATGGTTACAGTTATCGGGAACTTACTGAGTTCGTTGGTAGCATACCTTCTGCTGTTATCAGAACTGATCCGAAAATTGGTTCCACAAATTTGTATAGAAACATTCTGTCTAAACAATTATTGAGTACTTTCAGTCCATTATCGGGGTCAGTAATCACTGTAATTTTTTTATTTAATCTTATTTATATCTATATTAATATGCATTTATGCAGGGAGAAAAAGGATATGAGAGGTTTTGGATATGACGGATATAATGTGGGTGTTTATATGGGAAGGGGAAGACCAAAGAAGAAACGGATGGGTTTTGTGAAAGATTATATTTTTAGAAAGAGAGTGAATGGAAGAGGAAAACATGTTTCATCGACTTCAAATGAAAATAGAATAAGGGCAAAAGCAATAAATGATTATCTATATTAATGATAAAAGTGAAGTTTTATCTGTAAAGTTAATTGTAATTTCTTTAGAAATTTTTATGACAGATGTTTATTTTAGCCGTTACTCATCTAGAATCTGACATTAAAAATATTTTGTTCTGTCTGTCTGTTTGTATCTCCGGATTTAACACGGAAAGTACTTTACAGATTTGAATGAGACTTTGTACATAGAAAGTCTATATAGAGAAGCTATTGATAGGCTATATAGAATGTCATAATTTTTTATTCGTTAAAAGAAGATTAAGATCAATATCTGTTCAGCTTTAACTTAAAAACAGGTAGTCCCATTCTGATAAAACTTTGCGATCATAAAGTACATGCTAATTGGCGATTGATAGTCTATAAAAATTATGAATAAAAATAATTAAAAATTACATTGAAATTAGTTGTACGAGAACCATGTGTTGTTCAGTAACCGATAAGCTATGAAAACCCAAACAAAATCTGGACACAACACATTCAATCAAAATAAAACACGTAGTCTAAGTCGCGGGCGCTCGCTAGTAAGTTATAAAGTAATAACACTACTACAATAATATGATAGACATCGTACGAAATCGTTATATAAATATGATTATAGCGTATAAGCAAATTACTGCATATAGCTTTTTTTTTTATTACTTAGGTAATTATAAGTTGTAAAGTATTAACAAAAAACTTTTCAATGTATGTGACCTTGCGTATATGTATAAGCATATAATTAAAAGACTCAGAAATGAAGTAACTGCTACTATTCCAAACTGGCCGTTAAAGGCTATCTATACCTCTCAGCGTATTAGTGCTGAAAACAAAAAATCCGTGTAAAGAGCTCCCGCAATTTTAATGAAAAAATTCCGTACTGTGCAGTGAAAGGATACCATAACTCATCACAGTACTACCAAAAACACATTTTCAGATCTCATTTTTTATGTTTTTTTCAAATCAAGCCATTCTATAAACATATACCGGAAACTAATAATTAAACTCACCGTAAACTGTATGTGGTCCCAAATAAACTTTTGAAATATCATTCAACTGAACAGTCTCCGTTCCAATTTTAAGCATTGCCCCATAAAGATCTTAAATGAAAATAACGTCCAACAGATTAGTTACATACAAGTCTTCGTGACGTTTCAATAGTGCTGATATTCGTATTAAGAGGATATCCTTGCGGGATTTATTCTATACAAACGTAGTCCCCTGTTTCCTACCTGGATAATAGCATCATGTTAAATATTTTTATACCAAATATTATATATCCACCACCGCCATGCTCGTATGTTTTGATTTTTTTTTTTTCCCCATACATTAGTTATTTTAGTAAATGTTAATGCTCTATTTTTACCACCATTTTGAGACGTTCATCAATCAAATTTGATGAATAAATGGCATAACACTGGCATAGCCAAAGCCTCTATTATTCTATAATTGAAAGAAAATTAAAAATCCGTTCAGTTTTGCAGGAGGAAAGGTACTACGAAGTAATGTTTTCGTCTATTTGCTTAGGTAAAATCAGCCCGAACTGCAGTTGTCCCTTTCGTGTTTTATAATTCTTTCTTTGGGGTGTAACGCGATAACAATAGATTTCTGAAATACCTACTTTTCCTACCGCATGTTCTCTTAAGGATATAAAAAATATTAAATATGTTAAACAATAAAATAGGATAATGCTGAAATTGTTAATTTTTAAAGTTACATAAATGAAAATAATCATAGAACCAAACCTTTTCGATTCATAGAAAATAAGTGTCCAAATAAAGGCATTGCTCCTGGGATGCTTTTAACTTTTGAATGGTCATTGTTACATAGTTTGAAATAAACGTAAGCCCATACACACAAGAAACATATCGCAAGCAATATAAAAAACATTTTGAATAAAAAATTATGAATAAAATTATAAGTAAACTATCAGTTATATTTGCTGGATGATTAACGAGCGCACTGGCAAATATGACTGGCAGAATTTGTTTTGAGCATGCAATTATATGGCGTGATGTTAAAATTCAAGATAATGTTTGAAATTAAAAAAAAAATAAGACATTAACTCCATAAAGATTATGCTGTAATGAAGTTTTTTAACGCCACTAAACTGGATAGCATTGAAAGGTTAACTGAATATTATGGTGAGCGCTTAAGGCACTCAGAATGAAAATGGTAGCCAGTTAAAAGGAAATCAAAATAGGAAGAATTGGAAATTTTGTCAAATTTGCCCTATCTAAACGTATAACGCAGGGTTTGGGGCATATCTTGTTTATGTATACTCTGTCGCACTTTGTACACCATATCGTGCTGGTCTCGAGCGCGAGAGCTTTCCGAGTTGGGATCAGAACAGGTCCTGGGTCGTTGCCGGAGGGAATCTAGTTTGAATTCAATTTAAACGATTAGTAGTTCAAATAGTACAAATCGTTTTTAAGGTTTCATATACCTAATTTTCTTAATTTAATAAATGGATGTATCTGGTCCTATAACGCGTAATTTCAGACCTCGCCTTTCTAAGAAAGTAGCTGAAGAACACATTTGTATGAGTGATCGATAGGCAATTATTTAAAGCAATCGTATTAATCATTTTAAACTTTTTTTTACACGGAATTGGCTCAGTGTTTGACCACAATAGCACCTGATGTAAAGTGAAGATGTGGTCCAGGATGGTAAACACCCTAAGCTTAGAGGTACTGTTTCTCAAGTGATGTTGCCGGAACACACCTATTAGTATTTGGCGGCAGGTTTTCAAACTTAAGGGTGGTAGCTACCCAGGCGGATATCATCAGAAAATGCTCTACCACCATGCTATGGTTTCCTCAAGATGTTGCCTTCACCGAAAGCTCAGGCCAATTCTAGAGTCGGATAGGTGGGGATCGAACCCGCGTCGATTGACGCGGAATCCGACCGCACTACTCCGCTGCGCCGTCATCGACAACTTTAAACATTTTAAATGCTGGACTGTCCAGTCATACCTTAAAATTATAAAAAAATTGTATATTTACATTTCTGAATTTAATAAAAATTAAAATGAAAATTACTCCTAGCTGCCTAAAGGATCTCTAAATTATTTTTGGAAAGATTTTAATTAGTTGTTGTCTTACAATGTACAGTAGCAAAATACCGGCAAACGCCATGTTAGACTCTTCATTCCAGTTGAATTAACATTTATAGGACAGTTTTTATAATTTCTAGTTCGTACTTATACAAATGTGTCATCGGGTCATTAAATATACTCACAGATATGGCCAGTAAAAATGAAAAAAAAAGAATGAAATTTATGTTCTCTTTTAATAACTACTAGCTGTCTGCCCGCGTCTCCGCCCGCGTGAAACTGTCTATTGATTCGTATTATGTTCAAAATTTTCAAGAGTTTTAATTTTTTTCATACGGTATCCTAATTATTTTTGGTATTAAGAGAAAGCAAAGATATTTCTCAAAAATTCAAGAAATTTCTAGTAAAACTGACCACTATTCTAGAAGTCAGTCATCTTTACGCTTACTCTGTTGTATTATTCAACCTTGTTGTGTTTAATAAAAGAAAATGTTACCGAACAAGAAATAATATTCAATACCCAATCTTATTATAATATTCAAGTGTTTTGTAATTTAAGCCACAAAACTAAACACAAGCGGCTCCTTTAATTTAAAGTTAGCAGTAGTGCGTCGATTTCTTTTAAATCCTATGTATTTAGAATAAATTATCAGGCGCTTCAATTGAAAACAGTTTGATCGATTTACCTGTTTTTTTTTAAATTTAAATTCATAAAAGCTGAATAAGAAACTAAACACCAAGATAAAACGGTGAAATTAACTGGAAATTTTGCGTATAAAATTAAATCGTTTTGTTAATTTCAATATTTCAAATATGAATTCCCAAAGAAAACGATCAACGACGAGTTCATTGAAATTGGAATATTTTCAACATTGGAACAGCATTCGGCATATCAGGTTTTATGTATCTAGCCAGCTTCAAAAAGGATAAAAGTTTTCTAGAATTCGAGCTTGGCTAAATAAAGTCCAGAAACGACAACGGCCATTGATACATGAGAATCTATCGACAGTCGCCACCATCACACTGGCTTACATTTACGCGGCTGAAAATTTTAAAAAGGTTTTAACGATCCAAACGGTTAATTGCCCTATTATTCCACTAATTGCAGGGGATCTATGCTGGCTTAATCCGGATCGCGATGCGTTGAAGTGTAACAAGTTCTTCGGTTACGGATACTTTTGACCTTGCCTTTATTTAAAACATCTTTGATCTGGTGAAGATACTTTCGGCTAGGACGACCATTACCACCTTGTCCAGTCACCCTCGCATTGTATATTTGTATTGTCAATCTTCTTTCATCAATCCTCGCCGCGTGCTCAAACCAATTGAGCATCACTTTGTCTACCTTTGTGATTACATCCTCTATCTGCAACCACAACGTTCTCTTATTATACTGTTTTTAATTTTATGTCATTCATACGCCAGCCATACTTCTCTACTGCATTGACCTTACTTTCATGCTTCTTCTGCCAGATCCAGCACTCACTACAATACATACGTGTAGGAACTAGCACACCCCGAAGCACAGACAAACGTGCATTTTCGGACACATTCTGGCTGCAGGGTCTCATTCACTCGATTCCATTGCACTTATATAACCAGGGATAAGTCTCGTGTATCAGACTGTGACCAGGATGTTTCTTCAGGCCGGTGCACAATAGAATAGTTTTGATTTACTGCGTCTAAAGCAATCGGTATTGCAACACAATCTCTCAACACAATTATCATATAGTCTTTTGTATTATTAGGTATTATCAGACAACCAAAACTGATATATGAGTAAAACCATCAAAATATACAAACAGGAACTCCGTAGATGTATTTTAAATCGAAAATAATAACTAACAAGACGAAGAGAAGTTTAAATAAATAATAAAATAAATATTGATTAGGTCCGCATCGGTAACGCTCCGATCAAATATTTAGGTCGATTTCGCTTTAATCGCAGACGGAATGCTAATAAAATATCGATACCCAATGCGAGACGAAGTGATGTTATTCTATTAAATAGCTTCCTGATTATGGTATCCGGTGTAATAGATTAATATTACATTTTTAAGGCTGTAGAGCCTTTGCAATGTTAGTCTACTATAATAATAATAATAATAATAAGCCTTTTATTGTTTCTTATTTGCATGCATTTACAAATTAGTTGTAACAAAGATTATTAATTTATAGTAGGTTTATTTACAAAGAATATTAATAATATTTTAATGGTATAATATGTTTATGTATTAGTATTTCATTTTTTTAGTAGTTAAGTATATTATTTATTTATTTTATTTCAATATATTTTTAACTTAATGTTGGTATTTATTAATTTGTAAAGTAAAATAAAATTTAAATTTAAATGTCATTATTTTTATGAGAACCCCTCTGTAGGGTAAAGGCCTCCTCCATTTGTAACCAATATTTTCTGTCTTTTGCTTTTGTTAACCAATTGTCTGAAGCAATATCTTTGATGTCATCGACCCATTTTCGCGGTGGTCTTCCTCGTTAGTCTACTATAGTAGTAAAACTTTTTAGTGTTTATAGCTATGCAGTTTATACGACTATCGATAGTTATTTTGGGGAGAAGATCTGACGTTGTTTTAAGGAAAAAATAGAACTAGTTTAAGGGGTATGGTCCCTTGAACGTCATAACTCTTTGATACCGATTTAGCTTGACCTGTGTGTCAAAGTTTTCTGGAAGGATACATCTGGCAAATTAGCCTCTGGTTTTAAGTTTACCAGTCTTTCTTAAGATTTCGCTTTGATAACAAATATAATGGTTCGTCGGGTTGTAATATCAGTTTGAGTTCTTCTTTCAGAAACTTCAGTTCCGTGCAATTATTTTTTTATTACTGTTTAATTCTCATGTATAAGCCTAAACCCTTCAATAGTTCTAATCCATTATTAATCTGAAAACTAGATTCAAATCGGTGCAATACTTTTCTAATCATGTGCGTTTGATGATTACAGATCAGATAAGGAAGTAAAAACACTAAATGGACGTTTTGTAACAACACATCAGATACATTTTGACTCTATGAATGAATGCTTTAATTTGTTGATTTTTGAGATATTAAAATCGGGACTGCAACTCGGAAATACAGAAATACCATTCAATTTATTAAGAATGTTGATTGGACATGAGGCGTAATCAGATTCAATAAAATCCACAATGGTTACATAAAAAGCCTGGGTGCAGTGAAAGTCCACAGTACAAACATTGAATTGCATCACACATTAAAATTTGAGATAAAACAGAAAACTGACAAAAAGAATGTCCGTATTTTGTACATTGTGTTCCTAAAATACATTTTTAATTCGCTTTAATAATGAAAAATAACATTCTCCGCTGCGGTTTGTATTCACAAATCTTAATATGCAGCATTTATAATGCACCTATAAAATAACACTATGACCAGTGCTCTCTTTGAGAATAGGTATGTGGTTACCCCCTTAATTTGTTTTTCTATTTATTTTGGACAAAGGTCATCCAAGGCATAGGCATTTGCTAACTCCTGCTACAGAACTATTCCATCAGTACCTTAAGGTTTGTGACATCGAAGATAAGATGCATGAGAATAGACTGCAATAGTATGTCACGTGAAAATGAAACTACCAGACTAAATATGAAAATCCATTTACTTAAACCAAATATCCAGAGGCAGACCCAAAACAATTTGAAAATATGTAATGCTAAAAGATATAAAAGTTCAAGTTTCTGAAGACAATGTAGAGAATACAGTGAAATGACAAATAAAAATAAGGAAGGCAACCAAGGAAAGAGCGAGGGAAATAATAAAGTAAATATGTATTCAAGTTAAACATATACTTTTTTTACACGATATAGGCTCAGTGTTTTGATACATATTTTATTTTTGACCACAATCTCACATGATATCAAGTGACGATGTGGTCCAGGATGGTAAACACACTAAACTTAGGTACTGGTTCTCAAGTGATGCTGTCGGAACACACCTATTGATATTTGGCGACAGGTTTTTCAAACTTGAGGGTGGTACCTCCCTAGGCGGGCATCATTAGTAAATGCCCTACCACCATGCTTTGGTTTCCTCACGATGTTTCCCTTCACCGAAAGCTCAGGCAGATTTTAAAGTCGGATAGGTAGGGATCGAACCCGCGTCAATCGATGCGGAATCCGGCCGCATTACACACTGCGCCATCATCGCTTCAAAAAACCTGTAACCTGTGTTATACCTTTATTTTTGTTACGATAGTGTTTGCGAATCATTGTTCAACTAATACAAATTTGTTTGTTTTTCACTAAATGTATTAATGAGTATCGAAAAATTGTTATTCATGATGGTAGATACTGTAGAACTTAACAATGTCCAGGAGCTATTAAACATGAAATAATCATAAGCAATGTTCTGTTTTTTAATTACTTGACCAATATCTTTAATTTTTGTGTTTTTGTTCAGGTAAAGATAATAGTATAAGAGTTGTCAACTAGAATACGTTTTATCAAAATAATAGACAAACAACGTAACAGAAATATTGGCAGGATTTTTTCATATATTAACTTATAATTTCTAAACTTGCGTTATTTACCCTTATATTACATTATTTTGATGAAATTGTACATAATACAATTTTGTTACATTTGTGTACAAGAACGTCGTATTAGAAATAATATATGTTCTATGTATTCTGAATTCTATATAAAAATTGCAAATCTATACTTAAAATAAAAAGATAACGAGACGAAATTTGTATATTGAAGATATTTAAGAAAAAATAATATGCTGGGCTTCAGAACCGACTACAGAACACAGTTCGATAGATTTAAAATTTTTGAAATTATAGTTCTTTTGCCGCGTTAGAGAAAAATGATGAGAGTAAATTAATAAGATGTGCGCGCATACCGTCACGAATAAAGGACGCCCTGAAGTTAGCTGTTAACGTTTTAGTTTTTTACATTATTACGTCTAAAGTGGTATAACTTCTTACGTGCGTACATAAGTACACACACACTTTTTTTGTCTGTCTGTTTTATTATTTTGTTCGCGCAAAAGTTACTGAGCCAAAATCTATGAAATTTGGTAATGGCATATATTGCATCCAGAGGGAGAGAATAGGCTTGGAAATTATCTGAATTCTAAGCGGGTGAAGCCGTGGGTATAGCTAGTATATAATATAATTATATTCACGTGATTTTAGAAGAATTGCATCACGCTTAAAATATAAAATAAATAATTTTACATCTACAATTAAAATACCGTTCATATATTTTTCTATGTTATTTTTAAATAAATATCTTTGTCGCGTTATTTAGCAGAAAAAAAGCATAAAATATACGATGACGTTACATATAGTTGAATGTAGTAGTATTTTTTGATCATATAATAATATGATGAGTAAAATGATTGAAGCGATGATGGCGCAGTTGGTAATGCGGTCAGATTCCGCATTAATGGAGGCGGGTTCGAACCCACCTATTCAATTCTAAAATTAGCCTCGGGGTTAGGTAAAGAAAAACGTAGTAAAGAAATCATAGCATGGTGATAGGTCATACTCTAATCTTGCCCGCCTGGGGAGCTACCACCCTCAAGTTTAAAAACTTGTCGCCGCGTACCAATAACTGTGATCCGGCAGCATTACTTGAGAACTAGTTCTTCTCTGGGCTTGTTGTGTGTTACCATCCTGGACCACATCAAGTGAGATTGTGGTTAAAGCATAAAACACATATAGTGTAAACAATGCATCAAAAGTTAATGTTAAAGCAACTTGTTACTTGTTGGTGGGCTCCTGTTTCCGTAACTAGACACAACCATGTTAAAATAAAAGGAAAATGTTTTAAATTTCGTTTGTCATAAGAAAGAAATAAGAAATTTATTGTCATATAATGGAGGCTTATAATTAGCACATGTAATACTTTCATAATTTCTTTTACCTATATTCAACATTTGACTGCAAGCCTTCCAAAAAACTATAATATAAAATAAAATGGAATGGAATGGAATGGAATAAATTAGAATTACATAAACAAACATTAGAATTTTTTGAGTTTATCCAACAAGAGCCCTTCATCCAGCTACGTGGTGCAGCTTTACCTTGCGGTAGATACTGCAGCCCTTGTTTTCATAACGAACAAAAGAAACATATTTTATGCCAAGACAACCTCAAATGTCAATGTCGAAACAAAGACATTTGAGATTTAGCACACATTTTAGATTGATTACTTATTTACGTCAAAAAGGTGACAGGTATCTAGTATAGATAATGTAGTGTATAAAGCTTGCAACTTCTATAAAATAGGCTTGCCTTCATTATAATACATGACATGACGGCGTGCATCCGTTTTGCAGCGACATCTTTCACTTAGACGTGCGCGTTGAATTAAAAATATATGAAATGTGTCCTCTATTACGTAAGGAATGCGAACGCAATGCCCAATGATCTTATTCCTACGTCGCGATGTCACTTTCTTTTATATAATGGCTTCGTAAACATCAAATTATGTTACTATTTCTATTCTGAAGGAGACTCAGTTGTCGGGGCCAAGGTCTTTGTTCATTACCTATATATCCTAACTAAATTTCAATTCAAAAAAGGTTATTACAGGGTGGTTCAATACGTGAACGATAGAGATGTCTGGAATTTATACCCTTCTCTGTGCTTCTGTTAACAATGGTTGTTACCAGAAATTAAAAATAATAACTTTAGATCGAGTTTCTTGTCAATAGAAAATCAAAATTTAACTTTACCAAATTCTATGCCGGTTTCCAGTAACTCATTTACTTTACTGTATTATTATAACTTTTCTTTTTGTTTGACATATTTGGTATAAAACGTGAAAAAATATTTAACGACCTCGTCAAATGGGCAGTATCCGGATTACAAAAGTCGTTTAGAAACGTTTATTATACGTTTAATTTCAAATCGACACCAAGTTCTGTTAATAAAAATGTACGTGATTACAATTATAATATATCTGAAGATGAAAGTGCTGGATGATATTCATTTATAATAAGGTCACTGGCTACACGTTGAAAAAAATAGAATAACTGTGCTATAGTTGCCATACTGTATTAGCAGAACTGATGCCCGATTCTGCTAATATGCTACAGAAGTTTATGATTACAAGTAGTAAGTTAAGACATAATTTTATTTAGTTGTTTTTTTTTATTATCATTATTGTTGTTTTTGTAAGTTATATTGGGTATGCTCCGATAGGGCTGGCGTACACTAATGTGTAAAAGCTCTGTTCAAATAAATGAATTTTAAAAAAACAATGCTATAATATTTTGACACTTTTTGTTTTCTTAAAAATAACCCCTTTGTCAAATTAATATTTATTATTAATACATATTATTATATTAATATTTATCTTTGTCTGATGCTTGTAATTCGATTATGATATAATCATTATAAAAAAATCTCATGAAATAGAAAACGAACTGTTTCTTATATTTTTATTGGTAACAAACAGTAAAGTTAATTGTTACAAAAAAAAGGCCTGTAGTTATCTTGAACACCGGAGAAAAATCTCTTAAATAATTTTATATTTAATTCACTTGTAAATGACAATTAAAATGTTTCGTATCTGAAAACTCCTGTCATATTTTTGGAAATAAAATCTATAATAAATATGAGGAGAGCTTATACACAACTTCATTATTTATATTTAATAACTAGCTGTGTGCCCGCGGCTGCGCCCGCTATTTGGATATTTACTATGTAATACTGTTTCCAATTTTTTTTATAAGGAAGCCTAATTTTTTTTGCTTCTAACATTAAGCAAATATATTTATATATATATATATTTCTCACAAATTCAAATACCTGCCAGTAAAACTGGGCAGTGAATAGGATTTAATTCACAATTTCATTAGTTTAAAGTAGCCTACATTAGGCGGAGTAACTTCAGCTAACTGTCAAAAAAATCTACGGGTAACTTCCCTGAGTTACATTATTAATTTACGAAAACAATTAGGGTCTGTGTGAAAAAATTAAAAAGAATAAAAAAATTGAATAAAATCTGATTCAATGCACAGCTTTACGGGCAAGTGCTTGAATCTATGAGTAATATTTTTACTTTATTTTAGTAACAAAAAATTAAGGTTCCGTATTATGCAGTGAAGAATATATAAAACGCGAGCGCAGTCGCGGGCACACAGCTAGTCGTATATATATTTAGTAAGAAAATATTTTGACATTAAAAACATACATTTCAATTTTAATTATTGGTATAGATTAATACATAGATTTATTTCGTAATTACTATCCATATAATTCAATATAACGCAGTCTTTACTTAGTTTACAATGCGAAATAAGTAAAAAGAAATGCCATACCATTTCTATATTAAAATTACACCAAATTCCTAATTAGTATCATTTTTTAAACATAAATATTTTTTTTACTAATATGAATGTTACCTATTTTTAGCTTGACCTTTTAATATTTAGTATAAGATTTTTTTTTATAATTCAAAAAGGGGGCGGTAAGGTTATCATCAATTTTACCAGTATTCCTCCGCTGGTTAAAATTCGATAATAATTATTACTGAACATTTGAGGACAAAAAACCTGTATCCAAAATGTTTCTATTGATAAGAAAATGTATGAAAAAACTGTTTTATTTTTTGATCATTTATATACAGATTTTATTAGAGGCCTTCGTGTTTTAAATCTTAATCATTACTTTAAGAATTAGAGGGATATCCACGTTTCGACTTAGGCAACAAAGTGATAGTTTTCCAACACAATGTCTCTGACGAATTAAAATGTACCACAGGCTTACAATCGCACATGTATCGCCGAAGATAGTGCCATTGCGCATTCTGATACCACGTCACGTATTAATGCTCGTATATAAACCAAGCCCTGAACTTCCCTAGCATACATTGTGATCGTTTATCAGACGGCAGCAAGTCGACTCTGCCGTCAAAAAATTAATTAATAAAATATATACATATATAAAAAGTGAATATTATAAAGTGGAACATGGCTAAAGTAATAGTGCTCTTATCATTAGTGGCTCTTGCAAGTGCCGATTCATATTCGGCCTCAAGATTAGTAAAAAACATTTACAAGGAATGTCTCAGTCAATATTCTGTGGAATGTGTCAAACCCAGGACCCTGCAGTGGATTTCATCAGTTGCGAACGATGAAGAGATTAAAATTACAGACGACTTGACAATCGTGAAAACTGGAACTTTGGAAGATGATGAAAGTGTTGACCCCAGGCTCGCAAAAGACCCAGCGTACGAGGTCGTTGATAAAGTAGACCGTTTCCTTCAAACGCACACTCTCAAAGTGAAAGTTCCCGAAGAGATCACAAGGAGTGCCGCTTCCGACTACGTGCCGAGGTCACTTCTCGTTGACCTCCCATCAGAGTTGAATATGCCTTTGGATGGTGAAGACAACGCTGAAGTTTTCGAAGGCAGGAAGAAGAAGATCAAGCTCCCCAAGCCCTTGAGGATCAAGAGCAGTCAGTATAATATACAAAGACTGTCGAAGTAGATTTAACAATCACACAAATACTTATTAATGTTTTTTTCCAGAACATGGTTTCATCAAGAAGGTGCTGCTGCCCTTCCTCCTTGGTCTTAAATTCAAGGCTTCCGTTCTTGTCCCGTTGGCTCTTGCTCTTATCGCGCTCAAGACATGGAAGGCCCTGACACTTGGTCTTATCTCGTTGGTTCTATCTGGTGTGTAGACGTTTAAAAGAATTTAGAAATAATTGTAATTTTTAAAACACTTTTTAATGCTATTTTAATTTTTTACAGGTGCCATGGTTATCTTCAAATTCACAAAGCCTAAGGTCGTGAATTATGAAGTTATTCACTACCCACAACATCATGTTGAACATCACGTAGACCATCACGCTCCAGGTTGGGATTCCCACGGTCCTTACCAAGCCAGATCCTATGAAGATGCCCACGAAATTGCTTACTCCGCACAAATTTAAGAAGCAAAGAAAAAATAGCTTCAACACGACGACGGACCTCTGACTAATTTATTTAAATTATTTATTTATTTAATTTTACACTGTAAATAAATCTGTATAAAGTAAGTTTCAAATGTTATCACGAGTTATTTTTATTACTTATCCTATTTGAAAATAACAACTTCATCGTTATCGTAATTAGCTATTAGAATTTGATTAGTAAAGTTTCCTGAATTATTGTTATTAAAAGTATCATTTACATCTAAATTACTAATAATTGCAATATTATTATAAACTTTGTCATTATTAGCTTTAATTTGACTGTCAATATTTTGAGACGATAATTTCGCCACTAATGCCTGTTTCGTTTTAGCAGTTACTTTTTTGATAACTGAGGGTTTTTCATTGATTTCGTTACTTTCTAAGTGTCCTAAAATATAATTAAAATCATCACCTTCCTTGTTTCTTTCGAAGTTATAGTTATTATTATCATCATTTACAATAATATCTACAGGGAATTTCTCAGCATTAATATTTTCTATAACGTAGTCCGGTTGTTTATAAACTTCCCTTGATGAGTCTGTGGTGTGAATTTTTTGTTGAATTTGTTTCGAATGCAAATCAGTTTTTTCTTGTTTCTCTGTTGTACTTTCATTTGATTCAAAATTCAACGCCATGTCCTGCGCACGCGCTCTGTTTGGCAACATTGCTTGATGAGAGAAAGATTTGTAAAAGTTAGATTTCATTAATGGGTTTAGTTTATAAAGGTTAAGTAAAACATTAAAGTTATCTATATTAGCCCTTTTTGATCGATTTGCATAACTTTGCGCATTTGTATAGGTCATCTGTAATAATAAAAAATAGTATATTTTCTAGACGAAATTGAATGGATTATTATTATTGAATAATTATTATGTACTATTTATAGACAAGTATTTTCGTTTTTCTAACTATGACTTTCTTTTCATTCCGCAAGGACATATACAATTACATTGCATATTTGTAGATAATTATTGAAGTGAAATTCTTTAGCCGCACTGAGCGGTTATCGGTAAGGGTAACACTAGTAGATTTCTTTTACCGGCAATGCTATGATGTCAATCATAGACGACTTGCTATTGTATGTCAAGTATTATATACAGAGGCACTTTTGTGGTGCCGCATTTATAATATTTTACCAATAAATGCCCGAATAAAAATGTTCATGTGGAAACTATTAATCCATTAATCTGATAAATAACTATTCCGTTTGTTATGTAAAAAAAGTTTTTGCAAAATTTCGAGTTTTAAATTCTATTGGCAGTCCCGATAGCTGTTCAGTTTCTCTGTATTGGTTTTCATAAGACTAATTTCCTCAGTCCTAAGTGGGCTAAATTGACTATAGATAGATGTTTAAATTATAATTGTGACTGTTTTTCAGTAAAATGAGTCCACATGATGTTGGAACTATTGGAACTTATGGGCATCTATAATCACGTTCAATAAGACTAAAACCATATAAATAACTCGCTATTTCTGAGGACTTCATATTAATGTTTTATCAACTAATAAATATTAACCTTTAGTAGTTTATTATTAGTTCAATTATTCCAAGACCTGCCGATATTTAGAGAAAATAAGGGTAACATTAATATTACTTAGTTAAGACTTACAAAAGCGATTGTACAAAAGCGTTTTTTGCAGAATCTATGAATTAAGGATTCATTTGTGGTTCATTCATTCATTCATATACTCTCAGTTTTATTACTTTTTAATAGTAATTTAATTTAACTTACTTTTTAATTGCAACTTTTTTTAATTGAACTTACTTTTTAAATTTACTTTTTAATTGTAGTGCGCCCGAATTCCGCGTCAATCGAAGAGGGTTCGATCCTCACCTATCCGACTCTAAAATCAGCCTGAGCTTTCGGTGAAGGAAAACATTGTAAGGAAACCATAGCATGGTGGTAGGGCATTTTCTAATAATGCTACCACCCTCAAATTTGTAAACCTGTCGCCAAATATCAATATGTGTGTTTCGGCAGCATCACTTGAGAGTATAGAGTATCTCTAGGCTTAGTGTGTTTACCATCCTGAACCACATCGTCACTTAACATCAGGTGAGATTGTGGTCAAAGCACTGAGCCTATATCGTATAAAAAAATATGTACATATATAATAAATAGCTTCATTTTGTACAAAAGTCGCGTTACTTTAGGGTTAATTTAGGGTTAATGTCACATTATTTTATGTCCACGGGACTGGTATCAAAGTTCAAACATAACTAGATATGGTTTTATAAGACTTTTACATGGGTTATATAGTAAAATTTTATTTTTGTAAAGCATATTTATAAACTCGATTGATTAATTTATTTATTTTAAAAAACATGATATTTATTACATACATATATTAGGAAGATATTTATCTGTTTACAATTTAAAAAGAAAATATTACAAAATTACTTCCTTACCAGTATGATTAACACTGCACCACAACATTGCGATTTGTAATGCATAATTTTCTACGATTATGTTGACTTTTCGCATATCTTTTGTATGGAGTGTTTACAAGTTAGAGAGAGCGGGTATAAATATACAATTCTTAGTTTTGTAACGGCATAATTCAATCGGGTTGATATGAAAGAATTATTCGTTTTTGCCGGATATTTTAATAATTTTTAAAGTGAAATAGCAACATTTTATTTAAGTAAACTAGTCTCTGTATTTTTGATTATGGTATACACTATAGATTCAAGCTCAAAGTAGACAATAGTCGAATGTTTATAATTACAGCTAATGAAATTTAATCATAGTGGTACTATATCGTCTTAAATAAAATCAAAAATCACATAAGAATAAGTACCGGTGTATTTTTTTATGCCTTATAGGCTCAGTGCTTTGACCACAATCTCGGTTAAGAGACGATGTGGTCCAGAATGGTAAACACACTAAACCTAGATACTGGTTCTCAAGTGATGCTGCCGGGACACACCTGTTGGTATTTGGCGACAGGTTTTCAAACTGATGATGGTAGCTACCCAGGCGGGTTCATTAGAAAATACCCAACGACCATGCATACGTGTATATTCAAAACATTAGTTCTACTAATAATACTTTATATAAACAAGAAGGATATTTGAAAATTATATCTCGATTTAAACAATTTGATATATAAAATGGTTTTTCGGTGATTCTTTTACATGTTATAATACTAGCTGTGGCCGTGACTTTGTCCGCTTGGAATAGTGCCTTTGGGTAGCATTTTTAATTATTTAGGCTATTTTTTTTTAAATAAGACACATACGTATAAATACTTTAATGAACTATTCCCCCGCGCGGCTGCACAGCGCTCATTGTGTACGGCGCGGCGCTTGGCAAGTTTCTTACTCGCGTTAACTTCAGTCTCAAATTTTGTAACGACTTCGTAAATGTTACATCATAATAGCTTTAATATTTTGTCTCTTGTCGCAAACTTATAAACATTATAAACCTTACATATTTCCATACAAACTTTCATCCCCTATTCCCTATTGCTATTTTACACCCTTGAGGGTAAAACTTTTACAAACTTTGAATGTCACATTTATTTCTATCGAATGAACAGCCTAAAAATAAGTTTCAAGATTCTATTTCTAAAAATGACGACACTTCCATACAAGTTTTCATCCCCTCATTCAACACCTTAAAGCGTTTTTTTCGCATTAAAAAGTCTATGTCCTTTCTCAGACTCTAAACTATCTGCGTACCAAATTTAATTCACATCGGTTTAGTAGGTTTGGCGTGAAAGCCCGACAGACAGACTTACTTTCGCATTTATAACATTAAGTATGGAATATATGTAGTTTAAAATATTATAGAGGTGTAAAGAAAATGAAACATAACTCGTAATATTATCGCAATATTTATTAAGTACCTACCTATCGAACCAAAGCTCTTGATGGTTAAAATCATGTCAAGGTTTTTGTCACGCATTCGAATCCACTTGATATTTATCTCTTTCTATAAAACGGTAGTTCGTGACCGTAAAACAATTCGCTACCAAAACTATAATCCCATGATATGTAATGCCAGGGCTTCGGTACTGGAGCACGACCGCTTGAGTTCCAGAATCGACTGTCTAAATATTCACATTTCTGCCAGCCCATGTAGGCGGAGTACAAGAAGTCTAGCACCGGATGAGTGTCCAGCACTGTGAAATAGCCGATTATATCGACGGAGCGAAGTTTTAAAGTGATCGCTGATAGGCCGATGAGACCATCGTATCTCCAGCCGTAGCCTTCTAGAGAGCGATGCCAAGCGGCACCTGACTCTATTCCGAATTTAGCCCAATAAGCTTCCACGCAGTGAAACCAGCCCCAATCGGTCTGAAAATATCGTGGCAAACAACATATGCAGTTAAATATATTCTACATACATAATATCACCCCTTTCTGCCGTGGGGGTAGACAGAGATTACGTTCTTGCACGATCATGATACACCTCTGTCGCTTCCTCTACTTTCATGAGCATTGTCATACATGTTCGACGGATATGGGTACTTTTTATCTGGTTTTTATTTAAGACGTATCCGATTTGGTCAAGATACGTTTGCCTAGGTCGACCCTTAGCGACGTGCCGTTCGCCTTTCTGCGTGCCCGAATCAACTAGGCATTCCTTTTTCTATCTCAGTCACTACATTCTCTACCACACCACAGCGTTCTCTTATCATAGGCTGGACACAGGTCTCCCCCGAAGATGTCAAACTTTTTACACAACTTTTGACAACTTTTGAAATGTATCTTTGATACGAATGAAAAGATTTTAAAACATAACAAATTAGCAACGAAAATTACTTTATGCTCAGCAAAATTTAAAAGCCTTAGTTAATATACTTCTATAACGAAAAGATAATTTTTAAATAAAGCATAAATTCAATATCTGTCGAAAATGACATTTGAATGTACATAATTACCTTTGGACAAATTGGTCGGTGTTTTCTTGTTCGTATAACATATTTAAACCATGGCATGGGATTCCGTTTCCAGGCCAACATGTACTGGTAACCGACAATGATGGCTAGTTCGCGAAATCTCGGTGTTGAAGATGAGTACTCAAACCTGAGATTAAAATATAAGCAGGTTTAATAGGAACACGTGTATATATCCTAATTGAGAAATCTTGTTTTTTTTGTTTTCAGCACCTAACCAGTTAATCAATTGAGTCATTTATTTTGTTAACATAGTCATTATTACATACAAAAGCGTGTTATATCCGATTAGGTCGCTATGTTATACCAATAGTGGGCGTACATATAAAAAGAGCAAAACAAAGTTATATACTGACATAGTTACATGCAAAAAGACTGAAATTTGTATATAAAATTTTACAGTTAATATAATAATAACATGTCAAAATTACAAATTTAATTTCACAAGTAAGCACAGAATTTCCAAATAATGTCATAACAACATACATGAACAACATACATTCTTGAAATATTCCTCTAATGTAACGCAAGTAAGTAGTAGTTTTCTATTTTTTTTTAAAGTTGGCATGGTCTCGTCTAGAATTTCTTTAGGCAATTTATTATACGATCTAGGACCCATACAAACTACACCTTTACTATACATTCTCGCCTTGTGTGACGGCGCATCTATCCTATGTCTATATCGCGCACTCTTGTAATTTAAGAAACGATATAAATTACCCGTGGAATTTAAAATGTCAAAAAATCTTGACAAAATACTCTTTTTACAAGATTAGATGCATTTGTTTTGCAACTACATCTCAGAGTCATTTTTCCAAATGCCCAACATGAAATGAATATAGTAAGAAAATAAAACGTACAATATTGTAGACTTAATATAATTTTTTTAAACGGTTTGTAGACTTAGACAAGATGCAAATGCTACACTTTCTATTTCCGCAATACCTAATTATACGCAATTTAGGAAAATAGAGTAACAGAGTGATATTACGATTTACTAAAACTAAATTTAATAGTGAGACGTTTCACGTCTAATTTTGAATAGTTTATACTAAGTGCAGTGAAGGTGTTTCTGTTATTCTCAGTACCACCTCGAATGCTTTCACATATAAGTCTAAAATACAGGTTGAGTTGATACAGACCAAATAAAATAACCTTTTTGGTACCTAATACTATGAGATATAAATACATACCAGCCTGAGCTACCTCTCAAACATATGATGGCTCCAGACATTGTATACCAGTTACCATAGAAAGGATAAGTGGCTGCCCAAACTGATAGATCATAAATTACAGGCAAGGGATGTGATACATTCACTTGATGCGGACGAAGATACTGCAAGTGATTTTACCCAAAGAGAATAAAAATATCATCTGTATACGGCTCATTACTTGATTAATGCTTCTTCCAATGATATTACGAGGATATTCACTAAGACAGACTAAGCGATCATTATAGATTAGTAGGGAACAATAGTTATATGCAACTGAAACAGGACATGGGGTTAAAACATTGTGATATAACCTCTATATAAATAACACTTGCTGTTAATGGGTTTTAGGACTTTTTTCAATTCGATCCACGGTTTAACAGTAATATTGAATTAGAGATTCATTTTTAAAGTTATATAATCATATTTATACTGTATAAGGCTATTATATTAATGTGGTGCCTAAAGACCGAAATCGAAGCCTATCCAATTCCAAAACCAGCCTAAGCTTACGGTGAAGAAAAACATCATGAGGAAGCCATATCCTGGTAGGGTATTTTCTAATATTGCCCGTCTGAGTAGTTACCGCCGTCAAGTTAGAAAACCTGTTGCCAAATACCTATAGGTATGTTCCGGCAGCATCACTTGAAAACCAGTATCACTTAGCCCAGTATGTTTACCATCCCGGACCACATCGTCACTTAATATCAGGTGAATTTATGTTCAAAGCACAAGCACTATACAGTTTAAAAAAAGAAGCTTCCCACTCTGTAATATTGTACCTCATATGGAATCTTAGAAGAGATAATTGCAATTGATAAAATTTTAAACCTACACGTGGATGGTAATGTATCCTCGCTGGCGTCATGTAAAGGGAACTGTTGTATGTGTTAGCATCATGGTCATACCAAGCCCCGAGTATATTCTCAAGCGTCTCATCTTCCCTATGATCTCTCAGGATTAGCTCAGTGGATGTCGCAGTAGTCAGAATATGCCGTGTTGTAATAACCGCGCAACCGGCCAGCGGATGTAGTCTTTTGTAGACAGTTGTACAGTAACATCCTAGATAATAAGGATTGTCCTGAAAATATCATATTTGATTATATTATGACTAGATGTGTACTCGCGGCTGTGTCCGCGTTTTAAATATTCATCACTGCGTTTTAATTTCGATAAAGAAAAATGTGAGTCTATTGTTTTTATTAGCGGAATAAATGTACAAAGATTAAATCGACAAAAAAAAATTAGAAAGGGTCGATGAAATGCAATAATAAATAGTCATCCATAAATTTTATCATTGAAGAATTCCGCGTTGAACGGTATCAGTCCCATCTTGATACGTTCAGTAGTGTTGAGGTGATGGTGCGTCAAAGGAAGTCTATTTTCCTTATATGTGTATATTTAAATTACCTCTTTGGTCAAATTGAATGCTCAGAGTTTCTCTGTGTAACCAAATTGAAAAATGAGGAGATATACAGAAGAACCAAAGTAACCGACATTGCCCGATGAATTGGTAAACTTAAGTGGCAATGCCGGTGGATGCCTACAAGGTGAACCGACGACCTGGTGGTCTGCTGGATGCGGGTGGTGCAAGATCGGTCGTTGCGGAGAACTTTAGGAAAAACTATGTCTTGAGGACGTCTTTCGGTGGAATGGTCAGTCATCAGTGTAAAGTTTTTTAAGGCACACATTATGATTATGATGAGTCGATAGCATTTTAATGTTGTGTGAACCGTTTTTTTTATATCAATCCCTTAACCACAGTCTTTAATTCAAAATATCAAGCCAAGTACCTACCAGGACTTTTGTTTGAAATATATTTTTTGATTCTAATGACTTGCATGACCTACATATGGAAGCAGAAGCATATAGCGACAGTGTACTTTGTAAATATGTTAGATAAGTTTTCTTAAGTTTTTATAATAATTCTTTAGAAGTATTTGTTATAAATTCACTTAATGTTATGCATTGCATTGCAAGTGTAAATTCAATAATTATACATTTCAATTGCTAAATTGTTAGTACCTATATGCTGAATTCGTTGAATGTTGAATTTGAATAACCTTGCCGCCTACAAAGTCCTCAACATTTCAAATACACCTACAATATCATTTTCAATTCCTTCAGGTTTAATAATTTCTTCACACATTCGCATCGGTTTCAATTATTTTCTCTTATTAGCAAATAAACTTTTTAAAACATTATATTGTCAATATTCCTTTCAATACAAACCATTCTGAGCATTTTATTTTATTTCCTATACTATCTACTAACGTTATTCTTTCTAAGAATATTATATTTATAGTGAGTAAAATTTAAATCTTCTACACTTATCTTACCTATTTTGACTTATCTTACGCAACATTGCTTTGAAATAAACGGTATTCTGAATTAATAATTTACTAGTAAATCTCACCGCATGTTTTACATTGAACCAAGTACTGGGCTGATTGAACCTCTTTTTCGGTATGTTATATCTTTGGTACTGTTTCCAGAACGGTGATATGCGGTAAGGTCTCTCTTCTTCCAAATAAAAATCATGTATGTACGCCGTGAACGGACGTTCTTCGAATCTGAAGTCCGGAGATTCGTGAGCACCTGGCACTTTGTGCGATGTTCCGTTGACGTAAGGAGTTGCTCCCGGACGGGACCCATAAGGATAATGCTCATGTGTTTCTATTGAAGGCAAGCTGTCCGGTGTTGCTGGTCCGAATTGTTGAATGATTATAATTAAACTGAAATTTAAATGTCGCGTTATGTAAACCAATATTATTTCTTGTAAAGTTTTGGTTTCCGTGAACTGAATTCTTTACACACATAGTCTTTACGAAGTCTGTGCATGCGGCTCCGCTCGCGTTCCATTTGTTCTTCAATGCTTAATATAGTTTTTCAGTAATCTTTGGAAAATAATGTTTTTATAGTGATATACATTGAATCTAATTTTGTTCACAATTATACGAATTTTGAATTTTTTTTTTACGGAATCCTGATTATGTTCTTAAATTTATATTGGTACTAAAATAAAAAAAATATTTGGCATAAATTCAAACACTTGCCCGTAAAACTGAACTTGGAATCATCTTTTTTGCAACTATATGGGTTTTTTTAATGCGGAACCCTAATTATTTTCCTGAAATTTTTTTTGGTACTAACAAAGCTACTTCTCACAAATTTTAACACCTGCCAGTAAAACTATGTATTGAATCGGATTTTATTCACAAATTTACGAGTTTTAGCTTTTATTATGAGGAAACCTTAATAATTTTTGAAAAATTACAGTAGTATGTAACTTCAGCTATCTAGCAAAAAAGTTCCGTCAAAATCGCTCCAGCTGTTCAACAGACAGGCAGACAGACAAAATTTTTACCAAATTGTAATTTTGGTTTTATACCGTTGTATACATTTTATATGCATTTATTGATGCATGCATGATGCACGTATTTTGCATGATGCAAAAAATGATACTATTATATTAAAACAGACACATTAATTTTAATCTTTAGCATAGATAAAGATCTGTCAAAATAATCAATACCTATTTTACCTGTTAATTATTATTCTATCTGAAAATAAATTACTACGTAATGCTGTTAATACACGTACGGACCGGACCGCGGACATGGTATGGCGGGCGGCCGAGATTATCTATACCCTAAGTAGGGATGAAATCCTTTCCAAAATAGATCGATTTTTGAATCGATTCGAATCTAAGCTTGGTGAATAGATTCACATAATATCGAGGTCTAAAAATTTGAACTTTCAAAATAATGGACTATCGATTATTAGAGTGTCTTCTTTGTTTTTTTATGATTTGATTATCATGTGTAAATAGGCAAAAATAAAACAGTTCAATGTCATTTTTCCTTAGCAGTTTAGGCATTCTTTTTTTTTGTTTAGTTGCTATTTGCTGACCTTTAGCAGTACGTTAATTAAAAAATTGGAACGAGTTTTTGCAATAACGATGATTATAGTGTAATTTTGCCCGTTGGAAGAATACTATTTACGAATAAAATGTCAAATAAGACAGGTCGAGAAAACGTTAATGTTTTGTGAATCGGTTCAAAAAATCGATCTTTATAATAAATCTTTTTTCTCTTCCACATTTAGGCGACCGATGACCACGGTCGCTCGCCATATCATGTCCGCGGTCCGATCCGTACGTGTGTTAACAGCATAAAAGCAATACTGTTCCAATAAATAACATTGCAAAAATAAGTTGAATTTCACTGTTAAAACGGCCACTTAAATTGTAAATTACTGAAATTTAAACTGTTGAAAAAAAAATTGACAAATTAAGAACGTTCTAGGTATTTTGATGTTTTTTGTCCATTGAATGATTTATCATACTGATTTTTGTTACTATTGATCTATCTAAATCCTATAAAATTCAGTATTACTAAAAGAAAAAACATAATAAAATAATTAATATTATTACATTTAATAAAATTGATTTTCATATTTAGAATTAAGATTAATTTAAATGTATATAACGTATTAAAAAAACTTACAATAGTAATATTGTCATTTTGATGAACTAATCGTAAACTATGCTAATTTAAGTCTTATATAGAAGAATGGACACAGGACAGTGTTGCCAAATAAAACCACTCGTATTTCTTTTTAATTTTTCTTTAAAGTTTACTGCGCCTCGTTTCATTCTAAATAACATCTGAGTATTATTATAATATTGACGACGCACGTCAAGATATGCGAATAAATGATTAGCATTTATTTTACTTATAAAAAAATTATGGAAATGTGCAAAACTATAAATTTAAACATATGGAACATTATTATATATGCTAAATAGTGCTTCATTCTTGCTACCTAGACTATTTCATTTTTGTGTTGTTGATTTTTTTTTCGTATAGTACATGTCACAATCTGACCTGATAAGTTAAGTACTTGAGCGATGGAATTCACCTATAAATATTTGGCAACAGATTTTCAACTTGTAATAGTCAGGCGAGCGCCAGAAAATGCTTTATCACCATGTAAATAATTATAGTCACGTATTTTAATTTATTACTTGGCAACATAAAACAACGTATTGAGGCTTGTTTATTAACTGATTCGAATGTGGTATCCTGTCGTAAATATGCACATTTCTGTAACAAACAGACAATATTTTCTGGCAAGTTTAAAATTGATATCCTATTGATTGATTGGATAATAGGAATTTATTCCAAACATAAATGGGTCAAATTGTTTCTTCTTTTATTAACCCCTTGAGCACTTACCTGGCGTTTACGCCAGCTTTCCATTGAATTCCTGTTGTCTTATTTTTATGGGTACTCGACACATTAACTAAGCAAGCTTTTTCTACTGTATAGGCTAAGCGCTTTAACCCCGCTTTGGCAAATGAATTTACTTTTAAATATAATAAGTGGTCAGTTAACAGGCTATTTTTCCATAATGCACTTGGAAGGTCAAATAGGTGACGTTTTAATCCAAGAACGCTTTATTCTCGAATTTGAATTAGGGCACAGACACATTGTAATGTCTGCACTCCCCTAAAAGGAATCTGTTGACAAAGAAAGCGATCACTGACTAGGTTATTAGGAAAGTGTGTCGCAGCCGTCCGTATTAAGAACTAATTAGGTTTTGTTTGATTTATATTTCCGGCTTCTTGAATTTGTCTTTACTTCATATTATATCTTAGAATCTACGTTTGACTAAGAAAACACTACGGACAAGTCTATGGCATCCCATCACAGCTGAATTACTTACACTGCCTTGTCTTAATGTGTTAGGTCATTTCATTACTATAGATTCCGTTTGAATCATTGTCTGACCTAATATGAAATGACGATGTATAGATGTATTCTAAATAAATATCGTATAATTTTTATACTGAACATTATATATAGTATATACATTATAATATGACCCTGCCCTTAGCCCATTTTTATTAGGGGTCGGTGCGGAGAGCGTGGTTAGCCCGGTGAAAAAGAGAGCGTTGTTAGCCCGGTGGAAAAGAGAGCGTGGGTTAGCCCGGTGGAAAAGAGAGCGTGGTTAGCCCGGTGGAAAGAGAGCGTGGTTAGCCCGGTGGAGAGAGCGTGGTTAGCCCGGTGGAGAGAGCGTGGTTAGCCCGGTGGACTAATCTGCCGTGTCGCATAAAGAGTATGACTGGAAGGTCGGTGGTTCGAAGCCAGGGTGTGTAACACATTTTTTGGGCCATTGCACGGACGAGGCCCGGTGGGTTCGATGCAGGGGGCGACGCGGTGACTGCGAAAGCCACCCCGTGTCGCCCCCATCCCAAATGCAGCGGACGGCCCCGGGGGGTTTTAGTGGGTATTTCCGGGCGACTCTCGCCCGGGTGAGTCCCACACTGGCACGGAGTTCGTCCCTCCGTGCCCCCTTACCCATTGCATTGGGGGACTTCGGTCTCATTAATGTAATGGGTAAGGGTAGTGCGTAAATACATTTCCCCCCGACAAAAAAAAAGGGGTCAGTGCGAAATGTCTACCTCTTTCATTCGTTTCTATTTGAGATCTTTACCTACATTCATCTTTTCTCTGGTCTTCCTCTTCATAATCATCCTAGCTAAATTCGAATACAGCGACTGGACTCTCTTTAAGGGTAGGATAGGGCAGGGTATTTACCCTGTAAATGTATAACGTACCCAATTTTTGAATAACCAATTTACCCAATGAAATCTTAATATGGTAGTCCATTTTGTTCTTAGCTATATTATCCTTAAGTTGGTCCAAAGACTTGGTGTGTACCGGTAAAATCATTTAAGAGCCTGTATTTCTAGGTTTAGTGTGTTTACCAACTTGGACCACAATGCCACTTAAAATCAGGCGTAAGTATAACTTCCGCACTGACAGTCGTAGAAAAAAGAAAAAAGATGTGACCGATTTAGTCCTTGTTATTACTAATTCTATCTTACTAAGATAGAACTAGTGAATTTTTTTTTATGTTGGTTACAGAAAAGTATTGATAAAATTAGCGAATAATTAAACATCAGGTCAAGTTGAATTTGGACCAATTAATAAAACATATTTTATTTAGTAAACTTTGAAGCGATGATGACGCAGTGGGTAGTGCGGGGGCAGATTCCGCGTCAATCGACGCGTGTTCGATTCTCACCTATCCGACTCTAAAATCGGCCTGAGCTTTCGGCGAAGGAAAACATCGTAAGGAAACCATAGCATGATGGTAGAGCATTTTGTAATGATACCTCCCTGGGTAGCTACCACCCTCAAGCTTGAAAACCTGTCGCCAAATACCAATAGGTGTGTTCCGGCAGCATTGCTTGGGAACCAGTACCTCTAGGTTTAGTGTGCTTACCATCCTGGACCACATCATCACTTAAAATCAGGTGAGATTGTGGTCAAAGCACTGAAACTATTCCGTGTAAAAAAACTCTTGATATATTGTAAATAAATAGTATGCATGTTTAATTAGGACATAGAGAGTATTGGATTTATCTCACCTCAGAATCTGCTTTTTCAATTACAAGAATTTACCCCAATGGCGCAATTGGTATCCCGGTCGGATTCTCCGTTGGTGGACTAAAGTTCGAACTCATCTATTCAACTTTATAATGAGCCTGAGCTTTCGGTAAAGGAAAATATTGTAAGAAATCCATAGCATGATGAATAGGGCGTTTTCTAATAATCCAGAGGATAACTTCCACCCGCAAGTCTGAACACATATCGCCAAACACCTATACGTGTCTTTCGGCAATATTACCTCCAGCTTTTGAATGTTACCATAGACACACGGCCACTTAAAATCAGGTGAAATTGTGATCAAAGCACAAAATCTATAGTGTTTAATATAATTACAATGGAAAAAAAGTACGAACATTGAATGAGACCAAATCATTATAGATTGTTCTATAATCATTTGCCATAACTATAGACAATTTTAATGGCAGTCTGGCTCCTTATTATCTTTATTAAGTTCAAAAATTATCATGTGGAGCATAAGGCTCCACAGCACTTGAAAACCTCTTACAAGGATCAATCCTGCTAGGATTAGCTTGTTCTTTATCTATACTTTCAGTATTTTGTTACGCTAAATCACTATAGGTCAAAAAAGTTTATTACCCATTCTGTTTTCTGGCGTTTGAGAATCAACCCTTTGTTTCAGTTTAACGTTGTGCTGTTGACTAATTATGGTTAAAATATATCAGTAATAATTGATATAAATATATCACAAAAAAAACGGAATATTTTTTATGGAGTTATATCCCCTCAGTCCACTCCTGCCTTTATATTTCAAAATGCCAGTCAGCAATAACGCACTTTGCATTGAGTAATTCTCAGTAATGTAATCCGCTGTCCGGTTCAGATAATGTTTGTTTTTTAGACTAAGAAACTAACATAGATTTTAATTCATTCTGTTACCACTTGAGAAACATTAAAATTATAAAATAATTTTGAGTTTTTTAAAAAAACTCCCGATATCCGTCGCATTTTAAGTATGATGTCTTTTGCTTATATTATTATATTTTATTACATTTTCAATAGTTCGCATTCTTCCATGATGTGCCAATGCTCTTTACTTCTCAGTCTTTATTTCTTCTTCGTTAATTGAAATTGACAGATTGACAGCTGTTACTGTTTTTGTAACAATATTTTCTTTTGCAAAAGGAAGCTTTTAATTTGATCCACGTTAAAATCGCAAAGTGGCACCAATTTTGTTCAACAAAATTCTATTTTTGGGAGACAATGTGAAATTTAAATATTAATTTAGAATACATATGTGTGTTTAGGTCCTATTTTTTTTATTTAATTAATTATACGAAGATTTATGTTTCAATTTAACCACTATGCACTTGTTCAGAAAACTTTTTATGTTATAAAAGTATTTTTCCCCTTTTTAGTTTATGTATGTACTTCTAGGTAATGCTGTGAAGCCTACTTCATAGCTTTGGAAACACATATATGAAACATGTGTAAATGTCTATAATATTAAAGGGTTTTTCTTAATTTCCCTGAGTTCCACCGATTTAGTGGAAATGGGAATACCTCGGTAATGTACTACTTCGATTAAAAAATTTTGCAAATCGGTCCACAATTGACGGAGAAATCACGTAACGACATACAAAAAGAAACATACAGACGAATTGATAACCTCCAACTTTTTGAAGTCTATTAAAAATATTATATTGTGAGGTAAAAATGGATGAAAACTAAAACCCATTTTTTGGGTTAAGAAACAAATATGAAGAGAAATGGAGCTAGGGAATGGAGTTGAGATGTGAAATGAGATAAGAGGAGCTTTAATTTCGGTAATTCTTTGTATATTCTTTTGTATTTCGGAGTATATCAATCAGTAATTTATAATGTGCTTTATAATAATGATTTTAAATTAGGATACTAGGTGAAAGTGGAAGGTAAAATAAAGAGACAAATAAACAAAAACACAAATAAAAATAAAGATTCGTGCCTTTATTTCAATAATAAATCAACATAAAATTAAACATAGGTATTATTAAAGAGTGTCACATTAATTTACATTTACGTCATAACCAAAAATTAATTGTAAAAACAGTTAAAATAAATATTGATTATGGATAATCAACAAACGGATAAATATTTATTTACTATTAAAGCAATGAAACACACTTTAACAATAATTGAATTGAGCAATAATTTATATAATTTTAAATAAATACTAACGTCCTAGTGACTGGATGGCTTTATAACTAAATAATTTTAGTATTAAATGCAAATAAAACCGCATACAGAATTTATTATATTAACTAAAATACCTTATTAGTTTGTTATTTATAAGTGTAATTATCCTTCAGGGATATTGTGTGAATTTCAATGAGTTACTGTTACAATAATAATTTTAGATAGCTTTTGTTTCATGGTGGTTTTTTAAAATTAAAAATCCGTTAAAATTTAATAATAATATGTAATTTTATTTTCAGGATAACATTAAATCTCGTTTCGTTTTATTGGGTAAGTTAATACTCTTACGTTGTATGTATTTAAATATGGGCTTTATTTGAATAGGAACTTATGAGTTAAGACATTTAAATATTCTAATTCAGGACAACATTTAAAGAGTTTAGGTAGTTTTAACAAGTCGTGTGGTGCCGGCTAAGGCGACTAAGGGATTTAAATCAGAGGATGGGCAGCAGCATCCTCGGAGTACCACAAACACTTACTGCGATCGCCAACCCGCCTGCCAAGCGTGGCGATTATGACAATCCTCCCCTTATTGGGGAGACCTATGTCCATCAGTGGACCTCTTATGGTTGAATGGATGGATGAAACAAGTATTGTCCTAAACTTTTTCAATGAATTTATGCGTTCGGATTTATATAAGTCTGAATGGTTTGGATATTAGAATTACCTATTTTTTTAATTTCGTTAAAACAATTAGCTAAATTATTATTTAGTATTATTACCTAATCTACCATTATATATTCTACTAAAATCTGCCAAAATGTTAATAAATAGGTACTAATTTCAGCTATATAGATTTCAAAATATGCATAGCGATTACCTTCACGTATAATTCATAGTAAATTATATATGGCTTATATTTAAAAATAAAATATAATTCGCTACTAACACTAGGTTTTGGACGTAGCTGTAAATTAAATACCTATAATATTTTAAGAAATATATTATATTTGTGACATTAAGAGGATATGCTAGCGGCATTTATTCCATAAAAAAATAGTCCCCTATTTCCTCCCTGCATAAATAGCATTATGGTACATATTTTTATACCTAGTAATATATATCCACCATCGCCATGTCCGTACGTTTTGATCTTTTCCATAAATTAGTTATTCTAGAAACTAGGAAACTTTGAAAATGAAAATACACAGGCATAGCCAAAGGCTTTCTTATTCTATATCTGAGAGAAAATTAAAAATCGATACAGTTTTGGAGGAGGAAACAGGGGGTACCACGAAGGGATTTTTTCGTCTATTTTGTATACGTTAAATCAGCCAGAGTTGCAGTTGTCCCTTTCGTGTTTTTAAATCTTTCTTTGGGGCACAACGCGATAGCAATAGATTTATGAAATACCTACTTTTCGAGTCTGTTGCCGACCGCATGTCCTCTTTAATTGTAGAAGCAACGGGATTTTGGCCTTGGAGCAGTTTTTATACTATATATAGAGCAATATTACTGATATACTACTGATTTACCTTACTTTTAGTATAACAAATATTTGTAATAAAAAAAAAATATTAAATACAAATTGAATTTATTTTATATGTGTTTTTTTTTAAAATGTCTCCAAAAGTATGAGGAACATTTATTATATAAAATAAATTACCTACCTATATGTTAATGTAAATTAATAAATGCAAGAGTTATTAAATAGATGAGAACTAGTTTCTAAAATACGATACAATTACGATAAAATATATTTAATAAATATAAATATGTTTTCTATATACATTTTCGTTGTAGTTTAGAACAGTTACTATATTTAATTTTACAAAATTATAATTAATTCATATAAATAATGGTCTTTCGTTATAATGTATATTTGCTGTTTTTTAATTAATCGATAAATCCAAATCATGTTTCTATAAAAAGGTGATGTTTCAAGGCGGAACAATATATTAATAAAATTATAAATAATTTTAATGACAAAATATCACCAAAAAATGTAAAAATATATTATATAATGTAATTATTCATTATAAATATCTTATAAATAAAAACAGCATAAAATTAGGTCGACCTTTGTATTAAAAATACCATTGGCCTCACAATAAATGATTCTGGAGTGTTTTTAATTATTAACTATTTGTTTTTATTCAATTCATGATCACAGTAAGGGTAAAGTGTTAGACAGTCTTTCCCCTCCTGTCCGTCTCTAGCTGCCTGGACATAGTTATAATATCGTAAAGCCCGTTTGCTCTCAGCAGCCGGCAGCAGTTCGTTCGAGTCCCTGGAATCGAGTTAAACCAACATTCTCATAACACATTTACTGTATTTACGTAAGGAATCGTCCAGTAATCACGCGAGCCTCGAAATTAGGGAGGAGTTACATTAAGAAGCACAAATCAACCAAATCACAATGGGAAGGGTTGGAGTGAGATATTACGTGACCATGATTCCCCTTTGCCGTTTTCACATATTTATGACGCTGCTAAATTTCCCATAATTAAATCTTAAATGATTTAATTAATGATTTAATTGAGATCCGTTCAATAATTATATTTCGGATTAAAAAAAAAATACTTTACAAAAATAACCACGCGATTTATAGGGAGTTATAAGTAAGTACAGTTGATAAATTGCTAAAAGCTTCACGTGATTTATGGTGATTAAGATATTCTCAAAATGAGTTATGTTGCTCATAAATATCGAGGCAATACATTGCGCATTATTGCTTATAAACAATAATTTAAATAAATACTTACAAAACAGTAAATAATTTAAAACTTATTTAATAAAACATGATTAATTATGAATTGTATTTTTTGTAATAAGTTTTGTTTTTTCGTAAATAATTTTATTTCTGTAGCAATTTAATCTCGATTTCTGGCAATCGAGAAAAATTATGTTTCGGAACACAAGAGATCAGTCATGATTGACCTATGAAAGGAGTTCGTTTTGTTCTAGTTAAAAGTCCGTATCTTTAACCCCTTGCACTAACCCTTTTTTTTTTAACGGGGGGAAATGCATTTACGCACTACCTCTTGAGCACTAACCTGGCGTTTACGCCAGCTCTCCATTGTTTTCCTTTTGTCTCATTTTTATGGGTGTACTCGACATATTAGTGAAAGCTGTATAATTGTATATTAAATGTATTTGGATAGAGAACGCTTTCTGGAATTTAAAATAGTACGGTGAAAGGGAAAGGAAAGTACATGTACATGTCAGGCATCTTAAGAGACAATCTCTCATAAAGCTTAAGGATGCCAAGGATTTAGGTAACATCATCACATAGAATCAGGAGAGGTTGCGGTCCCATGTTAAAGCTGTACATAATAAAAAGTAGAAAAAAAGTAACGAATATATTAAGTTAGCAGCCTTTTTAAAATATACGATGAGAAATTTAACTTACTTGCTAAGCTCATTCGAGACCAAGTTGCTATATGGTGCATGCTTAAACGGATCCGCATACAATAGACAGACCGCCCTCTCCTTGCATCCGGTGTCTGTAGCTCCGATCGTTATGAGAATAGCATCGACTTTCTCAAGAAGAGCTCCATAGAACTTCTCTGCTGCTATCGTATCCTGTAAACGTTAGAACAGTATAGAAACTAAAAATTAATAAAGGATGTTGTAAATTTTACATTAAAACATCTAAGTACAATACGCCTTATTATATTGGAATATCAGGAACGTTCGCTTTAACAGATAGAATTCAACTGACCGTGTGTCTTTTTTTTTCTAACCTAGCTAATGCTGTTGACCGGAAGGGCCTTTACAGCTTCACCGAACTTTGGGGGCGAGTGCTGAAGTCACTCAGCCGCAAAGGTAACTAGCACAAGGGTTCAAACCTCGGCTTGGCCGATACCCTGACTGTAAAACCCTCAAGGAACTTTGATCCTAGCTAATCCCTACATTTTTTTATTTAACATAAAAAAAAGGTTCCTTACAGGTGACCGCGTGTCGGTTCTACCGAGACTTATATAGTACTTCCATGCGATCTGACGTTTGACACATAACATAATATGAGCGAAACTTCACCGGAAGTAAACCATTGACACTACCGGAAGTAGACATATAATGTCGTAAGGCACCCGCGGAAGTATGGTGACAATATTGTGTTAACATGTATAAAACAAAACTATAATTATGAAAATTATAGTAAGAAGATAAATTAGAATAAACATAGAATTAAACTAAATGGAATACAGAAAAAAAAAAAAAAAAATATTAATCCAGGTAAAATTTGAGATCATAATTATAAGAGACAACGTTTATACAGGGGATGTTATTAATAATGAATTAGAACCAGTAAAGTGTTCATAAAATGCAAGAAAGTAAGGGAATTATCGACCTAGGTTAAGTTTAAGTCCTTAAACGGACGCTGTTTTTGAAGATCGAGATTTTGGCATCAGACGCAAGATCACACGACAACATACATTTTACAAAATAGTTTTTATGCCACATTATGTAATATACATATTAAAAGGATTTGAAAAAGGTTAAAAAAGATTTCTAATCAAAGACTATAACAACATACTTATTTTATTTGTACTAATGTTTAAATAAAATAATACATCAAACATTGTTATAAACATATCTGTAAGTTAGATATTATGTAATTATTTATGGGTTGTAATGCAAATAGAGTTTAAAAAACAAAATTAGATATTTACTTGGTGTTCTTAATTTTACACAACATTATTAACCAATAAATAGAAAGATTACTCAAAGTAAAGGAATAAATTTTAAAAACTATAATTCTAATGCAGTCATTTAGACATTATACATTTTTAAAATCATCAACTAGTGTAAAATTGCCAGTTTTAGCTAATTTTAGTCTAGAATTGGCAACGAAATATGAAAATGAAAAATATTTTTATGGAGGTTTAGTAGAACAATCCATCGATGTCTCAACATTGTTTGTTGTTGTGAATATTGTTATCATCCGTTATGAATATAATAAACTAATTAGGAGAACAAATTTTCCTTTAATTATTACAAAAAGCAACATTAATGTTAATATACGTCAATGGTGTAATAACTCGAGGACAATTAAACAGATTATCTCCAAACGAATCTATGTATATATATAATATTTATCATCTCACTCACCGGATCAGAAGCTGCAATAATTTGTTGCTGCTGTTTCACTAGATCTGTTTCAGTTTTGACTCTGTTATTTTCTTTCAATTTAATAGCTGATACTCTGAGGATTTCATCCCTAACTGATGAGGGAGGAGCTCTTGCCGCTAGCGCAGCTGCACGAATCTGAATCGTTTATGTTTTCAAATCAGATTGAATCACTATTTTATAATTTCAAATATATTTTATTTTATACATGCAAAATTATGATCTCATGATTGTAATCATCTCTCTGCCCTTATCCCATTTTATTTGGGGTCGACGCAACATGGCTTACTCTTCTATTCATCTCCATTTGAGATCATACCTACATTCACTCTCTTTCTAAACATATCAATTTTCACACAGTTCATCTTTTTTTTGGGTCTTTTCGTCTGATGATTCTAATCCTAACTAATATTATAAATGTGAATGTGATTTTGTTGCGTAGACTTAATCAGAAGTACAAAGAAAATCTATTTTAATATGCAAACGATCGAGCGAAACCACGAGCAGAAGCTAGTAATAACAGAATCGCTTACTTTATAACTGAAATAGGTAAGTAATATACTTTAATAATCAAAGTCCAAGGTTCTAAAAGTATTGTCAATTTAAATAAAGATTAATTTATTGGTCATTGGGTATTTAATTTATTATTTGATTTTATAATTAAAAGTAGTAGTAACTTATAAAATTATGGGAACTATTTAGACATCAAAAATATTATTAACTCAAATTAATAATTTCTAACTATCTCGAATTTGTTTTTCTTAATCCAACCATGCTAATGGTCGTATTAAATCTATAATTTGCTTTTTTACTGCTGGAAATAAATCGTTTGTAATAATATTACAAATATCACTTATATTACCAAAAAAGGAATAAGTCAAACTACTCACAAGAGCCTCTTTTTCTGTTTGTAAAGAATCATTTGGAGCTTTCTTTGCACGATAGTAGGGATTTGGCGGCCCCACTGGTCTGTAACGTAAAATTAATAATTTCAAATCCCCATAATCATCAGCAGCCCTGAAAATGACTTGAATAAGCTTTATAAAATCATACCTTCCAATATTAGGAGTCGGTATCCTCTGACCTGTATTTGGCGGAACGACATTAGCCACTAAATTACTACTACTATATTCGCCAATATTCATTGATTGACCTGTAAACAATTAATTTTAAAATTTAAGATGTAAGTACTCATGCTTTTTCCAAGTTTAAAGTATTTATTTATTTATTGCTAGGAAACCCAACATCATACATAACTATATAGAATAACATTGTTTAGTAATTAAAGCTAAGACAGGGTTCCACAATTACTTCATAGTGGTATATAATTATAATATTAATACGAGTTAGAGAAAAAAAAGACACTTTTGTTTGACGCTGACGCTATGACGCTTGTATGTGTTGTGTGTTTAAATGGCTGAGTGAGTGATTTAGCGTGAAGACTTGTCTTATATTATTTGACATATGTATGTTAATAATTAATTTATATATTTCCGCGATTTAATTCTATGATTTCGTTTTTAAATTATTGTTTTGTGTGCCGAAATATGTTTATCGTATCGTATTGTTTATTATATGAGCGAGTAATACAACATAGTATCGAATTCTGAGCATGGTTGGTTTTATTGTATATATAAATGTAAATACTTTGGGAGAAGAGCTTATGTCATCAATATAACTGATCGAGGTTTAGTTAAATATATTGATAAATGTAAGAATAATGTCATGGTAAATTAATTTCTAAATAGAGATTATATTTGAGAGAATGTATATCGATTTAAAAATGGTTTGGATTTATTTGGGGAATTTAAATCAGGTACAGCAAGGTGAAGAACATGTATATAAACTAGTTAATACATATGGGGGTTAACGTAATATCACTGAATAATTGTTTATTTTAACTCTGGACAAATATAGGGGAACACTAATTAAGGTTTATTAAATTTCTTTAAGTTTCTACTTGCGTATATTAGCCATTTGTATTAATATATTAACTTTGAAAATAACAAGCTTGTGACAATTTTTATCACATTTAAAAGATAATTTTAAACTTAAAAGGTATTAAAAATATTGTATTAAGTGTTCCCTTAAATTTATCCACGTTTTTATTTGAGGATAGGTGCGAATAAACGGCATCTAAATCAAATATTACACTACCATTAGCTGGTAAAAATATCATAATATTATGGTGATTTGCAAATTTCAATATTTAATTCATAACGCAAATATGTACAACAGTAACATACCTGGTGGCATTCCAAGACCCCAAGCGTTTATATCATTTGCATCGTTCACGTTCGGCTTGAAGTTTGCTATCGCATTGCGATGTATGTCTGAAGCTAGATACCTTAAGGACACAAAAGTTATTAAACTAAATCTAAAAAAGGAACATTCATAAATTTGCTAATTTATCAAAGATTAATTTAGTAACATATTTTTTTTAGGATTTCACATGAAACATATTGTAACATATCTTTAAATATTTTAAAAGGAAACGATTTCTGGTTGTTCAAGTGTTGAAGAATTATTGAAGCAATTTACATTGCTCATTATTTAATTAATGTGTATCAGGTTTTACAATGTAATTTTATTTACGACAACAAAAATTTACCAGTAGCACGTCCTCTGTTAATACCCCATATAAACAATTAAATATTTATTGCAAGGTATAATTTAGAAGAAAAGAGGTTGTTAAATACGGGAGCGGACCGGCTAGGCATTTATTTATATTTTTCTTTTGTTTCACCTGTATGCCTGCTATGTATTAATCAAATCAACAAATGTCAATTAAATCGCATTTCGAATGCAAAAAAGGCCTATATTAATGTATATATATATGTATATATAATTTTTTAATTGTCAATCGCCTTATAAACATTATTTCATGTTAAAATTAAATTTCATAAATTTTTAAACGTCCTTTTGACATAAACCATATCAAATTTCTTTGATAGCCTCTTCTATGCATTTGACAAGCGAAATACTCGATTCACTTTCGAAAATAGCATTTATGACTTAAGATTAAAGTACACTTTACAACGACAGTATACATATATATTTATTATATTTATCATAATAATTATTATAAATGTATAATTGTCGTAATTCTAGTTAATGTCACTGTCAACTATATTGTTGGAGATACAAGCTAAAATTTTGTAATTAAAGGAAAACTACTCACTCACTGCCTAATCCTGGTCCCGGACAATTCCCAGTCTTGAGGATAGTGTTCGAAACCTGGTGCGGAGCCTTGTCCGTGTGGCCGGACAACTGCTGATCCGTGTGAAGAATGACCATAAACTGGTGCGTGAGGGACCTATTTTTGAAATTTTATATAAGGTCCTTTGCAATACTTATATTATACTGTATCGATTTAGATAAAACAAGAAAAGGTAAATAAAGAAGCTGTCGAAAACACTTGGCTCATTGATGTAATGAACAGTCTCCTTCGTTTAGTAGTAGAAATCCAACAGGACTGGCTAACGGACATTTATTTGTCCATACTAAGCATTCTGAAGTAGAGTCTTGTATTAACACTCTAGTGAGATAACCTCTTTCTAGAGCTTACCATGGAATTTTTGTGGCACAAAATTTCGTGCGTGTTTTATTATCTCTACTTTACATTTAGTTAATTACCTAAATACCTAGGGTATAGCTTCATCAAAAGCTAATGGTATACAGAAATTAAAAAGTTTCTCACGGTCTCTCATTTGCACAATCATGTTTCACTCATTAAACAAACATTATAACAAGCTTATTAGAAAAATTTTCCATCATATAATGGAAAATTCCCATATCTAACTTACATTTCTCAATTACAAGTATATCTTAATATTATTTTTTTTACATATTCCACTTTTAAGACACAGCACGTTTTATAAAATGTCGATGTCAGTTTTTAACTTTCCTATTTTTTTCTTTAACTCTTAATATTTGAAAGGTTTATTTAATAGATTGATTACCCATAAAAATGAGACAATAGGAACACAATGGAAAGCTAGCGTAAACGCCAGGTTAGTGCTCAAGGGATTAAGGATTTATGTTAGCTCGGCAGGTTATACAGCATCTGATAGTAAATAGGGTTATGTAAGATTTTTTCAGCAAAAAATGGTATATATTTATACTAACAAATAAAATTGAAGTGTCTATTTGTAATGTGAAAATAACATATTTTTACTAAATACATATGAATGTATACACGAGACCTATATCCAAAATACAAATTTTTAAATTTTTTTTTGTCTGTCTGTCTGTCAGTTTGTTCCGGGTAATCTCCAGAACGGCTGAATCGATTTTGACTGTACTTTTTTGGTAAACAGCTGAAGTCTTATTCCGTTAAGTTCTTACTACGGGTAACTTAGGGTAAGTACTTGTAATTTTCGAAAATAATTAAGGTTCCGCGTAAAAAACATAAAACTTATAAAATTGGGAATAAAATCCGATACAATGGTTCGTTTTACGGGCAAGTGCTTGAATTTATGAGAAATATTTTTACTTTATCTTAGTGCCAAATAATTTTGGAAAATAATTAGGGTTCCGTACAAAAATATTAAAAAGCAGTGACGAAAATATGAAACGCGAGCGCAGCCGCGGGCACACAGCTAGTAGAGAATATTTATGAAGTATGATGAAAAACATTGTATTTTGAATCAATAATAGAGAAGCAATTCTTAGATGATAATTAAATCCGACTACATTATATTTAATTTTTTTTGTAAATATCATAAGTTATGTCAATAAATAACGCTTTAAATCTACGAATGGAATTGCAGTAATAATTGTGCAAAAATGTTGTGTAATTTTCACGCGATGTTTTCATTTTACAGAAATACAACACGCAAACTCGAGCCGATGCGATGCGACGTTGGGCTCATTGGATTGCCATAGCGCACGCTATAGGTGGTAAAAAAAATGATTCTATTATCTATACTAATAAATAAAATTAAAGTGTCTGTTTGTTTGTTTGTCATGTCAAAATTATGTTTTTTTTAGTAAAGAGATATAAATGTATATACGATACATATATCAAAAATCACATATCACAATTTTTTCAATTTTTGTCTGTTTGTTTGCTTGTTCCGGGTAATCTCCGGAACAGCTGGACCGATTTTGACGGGACTTTTTTGGTAGATAACTGAAGTTACTCCGGGTAACTTAGAGTACTTTTAATTTTCGAAAATAATTAGGGTTGCCCGTAAAAAAATTAAAATTCATACAAAGTTGAATAAAATCCTATTCAATTCACAGTTTTACGAGGAAGTGCTTGAATTTATGACAAATATGTTTACTTTATCTTAGTACTAACAATAAATTAGGGTTTTGGATTTAAAAATAAAAATAGAGTGAAGATCATATGAAATGCGAGCGCAGCCGCGTGAACTCTGCTAGCCATTAATATAAAATTTAATGAAAATAGATAAGACACTAAAGATTTTAGTTGAATTCAAGTTTAAATACTTCCTTAAGTCCTTAATAAAGATATACAGACAGATGTTTTGTTAAGGTTATAAATGAAAAAGTATTTAGTTAAGGACATTAACAAATTCAAAGAGTTCTAAAATCATATCATTCCTATGATTGATTACTTCCTACTGATTGATACTTGATACAAGGCAATAAATACTTCTACTTTTCAAACAATACTGTAATGCTAAATACTATATAATTACCTTATGATGATGAGTGATCAAATGATGATGATGATGATATTTCGTCGTGTGATAGTTTTGGTGATACCAGGAACATAGCTTGAATATATGACTCAGCGCCGGGAATAGGAAGAGCAATAGCTTCAGGAACATTTTCTTTGCTGTTGTCACTCCCAGTATCAATGGCAGTACGAAGATCAGCTTCAATGCTATCAGTTTTACTACCAATATAATGGCTATGGCCGCTGTGACGAGTTTCTTCTTTATATACTTCTCTGGAATCAAGTTTTTGGTTGGATTTGGTTTTTGGATTGGATATGGTAAAGCACTATTTTTATTCAAAAATTTTTGTCGTGATTCTTAATTTTAAAATAAAATGTTAAGAAGGCATGTGGTCGGCAACAGATTTGTGCAGTAGGTAATTCATAAATCAGTTGCTATCGCGTTTTTCTCCCCAAAGAAAGAATTATAAAACACGAAAGGGACTAATGCAGCTCGGGCTGATTTTACCTACGCTAAATAGACGAAAACATCACTTCGTATATATAGTCTTTTACGTTTGACGAACGTCTGAAAACGACGGTAAAAATCGAGCATTTTTTACCTTTTCAAAGGCTCCTAGTATCTACAATATCTAGTTTGTGGAAAAAACAATACGTAAGGGCGTGGCGGTGAGGGATATATATTATATGGTATAAAACTATTTATTATAATGCTACTGTCCAGGGAGAAAACAGAGGAATACGTTTATATGGAATAAATGCCGCTAGCATATTTTCTTAATAAGCCTACAGTTTTCTACACACTCGAGTGGCGATAAACTTGAACAGTAAGTTAGCTTGTCATCGATTGTGATCGTTTCTCAACGCTTAGTTCGTAACTTAAAAAACTATAGACGGTTGCTTTGCGGTATACCTATTATACATGGCGGTAATAGTGCCATAGTCGGCCCTCGCAGCAATGTTTCCTTCCTTTAAGATCAATACAATTAATTTGAGAAACCATAACCTAACTCAAAATATACATATTACATATTATTATCTAATCGAACTGAGTAATTAACAGTTTTTTAAAGTATAATTTATTATACAAGTTTTAAAAAAACTGATAACATTCAAGTATCTGTTAGTAATATTAAAATAACATATTTTTTAATAAATACATATGAACGTATAAACGATACCTACACATTAGTTTATCTATGGTTTATCTATGCATATAACAAAAATAAAATTTTTAGTCTGTCTATCTATTTGGTCCGACTAACGTCCGGAACGGCTGGACCACTTTCGACGGGATTTTTTTGGTAAATAGCTGAAGTTACTTCGCGTAACTCGGGCTACTTTTATTTTTCAAAAATAATTTGGGTTCTACGTAAACAAAATTAAAACTCATGAGATTTTGAATAAAATACAACTCAATGGATAACACCAACAAAACATTATTTTCCAATGATTATTTAAAAACTATATTACGCAGTCAATAATATATAAAAGGCGGGAGGAGCCGTGGACACACGGCTAGTCTTATAAAAATAGCAAATCTAAACAGGCTATAAAATTTTACGTACGTAAGAAACATTTTTTATAGTTCGAATGAGATCCTTTTAAAATAAAAGTTATAGGTGAGAGAAATTCCATCTGAGTGCAGGAAGTACTAATGAATAACGCATTTTTGGGTATGAAAGTCTATAAATATATGCATATAAGTTGTTCATAATTATTCATATCTATGATGTATTTTTAGTACTATATATAAATATGAATTTCTTTTAGCTTTCAATTAATTACGGACGCCATTCAGATATTTATGTTTCTTTTGAAGTGAAACTGCTTGTAGCAATTCACACGTATTGGATTTTATGAAACGAAAATGTGTCATGAAAAAGAGATACATGTAATTATAGGGTGTGAATGAAAGAGATAGAATGCGTTTCTATATAGTTTCCTTATCCTTCGTCTCTTCTTTATGGTATGGTTCGTAGCGTTCTTTTTTTTTCTAACCTAGCTAATGCTGTTTACCGGAGGGCCTTTACAGTTTCACCGAACTTTGAGGGCGAGTGCTGAAGGCACTCAGCCGCAAAAGGTAACTAGCACAAGGGTTCGAACCTCGGCTTGGCCGCTACCTGAGTGTGAAAACTCCCGTGGAATTTTGATCCTACTTAATCCCTACATTTTTTATTTAACATAAAAAAAGGTTCCTTACAGGACCTATGTACCTGTGTGTTATGTGCAGGAGTATGTGTGTGGTGTTGAGCGTGTAATGCTCAATGCATGGTCAGTGTCACTGTATTGCGCTGGCGGTGACGTCAAGAGCCTCCCCAGTTGGGGAACGAGACACGTCTTGGGTCGCCGCCTGAGGGGGACCCGGAGAGTGTGCGGGAGTAAAGTTGCCCGCCAGTCCCCAGCGGCGAAAACGGCGGTTTCGCGGGCGTGGGTGCTGGCACGCATGTTTTCTCGGGAAAGATCATGGGAAAGATCCTATTTGCGGCGGTGATTTTATCGTCGGGGTCGGTAAGGACATTTCGCGGTCTCCGAAGCAAATTCGGAGCTAACGGATCGGCGGGGTAAGCTACGGCTCTCGATATGAGCGGGTGTGGGTGTGTCTCTGCGCGATCAAAGAAGGCCCGACACTTGGACTTCATTACGGAATGGATGGAGGGTAGGTTCAGATCTCTGTGTAAGTCCACATTTCTCTGATACCCTCGGGCACTTACGGCTTTCCTTACGAAGCGATTCTGAATCACTTGAAAGGAAGCCAAGTCTTTATGGGCGAAGGCGGAGGCGCAATACGTCATGATTGGTCTGACGACGGTTTTATACGGAGGAACTTTATGGCGGAGAGCCATCTTACTCCGGGAGTTATATAGGGGGAAAAGCCGCCCAAGCACCATGGTGGTCTGGTGCTTGACTTTCTTGTTCGTAGCGTTCCCACTACTCTAACGTTTTATAGTGACACGTACACGGACCCTGCATACCATGGGGACTTGTCCCCATTACATGCTGTATATTTCATATTTAACTAAAACAAAGTTAACTCTTACCGCGTCTCAACTCAGACCCTCTTTTTTGTGTGTGTATGTATTCATAATATATTTCTTACTTACTTATTTTATGAAAAAATAACCGGCCCACTCCATTATCGTATGAACTTTGTTCCAAGTCTACATGAATGAGCGCTCCCGTCTTCGTCAGCGCTCTTGGAGACACTTTCAACGTGGCACCTTCGAAAAAGTATTCCGGTAACTTCACCTTCATATCGTGCGTGACGAGGAATTTGACGCCTTTGTCGTAAAGCGCGTCAGTGACTTCTTCAAATGGGGATTCTGTGAATTAAAATCGAAAATATTAACACCTGTGCAGTACGGCCGGCGCGGCGGCGTATCTTGACCGCTCTGTAGATAGTTTCTGCTAACTTTTAATGCATATAAAAAAAAACTAGGCAGCCATGGGGACTGCCGACAGAAGTGAAGACTTTGAAAAGACGTGTTTTTGATGTTGTTTAAATGATAGCACGAATAATTAAAATTTCACAATTTGTTTATTGAAATTATTAAATTTGTCTTTTTTTTAAATCTTTTTTAAAGTAAAGTAATCTGCATGGAATTAAGACATATTCTTTGTTACTTTTGTATTAGGGCATTTAGGGAAAAATATTATATATTTTTAGGCATATTTGATACTTAGGCAACACAAAACCTTAGGAATCTGCCATCATATTTAACATTTCTTTCTATCTGAGATAAATAATACGACTTTGGTAAACTGCTTCTACGACGCCAAGAAAAGAAAAAAAACTTTCCATGGAAAATTCCATGTCGTTGACAGCAGGCTGAAAGCTAATGTCACATCCATTAGTAACGCGAATCTATTAGTTTTTCCCCTAACGAGAATTGCTCAACGACGATACTCTAAAAAAGTTTTCATTAAAAAAAAATAGTAACAATTTATTTTCCAAAAAAAATAATTACAAGTGATAAGGTTCACCTTAACAAGGGCTCATAAGGCAGGTTTAAATATACGATCTCGATTCGTTTTTACCTACTGAAATGTCAATCTTTTTTTCTCTAATATGTCAAACTAGTTTGTGATAGTGGTCAGTCAGAAAAACAGATTTCTTTTTAGTTCGATGTCAATCTAAAAGTTAGGATTCTATATTAAAACCGGCCGTTACCTTACAAATGTCTTAGCTTTTGTGTGAGCGTGTTTCCCAATTGCCAATTTACATATTTTCTCTCGAATATCACTAAACTTAGAAAGTATAGAGTAAGTATACTACTTTAGCGTAGGTACTATTTGCATGCCTGTGTGTTTACTTGCGCGCATATGTTGTGTGCACGTGCGTATCTAAGCTTACATGAGATATGGATAGTGCCACATATATATTGTTTTATGTCCTATTTTATAGGCCTCTATCCCATGGGAATCATAATTACACTGGATATTTTGGAATTTATATATTTACCTATAATGATTATACGCTTTTCATTTCATTTATTGGCACAAATTTCTACAATTTCACCGATATTGTTCGGTTCATACTTTCATAAATCCACGTTCCAGATATGTGGTTCAATTATTTAGAATTCCGTGAGAGTAAGATACAAGAATAAATCCTCTAATTGTCATATTATGTCAAGTATATAGAAAATTGTTAATTAACGTTTATATTTATTTATTAAACTTTAATTACTAAACTTAATAATTTTATGATACGTTTTTTTTATAGAATTAATAGTTCAAAAATGTAAACCAAAATATATATTTTATATCTATATATTATAAGTAAGTTTCTTCATAAATTTATATCAATTCTGTTAAAGACGGGACTGTTTTGTCCTGGAAAATCTTTCAATCAACAGAATCTATTTGGTCGGTTTTTATTATGGCTCTTATAACATTGCGAACGACATAAGCTATTTCTTGCATGATAAATTTTATAATATAAAAAAATTAAATGCTATCTGTTTGGATCATACTTGGAGGATGCTCGAACTTAAAAGTTCTTCCTATAACTTAAAACAGATCTGGAATAATATATCTTTTAAATTACTACCCGGGCCACACTGAGAAACAGCCAGTGTTTTAAAAAGCCAAGTAATAAATACATTATTATTATTATATTTATTATACGTGACTTAAAAACATTACATTAGGTATTTAAGTAAATCTATAAAAAAAAATAATGTGTGTAAACAACAATGTATATTATTACTCTATAAGACAGGTTTAGTCACTTGTCTGATATCTCTCTCTAGCATAGCTTAGTTCGTTCCACAAAACGAGGTGACAGAGTTCCATCTCCCTGCCCTCACGAACGTCGTTTTGATTATGGTCAGGACCGAGGATTAGGAGTCTATCGCTGCAATTAGGTGCAACTATAGTCGACACATTATGAACTGAGGCTTCTTGTCATAAATCATATTTATCTGTCTGTCTCGCTCGCACTTACAGGTCTTATGGAGAGGTGTAGTGATTTACGTAAGAATTGTAGAGGTGCATATCAATAACGGGATAGGTATGATCGATATGCTAAATTATGTATTAATAAGAATCATTTTTCGCTCCCTGAAAATAAAAGATTTTAATTTGAAGAATATGACATTTGCTCTTGGTATATTCGGGTTGCCTGCCTGTGATATTTCTGTTTTTATTCGATCCACGGTCGCTCTACTAACTCCACAAATCAGTGCTGCAAGCTTTCTAGGATTATTGATATTGAGACAAGCTTTTTCAAAAAATCATATATTTATAGAAAAACAACAACCCTTACTCATAACGACCAATCAGGAGTCAGAATGCTATTGAAGGTCACGATGACGCATCCACTACTGACAGTGACATTTATTGCCTGACGACTTAGTTTAAAATGCGTCGACTATAGTGCAGCTAAAACTACATGCATACTTATTGCCGACATAATTCGCACTAAAGCCTGGCTCTTCATATTTCTAACGCAAGTAAGTCACTTTAAGTAAACATAATTATGCCCTATGAATTAACGTCATAAATACGGAACCAAATATAAGATTTCCAATCACTCTACATTTTCTATCTATTGTGTGTTATGTTCCCAACATACAATGTTACGGAAAATCACGTAAGTCTTTAATTATGACATATTCTTATTAAGTCTATTATTTTTATTCTGATATTACTCAGTAACTAGCTAGTTACGCAGCTCCGCTTGCGTATCATACTTTCCATTCACTATTAACAATTTCATGGGTGAATATTTTCCTAAAATAAAATTAACCTAAGTTACTTCTTATATTGCACCAACTTTTAAATTATTAATAATATTAAAACCAGTGATATATTGAAGTAAACAGAAGCAGATTAATAAAGTAATTAATAATTTATTTTTTAAAGCATTTTTATAGTTTATTCTTTTGAAGTCGGTTTTGTTTTGATTTATAAAGTTTTTTTTATACGGTATAGACTGTGTTTTGACCACAATTTTACATGATGTTAAGCGACGATGTGGTCCATGATGGTAAATACATTACGCCTAGATGTACTGGTTCTCAAGTGATGCTGGCGGAACACACTTATCGGTATTTGGCGACAGGTTTCTATCTTGAGGGTTTTAGCCACACCGAAAGCTCAGTCTTATTTTAAAGCTGGATAGGTTCACCATCATAAATATATTTTTAGTTTAAAAAATAGTCGTTGATACATTAGTAAAAACAAATTCATCACTACATGAGTACTATACATAATAAAATATTAGTTTAACAAAATTATGTATGTACATATTATTACAACTATGTCTTCTATATTATTTTTACTAGCTGTGGCCGCGGTTTTAACCGCTCGGAATTCATACAATTTACAGCCTATGTGATATGCGATATATGTCAGTACCAAATTTCATCGGTTACAATAGTTCGACAGATTCGATTCGGAATTTTTTTCCGTGATTGGCGAACAAATGAATAAACAGACATACAGATAAAAACTTTTAAAAACTATCGAAATGCGTTCTGTGGTAGTCGATTCTGAAGCCCCGCATAGTATCTTTTATTAAATATCTTTAATATACAGATTTTATCTCGTTAGCCCTTTATTATAAGTATACAGGGTACCGCTCAAGTAATGTTGTGAATGATGTAAACAATTTATCTTTGTTCTTTTTACAAAATTTTGTTAATGTCTACGTGATGATAAGAGAGATTTGTTCACAATTGCTGACGTATAAACAAATATTTTGCTGACGTTACAGCACGAGCAGCCCCTTATTGATATTTTAGACGGAAAGATACAGAAAATATATTGTGTTGAAAATAACTCGTCAAAATAATTAATATTGGTATGAATGAATATTACAAAAAAAAACCAGAATAGTTAAATTGGAATCTATTTACCGGTTTAATATTATAATATAGTGATATTGTGAGAGCTTGTTAAAAAAAAGAATAAATTAAAAAGTAGAACGTTATTCTAATGCGATACACTTAGTCTTTTTCTAGATGTCTAATTTTGTATCTTATCTGTTGTGAATATATTTATAAATTTTAAATAAAAGAGTCCATATAACTGTAAATAATTGAATATATTACCAATTATTTACGACATACTTTTTAAATATTATGTTTAAGTATTTTGTTATTCAGGTGCTTAAAATTTAAGATATTTAATAAAACTTAAATTGGTTGTAATTTTCACAATACAGTAGGTAATAAAATATATGAGTAAATTAAAATATTACTTATTTGTAACGGAAGTTGTCGAAAGTTTTATTGCGGTGATGGCGCATTTGGTAGTGCGGTCTGATTTCGCGTCAATCGGCGCACGTTCACCCCCATTTCTAACACTTAAATCACCGTGAGTTATCAGTGATAGAAACCATAGCAAATGTATAAGTGGTGCATTTTGTAATAATGCCTGCCTGAGTAGAGTTACAACCCTCAGATTTGCAAGCCTGTCACTAAATACCATTAGATGTGTTCCGGCAGCATAACTTTAGAACTATTACCTCCAAACTTAGTGCGTTTACCATCCTGGATCACACATCGTCACAACATCAGGTGAGATTGTTAATAAATGACTCAGTGTAAAGATACATTAGGTTCTAAACTAAAATTTAGTTATTTGCGAGATCGAACCCATGATGTTTCTCCGTTGAACCGTGAGGCCAGATACCAACGCCTGCGATGGAAGAGTAATTTTACAATAATAGATTGGAAATATGAACGCAAAGACACAATAGGATTGCGGTTGATGAAAACCACAATATTCCATGTAACTGCTGCTTATTCACATATGTTGCGAATATAACAAGTTCTGTCCCACTAACCTAAAATAAATACTTTTTTATACTGTCGTCTCTCCAGTGTGACAACTTTTTTTTCAGCAAATCTACTAAAAGGATTGCTGAAAACTACTTAGGTCTACTAACACATTTTTAAATCTACTAAGTGTTTACTTATCAGGCAGACAATGTTTCATATAACATAAAAGTCAAATTCGTAAGCATAATGGTTTATTTATAAAAAAATTATAATACTCTAATTCTTTACTTTTTTGAAACAAATCTACTTTACGCCCGATGAGAGTAAAACTTTTTGACAGTGGAATTATTATTATTTTATCTTTTTTGTTATTTGTTTTTGAGGAAGTATGTGCATGGCTATAACCGTTTGTTTAGGTAAGGCAAATTCCGAATTACTCCGATAGACAAAGCTGCTTGCGAAATTCTCGGAAAAATTTCAATCTCCAAACGGTTATCATAGTAAATGAAGCTACTTAGATACCAGAATGCTGGTACTTCCTGGAGACACTTATCACGCAAAGCCTATCGATTTTTACATTTGCCCTGTCACCAAGTGATGGTTGTTTAAATACACATCAGTTTTAGACATATTTATAATTTGACAAAATTATCTACAAAAATCATGCATATTAAAAAAGAAAAACAATTGGATGTCACTTGAAGGTGGAGGAATTTGGGTTGGACAGTCAACGTGCTATATATGTGTATAGTACTCTATAACTTGAACAATGACCGTTTACTAGTTTAACTACACTAAAAAGACTAAGCAGAAGTGGAAGCGCATAGCGTGCATTGAACTAGGCTATAAGGTGATTGCCAAAAGATCATACATATTAATCGACCTTAAATCGAAGTAAATGTCTTTTTTGTGCTAGTTACATTTTGCGGCTGCATACCTTCTGCACTCGCACACCAAGTTCGGTGAAGCTGTAAAGGCCTTTCCGGTCAACAGCAACAGCTAGTTAAAAAAAATGTTGACAGCTAACTTCAGGGTGATGGTTTTTCGTGACGGTGTGCGCGCGCATCGTATGTTGACTAGCTAATTTCAGAGTGCAGTTTTTTCATGATGCTTGCTCGCGCATTGTAAAAATTTACGATCCGTGCCAAAAGAAGTATAACTAAAAAAATGATTTTAAAAGAATGGTGACCACAGCAAAATCATCATTCCTCACCAGTCACTGCTATCAAACTTTCCGCGTCTGGGTTATAGACTGGCTAACCTCGTAACATAACATACCGAAGCGTATACCGTATTTTATCGTGGTGTATACGGTGTGGCCGATCAAATCCGGATTCGTTGATGATAACCGGATATATTATATTATCATAAGTGTTTTACCTGGTGTATGGTGATGAGTAGTTACAGATTTAAAGTAACATTATATTCATTTATTTTGCTTTCACAATTCAACAATTAGGTACAATTAATTTGTAATTTTATATTATGTGTTGCAGTTTTTTGTTCGTATAAATTACCTTATCGTATTATGTGTAATACAGTACACAATATGTAAATGGTCAAAGTCCGGTGCAGCTTTCAAGACCTTTCTAGTCAACAATGTTATTATTATTATTCGAAAAGGGGTTATAAAGGTTAAAACAGCCCTGTATCACTGCAATTTAATTAGATCTATTGTGATCGGCCTTATATTGCTAAAGCTTACTGCCTAGACCTACATCCTGGATACTGTAGGATCTTATTGGCAGAGAATGGCTGTACCTTGTCCGGCATCGACGCGTGCTTACCCAGAATTTGATTACGAAGGGTTTTAATGGATCATACTCACACAAGATGTGCTTCTCAAGTGAACAAGCAACAGTGTTAGTCAGATTGAAAAGAAAAACAATATGTCTAGTTACATATAGGAAACTATAGGTTTTTTTTGGCTAACGATTTTGCTGTTTTTTATAATATGTTGATGTGAATGTTTGTTTCTTGATAATAATTCATGGGATAACACGTATTGATCATACTAGGACGATAGTAGCCACTATTTCCATGGGCAAGTGATAAAATAATTAACTTAATTAACGTAAATGATAAATTAAAAGTTGTTAAGTAAGTTAAGTAATTAGTTTTAACGATTTAATTGTTGTGTGAACTTCTCACAACACGAGGTGATCTATTGCCCGTCCTATTGCTGGCAATTGCATGACCTAGTATTACATTGTTATATAGATAGATAAAAACTTTATTGCACATAAAATTTTTACATACGAGTAGGCGAGCTTAATGCCGTTTGGCATTTTTCTACTAGCTAACCTTTTTTTTTATTTTGACGAGGGGAATGCATTTACGCACTACTCTTACCAATTGCATTAGGAGGATTAAGTCCCTCCAATGCAATAGGTAAGGGGGTGTGGAGGGACGCCTCCACACCAATATGGGACTTACCCGACGAGAAGCGTCGGAAATACCCACTAAACCCCCTGGGGCCGCCCGCCGCATTTGGGGTGGGGATGATACAGGATAGCGGAAGCATGCTCCGCGTCGTCATCTGCGGCAGGCCCAACAGGGCCACTTCTAGCTAACCTGCGGTATTGTTGTCAATACAAAGAAGTGAGTAGTGCACTTTAATGTAATTATATCTATTTGTTCATACGTAATCTTTGTTAACAATTTAATGAGAGGTTGAAGATATAAACGCTTAGGAAAACTCCCTAAACTGAAGTAAAGATCAACAGTTTATAAAAGAAAAACGAAGTTTAATTATGCTTTAATCTAATTATTTTATTTTAATATGTCTATAGTAAAGTATTTTTTTTAATTTTGATAATCATTTAGTGAACGAGTAAATTTATAAAGGATAGGCGGTATTGTGATTATATGTATATGGTAAAGTTGTAAGTTATTTATTAATCTGATCCTTTATAGTCAAAACAAAATTTGACAAAACTAATGTTAAATTTCAATGGAAATAAAAAAATCGGCATATAATCTTAGTTCTCTAGTGGTAACCTAACTAAAATTGTCTAAAGCGAATTTGAGGTTAGTCAAATTTTATACCTAACATTTATAATACAGAGTATATTATTCGACGGGTGTAAATTAAAATACAATGCCTAAATAAATGAAAATAGTTACTTGGACAGTTTTCTGAATTAAAAAAAAAACAATTGAGTTGTGGAATTTCTGCTATTTTTTTCTAGTATACCAGAAACTTTGTACAGATTAAAAATTAATCAGCTCGTTGGCTCTTTAACAGTTTTTTTTTTTTATTGAAAGCAAAATAATTCATATAAAAAAACAATAATTGTGCAACCAAATGTAATCTCTATTACGATGACCATAAGAATTACACAACGCAAAAAGACACTTAGGAAGACACTGAGAGATGCTTTTGTTAAGCTATTTTCAACCTTATGTCTATATAGATAGAATGTAAACGAAAGGCAGACGAACTAGTCTATTTTGCTTTCACTAAAGAATGCACAGTGGTTTCTAAATCACGCTCGCGAGGAATTAATTCGCCGATAGGTATTCGTCCAATGTTACACGAAAAAAAGGAAAGTCGAAAGTGATCGTAGTGCTAACAATTGTATGAATGAAATAGTTATGACGATATCCGTTTAATAATAATTGACAAGGTGTTCTACTATTTAATATTATCAAAATTACATAATAATATATCTGTAATAAGAATAACTAGTGTTAGTTATTCGACCATAATGATAATGAATATTGAAAGTGTTAACAACAAAAAAAAACTCTTCCAAAATATGTCATTAATAAGTGATAATAGTAAAGCTCCAATCAATAGCTACTAAAAATACAGAAACTAAATTGATAAATCGAGACAAACGATCTCTTAAATACTTTTATCTTTGTTTATTTTTATATACATTAAAATGTTAATGTTGACTGATTATTTCTTAATATGATCAAAAACAGATCATAAACAAGGCAGATCATAATTTGAAATCCGAACTATTTAGATTAAAAAAAAAATTTGAACTGTTTTTTTTGTTATTTCAAAAATATGTAGTTTAATTTAATTCAGTTAAAATTAATTAAAAAAAAACTAGTTGTGTTCCCACGACTGCGCCACTGAGTTTTATTTTTTTTTTATACGGAACCCTAATATTTTTTTTAGTTCAAAGATAAAGTAAAAATATTTCTCATAATTTCAACCACTTGGACGTAAAACTGTGCATTGAATCAGATTTTATTCATTATTTTAGGAGTTTGAATCTTTTTACGCGGACGCTAATTATTTTTTAAATTAATAGTGCCTTAACTTACCCGGAGTAACTTCGGCTGTCTAACAAAAAAAGTCCCGTTAAAATACGTACAGCTGTTCCGGAGCTTACCCAGGATTTAAATTAAGCAAAATAATTAGGGTTCCGTATAAATAAAAATTAAAACGCAGTGGAGAACATGTGAAACGCGGACACACACAGCTATTATACATATGATAATGTACACAATAAGACAACAAACAAGCATACTTTGTTAACTAGTTTTAAAATTATTAATATCTTATTTAGAAGTAGGTTAAAAATAACATCAACTTTATAGTTAAACGGTACAGAATTGAATAAATTAAAATAAACAAATGCTAATAATTAACAGACTAAATGAAAATGGACTTACATACGGTAAAGCCACCGAACAATTTATTTTGCAAATATGACATAGCTTGGGTAAGTAAGGTTGAAGTTTTTTATGTATTTTAGTAATTTATGTGGTAGCTTAAGAGTGGCCATGAGTGAAAATGAGTGAAATATTGTTCGAAAATGCAAATAGGTTTTTCGTGGTGAAAATGCTTTACTGTATCTAGGTTTCATTACTAGCTTGACTTGAATATCGAAGTTTGTTCAATAATTTAACATTACGAAAATTTATTTTTAAATTTCCTTTTTAGAGTGCTTAATGTCTTAAAAATAACGCAATATATTATTAATAATAATAATAATATATTTATATAACTTAGTTACTTAGTTAAACTAAAACCTATATAACCTATAACATAAATCTAATAATATTAAACCTTCTTTCAGTGGATATTATCAGTAATTTTGAAAAGAGAAAAATGAAATTCGATGGTCCATTTTATTTGATACTAGATGAAAACCCGGCTTCGCTTGGGTGAAATGTGACTCATGATACACAATCTTTGACAAAATGTAGGTAGATAGGAACTATAATTTCACTGATACGTGTGAATCGGCCTTAACGAACTCAAGATGGCAACTCAATATGGTTAATATGGCACGATTAGAATTTAACAAAATACTCGACAATCCGAAGTTAGCGCTCATATCTTATCGACTTGAAATCATTATTTTTTTATGTTTTATTATTCAGGTAAGGGGTTTCAATATAGTCTATGTACCCCTTGACTGAATTATTAATATAGATTTGTATCTGTGCAATGACACGAGAAGCTAATTGTTGAATATAAATAATAATCATTATAATATTATTGAGATATTTGAAATTATCTTTACTATGGTTTAAAATAGTTCAAATCGTTGTTATTTATCTGATTAGACTTGCCTATGTTATGTTTAATAGATCGACGTCAGGTTGACCATTGAGGTGAGCTTTTATTACATATAGTTATTTTGTGGTAAATAAATTTTTAAATCAGAATAATCTGATCATTCGGCTGTTTTGTTACTTTTTAATTACTTATAATTTGACGATTATTTCGTGTAAATGTAAATCTAACCTTATAATAAAAAAGTTAACGGGAAGAAATCTGTACAGTGAAGATGTTTAAGTAAATACTATCTGGAGCTTCAGAATCGACTACAGAACACATTTCAACAGTTTAAAAAAAATGTCTATCTGTTTATCAATTTATTCGCTAATCACGTAAAAACTACTGGACCGATTTCGATGAAATATGGTATGATACACATCTTTTTTATATTTATTTATGTAGCATGTATCTAGATTCATTATAAAATTATATATTTTCAATAATTAATCACAATACATGTAATTGTCGTAGGCAAAAATTCTATAATATGGCGTGCGCTGCCTGAACAATTTGATCAATGTCCCTACGTTGCGTCTGGTCACACTCGCCTTGTCTGTCTTTTGGGGTAGACCAGAGAGGCCAATGTTTTAGGTATGAAGAGCAGGGCCATAAGGGTGTTGATTATAGGGCTGAAGCGGGGGGGTGACACTCATCACCATATAGGTAGTATGCTGTGCAGGCAACCATTCAGGCTTATTAAGGCGAAGGCTAAGCGCAGACGGCGACCCAGTCCGGACACCGCACCGGAGGGGATCTGAATTCTGCAGCATTGCTAAACCAAGAGGGAAAGGGGTGGGGTCCTGATCTTCCATTTGACTAGGAAGGCTATCTGGGAGATGGCCTAGTCAGGCCGGAGTGACCTACTTCGTAGCGACAGGATATAGATAGAGATAAGAATATATTGTAGAGATAGATTGCACGTAGAAAGAGAATTTTGACTGTCTAGAAGAATATAATTGTAATTGTGCTAGAGAAAAAAGACAGTTTAAAAACTAACTAAATAATAGTAAATATTATAAACAAAATATTGTGAAGTGTAGTTATTGAAAAACATTTTTTAAAACACGAATTATTAGCGAATTAATTTTAAGAAATAAAATAAATAAAACTAATAGCTATTAACGAAAACCATTGCAAATATCCAGGAGCTCAGACATAAAACCAGCGCGAGCAAAATAAAGTCAAGTCGCGCACCAATCTAGTCTATTTTGTTATGAAAAAAGGGGTAATAATTTGTGTTAACGCATTAATTTTAGAAATATATTATTATTATTATGTCAGTATTAGACTCTTTAATACAACTGGTGATTACCAACATCGCAAAATACAAATAACATAAGACAAAAACTACAATAATTGAAGATATAAAGAAAACATATATAGCGAAATTTACCATCTGTTATAGCTTATTTAAGTTGTCAAGATACATAAACCTGTATATACTATGAGGAAAAAAAAGTAAATTAATGAGAAACTTAAGAAAATTTTACATTTAAAACATAACCCAGTGATATCCCGGTCAGGGTAAGGTCCGCTTTGCAACTTTCTCTATAAGACCTGATATTTATGAACCTTTAGCAGTCTGACCGCGTATACCAAATGGAGCTTATTCCACTTAATAATATGAACTTTGATGTTTTATGATTATTAGTGAAATAGCATATGCATCAACCTCATAATTCATTAGTGTAATAATGTCACTAACGTACGGAATTATCAAAAAACCGAAAGTGTAGTAAATTTCAAAATAATTTTTCAAAGACTTTCATTAATTTCAAACTTTCAAAAACAAATAAAACTCTCAAAGATTTTCATCAATTTAATTAAATCAAGAAAGTTTAAAAACTTTACATTCCTTTGAACGATTTTTGAGGCGATGATGGCGCAGCGCGTATTGCGGCCGGATTCCGCGTCAATTGACCCGGGTTCGATCCCCACCTATCCCGCTTTAAAAATCGGCCTGAGCTTTCGGCTAAGGAAAACATTGTGAGGAAACCATAGCATGGTGTTAGGGCATTTTCTAATGATGCTCGCCTGGGTAGCTACCACTCTCAAGTTTGAAATCCTGTCGCCAAATACCAATAGGTGAATTCAAGCAGCATCAATTGAGAATCAGTACCTCCAGACTTAGTGTGTTTACCATTTTGGACCACATCGTCACTTACACGTGAGATTGTGGTCAAAGCACTGAGCCAATACCGTGTAAAAAAATTCTATAATATGATATAAATATAAATATAAATATTCAATGTAAATTAATAGGTCTAAAATTAATTAAATACAATAATAAAATTACCTGGTTCTTCACTGTCGTTCACTTCATTATTTTCATCAAATAATCTATGTTTCTCTTGTGCCCTCTCTTTGTTCCCAGTGAGGTAGATTATATTTGCTTCTTTGCTATATTTATTAATGTCCACATTATTTTTTTTAAAACACACACCACTTGTCAGTTCCACGTCACCATTAAAGTCAAAATTTTCATCTAAATACGTATAAACATTCTTCTGTAAACAACTAACTGACGGTTTCACTGTACACTGATTTAAAATATTGTCCCATAGTAAATTACCAGTTCTAAACGTGCCATTTTGGTATACATCGTTAAAGAACCTTCCAGAAACACTTTCAACTATTTTTATACCCTTTGCAAAATCATTATTTACGTCCGTATCACTACCAACAGCACGAATATTAACAGTAACTATTAAAACCACTGTAGTTATGTTTATAATAAACATTTTTCTTTTCTTCCTCTGGACTACCTTACTCGTTGAATTCTTCATAGCCATTGTTAATGCATAACTGATATATTCAAGCGAATTTCGCTTCTCTAATTATTTCAACAAGATTTTGAACTTTTACTCCGTTTCATACGTCGTTCCATTATCATTGGACCGTGAATACGAATTACTGAAATTAAGTCTAACATCGGTCGTAATTTTTGCAGTGTTTTGATTCTATTATTCTTGTATTCACAATAGCGGATGTCAAATTGTTGATCCGCATCTCTACTGGCATCTCATCTGGAACAAAACGAAAACTTTAATAATAGAAATTAACGTCACATCTAAGTTATATAATTTGAATAGAAAACGAAACCGAAAATCTTAGCGGAACGCATAAAGTAAAAGTACATTAATAAATATAACACAAACTTTGTATAAATTAAGTGCGTATTCTGTACTAATAAATAAAATTGAAGTGTATGTTTGTAATGTTAAAATAACAATTTTTTTACTAAGTAGATGATAATCTATATACGATACGATACCTATAGCAAAAATACAAAATTTTAATTTTTTTTTTTGTTGTATGTGTAATCTCCGGAAAAGCTGGACCGATTTTGACGCGACATGTTTTGATAGATAGCTGTAGTTACTTCGCTTAAGTTAGGGTACTTTTGTTTTTCGAAAATAATTAGGGTACCTCGTAAAAAATTAAAACTCTTGAAATTTCGAGTAAAATCAGATGGAAGGGACAGCATTATTTTCTAATGATAATATTACACAGTGGTGAATATATAAAACACCGGCAGAGCCGCTGGCACACAGCTAGTAATAAATATAAGAAAATTGTGAATATAATTCATTTACGTTACAATTATTTATCAAACACAAAATCTGATCTTGAATTATCGTTTCTAGATATGAAGCTTAAATGGTTGTTTACAACTGATATATTCAGTTGCTTACAGTAAATATGTATTTTAGAATAATTGGTTTATTGACTAAAGCATTCTCTAATTTAGTTTTAATTGAGATTTAAGCGTATGTATTATATTTTACATATTTGGAAAGTTCTGTTTTTTTTTCATTCACGTAGAAAAAGTTTAATCAACCTCAAAATTCTTGTGGGCAATATAATCTGTGGATGGTATATTGAATATTTATGTACTGTGAGATGTTATAAATTTAGAAAATGTTTGTAAAATGTAGGTTAATGTTTTCACTATACTAAAGTATATTGTAAGTGTGCTCATTAATAAACGATGTTTTTACATTTACATTCTTTTAATTTTAGAATTTTTAATATTTATTCACTTTTATAAGATTGAACTTATGAAATATAAATTTACCAACTATATTTTGTGTTATTAATAATGGAGTTCTTTTTGGTACAAGTGGAACTGGAAATAATGTTTACCGTGTATCTCATTTTTGAGTTCTAATCAAAAGATCATAGAAAGCGCATTTAAACACTAGGTTTTAATACAAAATATTTACCAGGAGAGAACTCTTTACCTTTTCAATGGTTTAGCTTAAAAATATAATTTATTCGTGGCATATGTGCTATGCAAATGTGTTCAAATAAATAAAAAAAACAGTGAAAGTAAACGAATAACATAATGGTCACATGCTATGATAGTTAATTTGTGGTCACAGTTTTGTTAAGAAAATATAAGAAAGAGTATTCTTAGATGCTTATATATATAAATATATATATACATATGTGTGTGTATATATATCACTGTAAACGAATTAAAAACACTTTAAAAACTTTCTCTGAAACCAGACGTTGCGGCGGTCAATGTGATAAAGTTATGAAATATATGTAAAAAAAAATCATATCAAATGTAGAAACAAAGTATGTGTCCTAGCTTCTCTATATATTATTAGACTGATATGTTTATTTATCTATCTGTCTTTTAATTCATTTTTACATATATTTTATTAAATTACTAACTATTGCAGCGTAATAATATAAAACACTTTTTCTTTTTTTATACGATATAGGCTCAGTGTTTTGACCACATTCTCACCTGATGTTAAGCGACGATGTGGTCCAGGATGGTAAACACATTAAGATACTGACTGGTTGTCAAGTGATGCTGCCGGAACACACCTTTTGGTAGGCGACAGGTTTTCAAACTTGAGAGTTACCCAGGCGGGCATCATTAGAAAATGCCCTACTACCATGCTATGGTTTCCTCACGATATTTTCCTTCACCGAAAACTCGGGCCGATTTTAGAGTTGGATAGGTGGGGATCGAAACCGCGTCGATTGACGCGGAATCCGGCCGCACTACCCACTGCGCCATCATCGCTTCAAAATCATCATCGCCAACATTCCCGGGCTACATTCCTGTATACACAATTCACCAATATCAAGTGGATACTTATCTTTTTTTAAACCTCGTGCTGTTGACCGGAAGTGCCTTTACAGCTTCACCGAACTTTGGAGGCAAGTGCTGAAGTCACTCAGCAGCAAAAAGGTAACTAGCACAAGGATTCGAACCTCGAGTTGGCCGATACCTACATTATAAAATTCCCGCGGAATTTGAACCTAGCTAAACCCCACATTTTTTTATCTTAAATAATTGAACTATTTTCAAAAATATATGTATAACCTTTACCATGGAAGGTTATAATACTCGTAATAATGTATGTAAGCCAAATTGCATTAATATTCAAATTAAATTATTAAGCTGATATTTAACGATTTAACAGGGTGATAAATCATAAGATATCTAATCTATAATTTGTTAAGCTGTATAGGCTAGAGAAATATTTTTACTTTACCATAGTTCCAAAAACATTGTAGGAACATAATTAGAGTTCCGTAAAAAAATTAAAACGCAGTGAAGAATATAAGAAACGCGATCGCAGCCGCGAGTACACAGCTAGTAATATAATAATTCAATAAACACGAATAAAACGCACGATCTTATTATCTACAAGATTCCCTATTGATAACAACAAAACCTGAATATCTAGTCTGTATAGTTCATCGTACTTCATCTCTTCAAACGGGTTTATATAATTGTGAACTTGTCTTAACCCACTAATGTGTAGAGATTATAAAGTATTAAGATCAGCCGTATATGTTCCATGAGCTAATTATTTATAATCTTGGTGAGAAGTAAAGTCTGCCATTTTTTTTAATGCGCGATATGACGAACAACTTAGATCTTTTTCGGACAAAAGTAATGTCTTTAAACTGGATTTGAAAAATTATAAAACTAGAATAGTTTAAAAAAAACTTAAAATATATAAACTATTAATGGTTACTTCAATTTGCAGATTTGTCGAAATAAAGGAATTAAAATTAAAATTACTTACGTAATTATTACTTGGATAAAAGTGGACTAAGTTGGCAATGCCTTAATGGTATCACTGTTCACGTATTTATACTTTATTTAACACACTCACAAGGAAAACCACAAAAATAAAAATTGTAACTTCAGACAAATATTTATACAAAATGGCGCCTTGATTTCTATTTTCGCGCCTGCATTTGAATAGTAGTTGTTCTTTTTCTTAGTCAATGCCAATCTGTGTACACACAGTTTGCGCCAATCTCATGTGGGTAAGATATATTTTCAATCTTATATCAGCGTTACCAAGCTCCAGCAAAACGGTAACCCATCCTACTCTAACATTCCGTGGAGCTTTGTTTTCACAACGCGTTATCTTCTATAATAAACTCAACTTGAACACAATAACCAAACTATATCACACAAAACGCCACCAAGATTACAGATATAGATTATTTGACTCAAACAAGTTTAATGAATTAAAGAAAATAATTGCTATATGACAGACTGAGATCCCGCCAAAAACTCAAGCCTTGAGTTTCTTCTTCTTAGTTAATGGCAATCTGTGTGTACACACAATTTGTGCCAATGTCATGTGTGTAAGATTTTCAATCTTATATCAGCGTTACCAAGCTCCAGCAAAACGATAACCCATCCTACTCGAACTTCCGTGGAGCTTTGTTTTCACAACGCGTTATCTTCTATAATAAACTCAACTTGAACACAATAACCAAACTATATCACACAAAACGCCACCAAGATTACAGATATAGATTATTTGACTCAAACAAATTTAATGAATTAAAGAAAATAATTGCTATATGACAGACTGAGATCCCGCCAAAAACTCAAGCCTTGAGTTTCTTCTTCTTAGTTAATGGCAATCTGTGTGTACACACAATTTGTGCCAATGTCATGTGTGTAAGATTTTCAATCTTGTATCAGCGTTACCAAGCTCCAACAAAACGGTGGCCCATCATGCTCGAACTTTCCATGGAGCTTTGTCGGCACCTCAGAATATATGCTACGCGTTGTCTTCTATAATAAACTTAACTTGAACACAATAACTAAACTATTTCACACAAAAACGCCACCAAGATTACATGATATAGAGTCAAATACACAAGTTTAATGAATTAAAGAAAACAATTGCTACATGTCAGACTGAGATCCCGCCAAAACTCCAAACCCTTGAGTTACCTATACGCTTAGGTTGAAAGAGAGGCACTGGCAAGTCGCCAAACAGCCTAAAACTAAAAATAAAATATTCTGAATATTTGTATGTTTAGAATGCAGATTAATGTTAATTTATTCATAAGAAATAAGATTAAGAGGAATAGAATTAAATTTTATTTGCAAAAATGCTTACTATTTTAGACATAAGCACTTTTACTACATTAGCATATATTATCAAAATCTCTTGCACAGTGGAAATAGGCAATATAGAATTTACCGTAAAATGGAAATAAAAATGGCGGTGGCATTCCGAATAATTGGCAGTATTTTGAAACAAAACGTGCTTTCTGTAAAATATTAAACAATTGGCATAGTGTTTTATTTTTCATAACATTGGATTCAATAAATTTTAAATATTAATCGAATATTCATTTACTGAATGTTATTATTATTTTGATGTAATTACTATTGCGATCTCGTTCCACAACACGTCTAGAATGCCGCCGTGACAGTCGTATTGTTTTTGAACAAGTGCTTGGTGCGATGTTAGTTTGTCATGAAGTAGTCCTTATATTTAATTCCTTAACTTACAGTATTTGACTATATATTATGTAATTATCGTGGGATTTTGCCGATGTAATTTAATTATTGTGCACAAGTGAACAGACTTGAAAATTATGACACGAAGCGTGAATTTTATGATCTCCCAACCACTCCATTGAAATAGTTGTGACAAAAGGCCGCCATTTTGATTAAGCGTTGTATGAAAAGTATTCCTATCGTAAGTCTTGGCTGTATGGTTTAGTATCTTTCCTTAAAAAGGAATAAAGGGGACAATCACACATTTAAAAACCTTTTTTTATATTACATTGTATAAATTACATTACAGTATATTTTAGATCATAACTTTAGAAAATTATCAAAGTGAGTATAATAATGTATGTGACGTTCTCTGTTGGAAATATTAATTAAACATTGTATCATTTGTATATTTAGGAGAATTGTCTTATAATTTCTGGCTAATAACTTGTTATAGGTAATGATTGTTAATTATTATATTATTTCAAATTACTATGCGCACGCATAGCCAGAGAGAAGTTTTCTTTTACATCATTTAAGGACAACTGTGTTAAGTTATGTCGACTCCATCTCAATACGCTACAATAAACTTTGTCAATGTACACATAACATAAAATATACTTGACAATAATGTTGAGAGTTGCTTCAGACTTGTTCGTCGGAGCAACAGGCATACTTACAAGACACACTTTTGTTTGGATCGCAAACGTTTTCCCTACACGAGACAAATACAATATAATGTCATCACGAATATCGTAAAACTTATGGCTTTTGACCATTGGTACACTTAACATATTTAGCTTACAATTTCTTTTTTATCTATACTAATAACTAAAATTAAAGTTTCTGTTTTTAATGGCAAAAAATTATTTTTTTTTACTAAATAGATATGAATACATATACGATACCTAAACCAAAAATACAAATTTTTAAATTTTTGTCTGTCTGTTTGTTCCGGGTAATCTCCGGAACGGCTGGGCAGATTTTGACGGGACTTTTTTGGTAGATAGCTGTAGTTACTCCGGGTAATTTAGGGTATTTTTAGTTTTCGAAGATAATTAGGGTTCCGCGTAAAAAAATTAAAACTCCTAAAAATTTAATAAAATCCGATTCAATGCACAGTTTTACGGCCAAGTGGTTGAATTTATGAGAAATATTTTTACTTTATCTTTGTACTAAAAAAAATTAGGGTTTCGTATAAAAAAAAAACGCAGTGAAGAATATATGAAACGCGAGCGCAGCTGCGGGCACACAGCTAGTGTGTAAATAAATTGATGATGTTGGTATAGCGAAATGTTAGCAGTTATTTTTAAGCGAAATCTGCTATCGTGGCGTTGTGCGATTCTCGGTAGGGGAAAATATATTCGCGTTACCAATGCTGTAACATCAGCTGTCACCATGCTACAGTATGTCAAGTATAAGACGGCATTTAGGTGCTGGCACTCAGAGATAAATAATAAAATTGATACTTACAGAGCCTATTGTATATTTTAATGATGAACAAGCTGTGTGAAAGTGTAAATAATTATTGCGCAGAGCGCCAATAGATGTAAAAACCAGATATATGTTAAATGTTAGGTTATGTTAATAACTTCAATTGACAAAGTTTCAAGTTTTGCCGCCAGTCCCCATGGCTGGCTAGTTTTATATTATTCTGTGTAAGCACACGTTGCTTCCGGATCAAATACAGATGCTCTCTGCCAAAATGATCCTACAATATATCAGGTTGTAGGTCTAGGTGAGCTTTAGCAATATAGAGGCGAACACAATAGGTAAACTAAGGTCGCAGTGATACAGGACTGTTATAGCCCCATTTCGATTAACAATAATAAAGGATTGTTCAAATATTATCTATTATAAATCTTATCTATTATTATATTATAGATCAATGAGGCGGGGGAATATGCTTTGATTATCTTATCTGAATATTTACTTATTAATTTTAGTTTAGTTTTTTTTTTTCAAAATTATTTCACTGCTTATCATGTTAGCTTACCTTGCTATTGCTGACTATAGTCTAAAATGCCCAAAAGATTGCGTATCTCGATCGCATACCTTGATTGACCCCCCACAATTAATTTATACGCAATTACCATTCTACAACATCATTTATTTACATTCGGAAACTAGTCATTAAGGCGAATCATTAGTTGGCGACAGAGTATTGGGTACGATTCGTCGTAATGGATATCTCATCCGTTACGCTTTCCTCGCGGGAACGCGTGCTGGGGTGATGACGCATGACGTCATTGAAACGTCATTTGTGTAACAAGGCGATACAATAGAGTACTTATAATAATGAACCGATTATAAATAATAAGCCCGCCTAAAACTTACATGTTTAATTCGAAAGTTGAATTATAGTTTTTTTTTTATTTTGTATTCGAGTTCGGCAATATGACAATAAAAGTACTTTTTCTTCTTAGATAATGGAAATCTGTGTACACACAATTTGTGCCATTGTCATGTGGGTAAGATGTATTTTCAATCTATTATCAGCGTTACGAAGCTCCAGTAAAACGGTAGCTCATCCTGCTCGAACTTTCCAAGGAGCTTTGTCGGCATACAAAATAAATTTGACGTGTTATTTTCTATAATAAACTCAACTTGTACATAATAACCAAACTATATTAGTTAAAACACCAACAAGATTACATGATACATAACGGACAGACATCCCGCCAAAAACTCGAACTAATAATTATAGAACGATGGCAACCATCGATAGGTGAAAAAAAACTAGGCAGCCATGGAGACTGCCGACATTCAAAGTGAAAGCTCAAAGTTTGGAAAAATTGTTATTTTAATGTTTAAGTTTCATATTTTTTTAATTCGATCTTATAATAAGATCCCAAATAACATTACTGATTTACCTGACAATAAGTTCAATCACTATGTCTATACGTATCTTATACATATCAAGCATGTCTTAATTTCAAAAGGTTATTACAGGATGGATCATTACGTGAACGATAATGATGTCTGGAAATTACACCCCTCTCTGTACTTCCGCTAACAATGGTTGTAACTATGATTTGTAGTTTTTTTTTTAAAAATAACATGTTTTAAATAATAAAAAGGAACCAGATCGAGTTTCTTGTCGGCTCTTCTCGACTGTGTTATATTCCGAACCGGTGTAGTGTTTTGACGTTCATATGCTTTTTTGACGTTTTGGCCTTCTTAGGGACTAAGTTAAATAAAGAATATTTTTTATTTTGATTCAAATTATTAATATAACCTAATATTTAACGTATATTTCTGGTTTAACATCTTTTGGGACTCCGAGGAATAATCATATACATTTTATATATCTAGTTTATAACTATCTGTGCCCGCGCCTGTGACCGCATTTCATATATTCTTCATTGCGTTTTAAATTTTTTGTACGGAAACCTAATTAGTTTTCATAAACATTTTTTTGTTACTAAGACAAATTAAACATATTTCTCATAAATTCAAACACTTGCCCGTAAAACTAACCATTGAATCCGATTTGATTCACATTTTCATGAGCTGTTTGTTACGCGGAACCCTAATTATTTTCGATAATCAAAATTACCCTAAGTTACCCCGAGTTAGTCTACAAAAAAAAAAATCCGTCTAAATCGGTCCCGCGGTTATCGAGATTACCCGGAACAAACAGACAAATACAAAAAAAAAAAAAATTAAAAATTGTATTTTTGTCATAAGTTTATACAGTCACAGGTATCTATTTAGTAAAAAAAAAATATTTTGACATCAGATATTTCAATTTTATTTATTAGTATAGATCAAAACGTACGATAACCTGCGTATGTATAAATTTTGTTATTTACTTCTAGCGCTCGCCAGTATTTAAACTCTTGTACTTGACATACTGTAGCGTGTTGACGGTTGACGTCATAGCATCGGTAGCGCGTATATAGGCGAATCATTCACATTATCTTAGAATTTTAAATACGAAATCTTAAATATTTACACCTCTACTAAATATTATTTGTATGCCATATATAAGTTGTTTGAACATCGAATACGAACCGATGTGAGATAAATCCAAACCGCAATAGTCTCGTAAATCCATTAGCGATCGACGGAAAATTTCCAAAACTTATTTTTAGAACACACTCGGCATACTTTCTCCTCTACCGAGCCTCAGTACCTACTTACATGAAATATAATTCGAAATTATAAATTTTTCTCCATACCTCTAGAAGATTCGAAAGTAATTTAAACTGAAACTTAATCATCATCTGTAAAACACTCGCGTCGAAAGATATAAAATACATTATTAGCTATTTATGTGATCGCGGCTCCGTCTGCGTAAAATTGGCCATTGAATCATATTTTGTTCACAATTTCATAAATTATAATTTTATTTTACGCGGAACCCCAATTGTCTTCAAAAAGGAAAAATAGCCTAAGTTATACGGAATAACAGATAGACAGAACAAAAATTCTGTTTCCGTTATAGATATTTTATATACGTTGATATATATACAGTTTAAAATATTGATATTACAAACAGACAGTTTTATTTTATTTAATGTTATAGATTATTATGTATTTTTATTTTTTTATTTTATAACCCGAGATAACGTTTAAAGTTTTATTTACGGTTGGAATAATTTATATAATTATAATAATAATAATAATGGACCACTATCAAATAAACTACAAATTGATTTCACAATTATTTTTTTTGGAATCACGTTTGCCTTCGACGCTTCGACATAAAAATTGTTTTCTGCCCTTATAATTAAATTTAAGGTATAATTGTATGGTGATTGGGTTCAAATTGTAACTAATATAAACAACCATAATGGGTGTTTATGGTTATACGCCATAAATAATAGAAAATAAACGTTAATTTATTATCTGAATAGATATGTGCCAAACATGTATTATTTTCTAACTAGGAAATTCTAAGGAAGGTTCAAGTTAGCTGACGGTCGGTCATAAAATAGTCATATTGTAATTCATAACATAAAAACATGTCGTGCCTTTTTTTGGGTGGGGAGGAAATGCATAAAGCAGAAAACTGTGAAAAAAAAACGCTGCAGCTCTGTTCGCAGCACACTACCCATTAAAATCATCCCCTAGTTTACCTGCATCCTGTCTTAAAAGGATATGCGAGCAGCATTTATTCTATACAAACGTAGTCCCCTGTTTCATCCCTGGATTATAGCATTACGGTAAATATTTTTAAGCCAAATAATATATATCCATCACCGCCATGCTCGTACGTTTTTTTTTTTTTTTTTTCCATATTTTCCATAAATTAGTTACTGTAGAAACTAGAAGACTTTTAAAATGAAAAAAAAATCTTGATTTTTACCGACATTTTCAGACGTTTGTCAAACAGATGTAATGAAAAAAAGGAATAGAGGAATAGCTAAAGTCTTTCTTATTCTATAATTGAAAAAAGATTAAAAATCGGTTCAGTTTTGGAGGAGGAAACGGGGGGTACTACGAAGTGATATTTTCATCTATTTTGCATACGGTAAAATCAGCCCGAGCTGCAGTTGTCCTTTTTTTCGTGTTTTATGCGATGCGGGTGCAATGCGATAACAATAGACGTCTGAAATACCTACTTTTCAAATCTGTCGCCGACCCCATGCCCTCTTAACACGAAGATGCGGGACAAAAACATGCTTCGCATCTTAGCCCCTCTATGCGAACGGAGCAGCCCCGGTATGTCTGGCAACTGAGGTGCCTATAATAATGTTTTTGTGTATTCATTTCCGTTCGTGTATTCCCTGCCTACAAAGATACAGGCGTTGCCTAGTTTAGAAGACATTGTTAAAACGTAACATTATAAATAAGTAACCTTTGGACTGCTTGGTGGGATTCTGGTTTGTCTGTAGTCATCCTTATTTTTGATTAATTAACTTGCAATTTGTGACTATATAATATGTAATTTTGATGGCATTTTATGTAATACCAGTATGTAGTTTATTTATACTGAACAAGTGAAGTGGATTGGAAATTAATTGAGAGAAGCGTGAATTCTGAGATCTCTCAACCACTGCCCTTGAAATAGATGTAACAGGAGGCCGCCATTTTGGTACGTTTTTTAATAATGTTCCTAACATCAGACTTGACTGCATAGTCGTGTAACTATGCCTTATCCTTAAAAATGAATAAATGGAAACAAACAAGTAACCTATTTAACTCAAAGGGCTTTTGGCGGAATATTCGCATGTCATGTAGCAGTTATTGTCGTTAATCCATTAATTTGCGTATTTGACTTTATATTGTGTCATTTTGTTAGCGTTTTATATGATATAGTTTGGTTATTGAGTATTAGTGAAGTGTATTGAAAATAATGACGCGGAACGTTTATACTGAGGTACCAAGGAAACCTTATAGAAAGTTCTAGCAAGATAAGCCACCTGTTTTGCTGGAGCTTCGAAACGTTGCTACAAGATTGAATATATAACTCATCACATGACACTGAAAGAACTGCGTATATAAATCAAAGATTTGTTATTAACCAAGAAGAACCTAAATGAAATAATAAATAAAAGTAATAATAAAACATGTCTACGTTTATTTATTTTACTGGTGAACAAAATAAAACATATTTTGTTAAAGTAAATTGTGTTTCCGACCCCGAAAATGAAACTGGTTCCTCGCGATGACGTCACGTGACGGACAACACCGACAAGCTGACGACTACCATCTATAACTGTGTAAATACTTTCACTGCGAAAGTCACATTCTTGGTGACTTTTGTTTACTTCGTATTTCGCGCGATATAATGTTAATTTCGAATAAAAATTATTGTACTTTGCGTCGTAATTTAGCGTCAACATAATGTTCATCGGTTTCTGTTCATGTGCCAGCAAATACAAATATACATCTAATAATTATTCCCGCGACTCCGCTTGCATTTCATTACATTCTCTATTCCTCACAATGCTCCACTGCGTAATTTTTTTTAATTTACTTTTTTTAATTATCATTGGCAAACAATGGACCATATTAATTACCTTTTTATTATGCAATTATTTTTTGTATTACCTACTAATAAAAATCAAAGATATTACTCACAAATTCAAACATTTGCCAGTAAAATTGACCATTGAAACAAATATTTTTCACAATTTCGCAAGTTTTTGTTTTTTGTGGCAGAACCATAATTATTTTCCAAAAATAAAAGTAATCTACGTTACACCTCATAACTTCAGATATCTGCCAAACCAAGGTCAGTGCGAATCGGTCCTGCCGTTCTAGAAATGAACCGGAACAAGTAGGTAATATTTAAAAAAAAATTATTTGGACAAGTATCATATGGATACTTTCATGTGTATTTAAAGAAAACTTTTATTTTGATACGAGCTATGGCCGTGGCTTTACCCGCTTGGAATTCAGACAACTTGCAGCCTATTTTCTACACCTGGATGCAATATATGTATGTCATTAACAACTGTCATAGTATTCCGTTCCGTAGTTTTTAAACTATCGAAATTTGTTCTGTAGTCGCAAATGGGTTGTCATATGTTAATATATCGATATTACAGTCACTACATCCTCTACCACAAAATAACGTTCCTTAAGAGGATATCCTAGCGGCATTTATTCCACACAAACGTAGTCCCCTGATTCCTCCCTGTATAATAGCATTATGGTAAATATTTTTATACAAAATAATATGTATCCATTGTAGAAACTAGGAGCCTTTACTAGGTAAAAATGCTCGATTTTTACCGTCATTTTCAGACGTTCGTCAAACAAATTTTATGAATAAAATTTAAAAAAGCAAAACGTACAGGCATCACCAAAATTATTTATCATTCTAAAACTGAAAGATAATTAAAAATTAGTTCAGTTTTTGGTTTTGATCCAATTTGGGTACTACGAAATGATGTTTTCGTCTTTTTTGCATAGATAAAATCAGCCCGATCTGCAATTGCCCCTTCGTGTTTTCATAATTATTTCTTTGGGGCGCAACGCGATAGCAATAGATTTCTGAAATACCTACTTTTCCGATCGCATATCCACTTAAACTATTCATTACTCTTTCTATCATTCTCACGCCAGCTATATTTTTTAGACTTCTCATCTCTACTACTCATGAATCATGATGAAATAATTTTGACCTTGCAGCCACAATAATAAATATGATTTAGTTTGAATCTCATAACTCTTCATAAACCTACATTTATATATTAGTGAAAGTTAGTTAATACATGCTTAATAAATATTCACAAAATAAATTATAATATAAAATTTAAAAATAGATTGAAATAAATAATATTAATAAAATAAATATTATTAGTTAGAAATAATTTATAGTTAATATATGAATTAGCACAGATAAAATATTAATAATAGTCTTTGCTATTCAACTTTCCATTAAAAACTGTATTATTAATTAATAGTTCTAATGACTTTGTATTTCTATTAGTACCAAAAATTACTATATTACGCAGTTTAGAACCTATGAATCGCGGAGACAAGGACCTTCAGCTAGTAATTAAATAACTACAAATTTGGATACATCAACTAAGTGTAATGTTTGAAGCAGGTACGTAATTATCTTCCAATATGTAGGTCTTCCATTTTGTGGAAAAGTTCTTTTTGCCGATTTGAAAGCATAAAAAAACGATTATATTTCAAAAGTATTGTTTGGATAGAGAGACACTCTTTTTTATCTGCTTACCACGTTAGGGATATGATGTGAAAGGACCTACATTCCCGTATTTCTTAACCCATTCCCAAAACTCGTAGTTCTCATTTCTGGGTTTCAAATATTGAAAGCTGCAATATATCTGCATTGTAGTTCTAACTTCAATATGAATGTACATGAAAGTAGAAGATAAAAAAATAAAGATAGGCCAAAAAAGTGTGAATGGAGTATTAAAGAATAAGAAACAAAAATAACTGATGATGAGGAGAGATGACGGGTGATAGGGATGTATGGAAGAAGAAAACGTACTGCACCGCCCCCAACTGAGTTCAGAACAGGCCATGAACCATTACAACTGACTGTCGATATAGAGAAAATTCGATATAGAGTCGATATAGAGTAATTAAGAACAAATTACGCGACTGCAACAAACATAAAACCGTCTGGATATAAAGTAACATGACTCGCACTAATCGAACATGACCACTATTATGAAACCTTTGTACGTACCGGAGAAAGTACTCTGAAATGCCATTACAGATTGAACGAAAATAAAAGTATGATTTTATCACGAACGAACGAACGAGCGAATGAATGGATGGATGGAACGACGCGACGCGACCTCAAGCGAACGGGTGATTTGGCCTTGTTCTTGTTTAGAATTAGCTTTTTAGAATTTGCCACCAATTATTTCCAATTTATTGATCCAATTGTTAGTCTCAGTTTTAGTGTGTGTATTAATTATGTAAAAAAGTATTTATTATAACTAGCTGTGTGCCCGCGGTTGCGTCCGCGTTGCATATATTCTTCACTGCGTTTAATTTTTTTTACAAGGAACCCCCATTATTATCCTAAAAAAAATTTAGTACTAAGATAAAATAATAACATTACTCATATATTATAGCACTTGCCCGTAAAACTGTGCATTGAACCGGGTTTTATTCAAATTTGTATAAGTTATATTTTTTACGCGAAACGCGAAACCCTAATCATTTTCGAAAATTAACCCTAGTAACCCGAGTAATTTTATCTATAAACCAAAAAAAGTCCATCAAAATCGGTCCAGCCATTCCTGAGATTACCCAATACAAGCAGACAAAAATTGTAAAAATTGTATTTTTGGTATAGGTATCATATGATATGAACGTATCATATCGATTTAGTAAAAAATATTTTTTTTTACATTTTAGATTTTAGTGGCATTTGACTTGTTATAATTTGGTTACTAACATTTACAAGATGTCACATAAAGTCTCTGAAAATGTTCTACAAAAAGAGTGTGTCAGACAAATAACCTGTAATCATAATCTATACAAATAAAAATAAAATTCAAGTGTCTGTTTGAAATATTATTATTTTTTTCCTAAATACATATAAATGTACATACAATTTTCTATATGTTTTTGTTCCGGTTAATCTCCAGAACGGCTGGACCGATTTTGACAGGACTTTTTCTGACATATAGCTGAAGTTACAAGACGCAACTTTGGCTACATCTATTTTTCATTACTGCCCTATATATCGGCATAACATTTTATTGGGGTTTCATAATATGATAAACTGTAATTTTGATAATATTTTATATTATGTTTTTATAACTTTTACGTAACGGAAAAAGTCATTGGCTGAAGCTAAAATACTTTGACACCGTATATATACAAAAAGAAAGTAAGAGAATACGATTATTATGTTGACATCGAAAACCAAGTACTGCGAATAATGTATCTCAGAGAAATAATGTATCAAAAACAATCATCAAAAGCCACTGATATAGTTAGTTATGGATTATGCGCATAAGATTGTAAATGTCCAATTACATATTTTGAAGCGATGATGGCGCAGTTTTGAGGCGACGATGGCGCAGTGGATAGTGCGGCCAGATTCTGCGTCAGTAGACGCGAGTTCGAACCCACATATCCAACTCTAAAATCAGCTTGCACTTTCGTTTAAGAAAAACATCGTGAGGAAACCATAGTATGGTGATAGGGTATTTTCTAATAACACCCTTCTGAATAGCTACCACCCTCAAGTTTAAAAGCCTATCGCCAAATACCAATAGGTGTGTTACGGAATCATAACTTGAGAACCAGTAACTCTAGGCTTATTGTGTTTACCATCCTGGACCACATCGTCACTTAACATCAGATCAGATTGTAGTCAAAGCACTGAGTAAAAATACCGTGTAAAAAAAAAATATATATGTGCAATATTAACTAATGTAATTGTACCAAAGGATTGACGACTGTCGTACATAAGTTTTAGCCTCGGTATGTACCGGTGTTTTTTTTAGGAAATCGTTTATTTTGAATCTAATTTGTAACGTTTGAGTGTTAATAAACCGGAACTTCTAAAACGAAAGTATAACACACCAAAGAATACCGGCAAAATATCAAAACTGTCGATTTTCAGTATCAGAAAGAGCCCTCAGTCGATCCTCAACTGGGAAGGCTCTTGCAGCCTGGCAAGGGAGATGCATAAAGCCAGAGGAGATGCGTAATGGTAGGGGGATGCTTAATGGTAGAGGAGATGCGTAATGGCAGAGGGAGTGCGTAAATGCATTTACCACGTCTAAAAAAGGCTCTTGCAGCCACCACGAGCGTGATACAGTGACATTACATACACTAACGTAATAGGCAACACTCCTAATGGTACATGGGTTTTGTAAGGAACCTATTTTTCTTTATTTTTTCACAAATCGTACGGATCAGCGCGGTGCAAAATCCGTGGATTTTTTTACACAGGTAACAGCAAAGCCGAGTTTTGTACCACTTCGGTGCCTTTGTGCTAGTTATCTTTTTCGACTGAGCACCCTAATCACTCGCTTTAATGATCGGTGAAGCTATCACATCCTTTCCAGACAGGTTATTATGTTGAAAAAAGAACCCAGTAGTGGAATGTTTACAGGACTATATTATTCCAATTAATCAATGTATGTATATTTGTACGCTTGTAAATGATCAGAACTTTTATAAGAAATTTTAGAGATAGTATCTAAATGGTCTCTACGTTCTTTTTGGATTATATGAAACATTCCGTTAAGTTCTGTCAAAATTTCCGAGCAAATAGTATAGCAAAGCAAAAAAAATACATATTTTTAACAAGCTCTCGTAATAAAATACCCATGTCACGATTTTTCGTTGCTATATCTAATTTGAAATATTATATATTCAGAACGCGGTAATGTATTCTATCATCGTTGGGGAAAATCTCGCCGTTGACCTGCATTAGCTATGTTAAATACCTACGTAATTGAAAATCTTCAGACCGAATCGGATAACTTACCAAAATACAAACAGTTGAATGAAATTAACAACAGTCACTTTTATGAATTTAAATGATGTGTATTTTTTTTTTGGACTTTCGTTCATTTAAATTCACATAGGTACTACATATACTAGTTTATAAATTGAAACCAACAGTATGATAATAGTAATGGGGAAAGATTGAAGAAGATAGACGGCTTGGAGGAAGGAATATGAAAAGACGAGTTTTTTGACATAATAGGACAGCTTATGAGGGATATCATCAATCTATTTACAAGTATTTGGAAGACTCTAAGGGATATTGTTCATAGAAAGTAAATAGTTTAAAAGATATCGAGGTATTGCAATCTTAGATTGTGAGATGTTATGCCATATATATTTCGGATTAAAGTGAAACATACGAAGTATTTTAACTCTAGAGTGTCTGCGGGCAATGGATGCAGATGTCCTCATCGCCTACGCAATAATTGACTGAGGGTTTGAGGTGAATTAATGTTCGATGCACCTTCCAATAGATTTTTCGAAAGAGTTACTTTCTGTATTTGAATCACCTTCATTCTCATGCCTTGTTCCGAACTCACTTATGGTCGGCGCAGTATGTTTTCTTCTTTCATACGTACCTATCAGTCATTATCTCTACATTTGCTCCTTGTTCTTTAATATTATTCCTTACATACTCCATCCACTCTGTCTTTGGCCTTCCACTACTATTCTAGCCTCCGACATACATATTCATTAATATTTTATCCGCACGCACTTCCCCCCTTCTCATAAAATGTCCATACCAGTACAAACAATTTCCTTTCAACTTTTCTGCCACTGGCGTAACTTTCAAACATACTCTAACATATTCATTCCTGACTTTATCCATCCTTATCGACCACACACACAACGTTCGCATCTGAATTTCATGGAATTGTTTTTCATCCTGCTTCTACTAGCCCAGCATTCTGATTCACACAATATGACAGCTCTTATGATGAATTAATACGAGTATTCCTACCACTAAATGCTTCAGAAAATATTCTTTCTTTCTTTCATCCTACCATAGTCAAAATTGTATGGATTTAAATATGAGTAAAATATAGTTTAAAAAATGAATAACATACATGATACAACCTACTTATAATGACGAAATATATGCATTTGGAGTGGATATTATATTCATGTGAACGAAGTCACCGGTTTATATTAGTTGCTAACAAAATTGATTAACATTTAAAGGTAAATATTTCATAAATAGTGTAATTAAGATTATATTTTATTTCAAATCTATTAGATTCAGTAAATTTAATTAATTTCCAACAAGTAATTACTTTTTTTTTTCGTTAATCTTAACTTTGAGGTTATAATCAATGATTATAATTAGTCATACCACGTATTACTTGTATTACACACATGTGTACATGTACAGGCTTAAAAGTTAGTTGTGAAAAAATAAAATTTTCTGTTAGAAATAATTTCGTACAAGTATCAAAAATAAAATAGTAGAAAGTGTGTTTAAAATTTCAATTTTTTTTTATTACCCAGCACTGTTTTCCAATACGTACACTATTAATTTTAATATGATACTTTATCGTTACAATTATGTTATGATATTTTAACCATTATTCATTTATAATTAATCCATTATAATAAATAAGTTAGAAGATAAAAAAAACACTATATTGTGTAGTCTACGAATAGGTATAAGATTAAGCACCTTGCCTCAGTTTTAAACAAAAACTACATTAGCAATATTAGCAGTTTGTTTGTTTTTTAAATAACGGTAAAAACTAAAAAAGATTCAACTGTACTAAAAACACGACTATACTCGTAGACAGCTTGTAAATCACAGACCACATAGACTAGACAAGAATTAGAAGCGATTTTTACAATGTAATAAGCTACTATAAGCTGTATATTTGATAAACAGATATTATAAAAATATACTAAGATATTAAAAGTTGACGTACTATAGTGGATACAAACAATACGTTATTTCAACAAAAAAATAGTTAAAATAAATATTTAATTTCATTCATAGCTCGATGACTGGTTATGCAATTGATGTTGGTCTAACAAACAATGGGCAGTTTTTTTTTTTACGGCAATTTACTCTGACATATTGTAACTAATTAATCTATTTTATGTCATTATTATGTGATATAGTTTTGTTATTATGCATAAGTAAAGTATATTGAAAATACACGGAATGTGAAATGTGATCGTGATATCACAAAAACTCCCTGAAAAGTTCTAACAGAGCGCGACCATTTTATGTTTACAACATCAGACAAGGCTGAATAGTAAAAATACCTTTGCCTTATCCTTTAAAATAATCCTTAGCGCGATTTTGGTTTGTCATGATGTCGTCCTTGTTTTAAATTCATTATTTTTCAGTATTTGACTATGTATTATGCAATTTTGGTGGCGTTTTACGTGATATTGTGTAGTTATGATACATAAGTGTAGTGAAGTGAAAATAATGACACGAAGCGTGTATTCTAAAATAACCCAATCATTCCCGTTGTGATCGTAACAGAAGGAAACCATTTTGTTACCGCCATTCGTATATTGATAGTGTTCCTAACATCTGACATGGCTGCATGGTTTACTAGTACCTTTGCCTTTTCCTTAAAAAGGAATAAATGGAACCAAAAAAAAAAAAATCATGCCTGGAGAGATTCTGTAGTAAGTCCTTGTTTTTGTTTATTAATTTGCCTATTTGATTCTATGTTATGTAAATTTGGATGGTATTTTGCGCGATATAGTCCGGTTATCATGTATAATTGAAGTTTATTAGAAATAATTTCGCGTATTTTTATTCTGACATTCCCTGGAAAATTTATTTGGTAGCCTGAGTTTTATTAGAGCGTTCACGCATTGAGTACTACATTTAAAAGATTTATTATTTACAAGATTTAAAAAAAAAAATCGTAAGTACATATTTGCATTTATTCTTTAACTAGCTGTGCCCACGACTTCGCTCGCGTGAATTTCAGGCGTCCCTAAAAAGTACCCTATATAATATAGCTTTCTAAAAGTAAAATAATTTCCAAAATCGGATCTGTAGTACCGGAGATTACGCCGAACATCCAAACTCACAAACTTCACCTCTTTATAATAATGGTATAGATGTTCTTACGCATACACTTCATTATTATGGTCATTATTATATCCGTGTCATCAAAAATAAACAAAACATGAACCGTCTAATTATAATTCGAATTAAATAATATTGTGTTCCCCGCCATATTTACCTATTTATATTATAACTGAAATTCAGTTCACTACTTCAATAAAATGACTCCTTAATTCAACGTTTAAAATTATTAGATATTGTATAAACATATCAAAATATTGTTTTCTCATTTACTATATCTTAGATATTTATTATTTATATATTACACATATATTTTATATTATATAATTTTGTTCAAATTTAATCAATCCATAAATTTTTTGTTCTCGAATAAGACTAAAACGGCATTTATTTACAAACTCTTCCTTCATACTAAAGACGCCGCGTGTCATTCAAATGAATGACTTTTGATAGAGTAGACCGATTTTAATAAATTAAAGTTTTGATGTTAATATGCTATATAATAATATTTTTGAATTTTTAAAATATACCTGGTACTTTCTAGTTGCGTTTTATTACCTATTTTTATCCCCTTGCAATAATTCTTTTCACAAAAAACAAAAATGTACAAACATGTGAAATTTACAATTTTATTATTAGTATAGATAAAGACATTGTTATGCGGTTTATTACGTTTTTTTTTTATATTGTTTAATGTTTCTGGAGCTGTATACTTCAGATTATTCGGTTATGTATTGAAATAGATCATCTGAACTGTATTTATCACATACACATTTATACTTATGTTTAATATGATTTATAGTAATTTTATAAAAAAAACAACCTACCTATTACATGTAAGTTTAGTATTTTTGAAATATCGTGTTTGGCTAAAAAATGTTGCTCACATCTTGAAATAATATAAAAACTCAGGATAGAAGTAATTTTTTTGCAATTTACATTCGGAGAGTTCTTAAGAAAGTCTTTATATCGTAAATGCAACGTTGTCATGAAAAGCAACGTATGTTCATACAACAAATACAGTCAGTAAGTAAACATAACAAATTAAAAAGAAAGTTAATCCTCCCGGCATAGTTGTTAATAGGAACACGCGCTTAATATATGCAAGATATGCATATCGACAGATAAGTGAAACTTGGTGCATATTTATTTAGCAACATAATATTGAAGTGCGATTTTCTACAATGTCGGCTGTCACCAAGTATAAGCACGGTTGATCTATACTGTAAAAATCTGTCTATTCTAGTCTGTTAATCTCAGGTTTTAATAGTAAGTCTTAGGATGCAGAGACACGAGTTGGAAAAAATATAAAAGAGTGTTAATTTCTTCAGGTTTTCACCTTTAGAATTAAGTACATGCTACATTTCGCTGATAAAAATTGGTTTTAGAAAAAAAACATTTTTTTTTAACTCATTGGTCCAAATAAAAAAGTGAACTCTTGTAGTTTCACTACGTAATCGAATCGCCAAATACAAATAGGTGTGTTTCGGCAGCATAATTTAAGAACCAGTACCTCTAGGCTTAGTGTGTTTACCATCCTGGACCACATCGTTCACTTAAAATCAGGTGAGATTGTGGTCAAATCACTCAGCCTATTGCGTAAAAAAAAAATTAAGCGTTAACTAGGACATCACATTAAGGTACATATTGTGTAACATTGACACTTACAACAAAACTTTGAGAGAGTATTTAAAATAATAAAATGAAATGGAAAATAAATTTTTGTAGAGACGTCTTTTTTGCGATATAGTGTTGTATCTCTTTTAGTTTTATTTTATATTTAATTTTGATTAAAGTCTTCTCTAAAAATTGTATAAAAACTAACTTTCTTGCTATACTTCAGGGAAACTGATAACTGTAAGTTAAGATTTTAAACTGCAATTCGAAATCTAGTTGAGTTGACCTTGTTTTAGGTTACGTTTTTATGTTATGCAGTCCTAATTTTCTATTTAAACGATTTAAATTATGATACCATTTTATATTTACATAGATGTATGCATGCGTGGTATAATTATTCATATGTATGACCATATGTATGGCCATTGAGCAAGTTGCTAAGTGAAAGTGAGCGTTATCGGTTGGCCCTTCGCCGAAAACGAAGTGAAAAAACATCAGGTGCAAATACTGTTTATCGCTTATTAAGGTGTATTTCTAATTCACGACTGTGCGTAAACTTCAAGATAGCCCGTTAAGTACTTTAGAGCGAGTGGTAGTTTGTTTGAATGTATGAAAGACAAATTATGGGCACTTTCGATGCTTCATTGTTTTTTTACTGCTCTCTCTACCTTTTAACTATTTAACATTGACTTTACATTAACTATCTAATAAAAGGATCAAGTACCAGGGATACATACATACATAGCATCAAGCCTTTTTTCCGTCGGGTAGGCAGATATTATGTCCTTTCGCTTCTTCTACTTTCATGAGTGCTTTCATACATGCTCGACGGCTATGGGTACTTTTCACCTGGCCTTTATTTAAAACGTGTTCGATTTGGTCGAGATACGTTGTCCTAGATCAACCCTAACCAACATGCCCAGTTACCCTCTTCTTGTAAATTATCATCGTCAATCTTCTGTCCTCCATCCTTTCTACGTGCCCGAACCAACTAAGCATTCCTTTTTTCTATATTAGTCACTACCCCTACCACACCACAGGATTCTCTTATCATAATATTACTGACTTCGTAAATCATCTTCACTCCAGTTATATACTACATACTACAAAAGTGGTGTATTAAGAGTTACGACTGCTATGAAGGTCAGAAAGACATATTGGAAACAAATCTCACAAAATCCGTATAATTTTACTTAAATGTATTAACCTTACGTTATAGGTTATAGCTTTGAAATAAAAATAAAAAAAACTAAGCAGCCATGCAGACGACTGCCGACAGAAGTGAAAAATTATTTTTAATGTTTAAAATTCATAACTTGTTAATTGAAATTATGAATATAACCTAACATTTAAGATTTTTCTGAGTTTTATTTACATTTTTTTGGTGTTTCGAGCAATAATTATGTACATTTTATATAGCTTATTCATAATCAAAACATACAATAAGCTGCTAAGTAAAAAATTTATTATTTATTTCTGACCTCCATCTTATACTTGAAATACTGTAGCATGTTGACGGCAGGTGTTATACAATTTGGGGAGGGATGCTGAGCATCAGATGGGGGGTGCCTTTTGTAGGCCACCAGTGGTGGAGGTAGAGCTGCCACCTAGAGTTCGGCCTTACTGGTGAGGTCGCACTTGATGGGGGGTTAAGGGAGGTGAGGGCGTAACTGCTGTCAGGGCCCTCTCCTCACTACGCCCTGTCCTTACAGGATGAGAAGAGGAGGGGGACCCTGGTTGCGGGGCTGCCTTCTGCAAGGGAGGAGGCGTGCCTGTGATGTGGGGAAGTTGCTTTCTCTTTTCTATGCAGTGGCGGGTTTCTTACTCTATTTTCTTTGCCCGTCACTGCACTATCCTTTCATTTTATGGGGGGCAGGAAGTATATCCTGCCCCCCCCGGACTGTTGACCGTTGGGTCATGCCTCCCTTCGGGGGGGCGGGCGAAGAGGTGGGGGGGCATTCTCCCTCCCCATCCCCATTGGGCCATTGCACGGACGAGGCCCGGTGGGTTCGCCGCAGGGGGCGACGCGGTGGCATGCAGTGCAATCCCGTATCGCCCCCATCACAAATGCGGCGGACTGCCCCGGGGGGTTTTAGTGGGTATTTCCGGGCGGCTCTCGCCCGAGTGAGTCCCACACTGGCACGGAGCTCGTCCCTCCGTGCCCCCTTACCCATTGCATTGGGGGACTTCGGTCTCACTAATGCAATGGGTAAGGGTAATACGTAAATGCATTTCCCCCCGAAAAAAAAAAGAAAAAAAAGGTGTTATACAATTGGTAACGCGAATCTATAAGTTTATTATCTACCGAGTATCGTTATCACTTCAAAAACTCATAATTTTCGAACTACAGCAATATAGTAAAGTAAAGACTATTCAGTTAAACCACGACGATAGATAATAAAAAGAAAATAAATTTAAAATAATGTGTGTCTACAATTATAATATTTTTTTTTGGTATTCTAGATAGATTTAGATTAAAGCAATGAACAATAATGTAGAATTAATTATATATAAAGTAGTTTGCTATCAGTTGTATAAATTATAATATGAACATGTTTATATTAACAGTTAATTACAATTGTAGAAATGTGTATTTTACAAGAAAACATTATCGACTAAGAGTTGATTGAAATTGCAAGAAATTTGCACTAACAAATAGTAATTTCACATAAGACAGCTGAGCATGTGACATAAGAATGTAAAGTGTGAGTTATTTTGAAATTAACATTAAGCGAATATAAGGAATATTGTTTTTACTATATAAAAAAAAAGAATTCAAGAGAACATGCAAAGGAAAGTAATGACGATGGAGAAAATATTGCGTCAAAAAACAGTATCGCGTGCTCACAGCGAATCTTTACGCGGAACGTGCAATGTTTAATAAATAGCAATTAACAATTAATTGTAAACTGTGTTTATTTCTTAATATTTATTTCATTATTTTTACAAGTGTAGATTTAAATCAAATTAACTTTAAGCAGGTAATACATATATAAATATAATTACGAATTTGAAAGGTAACAATGAGCGTCATGAGCGTACATGCTTGAGCGTCTTTTGTTATTATTTATTGGCAAGACCATAATATCGCCAGATTTTAAGTATTATGTGGTCAAAGAAATAAGACTAGAGAAGTTAACTGTCATGTGCAATTTTCAAAACGTACTTATATTACCAGGCGACAGATTTTTTATGTGAAAGTAGGGTAACTCGCTAAACTAGGAAAACTTTAGAAAATCAATAACATTTGAGAAAACCTAATTAGGAAAACCCAATAGGTATTGGTTGCATGGGTGGTACTCCGCACACTTCCAGTTAAATTTGGCAATTCTTCGGACATTATCGACTACTCAGTTCTTATTTGGATCTCCTCATTTCTGATTCGTTGTTAGACTGAAAACTCAGGCTTAGCTTAGAATATCATACGTGGACTCGTATCTTTGTCAACCTAAAATGCTAAATAGTTTTTCTTATATGGTAAAGTAAATCTTAAACCAGAATCCGACATGAAGATTTTGTTTGAAAATAATTTTGGCAATCATAATTAACGTAGGTAATATAAGTCCGACTTTGAAATTTGAACTTTGAAATTTGAAACTATTAATTTTCAAAATTCTGAAAGATCAGTTTCAGATTTAAGAGATAAATCATTAACCTTCTAATGTATGTAAATAATAAAATTTAAAATGTGTGAAATAGTTTAACAACAATGCAGTCGAAGAGGCAAATATTTAAGCTAAACGAGATGGTGGCGATACCATGTTAAGGCATAGACAACTTGTCAACCAGTGAGCGATAACAGGAACACACTTGTGCTCCAGGATTGGTCTTAGAATGTCAAGACGCTTTGATGTCCACCATAAGATGTCTAAAGCGTTCGGAAATGTGATGATGGTAGGTAATCGGTCGGGTCGAATGCGACGTCAATGGAAGTGGGTTTGAACCCACCTATCCAACTCTAGAATTAAGGAAAACATCGTGAGAAATTCATAGCATGCTGGTAGGCCATTTTCTAATAATGCCCGCCTGCGTGCGTAACTATCACTCTCAAGTTTAAAAACCTGTCGCCAAATAACAATAGGTATGTTCCGGAAGCATCACTTGCGAACCAGTACCTCTAGGCCTAGTGTGTTTATTATAGTGGACTACATCGTCACTTAACATCAGGTAAGATGTGGTCAAAGGACTGAGTCTACACAGTGTAAAAAAAGATGGAGAGGTTATTCAAGAAGCTCGATGGCTGACACGCTTCAAGAGTATTGCTATATAAATAATCACACCTGCAAAGCAAGACAAAGTTTACCTCTTCTTTTATTTAGATTAGACTGTAAATGGAAAGTTAGAATCTCAAATATAAGCGAATGACTTATGCATTGGAAGAAAGCGAAAGAAACTTACGAGGATAGCTTGAATTTGTTATTAATATATTTTCTTTCTCTTTCAATCACTTTGCAATTATTATAAATATCCTTGTTGATAGCATGATTAGCAAGCTTTTACAATAATATAGTTAAACTATACTAAAGTGTTTGTGCAAATCTTCCTGGCGACATGTATAAAATAGAAATGTGATGAAAAAATCAAATTACCATAAATCCATCAAATGAGGTCCGTTGCGTTAGCGTAAGAAAGAAAAAACAAGGAACGTTCACCAAAAAGTTTGTTTACGAAAAAGGTAGCAGCGCTATAAAACGTCAAAAAGTACGGTAATTCGGACGCACAAGCGAAGCGCGGGGAACCGGTAAACTTACTAAGTTTATCTCTAGTAAAATCGGTGAGCGGGACCAAGAGAGAGGTGTCAAGTTCTCTTTCGCACGTCTAGTGTTTGAGATGAGCATTTTGTTATCGATAATTAGGATTTTTATTTTAGTACGTTTTTATTTACTTCACTTGTATTTATCTGTGTACACGGAATTTTTTAACGTTATTTTACGTCAAATTTGATAAAGTTTTGACAGTACTAAAACAGTTCAAAATTAAGCTGATAGCGTGGATAGATCATATAAAAATGCTTACCTCGAATTTGCATTCCAGAAAATTTACAATATTTTAAAATGTGGTTCGGCTGCAAACCGAATATTTAAATATAGCAAAGAATATAGTTCGATTAAATCTTTACGCAGATTTATTTTTTAACTACATACGCCATATATATTTTTAAATACAATTTCCAAGAAAATCCACTTTTACCAAAACCCTTTTTTTAGATAATATGATGTAGGGGTTACTAAGCACAAAAATTAGGAAAATCGGTTAATAAACAAAGGAGAAAGATATTTTAAACTTTGTCTAGTTTTATATATAGATAAGACCTGAAATCTGAAAAGCTTATAATAGCAATATAATATACAGGAAAACTCTCATATGAGTACTCAATTATAATACCAGGTACTATGAAAGAAGATTTCGAATAAATTATAAAAATATCGATATCGATACGATACACTCACTACATTTTGTCAAAACTATGTTCAAGAGCAAGGTGAAGATCTGGGTCTTTGACCGACTGCGACGGAGCGCGATGCCTGCCAGTGGAGGACAGGACACTTATACCACGTAAACTTTTGGTTTACTTTTAGTTAAGATATACCTTTAAAAACTAAAAAAAAAAAAACTATTTAGTATAAGTCTTTGGTTAAATACGTTTATTTCAAAGCTTACTTATTACTGTTTTTTTTTTTCTAACTAGTTAATACTGTTGACCGGAAGGGCCTTTACTGCTTCACCGTGGCTTTGTGGGTGAGTGCTGAAGGCACTCAACCGCAAAAAGGTAACTAGCACGAGGGTTACCAAAGTGGTACGAATCTCGACTTGGCCGTTACCTGCGTGTAAAAAATTCCGTGGAGTTTTTAAACATTGCTAACCCTACATTTTTTATTTAATAATATTTAAGAAAAGAGGTTCCTTACAGGACCTTTTGTACCTGCGTGTTATGTGCAGGAGTATGTGTGCAGTGTTGTTTGTGTAATGCTTAATGCATGTTCAGTGTCACTGTATAGCGCTGGCAGTAGCGTCAAGAGCCTCCCCAGTTAGGGAATGAAGCACGTCTTGGGCTGCTAACGGAGATGGACCCAGAATGTGTGTGGTAGCAAAGTACCCGCGCTTCCCCGGCGACGGGAACGGCGGTTACGCATACGTATTACTATATATTCTATTAGTTAAACAAAACCAATTTAAAGTAATAAAGAAATTCACAACGATTATGTAAAAAGGTAACTAGGTCCAACAAAAAAAAAATAGTTTAGTAAGAATAAAAATAAAATCAAAACATTTCACAACCACATTTTTGTACTTGAGCCTACAAGGATACATAGTAAGGGTACTAAAATTTAAAAACATCAAGTTGATGTGGTATATATGCGATCTCTTCGTTTATAAATTAGTATATAAAACCATATTCTTTTTTTTTTCTAACCTAGCATTAGCTGTTGACTGGAAGCAAATTTCTACGACTCCAATCATAAATGTATGGTTCACTAGTAAATATTTTGAAAAAACTGGAAATTATTTAAATCCTAGAATCTCAACATATCAACCCTCCCCTGGTGGAAGTAGAAGACCCAGAGAAAATTAGGGGACATTGAGATAACGCAGAGGTGGCGTGGGCAGATTAAAATATTAGTCTAAAAGAGAAAAATATTAAGATACGGGACTCTAGCAAAAAATATATTCTTAAAATGGGCGGTGAGCAAAATAAGGCCGAGATACAGTGATTGAAATGGACAAAACTGCAAATTCTTATTATAAATCTTTATATATAAATCTTCAATTACATACACACGCACGCAAGTCACGGGCATAGGTTGTAAATCTGTATTAAAAATATCTATATTTGTAATATCCGATTGTTATAAAACTTTGGCAAGTCGTTCTACGTACACCCGCGAAGATGTTGACATTTAATTAAATCTTTCCATGACATCACTACGTATGTTAGTCACATCCAGTTCTCTAGCTTATACTAGTATCTTCGACTATATTTTTAGTATCATTTACCTATAAACCCTTGGTTAACTAAAGATTAACATAGTGAAGGAGTCTGTCTTTCACTTGAAAGCACCGGCAGTGTTCAACACGCGGTCATTTGAAATGATCTGTCTCAAACTTTATTGCAAATTGTACATCCGTGTTCCTTTTCTTTAGTTATTCAGTAGTTGAATGGCTCGGCAACAAAAAATTATATATATTAGTAGCTTTGTGCCCACGGCTGCGCCCGCATTTCATATAAATATTCACTATGTAATATAGTTTTTAATTTTTATACGGAACCCTATTTATTTTCCATATTTTTTTTGCTACTAACATTAAGCAAATATACCACCATTGAACAATGGGTCTTCACACGTTACCTTTTCAGTTTCAGTAAGTCCGCGACCACGGTTGGTAAAACCCAGCCGAAACGTCGGAATAGGAAAACGAAAAAAAAAATGTAACTCGTTATTCAATAAATGTATCTAAATATGGAACGCGAAAACTTACATTAAGCAAAGATATTTCTCACAAATTCAAATACCTGCCAGTAAAACTGGGTAATGAATCGGATTTTATACAATTTTTTATGAGTTTTAATTTTTTACGCGGAACCCTAATTATTCTGGAAAGTTAAAAGTACCCTAAGTTACCCGGAGTAACTTCAGGTATCTGCCAAAAAATGTCCCGTCAAAATACGTCCAGCCGTGCTGGAGATTACCCGGAAAATATAGACAGATCAGGCAGGCAGACATACACTAATTTAAAAAATTGTATTTTTGGTATTGGTATCGTATATACATTCATATCTATTTGTTTAAAAAAATATATTTTGACATTACAAACAGACACTTTAATTTTACTTATTAGTATAGATAATTATGGAGATTGAAGTGTCACTAGTGATGGCAGTGACCACATTATAATTTAAAAAAAAAACATGAAAACACTAAAAAAATTACAAAAATAAATTTTCCGATACCGGGAATCGAACCCGAGCCTCCTGGGTGAGAGCCAGGTATCCTAGCCACTAGACCATATCGGATAGTATTATTTTAATTGAAATTAAATATATATTATTTACTTTTTTTAAATGAAAAATAATAATATTATATGATAATTTACGTCCTAAGCTATTCTCTTTTGTAATATATTTTGATGTTGATGTCATTAAAAATAAATATGGAAATTTCAATAAAATATTTCACAAACGTAAATCATTTTTTTTAATTCTCTAACTCATTAATAAGATGTTAATCGATTTTTAATTATAATAAATGTATACCTATAAGATATTGGCAACAATTATTACTAAATAAGCAATCCAGTGCCATCTGTCCAATATTAACGTTATAAAATGTAATCTCTCTAATCATAAATTGATTCCGTAATAAATTCTATGATAATACACTAGATGGCGCTAATTAAAATAACCATTCTTAGTGCTCTCAATTTTTAGACCATGTAATTTTTTACTATTAAATTCTTGAGGTACGTACCTACTTAGAATATCAAGAATGGTGGACTAAACTTTGTGCAGAAATTTTGTTTAGCAATACAAACTGACTTTTTGATTTGTGTGATTTTTTACAAACAAAATAATCCTGGTAAATTCACCAACCCATTACCACTGCTAACCATAACTAATCTAAAAACAAAAATATCACATTCTAAGCCTTTTTTTGCAATATAGATTTGGTAGGTAGGTACATACATTTTCAAATTATTTTAAATGTTGCTTGAAAGTTGTATTGATATTTTATTCTTTGCATAGGAAGTTCTCAATGAAAATTATAGATGTCACTTTATTAAATAATTTTGTTAACAATTTAGTTATTGACTCTGATTCACACTGTAAATGTATATTTACTATAAAAACTAGTTAGTTTTGAAAGTGGTAAAGGTTTTAAAATAATAATTTCTTAAACATTAGTTTTTTTATTTGTATGAACCTAATTTACGCATGACGATATATTTGCATGTAAATATATACACAGTAACTTAGTCTACATAAAAAGAAACGATTTAAAATCTGGCTCCACTAGATTGTCCAAAACGTATAATTTCATTAAATAATATAGTCATTCCCATGGATTGTCATCGAGTGTGTCGTTAACGGCATCTTTCATTTTGTGAAATTTCTTCCTATTCATTCTACTTTCTACAGCGCCTTCGAATATTTCACCTTTGTTAAAGTCATCCGCAGCTATTATAGGTTTAAATCCTTCATCGACTGTTTTAATTCTACTGCCTTGGACATCTTTAATCATTTTCACTCTCTGTAGTGTACGAAACGGATAATAAACATATTTAACACCATTAACCGTCTTGTACTTTGGTATCACATTTACGTTACTTCGTCTTTTATTGGACACTCCGAATAGTTTATTTATCCAATACGTATAAGTATTGTGAATAATATCCATTAAATCTCTTTTCTTTCTTGATTTCGGTATATCAGTTATTTTATTCCTTATAACTTCATTCAGTGTTCTGATAGGAGATAATATGCTTTTTTTATTATCAAAGTGACTATAACTGACAATGGGTGTAACGTAAGAGATAATTGGTTTGTTTCTATCCTCTATTTCGTAAATCGATCTACTTTGCCATTGGGCGTTTGCATCGTAACCGCCTCCTGCATAGTCTTGGCCACCTGGATTTCAAACGATTTCAATATTATATATTTTGTTATCAGTTCAAGTCGATTTTAGTACTATATTGGGATTATACCTGCAGGCATCCAAGCACCACCCCCTCCGCCACTGGCTGCCCAAGCCTACAATGACACAATATGCTGTAGAAACAAATGGATTAGGTACTATTAGGTACCTATGACAGGTTCTTTTTCATTTTCAACTATTCCTCTATCAATCAAAAGATAGAAGAGAATCGGGACCTATTAGAAAGAACTGGATTTTTTTTTTTTTTAATTTAAAAAATTTAAGCGTGTATGGTTGTATTGGTTGATGGTACACTAAATTAAAGTGTCATCCATTAATTACGTGATGTTTTTATTAGCAATTTTTGACCACGCTTGGTGATACGTGGTGAGGTTTTAGGTGAAAAACCTACCAAATATCACGTATATATTTTTTTTTGGTTCAAAGTATCATAAGTTTTCAAAAAATTATATTTGGATGCAGCTATAACCTAATTTCACTGTAGAAAATTTTGAAAAACCGTTACTTTGCAATACGGCTAGTCAAGATCACGAGCTGCTTCTAGGGTTCTAGACACCGCACGATCCACAAAAAAAAGTACGCTTGATATCTCCCTGCTCCCTTCCCTCCCCTTCGAGCGTCACGTGATTAATGGACTATTCCTAATTTATACCTATTGCTCCAACAAGATGTATATGAGTAAATTCCGATTCATATCGTGATAATCTGCCTACCTAGTGAAATAACAAAAAAAAGTAATGTAAAGGATTCTTGAAGAAATAGTTTTTAATTACCGCATCACTACCAGCACCAGATCCTCCACCAAATGCTCCTCCGACGCCCTTTTTCTCCAATATCTTCATAAGTAGCATCATCTTTTAATACAAATAGTATTCCGTTATTAGACATTTTAGTTTCTTTATGACGTAATAGTACTTTTATATTATATAAATGTTTAATTACCTTTGATACCATAAATGACATCATACTAAACATCATTCCTTTGAATGACATCATTCCCATCATGCCCATCATTGCTGGGATCATCTAAAATGAAATTTATTTCATATACAAATAAAATAAATAAAATTTGTTTTTTTTGGTAAATACATTCATATGCAGTTTTTATCTATTTTGATATTACAAACAGACACTTCAATTTTATTTAATTGTATAGATTTTTTTAAACCAATAAAGTGGCAAACAGCCATATAATCTATCTGATGGCAAGCGGTCACCGTAGCCTATAGAAGCCTGCAACACCAGAGGTATAACGTGCGCGTTGCCAACTCTTAGATTACATGAATTTCAAGTTTACAATGAATCCTTCTTTCACATCTAAATGCTTTCTCGTTTCATTAAATGACTTACGATCATCAGTTTCATTTTCATACACATCATAGCCATCATCATCATCTTCTTCTTACCACCGTCGTGATCACCATGATCACCACCACCTCCACCGCCTTTCCGCTTTTTTCTACCAACGAATTCTTCCACTGTAACACGAACACGTTAACAATTAATTTCATTTATTTGTCAATCAAGTAATAAAGAATATTTATATAAACAAGCTATTTTTAGAAGCATACTCCATTTTTCACCTTTCGTTTCTAGCTAAAAAAATACAAGAGACACTTTTTATTCTTATCAGATAAAAATATAATATGTTAGTGTATTATCAAACCTTACTTGGAAAAAAGGAAATTTTTATAGAATTTTACTTCTAAACTTTGTTTCTTTACTCTAAATTTATATAATCTGTTATATGGAATTTAATTTCATTAAAGGGTTTTCAATTACGTACCATTATTAGACATAGGTATGTCATTTCCTAAAGCGCTGAATTTTAAAACATGGTTGCTGAAAAAACCGTTAACCGCTTTGTCAATCATAAGCTCCAATTCTTCTGAATTATTGGTAGAATTCTCGTCTGACTTAATATTGTCTTCTAATTTGCCAGCTGTATTTATTTTCACTACAAAATCAACAACTTTACTTACGTGTTTATTATTATTTTTTATTGGATTTATATATGGATCATTAAGAGGATATCCTAGCGAATTCCATATAAACGTAGTACCCTGTTTTCTCCCTGGATAATATTATGATAAATATTATCATGCCAAATAATATACATCCACCAATGGCATGCCCGTACGTTTTCATTTTTTCCATAAATTAGTTATTATAGAAACTAGGAGCCTTTAGAAATGAAAAAAATACTTGATTTTTACCGTCATATTCAGAAGTTCGTCAAACAAATTTGATGGATAAAATTAAAACAGAAAAATTTAAAGCCATAGCCGAAGTCTTTGTTATTCTACAATTAAAAGAATATCAAAAATCGGTTTAGTGTTGGAGGAGGAAACAGGGTACTACGAAGTCATGCTTTCGTCTATTTTGCATACGGTAAAATCAGCTCGAGCTGCAGTTGTCCCTTTCGTGCTTTATAATTCTTTATTTAGGGCGTAACGCGATAGCAATAGCTTTCTGACATACCTACTTTTCTGACCGCATGTCAATCAACAATAAGTTCAAGCCGGTTTTAATGTGCAAAGATTATTACATTAACTATAGTAATGTCTGGACATAACATCCCTCTCTAAGATTCCGTTAAAACCATTTGTACCTACGAATTTCTACATAAAACACATTTTTACAATAAAAAAACCAGATCGAGTTTCTTGCGAACCGGTGTAGTTTTTTGACGTCCTTCAGGACCCAACGGTAATACTTATTTTTTTGATAATACATACATAACATCAAGCCTCTCTCCCATAATGGTAGGCAGAGACCAAATACTTCCTCTTGCTACTATCCTGACAGACATCTTTCGCTTCTTCTACTTTCATAAGCACCTTCATACATGCTCTTCGGTTATGGGTACTTTTGACCTGGCCTTTCTCCAGAACGTCCTCGATCTGGTCGAGATACGTTCGCCTAGGACGCCTCTTACCAGCCTACCTTGTCACAGTCGTCTTGTAAATTTGTTTCATCATTCTTCATCCATCCGCGATGCACATACCAATTAGGCATCTTTCAATATCTTTTTTGATAATTAATTGTTAAAATAAGATTTTTTTATTATAACCCTTGTATTTACTTGAACAGTACTTTTTCCATTTATTTTATTCGTATTGTTAACAGTGATATTGTTATTGCTTTACTAATATAATTGAACAATAATATAATTGAGGAATCTTAAATAAATTACTTACCAAATTTCACAAAATCACCAACAACGGAAACCTCACTCAAATTATTTAGCTCCTTTATGTACAACAAAGTTTTCTTTTGCAGGCACGTATATGATAAACGAAAGAAACATTCTGTGTAAACACCATTGAAGACATTGTCCGGTTCATTTCTAAATTCATTTATTGTAATGTTGGAATCTTTAGTATTTCTCTGTACGGCTATAGCATCGACTAAATACACAATACAGAAAATATGAATAAACATAATCGTCTCCATAATTCTTCAACAAAATTACTATTCAAATGAAAAGCTTAACACTGGGTGAAGGTTATTTATTTATTTTCATTGTGTTTATAGGATTTAAGGTCAAACAAAACCGTTTATAGTTGGAAAATATTTAATTTCGCAATCGAATGTGGCGTCTAAGTGATATTTTTTGCGGTTTTTTCTCAAAGCCCTGTCTAAGTATGAAGCGAATACACCAGGATCTTGTGGTTTACGTACTGCATTGTATTGTAAAATATATCATATCTCATTGGTAATAAAACTCACAATTGATTGTAATCCATACGCTAATATCATGTCGATAGGATTATATCACATTTTTCAAATCTTCATACAACATACAAACAAAATGGAGGCTTTTCTCTTAGAACATTCGTAAGTTTTTGTGACGTTCTAGAATTCATGTCTTGTGTTATTGTTTACAAAATATAATACTACTTCACTCATACATAATAATCAAAGTAATTTTTGAAGTTAAACTTCCTTTGACGCGTTAGGGAAAAATGATGAGAGTACATTATTACGATGCACGCGCGCACGTCGTCACGAAAAAACGCTGCCCTGAAGTTAGCTGTCAACGTTATAGTTTTTTTGACACATTTTGTTACACACACATCTTTTTCTTTTTTTTTTACTAACTAGCTAACGCTGTTGGCCGGAAGGGCTTTTACGACTTTACCGTGACTTTGGGGACGAGTGCTATAGTCATTTTCGTCCATTCTAAGCACTCACAAGTCTATTCCTGATGTATCAATCAACATGTTATTTAGTACTATATGTGTGCCCGCGGCTGCGCTCCTGTTTCTAATATTCTTCACTACGTTTTAATTTTTTTTACAGAACCCTAATTATTTTCGAAAATTAAAAGTATCCTGAGTTATACGGGAGTAACTTTAGCTATCTACCATAAAAGTCCCGTTAAAATCAGTCTAGCCGTCCTGGAGATTACCAGCAACAAAAAGTCAGACAGTCATAAAAAAATATTTTTTTGGTATAGGTATCGTATATACATTCATATCTACTTAGTTACAAAGTGTTGTTTTGACATTACAAACAGACTCTTCAATTTTATCTATTAGTATATACGCGTGAAATAATAAAATTCATAAAAATGTGAATAAAATACGATTTAATGGACAGTTTATTGACAAGTGTTTGCATTTGTGAGAAATATCTTTTCTTTCTGTTAGTACTAGAAAAAATTATTTAGGGTCAATAATAGTGACAATGAAAACTATACTTTCCAATGATTATTTAAGAAGCTATATTAGGCAGTAAAGAATTGTGCGGAATAGAAAATATGATTCGCGGGCACACAGCTAGTAATTAATATAAATAAAGCCGAAAATCTCACTTTAGTATAAGTTTAATATTTTTTTTTTTTTGGAATTTATCGATTTCTCACATACATAGCTATCAGGAACACGAGATACTAAAGTTGGAGACATTTTTTTACACCGTTTAGTCTCAGAGCTTAGACCACAATCTCACCTGATGTTAAGTGACGATATGGTTCAGGACGGTAAGCATACTAAGCCTAGAGGTACTGGTTCTCAAGTGATGCTGCCGGAACACACCTATTGGTATTTGGCGACAGGATTTCAAACTTGAGGTTGGTAGCTGCGCCCAGGCGAGCATTATTAGTGAATGCCCTACCAACATACTATGGTTTCCTCACGATGTTCCTTCACCGAAAGCTCAGGCTAATTTTTTTAGAGTTCGATAGGTGAACTTGAACTCGGAACCATTGACGTAAAATCCGACCGCGCTATCCACTGCGCCATCATCGCATCACGATGAACTATTGATTCCACTGTACAGTTGTACATAAATTGATCCCAAAATAAAGTTTTATTAATACAAATATTTATTCTATAACGCTCTTTTATTAAAAATGAGGTAAGCACAGTAATTTAAATAACTTAGAAGTAAGATAAGAAATTATAGTAAAAACAATTTTCACTCGGTTATAGAATTATTCGAACACAACTATGTTTTTTCCAATAATAATGTCGTAATATTAAACAAAAAATAAAATATATAAATAAAAATTAAAACATTTATGTTCTATTTGTATAAAAATACTTAAATAAAAAATATTTCTTTTTGGTGTTTTAATAAATACTAACAGTTTTAAATATCACAGCTATAAATACCGCTCTCAATATTACATTGTAATAAAATAATAAATAAATAAAAATAGGAAAATAAAAGCAATAACATTATAAATACAGATAACATAAATATTTACACAATAATAAAATCATCAAATACGGTGGGGATGATAGATTTAGTTTTTTTTTTATTTATTCATAAAATTATAATAGAAAGTACAAATTTTAGTAAATCGTTTAATAATTACGGCAATAAATAAATAACCTTATTATAGCAAGCATAATAAACAAATTATTTAATTAAGAGATAAATTAATAATTCTAAAATAAATTAACCTTTTCATTACGCAGTACGCAGAAGTTCAATCATTTCTCAAAAGTCTCATGGCGATTTTTATCAACCAAAAACCTTTCAAGATATAAAATGTTCCATTTATTCCAGAGTCCATTTTTCATTATTGTTAGTACTGCATGAATATTTAAACGTAATCCCTCCTAAGCACATCGATTTTACATTCCCGTATTAACTTGTAGGTGCATCATAACTTTCATAGGGCGCGTAGCTGTTGTAACCTAAGTCATAGGCTCTTCTGTAGCCACCATGATGACCATGCTCATGTTCGTGGTGCTCTTCGTGGCTGTGGGAGTGGTGATGGGACACCTCGGGTTTGGTGATGATCTCGTATGTAGTGGACTTATGCCCTCCACCGCCTTTGAGACCGACAAGGGCGGACAGTAGAAGTGACATGAGAGCTGTCATCAAAGCTTTACCAGCAAGCAAAGCCAACGCACCTAAAGCAGCAGCTCCTAATGTTCCTGGAATTGAAAAACAATAATATATATAAATAGTAAATGACAATACAATTTATTATTATATTAAAACATAACGCAGTGCCTCTAGATATACCTATAAACGCGATGGTAGAACATATGCTATATTTTCATGCTCCTATCCGAAAGATATCATTCATATCATGTACTATCGTTTAGATACTATGATAAGCAGAATATCAGGTGACATTTTGCCAATAAATTACCATGTTTGTCATGGCTTTCAGCGCTACAGTTCGACATATTAATGCCTATTAAACTACTAAAGCTAGACTAAAATAGTGTGAACAGGGTAGTATAAAATGGAAGTGGAAATGATGGAAAAAATAAGACGTATTTGAAGATATATAGGTTTAACAACATAAATCTTGTTTGAGATATTTAAGCAAGGATGACGCAAAACAGTTAAAATGAGATTAAATTGAATGATTTTTATATGATGGTAATGTTATTAGTAGCTTAATTTCTAATTACCAAAATCAAATAGCTATTTTACCAATAAAAAAAGAAAAATTTTGCCATCAACTTTTAGCTTCAATTCGTTTGTGTGATATGCGGGATACAAATTGATATTACTTGGACATTTCAGAAAAGTATGTATCATACTTAAGTCCCAGTATGATCGAACATCACTACCAAGTTACAGATATTAAGTTTAAGATCATGATTACTTTAACAGACTGATGCTTATTAAAAAAAACAGCTGAATTTTCAATTTATGGCTAACTAACAATGCGAATAGATGAAAACATCCGGACACCATACTATGATTCTATCGCCATGTCATCTTTCTCCAAAAGCTAAAGCACTTTTTGTATCATTTATCAGTCATTATAATATTGAACGTTCTTTCAAGTTACCTTTCATCATCAACGCAGCAGCTAGCAGTGCACCGCCATCACCTTTTTTTCCACCACCACCCAGTCCACCTCCACCAGATTTTCTAGCAACAGACTCCTTATCTCCCTTTGCCGCATCCATTGCTTCCTTCGTCGTCTGAGGATCAAGCAATCTATATCTAAGCGAATGGCCATCTAAATAATCCTGTAAGCGGTACAGTAAGAACCTATTTAATTTCTCCTCTGGTTTTCCAGGAAATTGTCTCGATAGTTCTGCGGCCATTTCTTCTTGGCTCAGGCCATTTGTCTGATTCTCCTTAACGATACTTAGGCCTGGCATCAAATGGAGCTCATCGCGAGAGCTCAAGTCTTCGATGAAAGACAATACGTGTATCTTCAAGCATTTTGAACTTAACAAACTACTGCATTCTTTATTCAGAGGTCCAGATCTACCGGTCCGTTCGACGTTCGATGTATTTTTAACTTCATCTGCGATTGTATTTGTCTCCGTTCCGTCCACAACACCGTTTGAATTATGCACGCAGTACAATACTACAACAATTGCAACGACCGCAACATTTTTGTTAAACATTTTCACTGTAATATAAAACACAGCACTTTCGATTTAATACAAACACATTTCGTTGCAAGATCCACAATGTACTGTGCCCCGGGATCAATTTCCAATTTATTTTATACTCTTTGAAACAACAAAAAGACAACGATAGGTAGAAAAGGTAGCGCAGAATAAAAAACAAACGCTATGGAACGTTTATTGTCCGCACTAAAGCGTAGTGCTTTCAAAATAAAACACAAGATATCATAAAGAATGGAAAATTTGAAAGTGGTTCTAATTTCATCGTCGGTAATAGGAATTGAGTTATTTAATTTGTGTCATTAAAAATCACTATTGATTTAACTGTTTCGTAATCTGATAAGCCGTTAAATAGTCTCGATTATCTAAATAAGGTGAGAAACATTATAATAGAAAACAAGAAAATATTTATTGTAAATAACTCTGAAGGTATATGTATAGGTAAATTATTTTAAAAGCAAAAACTACAATTCGCAAATAAATAATGTTTTAAAGATTTAAACGAAGTACTAATGATAGAATCACAAATGACGATAAATTAACACAAATCAATACTCTGGTTGCAATGGTATCAAGAAGATAGTTATTATAAAGATAACAATGTAGAAATAGACATAGTGTTACAACTTTTATTACCTTATGATGGTAACAATTTGAATTTGTAATAATAAGAGATTTAACAAAATGGTTAATAAAAGTAACGTTAGTCCATAGTTTATGGTCACTTGTGCAAATTAAAAAATACACTCTAGAAATATTTATATTGGTCTTATTTATAACTAACTACGTTATTGCCTCATATACAAAGGTACTGTCATTTGAAACTTTTGAACATAACGAAACCGAATGCGTACATAAACTTCATCACGCCTTTCTCCCGTCGGTGTAGGTAGAAACGTTCTACCACTTGCTACGATTTTGACAGACTTCTTTCGTATCTTCTACTTTCATAAGCGCTTGCGTACAGGCTCAACGCTTATAGGTACTTTTATTTAATACTTTTACAGAATAAATAAAATAACCAACGTACAGTTTCTTTTACCTCTACTTTCTGCCATCGTACGGCTCGCTATCGGAATGGAATTCAACACCATATTTTGGTGCCAAAAAACCATGAAAGGTGCGGCCCACAGAAGTGTCCTTCCGTGAACGGTCAGGATGTGAAGTGAGCTCCATGCAGCATTATTTGCAGATGAATATAGAGAGAGATCTAGACAAAGAATTTCTTAAAAGATGGTAACGCGCATGGTGTCGCTTTCATCTATATGCTAGCTTGAAAGCATATCGGATCGTATGTTTATCACCTTTGCATTTACAGAAAAACACAATGTAAATAGGTTATTATTTTTAATAACATGTTAGATAAGCTTATATTAATTCGAATCAATACTAAAAGTGAAAAAAAAATTAAAACCAATTCATACAGCTTTCTCTTTCAATTTTAAATCACAAACCAAAAAAAAAACATTGCGGTTTTGCTCTATCACTGGTTGAAAGTCGATCAGTCTTGTTATTACTGAGATCCATTTGTTATTTGTTTTATATAATATTTATCTCTACTAGTAAATCTGTCTCGGAATAAAAGTTCCAAATAAACTTCAGGTAAACTATATTTTAATCCAGTGTAAAAATTATTTTTGCATGTCTTATTACATTCAGTGGTGTAAATTTTACTTTTGTAACAATATTTTTTTTGAATAAACTTTAGATGTGAATTATAATCTTATCTTAAAATAAATCTCTAACTATTTTTCAAAAACAAAGTACCCTAAGTTACACGCAGTAACTTCAGCTATCTACCAAAAAAGTCCATAAAAAAACTGTGATTAAAATCCGATTCAATGTACAGATTTACTGGCTGTTGTTTTAGTTTGTGAGAAATATTTTTGGTTTCTGTTAGTACCAAAAATAATTCAGGAAAGTTATTAGGGTTCCGTGTAAAAAAATTAAAACTCAAGAAATTGTGAATAAAATAAATTTCAATGGATAGCATCATCAAAACATTATTTTCCAATGATTATTTAAAAATATTTTACACGGTGAAGTATATATGAAACGCAGGCGGAGCTGCGGGAACACACCTAGTTAATTATATTTTAAAACAACCAACGGAGCCGTAAGATTTATATTTGTTATATCAACTATTATTGTGTTATTTGTCCTGGAGATCTTTGAGGGAGACTTATGTCCAGCAGTGGACGTCTTTCGGTTGAATAGATGGATGGATGGACATCAACACGAGAATGCGACCTTGTTATTTTATGTTAGTATTTAGGAGTTCTCAGTGTGATTATACTTTGGTTAATTTTGATGGCTCGGGAGACGAAGGAGTCGGAACGGGTCATAATGTTCACTTATTAAGTCTTAGTTTTTTTTCTTCAAAATATGCTAATACTTACTATGTTATTATTGTGGGGATGGGGATAATAGGGATAGGGATAGGGATTCAAAATTGTTTCAGATTTTGGTATCATGATACATGAAAGGCTTCTCAAATGATTACGACAAAAATTGCTACATGAACTTACTATGATCCCATTAAAAATCCCATGATTTAAGTTAATGCCAATTTTCATATTTTAAACCAAAATATTAATTTACCGTGTGGTGGCGGCTAATAGTACCTCGTACCCGTGGGTGTCGTAAAAGGCGACTGAGTGATAAACAAGGGGAGGGGCAGCAGTATCCTCTGAGTATCACAAACAGCTACTGCGATCGACAACCCTCCTACCAAGAGTGGCGATTATGGCAATTCCCCCTTTTTTGGGGGAGACCTATGTCCAACAGTGGACGTCTTTCGGTTGAATCAATCAATTAATTTACTTAGTATGCTAAATAATGTAAATTTAATGAGTAATGATAAAGAGATAACGGATTTAATAAATCAGGGTTATTGAAAAAAAAAAAAAAACATATATAAATTTTTTACATAATTTATTTCTTTGGGTGCTGAAGAATTTATAGCAGACAATTAAATATGTTCACAGAAATTTTATAATATAAATATTTTATAATTATTACTTACAATTATATAGAATAAAACACATAATTGTTAATATAACAATTCATACATTTAGAAAATTAACAATTTTTATATTCTTTACTTTAAATCATGTTTTTTTACATAACAAACAATGAAAATGTAAATAAAAAAAAATCCTTACAATTATACTAATAAATACAACAAAATAAATTAGCATATTATACACAAATACATAACCTTTTTTTTATAAATATAAATTGTGATATATAGATACTATGAATAAGTTAATATATAGATTAATTACGTTTATCTAACATGATATAAATGAAATATACGTATGAATAGAAACAAAGTTATGAAGTTTAAATAAATGAAAAATACTTTTATAAAGCCAAGTGAACTTAATGTAAAAATAAATAATTTAAATAAATAAACAATCGTTGACGTACATTAATCAATGATCCGAATTTGTACTAAATAACTATAACTCAAACGCAGACACACAGCTCTTCGTACTTATATATTGTTAACATTGTTTTTTTTTCAAATAGCTCAAAAGTACTTGAATATTAAATTAGGTGAAAATTGTAACTACATTTATCTATCAATATTCTCTTTAAAAAGGATTGCTGCATTTATTATGTAAAAAACAAACACTCAAATTATATTATTATAAATAACAAATTTAAATAAGTCATATTAAGTAGAAATGCGAAAACTATCAAACGTCACAATCTATTTTTAAAATAAATAATGACTAATTAATAAAGAATTTCTATCAAATGTAATATTTTTAGTTGTTTTTAATAATTAAATATTTCTATCGTTTCCTAAGATTTAAATTCCTCCCGTAACCAGAATGGCCATAGCCGCCGACGTCTTCGTGGGCAGTCGAATGCGAATGGGAGTGCGTGTATATAGGTTTGGAAACGATCTCATATGTTGTCGACTTCTGGCCACCGGACAGCGATTTGAGGCCGATAATCGCCGATAGAAGGAGCGACATCATGGCCGTCATCAGAGCCTTACCGGCCAACAAAGCCAACGCTCCGAGACCGACCGACATTAGCGTGCCTGTGAATGAAAAACAATTGATTTTTATTTCTATTAAGAATATACGCGGTCGGCATAAAATTTTAGGTATTTCAGAAATGTATTGCTATTACATAGCATAAAAGGGACAACTGCAGCTCGAGCTGTTTATAACTATGCAAAATAGACGAAATCATCACTTCGTATTGCCCTGTTTCCTCTTCCAAAACTGCGTCGGTTTTAATTTTTCTTTCAATTATAAATTAAGAAAGACTTTAGCTTATAAGATTTTTATTACGTGAATTTTTTTTTAAAGAAGTCTGAAAACGAAGGATAAATTCGGTCATTTCGAAGGCAGTCAATAATAATGAATTTATGGAAAAAATCAAAACACACGGGCGTAGTGGTATACATATTATGTATATTAAATGGCACACAAATATTTATTATATAATATTGCCATTACTCAAGGTAGACGTTTGTATGATATAAAAGCCGCCCGGATTTTTCTTTTAATATAAAGTCAAGAAAATGAGTACACTTTATCAGTTGTTAAATAAAATAAGTATACTCCAAGAATGATAATGAGAATCTATAATCAACCGGCATCAAACTAGCATAATGGCTGGTTTATATTTATCATGTAGGCTTTAGTTACGTTGGTCTGCATATAAACTTTCTAATCTCAGCATGTGATGCATTTTTTTATTATGTGCATAAAGGCCGCGACTCAGTCTTGCACATAAGTAGTACGACCCCTCACAAAGGCCGTCAATCTATTGTTGCCTGGTCCCGGTCTTGTGGCACCCGCATCCAGCGGATTCCTTTCATCAAACCGTCGGTCCACATTGTGGGAGGCGTACACACACTGCGTCTTCTGGTACGCGCAGCCATTCGAGAACCCGTTGGCAACATCATTCATCGGTTTGTGAGCAAAATGCCCAGCCCACTGACACTTAAGTTTAGCATAGAAAATGTCGGTTACTTTGGTTCCTCTGCAGATCTTCTCATTCCTGATTCGATCACGCAGTGAAACTCCAGTCATAACCCTCTCCATTGCCGTTTGAAAACTTATTAGGCTCATTGTAAACGGCCGTACAAAGGCCGTACTACTCCAGATTTTAGTACGTCGCATTTGCGATAGGGCAATGTTGCATTTTTGATTTCGTTCAGTATTAGTCTCACCGGATCAATCGACGTGGTTCGAATGAATCTTACGTTATCTTACGGCGAAAAAAATTTATCTACTAGTGTTAAGTTTGAAAATCTGTGCAGGTTTGAATTGCCACTACTTCTAAGCTTAGCGTGTTTCCGCGCATCGTCACTTAACATCAGGTGAGGTTGTGATCAAAAGCGGTAAGTCTATACTGTATAAATGATGGAAGCCTTTGGAACAATAATACCCGTGGAAGACATATTGTTATTATTAAATATGGTGATACATTATTAGTGCAATCATTTTTGAAGCGATGATTGCGTGGTGGATACCTGGCCGGATTCCACGTCAATGGAGGCGGGTTCATACTCACCTATCCAACTCTAAAATCAGTCTGAGCTTTTGGTGAAGGAAAACATCATGAGGAAACCATAGCATGGTGGTAGGGCAGTTTCTAACAATGCTCACCTGAGTAACTACCACCCTCAAGTTTGAAAACCTGTCGGTAAATACCAATAGGTGTGTTCCGGCAGCTTTAATTGAAAACCAGTACCTCTAGGCTTAGTGTGCTTACCGTCCTGGACCAGACCGTAACTTAATATTAAGTGAGATTGTGGTCAAAGCACTGAGCCTATACCGTGTAAAAAAAAGTGCCTGGATAATAAACACTAGCAAATTTACCAACATGTACATATGTTTTACACGAATTATAATTTAAGATATTAATAAGAGTTATCAAATTTTTTACGCAGGTTTTTAAGTGTGGCGATAGATTTGATAATAGAAAGAAAAAGCACTTTTATACTATATAGTTTCAGTACTTTGACCACAATATCACCTAATGTTAAGTAACGATGTGGTCGAGGATGTTAACACGACAAGCCTATAGATGTTGGCTGCCAAGTAGTGCTGCCGAAACACACCTACTTGATGCCAGGTTTGATTATGGTAACTACCCATGACGGTATTAGAGAAAACCATGCCACGATGTTGTGATTTTATTATCTTTTCTTTCATCGAGAGCTCAGAATCATCTATACTTATAAATATAACTTAAAGTGTTTGTTTGTAAAATCAAAATAATAACTTTTAATTAAATACATATCAATGTGTATACGATACCAACATCTATAACGAAAACATATTTTTTAAAATTCTTGTCTGTCCTTTTTTTTTGTTTGTACCAGCTAATCTCTGGAACGGCTGGATCAATTTTGACGGTACTTTTTATTTGGCAGATAGATGAAGTTACTGCGCTTAACTTTTTAATAAAAATAGGATGCCGTGTAAAAAAATTAATTTAATTGTAAACAAAATACGATTCGATGGATATCACCATTGAAACATTATTTTCCAATGATGATTTAAAAACTGTATAAATCATATATGAAACGTAGGCGGTGCCGCGGACACACGGCTAGTTATGAAATAAGTGGAATCGAGTCTAGGTCCATAAAAGCTGAATTCATCTGTACTATCACTGTCCTTAAGATATCTGTGAAGGAACAGATCCAAGTTTCAAGGCCCGATTTGGATGAGAATCTGAAAGGACCGTTTCCTTATGTCATCTATTATCGTAACGGACGCCCGCGACTTCGTTTGCTTGTCTTAAATTAATTTAATATGGGATGTGTCCTGATTTTGTTTTGTTTTTTAGCATATCATTTACCGAACGACGTATGCTTTCCTTCCCTACACTTTCATTCATATTTATTAAACCATTTTTATATACATAATGATATAAATTATTTTATATCGATTGCTTTTTAACACATACTTCTAAATTTTTAATTATCTTTATTAGTCTATCAATTATTCCTTCTACAAAGTTTGACTTTTTCCGTGTATAAAGACTTACAAATTTTCTTTAAATAAATACATGTAGGTACAAAAAAAGCCTACAAACCTAATATTGGTATGATTGATTGATTGACTCAACCTTTTGACATCCACTGTTGGACATAGGTCTCCTCCAAAAAGGAGGGGAATTGCCATAATCGCCACACTTGCAGGCGGGTTAGCGATCGCAGTAGGTGTTTGTAGTACTCAGAGGATGCTGCTGCCCATCCCCTGGTTTATCCCTTAGTCGTCTTTTACGACATCCACGGGAAGATATGAGGTGGTAATATTCTTGGCCGGCACCACACTCTAATTATATCTTTATCGCTAATACATTCAGCACTAAACGATTTCAAGAGAGAATGGTAATTTTTTATGTTGGTTTATTTCATTACTAGCTGTGCCCACAACTTCGTCCGCGTGGAATAGTGACTTTGGGCAACATTTTTTGGATGTATCTTTTGGTTTATTTTGGATTATAATCACCGTCGTTACATCGTATAGCCATTGGGAAACATAGCATACAGGCTGCTAAGATTATTAACATGTGACAAAGCCACATAAAGCTGACCGTGCGAAAAACAGCTAATACTTAGATCCACATCCACAACTTTTAGCGTCTGACCATGGGCTTTATTAATTGTCATCACAAAACTGGTCATAAGCTCACTGGTAACTGGACTCGTTTAAAACTAAACGGAAACTTGATTGGAATGAGAGGAACCCGGGGAATAAATACACTATCACCTGTTAAAATCTCTGCTTCTATCAGGTTTCGCAGGATCAGAAATTTAAAAGTGAAAATTTCACTTAATGTATGTTTCACTCATGTATGTATGTTTCACTCATGTATTAATCGCAAATTACTAAATTGTTTTTTAAACATAAAATTTAAATATAAAAATTAAGAACTTGTATAAACTTGTATTTACAGTTTAACTAATAAGACGTGTTTACCTAACTTGAAAACAAATTAACCTATACTATATACATACAATATGTATTTACAAACCCTAAAAATATAAATAAATGAAATATGCTCACAGTCAGTGTTATCGAATGCAACGAAAAGCGGCCCGGCTCTGGGCGTACTTTATATAAACATATATATACAACCCAAATATGCCAGCCTAACCTGAACCCTATTTCATATGAATGATGCTATAAATCTGAGGTCAACTTAAATTGGAATTTTAAAATTTCCGAAACTGATCATTTTTAGCTTCTATTTATTATCATATTATTATTATTATATAATCATACTTTTATATAGACTATTATGGAGTTTAGTAAAGTTTCAGTCAATGCATCTGAACAGAGAAAGAATTTAGATAGAATAAATGTTCGACGTGATTATTTAAATTGACATAACTTTTTTATTTATGTACCGATTGACATGAAACAAACACTAAATGTTAAGTGAAGATTTCTAAAATGTATTAGTGAAAATTATATCTAAATCGGATAAGCCGTTTCTGAGATTAGCGTGCACAAACGCACAGACAAACAGACAAAAATTTTAAGAATCATTGTTTTGGGTGCTATTTGCGTTTATAAAGGTCCTAATAATATTTTTTCTCATATATCTTCCATGTACAGACAGCGATCCGTTACATTTTTATTATATGTATAGATTATTCTCGTAATGATTTCCATATAACCCATGTAACAAAATACATATGTAAATTAATCGGAGATAAATTTTTATTACATTCTGTCTAAGGGAACATTGTTACAGAGAATAAATTAACTTCACATTTTTTAATGACAAAAATGATCACAAAAAAACGTAAAGGAAAAATGTACACGAGTGACATTTTGCTCAATTATTTCTACGCTCCGATTCATATAAGACATAGGCTGAGTTATTTACAAATACCCATAAGTTAAATAAACAGCTAAACATAAATTGACATAAAAGTATTATTTAAAAGTTAGGAATAAGATAATTCGCTAAAGTTACTGACTATTTCTAGTTATGAATAATGTTTTTTTTTTCAGGTAACAAGAATATCGATCATTATAGGTACTACATTTATGAAAACGTTTCCAAATTGACTAAAATATATTTTTTTATTTAATTACGATAAAATCAATGTGTCTAAATATGTGAAAAGAAAACATTGATTAAATAAGAAACAAAAAATTAAATTATTACCACTGAACATTTATTCTAACCTTGTTAATTTTATTTTAATTAAACGGAACTATGAAGTCCTAGATAATTTCAAACTGTTATTTCAAAATTAACATACCTTTCATTAAAAGCCCTGCGGCTAAAAGTCCTCCCATACCACCTTTCTTACCACCACCACCAAATCCACCTTTGGCCCTAGCTTCTCCGACCAAAGCTTTCGCTTCCTCAGCTGCACTGTCGTCAAGTAACCTTAATTTAACTGTGTGAGTATCTAAATAATTCCCAAGCGTATACAAAAGATACTTGTCTAATCTTTCGTCCGGCTTTGTAGGTAAAGCTCTGGCTAATTCTGCAGCCAACTCTTCAGATTTAGTATCGTTTTCTCCATTTGTTTCTTTTACAATACTGACACCTGGCAAAAGCTGGAGTTCATCTTTAACGTTCAGTTTTTCTATCATCGAAATTGCTTCGATTTTCAAACAGGTCGGACTAAAAATCCCTCCAGCGCATTCTTTTTTAACTTTTGGTGTTTCTAAAGCAGGTGATACTGTTTTCACCACATTAAGAGTTTCAGGACTGGGTAAAGCTTTGACAATTATTGCCATTGATAAAAACAAATACCCGGAATACATCATTATACACGTTTGTAGCTAAATAAATAACGAAACAGTTTGATAATACATTTTGTCTCTACCACTTTATATATGTCTCGTGTAGGTGGATTATTAACACTGAGTACTTTTATATCTATTATACTTTCATAGTAGGCTGACTACAAAGTATATTCTGGGTTAAATTATAATGTACCTTTTTATTTTAGTAATAAGATGCTTTTTGACTTACTGTATGAGATATCTCTGAAGATTATGGTATATTATCGAGTGCAGTCATTGGTAAAGGAACGGATAGAAATTCATAGTTATTTTATGTGCTTTTAATAAGTATTTTAGATTTATATCTGTAATTAATATTTTGGCTAATATGGAGAGGTATAAAATTGAAGTATATAGGTGTATTTAACTTGTATTTTCTTTTATAAAATAGTCTTTCTATTACGATATATACTACCAATGTAAAGGACATAAAATTTAATGTGAATAAATATTTATTTATTTGTAAGTCAGTATTTAGGCTATTATTGTTGTTATATATCCTAGAGTAATAACGTCTTAGAAAAAAACACATGTGACATTCATTTTAAATTATTTTAACGTTGCCATTTAACTTTTATTTATGGAAAACTAACTAACCCTGGTTAGATTCTTGAGAGAACTTCAGACATATTTATAATTATCTCCAGTCAGTACAATTTAAAAACTAAATTAGATAAATAAATGTCATTTGAAAATCAATTTTAGTATTTCATAATTATAATGCCACTGTAATTAATTCATAATGAAATAGAATAGATATACCGATATAATTTCGTGTTTTTTTATACTGACATGCACATCTGTCTTCATATTGAAAGTCATTCCGTAAAATATATGCAATAGTTAGAAACAAGCATTATCTATACTAATAAATAAAATTTAAGTGTCTGTTTGTAATGTCAAAATAATATTTTTTACTAAATACATTTACGACAACTATAACAAAAATAGAATTATTAAAATTTTTATCTGCTTTGCTGTTTGTTCCGTGTAATCTCCGGAACGGCAAGACGGATTTTGACGTAACTTTTTTTTTTGGTAGATAGTTGAAGTTATTCCGGGTAACATAGGTACTTTTAATTTTCGAAAATAATTAGGGTTCTGCGTAAAAAAGTTAAAACTTCTAAAAAGAGTTATAAAATCCTATTCATTACACAGTTTTACGGGCAAGTGCTTGAATTATGAGAAATATATTTAATTTATCTTAATACTATAAAAAAAATAGGGTTTCGTATAAAAAAATTAAAACGCAGTAAAGAATATATGAAACGCGGGCGCAGCCACGGGCTTACAGCTAGTAGTGAATAAAAACAAAATAAAGGGGACACTGATGACATGTTATCGATCTAAAAAGAATATTATGTTTCCTATACCACAGTGAAAGTTACAAATAAGTTGAGTTATAGTTTTAAATCTAAGAAATATTGTTAACGGATTCGTTTTATTTTTTATTTATCTATTTATTATAGAACTAGCTGAGTGAGTATAGAGCTAACTAAATATTTGCCTATTTTTTTTGTACTAACATAAAGTAAATTATATCCCATAAATTATAGCCTGTAAAACTGTTTATTGAATCGGATTTTATTCAAATCTTTATGAGTTTTATTTTTTTATGTGGAAGCCTTTGATTTTCGAAAATTAAAAGTAACCTAAGTTAACCTGAGTAACTTCAGCTATCTACCATCAAAATCGGTACAGCTGTTCCGGGAATTACCTATTACAAACAGAAAGACAGGCAAACATTTAAAAAATTGTATTTTCGGTATAGATATCGTATATACATTCATATCTTTTTAGTAAAAAATTTAATTTTGAGATTACAAATAGACACTTCAATTTTATTTATTAGTATAGAGTATAGATTGTTCTAGTTTTTAAGTAACTTTTGTGTTGGCATATTTTTGATGATTATAATTACCATCGAAATTTATTAAATTTTGTAAGCTGCTTATGAGGACAATGAAGGGGTATATATTAGCTATAATAAAATATCTTTTAACTGCTCCTTTGAAGTTTTACCGCGTTGTCATTTTAAAAGTGTTTGTAGTTATAACATTAAAATTTGAATCTTTATATTTATATCAAATTATTTATATCAAGCTTAAACTACTTGATTAGGCTTTAGCAAATTGAAACCTGAAAACTCTATAAACTGATGACTACGATGTCATGCATATGGATCTCATTACATTGTGGATTATGGCACACAAGCATTTGAAAAAAAAATTGAGGAAATATACTGGCAGGCAGCATTATATTCCACAAATTACTAACCTTTCATCATCATAGCCATTGCTATAAGACCGCCCATTCCTCCTTTCTTCCCTCCCATACCCAGTGGACTCTTAGCTCTGCCTTCACCGATCATACTCTTTGCTTCTTCAACAGCTGAATCATCGACCAGCTTCAACTTCACCGAATGGCTATCGAGGAATGTACCCACATGGTAAAGCAAGAACTTGTCCAATCGCTCATCGGGTTCAGCTGGCAGAGATCTTGCTAATTCCGCAGCAACAGCTTCAAATTTTGGCGTATCAGCACTGTCTTTGACGAGACTTACTCCAGGAATCAGAGCCACTTCATCCTTAGAATTAAGCTTTTCTAACAACGATATAGCACTGATTTTTAAACATGTCGGGCTTAGAATACCGCCGGTACACTCTTTCTTAATAGTGCGAGGCTTAATGTCATTATCCTCAACAGTATCAGGTTTCGGTAATCCAAATGCACTGTGCGTGATTAGTGTTATAAATATGATAATTCGAATCATTTTAATAAAAACACACGTCTACTATGCACGGTTAAAATTAACACTGTGTTATTCTATTATGTTGTCACCCTTTTATATTTCGTATTCTGTGGTCAGATGATTGCTCCTGGCCGAGCGTGCTCTGGTCTTCGAGTTGAGACTCTAGCAAATTTATCTTTGCTTTTAGACGAAACAACGCATAAGATTTCTTGAACTCTCTTTCTAACTAAATAGAGGCCAATTCTGTTTGAAATTTGAGATGCAATCTTTTTTTAAACGGTTGCAATTAAGATGGTCGATTCCATTCATTTTCATAGGGTCGTTAGCGAAATGTGTGCGATAGTCAAACTCTTCGTTGTAAAATCGTTTTTAACGCAACAGAGTGAAGATTGATTTTTGATTGAATGTTAAGACTGATTTTTTTCACTTATTGGGATTCGTTTTATTTTGACAGAAACCTCACACGAGAATGTAATGTGTGCAGCTTCATGAGTATTTTCATGCGTAAATTTTATTTTATAAAGATCTAATTCTTTTTAGCTCTAGTCAAATTTCACTATTATTTTTTTGTTTTAAAACGTAAAATTTTGAACGTGAAAGTTATAATTGTCGAATCTTCTTTAGCGTAAAGCCATTTTGAATTTGCTCAAGTCACGATACTTGTTATCTGAATTAAAATTAAAGAAATTTAAAATCTGCTAAACCATTTAATGTTTATTATTCATGTATCGTTGAAGGTATTCTAAAATAGAAAAAATATAAAAAAAAAAACACTCATCCCAATAAGTTAGTCGTATACATTTTCAGAAAAAGTTTTAAGAGCAAACACTAAAGAATTTTAAGCAAGTTCCCTATTCATAAATTTGTTCCATTCGCCTTTAAGAGGATATGATAGCAGCATTTATTGCATACAAACGTAGTCACCTGTTTCCTTTCTGGATAATAGCATAATGGTAAGTATTTTTATACCAAATAATATATATACACTACCGCCATATACGGGACGTTTTGTTTTTTTTCATTATTGATTTATTGTAAAAATTAGAAGCCTTGGGAAAAGGAAAAAATGCTCGATTTTGACCGTTATTTTCAGATGTTCATAAAACAAATTTGATGGATAAAAGTAAAAAAAAGCGTACAGGTATAGTCAAGTCTTTATTATTCTATAACTGAAAGAAAATTAAAAATCAGTTCAATTTTGAATTAGGAAACGGGGTACTACGAAGTGATGTTTTCGTCTATTATGCATACGGTAATATCAGCCCGAGCTGGAGTTGTCCCATTCGTGTTTTATAACTCTTTCTTCAGGGCGCAACGAGATAGCAATAGATTTCTGAAATACCTACTTTTCAAATCTGACGCCGTCCGCATGTCCTCTTAATTGAGACTCGTAGGTATGAATATCGTTTTGTATTTTTTGCTTATTATGTTAATGCATTCGACCGTCTGCCTTCGTCGAGACTAGTGCTTCTAAACAATTACATTCACTTCGCGTTTTAAACTGCACGGCTCAAGTATTATTAATATGTGATAATCTAAACAAAGTTCTGTATGTAGGTTAATATATTTTTACAGGTAAATCATTGCCTCTCTGCTTACTTCTTCAGATGCAGATGATATGGTCTACTTGCCTTATTGGCGGATACACTCTGTATATGATAATTATAATTTTAACTAGCTGTGTATCTGTGACTCCGCTTGCGGTTCACTGTGTAAGTTTATTTATACGGTATAGGCTCAATGCTTTGACCACAATCTTACCTGATACTAAGTGACGATGTAGTCCAGGATGGTAAACCCACTAAGCCTAGAGATATTGGTTCTCAAGTGATGCTGCCGGAACACACCTATTAGTATTTGGCGACAGGTTTTCAAATTTGAGGGTGGTAGCATTATTAGAAAATGCCCTACCACTATGCTATGATTTCTTCATAATATCTTCCTTCACCGAAAGTTCAAGCTGATTTTAGAGTTGGAGAGGTGGGCTCGAACCCTCGTCCATTGTCGCGGAATCTGGACTTACTATCAACTGCGCCATCATCGCTTTAGTTATTATATAAAGCTTTTAAATAATCCGTGAAAATTAATGTTTTGATGGTGCTGTCCATTAAATAATATTTAGTTAAAAATTGCAAGATTGAATAGTATTTAAAAAATCACTGAAATAAAATATGTAGAGTCGCTATAAAAAAAAACACATATAAATCTAGAATGTTTCATTCGAAATAAAGTAGTTTAGCATACAAAAACAAACTCCGGCCTAACAAATCTGCCCAAGAGATAGTTAGTCTGTCACTAAATGGCTTCAGATAAACTTCTGACTTCTTTGATTACAATGACCATTTCAAATCAGATCGTGATCATTCTTATCGGCTAAATTTGTTTCTAATAGCTTTAGCTGGACTAAGTTGAGGTATTTGTTGATATTATTACAGACTAGCTGTTTGGACGTACCGCCTCAGTAACAATACAAGTTGTGTTATTAGCTGACTTAAATAGGTATAGTTTTTCTGCCAAAGCGGGAGAGAACTTCTCGAAATCAGTCGATCCGTTTTCGAGATATCATCATATAAGCCGTTTTATACAAACTGTGTGAAAAAAAAATCTTGTTCGTTAGACTTTCCGTTGTTTAAGTAGTTATTCTGCTATTTTGGCCAAGAAGACAAATCCTACAAATAAAAAATCATAAAAATCAGTATAGATGTTATTTAGTTCTATATGATGTAAATAACCCGGCTTTGTTTAATATATACAACATTTAGTACAATAAACGCACACTGTGAAAGTAGTTTGTTAAGAAACAGCTACTGAATCGATTTCAGATATTTTAATATACAGGTTTATTTTCTAAAAATATTTTAAAAATAAGTAAATTAACCTCTTGTCGTTGAACCGTTTGTCGAGCCGTCTCCTGACGTTACGTGTCTGTTGACTGTACATGTATTTTGTGCGTAGATTTGTAATGCGACCACTCGTCCACTATGGATATAGATAATTTCATAAATAAACAATAGACACCACACCACTGCTCGCTGTCTCATTCATTAAAATCAATTGTGTCAAAAATTCGGTTGCATGTCGCCTTGCTCGAACCTATAATCTATGCTAATAATAAAATTGTAAATTTCACGTGTCTGTACATTTCCGATTTCGTGAAAAGAATTATTGCAAGGGAATAAAAATAGGTAACTAATCACATTTCTATTATTTTTAGAAATCTCTGTCTGTCTGTCTGTTTGTGTAGGTATCAATTAGAAGGACGAGGTGTATAGTACCGACGAGGTGTATAGTTGTTGAAGGGTTTTTGTTGTTGTATTGTTATTGTTTGTTGGGGGGTGTTTGTTGTTGTGTTGTTATTGTTTGTTGGGGGATTGTTATATAGGGGGGGGTCTGTTATTGTGTTGTTGTTTCTGTGTGTGTTTGTGGCGTGTGGGGGCTGGGAGCGTTCTCCGTTGAGACGCTCGCAGGCCGCCACCGCTCGACATGTCGCAGAAGGGGAAGGGTGGAAAAGGGAATGGTAGTAAGGGAGGGAGTGTGAAGTCTAGTGGGAAGACTCGTGTGTATGAGCAATGGGAGGGTGATGATGAATCGTTGGGAGACTTTGATGGGATGACTACGCAGGAGGTTGATAGTGCGTATTGTGGGGTACAGGAGTATGTGGAGGAGGTATTGGATAATATCGAGTTGGGACATCTAAGCTGGAAGCTGGAGAAGGTTCGCAGTATGATTCAGGTCTCTCGTAATGAGCTGCTGAGATATAGGGCGGAGGCTGACAGTGCGCGATATTTCATCGATCACGGTCACAGGTTGGAGAAGAGGATTGTGGAACTGGAGAGGGCAGTAAGGGCTGAGAGGAGTAGGGGGGATAGATTAAAAAGGCGGGCTAGTTGTGCTGACGCGTCTGTTGGCACGGAAGGACTGCAGGGGGGAGCGATTGTTTGTGACTTGACTCCGATTGAGGGTGTGATGCAGAAGTTGGTAGTGGCACTTGAAGGGGTTGATCGCAGATTGGAGGCGGTGGAGGGACAGAGTGTGGAGGTTGTAAAGTGTTTTGGCGGCTAAATCGGTGGTGGGGGAAGTAGTAGTAGGGGGTGGTGAGAAGAAGAGTGGTAGGAAAGGAGTCTCGGTTAAACCTCAACCACTGGGGATGGACTGGGCTCCTCTCCCTGGAGATGGAACAGTTGAGGAGGAGGAAGTGGAGAGGGGATATGATGGGAATGGAGAAAAGTGGGATACGCAGATTGGCAGGAAGAAAAGGAAGGTTTTGGCGAAGGCGGGTGTGGTGGCGGTGCCTACTGGACCTTCGGTCCAGGTGACTGAGGCCAGGCAGGTGCGGCCCAGAGTGAGGCTCCCGGTGCCGCCGCGATCGGCGGCTGTGGTGGTGACGTTGCGGCCGGAAGCGTTGGCGCGGGGGCTGACGTACGCGGGTGTTTTGGCGGAAGCCAGGGAGAAGGTAGGGTTGGAAGAGTTGGGGATTCAGGACATCTCGTGTCGCCCCACTGCAGTGGGTTCCCGGATCCTTGAGATCCCGGGTCCTGCGGGTGGGGAACGAGCGGATGTCCTGGCAGCTCGGCTGCAGGAGGTTGTGGAGGAAGTGGCACTGGTCTCCAGGCCGACGAAACGGGCTGACGTCCGGCTGGTTGGTCTGGATGACTCAGTGTCGAGGGAGGAAGCGATGGAGAGGGTTGCGCAAGAGGGGGGTTGCCAAGTCGGGGATGTGAAGGCGGGAATGGTGAGGGAAACCGAAAGGGGGATTAGGTCGTTGGTTGTTGCGATGCCGGTTGAGGGGGCACTGAGATTGGTTGAAAGAGGTTCGATCAGGGTTGGATGGAGTTCGGCCCGGGTCCAGGCACTTGAGGCCCTCCCTCTGAGGTGCTTCAAGTGCATGGGGCTGGGCCACACACGAGCGAGGTGCACGTCTGCAGTTGAGAGGGGCACACAGTGTTACCGCTGCGGGGTCCATGGCCACAAGGCCGTGGATTGCGCGGCGGAACGGCCGATGTGCGCTTTGTGCGCGGAGGAAGGGAGGGAGGCAGGCCACCACATGGGGGGGGTCTTCTGTCGCCCTCCCTTAACAAGGGGGGCACCATCTGGTGCGAAGTTTGCACCTGCTCAAGGGCAGGTGTAGGAGGGCCGTTGGGCTGATGGTGAGCGCCTTCCCCTCCCTATGCCTTGCAAGTGCAAGATGAGGGTTAGGGGAGGATATGCGCCCACGGGCGAAGAGTGTGGTGGGGGGAGGAGAGAGGTGATTACTGCGGTCGCAGTGATCACTCCTCTCCTCCCCGGAAGGTATTGCCTCTCTTCAAGAGGCGGGCGAAGAGGTGGAGGGGGGACTAGTTCCCTCTCCATCCCCATTGGGCCGATCACGTCGGACGGGCCCATTGGGCTTACCGCAGGGGGCGACGCGGTGCTTGCTCCGCTATCCCGTATCGCCCTCACATAATGCGGTGGGCGGCTCCGGGGGGTTTTAGTGGGTATTTCCGGGCGACTCTCGCCCGGGTGAGTCCCACACTGGTGCGGAGATGTCCCTCCGCACCCCCTTATCCATTGCATTGGGGGACTTCGGTCTCACTAATGCAATGGGTAAGGGTAGTGCGTAAATGCATTTCCCCCCGTCAAAAAAAAAAAAAAAAAAAAAAAAAAAAAAAAAAAAAAAAAAAAAAAAAAAAAAAAAAAAAAAAAAAAAAAAAAAAAAAAAAAAAAAAAAAAGGTATCAATTAGAAAGTACTAAGTATATTTTAAAAATTCAAACAGAAAATTATAAAACATATTCCGGAGTAGCATCAAAAATTCATTAAAATTGGTCCAGTCAATCAAAAGTTATAGTAAGTTAGTATGAAATAAGAGTTTCTAAGTAAATGCGTTTTAGTCTTATTCGAGAACAAAAAATTGACGGGACAGGACGGGACGCCTAAATTTCAAGCGAGCTAAGTCGCGGGCACTTATACTAAATAATAATATTATATACCACCACTGTGTTATATAATTACTCTATAACTGTGAAATCTTGTTTTCATTAGTTTTATATGGTGAATTAGTTAACATAAGAATGTATGTTCTTGGATTTTCAAATAAAGAGAAATAAAATATCAAAACACCTACAAGTTAATTTATTTCGTCTGTATGTATGATTATAGCTGAATGTTTTAATTGGGGTGTTTGTGGATGTGCGTTATTCCTGTAATAAATGTTTCGTCTATGACAGTTTAATGTCTATGACAAAGACGTTACATCCAGATCGTAAGAAACCATATTCGGGCAACAGAAAGCGTTACCTGATGTGTGCCTAATGGTAGGTTATTGTCGCCAAACAATCAAAATATTCGTAAAGCGTAAATATTTCGTGTAGGGACAGGTCAGGATGCAGTAATTACACGTATATTGATGTATTTGAAACTTATATTTGGCCATATATCTTAAAACTCTATATGCTATCCGTGCCACGTCTCAATAATGACTGCCTTAAATACCCGATGGGCGACTAATTTATATTGTAATGCATGCAATACCTGTTAATAATATTCTTAACAAACAAAATATGTAGACATTCTAAAATACGTCTTTAAAAATATAGAAAATTCTTACATTGATTATTAATTAATTCTTACATTGCTTATCGATTAAATCCAAAATTAACTCCACTTCCGTTTATCTATTTTCCGGTTCCGGTTCAGAAATGTATACGTAAATTCTATTACAGTTTCATACTATTTATTATGTATATAAACAAAGTATACGAATAATTATCCTAACACAAAGTATACGAATAATTATCCTAACAGCTCGGCCATCCTGTTTTAAAGCGAGTCCCTTCGCTTTTGAAAGAAAAGTATGTACATTTTGTGATCTTACATAATTAGTAATCATTTAATAATAATTACACATAAGCTGCTAACTGCAAAATCTTTAAAATAAATAAAATAAAACAAAATAATTAAATAAAACATCTGTGTAACTACAAGAACTTACGAGTTTTCACTAGAATGATCGTTTTCGGATGAATCAGACTCTAGGTTTTTGAAAGTCAACCAAGGCTGAATTTTGTCTAAAGCAACTACGGTTTCATATTTTCTACCTTGTTTACGAGTTAAAGGAGTGTCCCTGATGAGGAATCGATCATGTGGCAGAATTTTTATGATGCGATAAGGACCTTGATATTTCATATTTAATTTTCGAGACTTACCATCGTGTGGGACGTGTCGTTCTACTCGTATTAATCACCCACCTTATAATGCGTCGCAGATTTCCTACGTTTATTGTAAATAGTGCAGTCTCTTACCTGTTGCTGTCTTATGTTTTCTCCTGCATCTCTACGTACCTCATCTAATACTTCTATCGATGCCCTATTAAGGGTCTTATTAATAATGTCGCTCAACTTACCTTCTGCTCTACTGATTATATTAAAACCAAATAATAGCTCTGATGGGCTCTTTTGAGTTGTTTTGTGTATTGTAGTATTCATGCCAACCTGTATGTCTGTGATGCAATTATCCCAAAATCTATCGTCTTTACCATGGTTAGAGGTAGATAAGGCATCTAATATAGTTCTGTTGAACCTTTCTACTTGACCATTAGCTCTTGGTGTAGAAACGGCGTTCTGGATGTGCTTTATGCCATAGGATTTGATAAACTCTTGGAACGTCTTACTAGTGAAACTAGTTCCCTTATCAGTTACCAGACGTGTTGGTACCCCCCAAAGTAACTTATAAATTGTTTCATTACATTAATTGTAACTGCAGATTTTGTGCTTTTTACTGGATTTATGGAGACGTATTTAGTTAAAAAAAACCGTCCACTATTACCAATATGTAACAATTCCCTTTCTTACTTCTTACAAAGGGCCCCACATGGTCAGCATGAATAGTATGGAAAGGTATAGCCACCTTCTCAATTGGATGTAGTTCACCTTCTCGTTTACCGCCAGGCGCTTTATGATGAGCACACTCCAAGCAAGAAGAAACATATTTTCGTATGAACCTGCGCATTTTTGTAAACCAGTAGTGCTCTTTAATTCGATGTAAAGTCTTTTCAAACCCCCAATGACCAATTTCATCATCGTGGTTCATTTTTAGTATCTGCCACCTAACACTCCGTGGTACGACCCATTTTAACTCATTTCCAACCACGCGGAAAACCCCATTGTTTTTTACTTTATAATTTTTATGCACTTCTACAGCTTCAGCTGTGGCAGAATTTAATAATATTTCTTTTATTTTTTTGATCTCATCATCGCCGGACTGTACAGTGGAAATCCAGTTCTGATCTGTCTGCTGTATTGGCAAAACATCTAAAATGTGCAGTTCGTTTTCTGGGTTATCCACTGGGTTTCTACTAAGTGCATCTGCATGTGCCATGCGAGCCCCCGGGCGATACTCTATAGTACAATCGTACTCTTGGAATTGAATCCACCACCGCGCAATGCGAGGTATGAGATCTCTTTTTACTAGAGTTGTTCGTAATGCATTGCAGTCCGTTAATATTTTGAATGGTATACCTATCAAATATACTCTGAAACGATTCAAGGAACTAATAACGGCTAATGTTTCGAGTTCGTACGAGTGCATCTTCCTTTCGTCTATATTCGTTTTGCGACTGAAATAAGATACTGGTCGCAATTTCCCGCTCTCATTTCGTTGTAGTAATATACCTGCTAAGCCTTCTTTGCACGCGTCTGTATGTAATTCAGTTTCTGCTTTAGGATCATAAAGGGCAAGTATCGGTCGACTCATCAGTAATAACTTGATCTTTTCAAATGCTTGTTCCTGTTCGTTGTTCCAGGCCCACCCCTTATTTTTCTTAAGTAAGTCTGATAATGGAGCAGTTACTATTGCATATCCTTCAACAAATCGTCGAAAGAATCCCGAAAGGCCTAAGAACTGTCTAATTTCATGTTGATTTGAAGGTCGCGGGAACATTGACACAGCTTCAATTTTCCTACTTCCGGGCTTAATACCACCCGCGCTCACGTCAAATCCAAGAAAGTCTATCGAGTCTAGAAAGAAGTGGCATTTACTTAATTTTAAAGTCAATCCACCCTTCTTAAGTAATTGTAGTACTACTTCCTCCAAACGTTTAATTCCATCGTTGAAATTTCTGGATGGAATAAGTACATCATCCATATATACAATAGCATATTTTATTTTGGCTTCTTTGAGTATTTTATTAATTGTACGCTGAAAAACGGACGGGGCATTTACTAATCCAAAAGGCATGCGATTGTATTCATATTGCCCATCTGGTGTCACAAAAGCGGTTTTTGCCCGAGATTCTTCAGCAATGGGGATTTGGTAATAACCAGACGCTAGGTCAAGGGATGTAAACAAAGTGTTTCCTGCAAGTAAATCTAGTTGATCTTCCACTCGCGGTATCGGGTAGTGATCTTTCTTTGTTTTTCGGTTGAGAGCTCTGTAATCAACGCACAAACGCTTGTCACCCGTCTTTTTCTGAACCAACACAATTGGGCTCGCGTAAGGTGACGATGATTCTCTAATAATGTCTCCGTCTAACATTTCTTGAACCATGTCTCTAACCATTGTCCTCTCTGAATGTGACATCCTATACGGTCGATATACCACGGGATTATTGTCCTCAAGTTCGATAATCATCTCAGTTACCATCGTATAGCCTAGATCATGTAGTCCACTGGAGAAACAACTACTATATTTAGTAAGCAAATCTTGAAGTTTTTTCTTTAAGTCTTTGTCTAAATTAGGATTGCAGTTAATAGAGTCGTCTATTTTGGTATTATCGAATGCTACGCTAAAGGAGTTTAAAGTATCACTTGGAGCAACAGAATCCTGGAGTAAGGAACGCATAATCAAAGTACCCTTACTAATGGGTAAAGACTCTTTGGAGACATTTAGTATTATTATTGCGCCGCGTCCATGCTTGATCTCGTACTGTCCAGGAAGGAGGTAATATTCTTTACCTTCAGGACCTCTTAACAATCCATTCACGTAAATATTGCAATCGAACTGTGTGCCTGTGCATATCTGAATCGGTTGCACAGCATGACCTGGGATATCATTGTCTTCAGAGCTTACTAGACATACTTTTTTTGGCGGTATCCTTTTAAACTTTATTTCATCAGGAGTTTTGATAATCAAAATATCAGGTTTTTCTGTGAACGAATGGCCTAACAAGACAGGATATACCAGGACATAATCCTCTACTACGAGTAAATCAATTGTTTCTATTAGCCCTTGGACTTCAACTGATGCCGAAACAACACCTATAGGATATACTAAGTTAGCTCCTATGCCTCTGAGTACAGGAAAGTTTTGGTGTACCGCAATCTGTAATTTCATAGCTCCGACTGTACTTGCTTTAATTAAAGAACATTGGCTTCCCAGATCAATATGGCATAAGGTAATTAATCCATTTATCTTGATGTCTATTACATACTTGTGTATGCCGGTATTTTCAGCGGTTACCTGAGATACTTGTTTTTGTTTCGAACCGATGTCTGAACTTCTGTTCCTATCAGCTTCGTTTAAGTTTTTATTTTTGAAACAATTGGCTGCTTGATGACCTAGTCGTTCGCAGATGGAACACTTTTTATAACAGGCTTATCGCATTTAAAACTTGGGTGACCAATCTCATTACAATTAAAGCATCTAATACCAGATTTATTCATACTAACACCAGATCTTGAAGGACCAGGGCGAATTGAAAATTCACTAACCCTCCGGTCATAGGGCTTTCTCATCATAGGTTTAACAGTCCTGAAATATTTTAGTACCTGTTCTGGTTCACTGAACTGGGCTGCCTGAGCGCCGACTTTTACTGCGCGATCCTCTACTCCATGTAACAGGCAATCTACCGACTGCCGGCCAATAATCTTACATCTATTTAGTAAATTCACCTTCGCATAATAGTAATGCTCCAGAGAATCTCCATATCTTACTTTTATTCCTAACATTTCAGTTAACAGCTCAGCATAATCTTCTCGGCACGGAAAGGATTCAATAAGTTTCCTTTTCCATTCCGGCCAAGTATGTAATATCGAAGTTAAACCCTGATACCATGTTTTAGCTACACCAGTCAATTTAGGTAGTGAGTAATGTATAATTTGTTTTTTCTTCCCAGCCGTAAATTTCTGCGCATTCTTCAACTTTATTTATCCACGTTAATATAGTCTGATCTTTAAGTAAAGGATCGAACTCCGGTATTACATTGGTATTAAAAGTCATTGTAGATTTTTCCGACCCCTTAACTTTTTCTAAAATTGTGAGAAATTTTTCCATTAATTCACTGCTAGATTCTAGTTTCCTTGATCGTATCTTTTTCCCTGCAGGTGAACCATCCGAGGATTCTGATGTACTACTATAGTAGCGACGCCTCCTTACACGTGATGGTCGTTTAGTTTTACCCTCGTTATTTTCTTTTCTTGTATCCAAGTCCTTATCATTAAGATTCGGGATATTCGCATTTGAGTGCAGGTGATCTTGCACAAACTGTTGGCTCGAGTGTTGTCCATTCTCATCCGATCTAGAATATCTCGTTTCATTTCTTCTGGTCCCTGTTCCATAAGATCCTCCCTCCAATAGATGTGCCAGTCCTTCCCCTCGACTGGTCACATCATCAGAGTACTTCCACCCTTGTCCTCGGGTTACGGTCCTATTAAATCCTTTTGTCAATGCGTGTGCCAGCCCTTCACCTCGACTGGTCACAACGCCATCACTCATTTCCATTCCATTATCAGACGTATGTGCCAGCCCTTCACATCGACTGGTCACAACGCCATCACTCCTATCCATTCCATTAGTTCTATCAGACGTATGTGCCAGCCCTTCACATCGACTGGTCACAACGCCATTACTCCTTTCCATTCCATTAGTTCTATCCGACATATGTGCCAGCCCTTCACCTCGACTGGACACATCATCGGTGAACCTCATCCCTTTTTCCCGGGTTCTCACTCTATCTACTCCATTCTTTGGCGAGTGTGCCAGCCCTTCCCCTCGACTGGTCACACTACCGGGTTTTTGCAACCTTTGATATCGGCCACAATTGTCATTGTCCGTCATAATTTATCCTGAAACTTCCAATCACTAGCTTAGTATCTGTGGATTATTTCAATATAACAGTAACACCTTTTTTTTATAAATAAAAAAAAATATATATAATTTTCTTCATGAATTCCATGATTGGTTATAGTCTCTTAACCCCTTGAGCACAAACCTGGTGCTTAGGCCAGGTTTCCATTGTCCATTTCCATTTGTTCCATTTCCTATTGTCTAATTTTTATGTGTACTTGATATAAAAAGTAGCAAAGTCAATTTAGATGGCGTAAATTTAAAATTCACATCATATTTGATACGGTACTTACGTTTTCCGAGCTATGAGCGTGTTAAGAAACCGTAAAGTTTCCTTCTTTATCCCACTTCTGAACTGTAGGGACAGGTCAGGATGCAGTAATTACACGTATATTGATGTATTTGAAACTTATATTTGGCCATATATCTTAAAACTCTATATGCTATCCGTGCCACGTCTCAATAATGACTGCCTTAAATACCCGATGGGCGACTAATTTATATTGTAATGCATGCAATACCTGTTAATAATATTCTTAACAAACAAAATATGTAGACATTCTAAAATACGTCTTTAAAAATATAGAAAATTCTTACATTGATTATTAATTAATTCTTACATTGCTTATCGATTAAATCCAAAATTAACTCCACTTCCGTTTTATCTATTTTCCGGTTCCGGTTCAGAAATGTATACGTAAATTCTATTACAGTTTCATACTATTTATTATGTATATAAACAAAGTATACGAATAATTATCCTAACACAAAGTATACGAATAATTATCCTAACATTCGTATAAATGAAATTGTTCGACCCGTCGCGTCTTGTCGTTTTGCGGTTAGTGATTTTGATCCAGTTTACAATAGTCGGGGGGAACCTACTTTTTTGGTCATTTAATTTGGTAAAAAAAGTAAAAATGTGGTTGATTTTTATTTTATACATAGCTAATTGTGCCCGAAGTTTCGAGCTATCACAATTTTGTAGCGATGATGGCGCAGCGGGTATCGCAGCCGGATTACGCGTCAATCGACGCGGGTTCGATCCCCACCTATCCGACTCTAAAATCGGCCTAAGCTTTCGGTGATATAAGGCTTTCATATAATGGTGATATAAGGATTTGATTATGTTTTATGTGTGAATAGTGACATTATGTCCATAATACATCGTGATATATAAGAAGACCCCACCTATCCGACTCCAAAATTAGCCTGAGCTTTCGGTGAAGGAAAACATCGTGAGGAAAGCATAGCATGGTGGTAGGGCATTTTCTAATGATGCCCACCTGGGTAGCTACCACCCTCAAGTTTGAAAACCTGTCGCCAAATACCAATAGGTGTGTTCCGGCAGCACTTGTTCTTAGTGTGTTTACCATCCTGTACCACATCGTCACTTAACATCAGGTGAGAATATGGTCAAAACACTGAGCCTATACTGTGTAAAAAAATATTAATACTTAAAATATTCATAATTAATATTAATAAATGAGCAAAAAATGTGTACCCCTTTTTACAAAAATTGCGCGGACGGAAGCGTGTGAAATTTCGCACACATATAGTTTAATTTATATAAAGAAGGAGTGCAGAATGCTAATATTATTTTTTAATTGTGGATAAAAATTTATTAAATTATTAAAAATGCAGTTCACACACTACCGTTAGTTTGACACAGAGACACGTGTATCATTATCCATTACGATTACCAATACATTATCAATCACATGTCAATGTCAGACTTCATATTTATTTACCGTGTAGACAGAATATTGACTTTTGAGAAGGTTTTACTTTAAGCGATTGACAGTGAAAAGCGAACAAAATTGTTAGTGTTAAGACATTATTGTAGTACCTACATTTTACATTATTTTTTAGATCAAATATCTAACTACCAACAGACGCGTCAACTAAAAGAAAAAAAAAAAACAGCACACTCTAGCGGTACGCAATGATTATGCGTGTGTTTTTTTACCTTTTACTTTGTTACATTTATAAATATTTAATAAACGTGATAAGAGATGTCGCTAGTATTGCAGTAGTTCTATTGTTTGAAGTTTCTTGTCACTAGATGTCGTTATATGCAAATTTAAACAAAGCTAGAAGATTATTTTCTTTAATAATTTCCGTTTAATACACTTTATTGTTTTACCTAAATAGTTTTATTATATTACGTTATCTCATTTATGAAAGTCTTTTCTTTCGACTTTTTTTCTATCAAGAAAACATTACAATCAAAAGCAGTGCTTGGCAACGAAATATCGCTAAATAGTCATTGTATCAGCTATTGAGCTTTTATAATTTAAAATAAAATATTATCCATTTTAGAAACAAATGGTAAACATTTGTAGGCCAATATCGAATCTGACAAACATACATTTTAAAATTTAAGAATTGTCCAGTCGCATTGACTCAAATCAATATGAAATGACTGTCTATAAGTAAAATTATTGGAAAATTAGTAATTCAATGCAAAAGATAGAGAAAGAAAAAGAGGAAGAGGGGAAAATATTCATGCGTTATACAAATTATTTCCTGCTAAACACATATACACTCGATTGTGTATAACGAACTGTTGTTTTGTTAGGACAAATCTTTTAAAACTGTTTTTTAATTTTAATATTTCAATATAAGTAAAAACTTTCAAATAATCGTACGAAGAACTAACTATTATCTAACTCAAATAATATCCTTTTCTAGCCTTTTTATAGAAAACTCAATTAATAAATTATTCAGAGTTGAAGACGATTTTATTTTTTTCCAGACTATCTGTCTCTTGAGTCTAGTGGTTCCCAACCAGTGGTCCGCAGAACACGAGTGGCCCGCAGGGTCCAAAATATAGTACACCAACGATTTTAAATTTCGCGAAAGTTGAATAGTCGTGCTTTTAGTAGAAAAGGAGCTAGGAAAAAAAATCATGGATAGAAAACTCATATGAAAATTGATCAAAAATATATTGTACTATATTGGATAAAACAGATACTTTTTAAGCGATTTTTATCTTCTTTTATACATCAAGACACCATTTGTTAATAGTTAATTTACTCAACAAATTGGATTAAAAAAACATGTACGGCGGTTGCACGAATGGCGGTTCATGGGTATAATATAGATTATTAATTGAATTTTAGATCGTTAGTTTGGATATAATAAAACAATCACAAAATACAAAATATTTTTAACATGTCTACCCAAGGCAAAATTTGCACTTTATACGACTATCACATAATAATATTCGGAAGAATTACATAAGCTTCATTCATGGTTTTATTTTTGCATCATTTTTAATGCATTTTGAGGCTTATCTCATCGCATTAAGGTCTACATTCGCTTGAGGGTGACAAAAAAGTAGGTAAGTCGATGAAAGTCCGTGAAAGTTAGCACCTGTACGTCGTATGCTTGGTTACGTAACATTGATTTGGGGTGTATGGACGGACGGACGGCCATCGTCCTACAGTAGATAGAAACGCCTTATGTTAATAAACTTTGTTTACGACTGCTTATTCCCGCGGTTCCGCCCGCCTGTCACATTTTCTATTTCGCATAATTATTCCCTGCGTAATATTGTTTTTAAACTACCAATGTAAAATGTTCGACCGTATGTTATTTTTTTCTACATGCCCTAAATTATTATTGGCACTAACAGTAAGGTAAGTGAGGATATCTCTTACAAATTCAAACATTTGCCAATAAAACTGACCAATGAATCGGAATTTATTTAGAACTAGCTGTGTGCACGCGATTGTGCCCGCGTTTTATAGATTTTTCAATGTGTAGTATAGTTTTCTTTTTATAGGGAACCCTAATTATTAAAAAAAAATAATATTTGCTACTAACATTAAAATAAGATATTTCTCAAATATTCAGTAATACCTGCCCAGTAAAATTGTGCATTGAATTGAATTTTTATTCTCCATTAACTTCAACTTCAACTGTCTATCAAAAAAAGTCCAAATCGGTCCAGTCGTTCCGGAGATAATCAGGAACAAACAACAGCCATACAAAAATTTTCAAAATTGTATTTTTGGTATAGATAGTGGATATACATTAATATTATCTATTTAGTAAAAAAAATATTTTGACTTTACAAATAGACACGTCAAATTATGTATTAGTATATATTTTATTACTTTTAATTGAGAACCCTTATTTTTCTAATCTAAAACAAAAGTAGTCTAAGTTACTCCTTATAACTTTAGATAAGAGACAGGTCTTTTTAAAATTGTTTTTTTATACAAATAAATAAAAGTAAAGGGTATGTAAAATCAAAATTACAGATTTCTACTAAATATATAAATGTGTAAAAACAGTTATTAAAATCTTTGCCTGTGTGTTTATTCCGGCAAATCTCCGAAACGCCTGGATTTATAATATGAATTCAACATTCCATTTAAGACAAGATAAGATATATTGGGTATGCTCCGATAGGGCTGGCATACACTAATGTGTAAAAGCCCTGATTAAAAAAATACTTAAAAAAAAAAAAAGACAAGATTAGAAATGCGTATGTCAGAGGAAGCTTGAAAGGTGTCACCAGTGACTGAAATTATGGACTTGCCACGAGGAGAGATGAATGTCACATTACTAGAATTGTGTTATGTATAGAGATGAATGGATATAGAGTTAAAGGGAGATCAAATAATGTATGGATGGATTGCGTGAAAAATTGTGTTCGTACAAAAGTTGTGATTGCTGGCCCTGGCCGGATTCGACTACAGTTGGGGTCTGTCTAGAAGCTGGGGTGTTTTGCCTCCAATTGACTTATGTACCGTAACGAATTTTTGCTTTGAATGTACGAGCGCAGTGATGACACTTTAGGGTACCATTTACAAAATTGCATTTTATATTTGAAGACATCTTATTTTTCAAAAGTTCACGTTTGGAATCTAACTAATCTTGCCCCCTTTGCTCCTCGAACGCGTTCACAAGTTGCTTCCACTGAGCTTGTTTTCTGTAAGAGACTCCCAACGAGAAGGTTCAATGTTACATCTTCTTAAATGTCTTTTCTGAACGTCTTTAAAAGGATATACTAGCGGCATTTATTCCATGCAGACGCAGTCCCCTGTTTCCTTCCTGGATTATTAATGGTAAATATTTTTATACCAAATAATATGTATTCACCGCAGCCATGTCCGTAAGCTTTGTTTTTTTTCCTAAATTAGTTATTGTAGAAACTAGGAGCCTTTGAAAATTAAAAAAAATGCTCGATTTATATCGTCATTTTCAGACGTTCGTCAAACAAATTCGACGGATTACAAAAAAAGAAGCAAAACGTACAGGCATAGCCAAAGTCTTTATTATTCTAAAACTAAAAGAAAATTACAAATCGGTTCAGTTTTGGAGGAGCAAACAGGGTACTACGAAGTGATGTTTTCGTCTATTTGCATAGGTAAAATCAGACCGAGCTGCAGTTGTCCCTTTCGTGTTTTTATAATTATTTCTTTGGGGCGCCACGCGTTTCATTAGAATTCTGAAATACTTAATTTTCCAACCGGATGTCCTCTAATGTTGAGTTAACAAGTGACAAGGGAAAGTGTAAGAAGACACTTGTTGTTCCGACGCGACTGAATAGAGTAAAAGGTAAAGACGACGATTATCTAATTTAAATATATATTATAATTTTTACGCAACTTGTTAAACTTTGCACTTGAAACTAACTTCAAGGACATAGGTATATTTGTAGTGTATATTAAAGTTACCACGTAATAATATGCTAGTAGATGTAGGGTATGATATAAAATAACCGTGTAAGTGGGTCTCTCGCATTCCAATGTACATCCCAAATACATAAATTCATGCGTTTTATTAATCGCAACGGGATTGGAAATCGGACCGTCTGTGACCGTCGTGTTACAGCTTTAGTTAAGAAATACACTAATATACAATTTAGTTTTTATCTTTTCTCTAATCTAAATAAATAAAAATATTTATGTTACGTACTTTCTACACTAAACTTTTAATCATTGGTATATTGTTGATTCAATAATTAAGAGTAATTTTGAATAACTATGAATTAAAAAGAGGTTATGTTAGTTAATGTAAAAATGACTTAAGTTCGCCAAAAATATCTTTGTATGTCTGTTTCTACTTAGGTAATGACAATCTGTGTCTTACATACACAAAATTTGTGCCAGTATTATATAGATAAGATATATTTTCAATTTTATATCAGTGTTACCAAGCTTCGGTAAAACAGTGTCCCTTCCTGTTCGAAGTTTCCTTGGAGCTTTTGCGGCACCTCAGAGTAAGTGACGAAGTAATCCAGGATGGCAAAAGCAAAAGCTAGGGGTACTGGTTCTCAAATGATGGTGCCGGAACACACCTATTCGAGTTTGGAGACAGGTTTTCAAACTTGAGGGTAGTAGCTACCCAGGCAGGCAGGCACCAGAAAACTAGTATTGGTAGAAAATGCCCTACCACCATCCTATGGCTTCCTCGCTGTATTTTCCTTGCGTTCGATGCGTTCATTGACGCGGAATCCGATCGAACTGCGCCATCGTCGCTAGGTCAATTGTACGCAAGAATTATTTACATTTGTTATCTGGGTATTTTACTAAAAGTCAATATATCTACATGACTACAAAGCGAAATATCACTTTGGCTGCTCAGAACCATCTTCGTCACTCACGTGCGGCGCCACGGTCGCTCTAAAGCGCTCCAAGAATGCTTAGTTCCGGATTTCCCGAAGCATCGTGGTAGTAACTGTGCAGTTGTATGTTAATATATATTTTTTACATTTGTAACGCACACTAAAGCGTTGTGAAAGTCTATAGATACCTACTTGACGTACACGTTAAGTTATTTTAACATATAAATGGGGAATTATAGTCATTATTTCATTTTCTTTTAATATACTTTCATGCCCGTTCCATTCGTATGTCAGATGAAAATAATTTTAGGTCTTCTTTTAAATAAGTTTAGCGTTTAATTTATTTGGTAACGTGATCAATCTAGAGGCTCACAAGTAATACTGTCATAATAAACTTATAGATACTGCTAGATAATTTATTTAAGAAAGGCGGGGATTAAAAATGGCCTGGGTATCACAATGTCTAACTCAATCTCAAGGAACCTCAAGTCTGGAAAAATGTCAAGGAATTTTATAAAGCAAAACGATTATGCAGCTCGGTAGCTTTGAAATGTTTTCTAGAACCTTCTAGAAATTGTCTCAAATAACTCTGTCGTTTAAATTCGATATTAGTGATTGAAACTTGCTTCTCTTTAAGGTTCAGTTTGGAAGGTTTCATATTCAAGTTTGTAGTGCTGCACACCCTTAATACCGTTTTGCGTCACAGTTAATCGTAACATAGGGTTCACCTCAATAATTTGATTTTTATACTGTATAGGTACACATCGCTTTGATCAAAATCTTTCTTTATCTTAAGGTGTCGAGCGACGTGGATTTTTCTTTTGTACAGCTTACAATCCTAATTTAGTTCCGGAAAGTTTTAGAAATTTTTATCTGCAATGGTTAGTCAAGATCAAACACCGCATCTCGGTTTAGACACCCAGCGTTACAAGAGAAAAAGACTATAAAAATATTAATGGTGATATAACTGAAATTACCAGAAGTAAATTAATAAAGTAATTGTTATTGATTTACTGTTTTGTGCATTATTATAGTATATTCTTTTGAAGACGGTTTTGATTTAATTTCATAAGTTTTGTTATAATTTCTTCATTATTAGACAATAATCATGGTCTAGCTCAAGTTTATCTGTTATTTCAAACATGTTCCTTTTGTTTGAGATTTTTAATGGAGCTATGAATTCGAAAAATAAATGATCATTACGTAATTAATAAATACAGTACAAGTACAAAGTACAAGTTTTATTTGATTTTAAAAAGATATCAGGTTTTTGTATGATTTACGTAAATACTTTCTAAGAAGATTACAGATAAATAAGTTTTTGTATCTAATGTCGCTTTCTAAATTACTATTTGTTGATAAAGGAATTCTGTTAGATTCCTTCCTCAAACAAGAATATACGATTTAACGATCTGTCACTTGTATTACATCTATCTCAACTAAATTATAATTTAATTAAATTAAAAATGAAATTTGAAATAGATACTAAACAATATAATAACGTTCATATTATACGAAGATTTATAACACGCCGAGCTACGTTACCTACCACGGTCGAGCTCACGCGTCCGGGTTCAACGACCGACTTTCACGGCCGCCATCTTGCTTGACGTAACCTTACAAAGGATGCTGTCACTTCGAAATGAAAGTTTTTGTAAACTGTTACGTGTTTATATTAGTTTAAGAAATTTTCAAGTAGTTTGTAATACTTATTCTTCGGTTTAAAAGGATATTTGTTCAAATTTATTGCGTAATTTCTCCAATTTTGAACGATAGACACTCACTGGCTTTATACGAACTAAAATCTATTTATAGATTTTTTGTATTCGACTACTTATTTGTGTTAACTATCTAATTAAATAGGTAATCATTTGGTATTGTTTAATTTTGTAGATATTTTATTTGTAGTTAACTCCTTGAGTACTTACCTGACGTTTACGCCAGATTTTTATTGTTTTCCTATTGTCTAATTTTTATAGGTACTCGAAACATAATGATTTATTTCTCAATAAGTTTTATCAATTTTTATAGGAAAAAACTATAAAACTATATTATACCTTATATTATGCATTTGACGTGAAGATTAAACCATGTTTTATTATGCTCCGTGAAATATCTTATTAACATATAATAAATGTTATAAAATAGAAAACAGAATAATCTAGAAAAGAACCTAGAAAACTCCGTTAAACAAATACATATTTCGAAATCAAGGCGCCTTTCATCAGCCGAACCTGTTCGTTTATAAGTTATAATAATTTATTGATAATTTATTCATATACGAGAAAGTTTATTTATTTGGGTACCTACGAATATTTATTTTCTTAAATTCCTCAGATATTCCTTAGATTTTGTTTTAAAATATTTTTGAACCTACTTGTGACCAACTTATTAGATCGTGTTTTTCAACGAAGCACATTTTTAATTGTTTCTTTAAATATATTATAAGTATGCTAATTTGTACAAAATGGTAGGTAATGCATTTTCATATTGAATAGTGGATAGTATTTAGATAGTGCTAGAAAATTATTGCTACGTATTTTTTTTATTGGTCTACAAAACTGGGTAAGATTTTCAATTTTCCAAATAATTTATTTTAATACAGTTGATTTAAATTGCCCCTTCTTGGCGTAGACACAGCTTCTATTAATTATAATATAGCGACGTTATAAAGAATAACAAAGCTATAACTGAGAGTTAATACAATAATAAAACTAACAATGAAAAAACATAAGGAAGACACAATTAAAATATTAAATTATAATCAAATAATAAAAGCTGGAAAAAAGCATTAAAAATCAAGGCAAATATCGCGAATTTTTAATCACAATTTTGTTGGAAATATTTCCTATATTGGCAGAAAGGCTAAACGATCAAGATTTTTGTACAGTATAGATTACATACGAGTCATTGTGGTTATTTATTATAAGGATATCAATTCATAAACATAATCGTTACCCGTCCAGAAAGAAGTTTCGTTTTATATAGTTACGGTTCTCGGGTTTACGAAGCAAACGCCCATGCGCTACCATACATATAAGAACTGTTGGCGATACCTATTCTACACAAATTACCAAAACCGATTCGCCGTCCGCCCACACTTTCACGTCACTTTCGACTTTCGGAGACGTCACTGGCAGAACACTTTCACCATCTTCGTCTCGGGGGCAAAAAACACGACATCCGCCTCAGGTGTATTGCGAAACAACACGCAGCGTTACCTCGAATGTTAACATTTTTGATAGTATATATATGATATGATATCAGTTAATTGCATAACTTCTTAGTATCTTGATATGCCTGCAACAGTTTCTATACCTTTACAATAATTATCTGTCTCCATATTCAATGGTTAGAAAGACGTGACGATCGTCATTTCGTGCTGCCTTCATTCACTAATATCTCCTTTTTTATTCCATATCCTAAGTAATGTATTAAAATGTGATCAAAGATCTCCCCAGAGAATTTATGTATGATTTAAAAAAAGTAATAGAGTAGTTCGGTGGGACATTTTTCGAATTAAAAGCGCCTCTACAAAAAGACTGACTTTTAAATTCAAGTTAGTCGCTTGGACTTGGTAAATAGTAAATAAATATATTATAACGAAAAATATAGCAATTTATTTCTATGTTAGCCAGATAAAAATATGAAGTACTTTCGCCCATTTGAATTCAAGTAAAAATCAATATTTATATATTTTAATAAAACTTGTAAATTGTTAGTAATTTTTTTAAATATGTTACTTTATCAATATTTTTTTATTTCGAGCAAAAATTATATAATGTTCGAGATTAAGGTGGAATTACTCATTCATAAATTTATTTCATCTAATCTTAATCATACGATAAAATGATTCTGAACTTTCGGTGAAGGAACACATCATAAGGAAATCAAAGGATGGTGGAAATCAAACCAATGCCCGTCTGTGTAGCTACCATCTTAAAGATTGAAAACGATCACAACTAACGATCAACGAAAGTATTAAAATGAAATCTTGTTGCCTTGAGGGGGTTTTTGTAGTAACCACAATACAGTGGAGCTATTATAAAACTGTTTATTCTTACACTTCTAAAATCGCTAATACGTGTTTGGCTGGCGTAATGTTTAGACATCCCAACTTCAGAAATTACTAGTGTCCGACCGAAGGTCGATTTTTGGCCGAAGCCGGAGCCAAAGCCGATTAAGAGGCCATCGCCATAACCTTCTACCAGAGCCGAAGACCAAACCCGAGGGTTTAATCACCCTAACAAATATGGTCCATGATTGGATTTGAAAAAGTTACGGTGGCTATATTAGCTTAACTAGATGATTAAAATTACGTCCAATTGGTTGAAAATAATAACATTGTAATAATATTTTTTATAATATTTATTTACACAAAAGTTATTTAATCACTATCAGTCACACTTTTTTCGACTAGGGTCAAACTAGAGTAACAAATATTCTTTAATCCCAATTTAATAAACTTTGGTCAATTAATAATTATAAATGAGGTACTGGCTATTTTACTGACAAGTTAAAGTCATTTAAGTTAACCATCAATAGAATTATCTGAAGTTCCCTAAACCGACCAATCAATGGCCCTCGGCGGGGCTCCCGTGTAGGCTGATATCCTGACGGCCTGTAACATCGCAGGCCTGCATAAGCCATAGAGAGCAATGACCATCAGGTCAATCAGGAGATACCACACGGCTAATATCGCTCTTACGAGCTTGAGGGCCTGGGCAGCTTTGACCTTATTCTACGATGCAGTTCTGCTCGGAAATGTACCAGCAGAGAGAGAGGGAGCCGACCAGCCTGCTCTCCTCTCGCAGTCGACGGACTGGCAGGCGTAGGGTCGGAAACCAATAGCGTGGCTTGAATGCACCTAGCTTTGGGCGAGTCCGGTGCATTGCACACAGGTCCAAGATGATACGCGGCGGTGTACTCTGCGCACACGGGTCTCAGACGTTTCACTACATTTCACTACACTATACAACAGGCATTTCAGACATTTATAGCTGTCGCATTGCGTCCCTATGACAGAGTTTTAAAACGGGACAACTGTAGCTCAGGCTGATATACCTATGCAAAATAGACGAAATTATCACTACGTATTCCTCTCTCTCTCGTTTTCTCCTTCAAAACTGAGCCATTTGTAATTTTTCTTTCAGTTCTAAAATAAGAAAGACTGGCTATTTGAGTTCTTTTGTTTTTTTTCATCATATTTATTTGCGGGACGTTAAAAATCGGGCAAAAACTACGGGCATGGCGGTGGTATATATTATATTATATAGTATTAAAATATTTACTAATAATGCTATAATTCAAGGAGGAAACAGGGGAATACGTTTGTATTGGACAAAACAGCCCCGCATATCCTCTTAATTACATGAAATAAATTTCTATTTAAAGAAAATAATATAAACGCTCCGGATGTACGTACGCACACGTCGATAACTAATCGTGGCCACGCCCTGAAAAAAAAAAAAGTGGAAACTACTCGACCACCTGTTTCTACTATGATTAAAACTAAAAACTCATTGAATATCTAACTGTATAAACGACAGGCGACTGTCGACTTTAATCGAAACTGTTTAGAGTGGAAATTTGTTATATAATAGTAGAGATTATACATCGTTTTTTAATGGTAAATTAGCACCATCGAGGGCATAATGTTTACTCGATCTCACAGCGTGAAAGCGAAGAGAATGGTACATAAGCGGACGTAAGCAGGCAGACCCAAATTCCGTAGCCGGTGAAAGATGTTTTTTTATGTATATTACAAGTAAATACATACCATACTGATTGCGTATAAACTACATAATATTCTGGAAAATTCATTATTAAATTTAAAAAAAATATTATTAATAAACCTTTAAATATAATTATGTTATGCTAAGGTATAAAAGGCAATAAAACACAGATATTCCTCACAAATTCAAATACAGTTATATAGTTATTAAATCGAATTTTATTGACAATTTTATGAGTTTTAATTTTTTTTTACGATGAACGCTATTTTCGAAAAATTAAAGTAGCATAAGTTACGCGGAGTAACTAAAGCTATCTGCCAAAAAAGTCCCATCAAAATAGGTCCAGACGTTCCGAAGATTACGAAGAACAAACAGATAGACAATCATTTTAAAAATTGTATTTTTGATATAGGTATCGTGTATACATTCATATGTATTTAGTAAAAAATCGTTATTTTGACATTACAAACAGACACTTGAATTTTATTTATTAATTATTTATTAGACTATCATATACAGAAGAGACTTGAAAAGTTTAATCTTCAATTTAAAGTAATAAACTAAATAAATAACGGATTTCATGAAAAAAAAACCATTCTTATATACCATACAAACCCACAGTCATTTGAAAAAATAAAACTATGGTTCTCTTGATTGGAAAATCTATTTTTTTGTCTGGTTTTTACAAATTCACACTTCATATTAATAAAAAAATACGTTTGTAAAGTTCTTTGAAGAGTTGATAATACAAAATAAGTGTTGATTGAGACGTAACGTGAAATAATTTTTTGTTAGGTAAATACTTGTATGTTCCTGATTTACTTTTATCAGGTTTCGCCTGAATTAAGCTATTGCGTATTCATAAATGAATACTTGATAAAACTAACTCAGGTTTCCATTGGTATAATCTATATATAAAAAAAGATGTAAGTGTTTTTCTGTTTGTTTATTATGGATACATTCAAAATCTGCTTGACAGATTTAAAAAAAAAATATTTCATTTGTAGAAAGTGAACATAATGCTGTTTACAAAAAAAAAATTGTTACATACCCGCACGAAGCTAGGACGGCTCGCTAGTAATATAATAAAGATTATTAACAGTCATTTGTAAATCTGTCTTATAAGTGTTTTTTTGTATATTGTATAAATTCAGCGCTTCGATAACAAACTCACCAAATATTAAGCGACGATTTGATGTAAGATCTCGTAAGTAGACGACTAAACTTAGAAATATCGGCTTCCCAAAGTCGTACTGTCGGAACACATTCATAGGTATTTGGTGACATAATTTCGATGTAAAAAAAATATTTTACTACTCTTCTATAGTTTTATCATGGCGGTTTCCTTCACTGAGGTTCAGGCTCATTTTAGATGTGGATAGATAGGTACGAACCTACATTCATCAACGCGGTATCCAGTCACAATAGCACTGAACCATGATGCCTTCAAATTAATGTTCCATCCATTCATTTTAACCGAAAGACAATCGTTCTGGCCATACATAGGTTTCCCCTGAATGTTATGTAAAGCAAAAAAGAAATGAAATTCTGAGATCTGTACATCTGAGGTTAGTACATCAGAACAAAATACGAGTGTTCCTCTTTAAAGCAGACATAGTTATTCCAGTATCAAAACTAGTGAAGATTCGATAATTTATTCTTAAATTGTTTTACTATATACAATGTAAACCCTGTATAGTGACATTTAAGGGACGGCGAATTTTATGGCGTTATTGAGGGTAGTCGTTAAATGGAGAAAAGGCATATTAATATTATGTAATTATTATAGTAAGTATTTATTTAATATGTCGATTACCCATAAAAATGAGACAATAAGAAAACAAAGGAAAGTTAGTGCTCAAGGGGTTAATAAAGTTATTTAAACACGTGTAAAATGTTATCACAGTAAAGAAGAACTGCTTAAATATGAACATTACAATAATAGATGTCGCTAGGAGACTGTTTTCTTGTTGACTGAATGTCTTTATTAATTTATGGTGCCATGATCGAATATGGGAGGTATAACGGAAAAAACATGAGACGTTTGGTATTGCTCCATTGTCTCAGAATAATATTTGGTGATGTTGATACATTGCATATATATTTACAGAAATTGTGCTGTTTATAAAGAATTACGCGTGACACGGGGTGAGAAGACAGTTACTATATATGAATAGGATATAAATAGTAAAATAAGTAGATATATAAGTGCACATCGTATTATATTGTATTTCGTTAGTTTTAAGAAACGCCCTTGTTTATATTTGTATGTATATTATTGAAATAAAACGATTGTTAAAATATAAGTCTCAACTCATTCTTCTCCTCGACGAACCCGGATCATTACAATTATTAACAATTGAAACATTGTCGTCTTTTAAAGACCTTCTTGAATATTTTGTTAAACTATCTACGTTATTAAATTAACGAAGGAATAACTTAAATATATATAATAAAATGTTATAATAAGCTGTTTAAAAACTACTGTACAAGATAAATAATCGTGTATTAATTATGATTTAAAGAAAACAAATAAGAAAAGTCCAACAAAATTATAGAAAATAGAATGTCGAGTGAAAGTCACACACACCACGAATGCTACTAATGTAGTAGTAGAGAGAGTTAGCTATCTTCAGAATCCGGAATAACAAATGACAGGAGTCGAAATTTTTGCACATAAATATTTTGTAACAAATTATTTCGAATATTTTATTATGAGTGCTGTTTTTTTTTAATTCAGTTCTCATCTCACTATACATTTTGCTGATTATAATCTATAAATATGGACAATGTTTGTTTACAAATTTAGTCGTGTTTGATATATTAAGAAAAATAATATTCTTTTATTATACTAAATAATTCTTGTTTGTTTTTTCGTATCAAGTCATAAAGATATATATTTGTTTACTCTTAAACTAGTTGCCATACATCCATACATTAAACCGAAAGACGTCCACTGCTGGAACATAAGTGTCCCCTAAAGATCAAACGGTCTTGCGTCGCCCATACTCAATCCTCTGGTGCGTGGTAACCAATCTAGCCCGTTGGCCTCAATGGGTAACGTTTCTGCGAGCAGTGTTCTTAAACTAATTAGGTGGTTATAATGGAGGCCTACACTTAGTTTAAAAATACTATTTAAACACAATTAATGAATGTAATTTTATTATTTATTTTAAAATGCTGAGCTGCATTCCAGCAAGTTTAGTTTCGGTTCCTGTATTTATACGTATTCCACCTATCTCTCGTGAGAAATCAATCTAAGAACAGACTTAAATTCTTAGTAAATGGTCACGTTTTGAATATTTCCTTAGTAACATACAATTTTAAAGAACAGTATATAAGTCAAATGATGCTACCGGAACACATCTATATGTACATGGTAACATATACTCAATAACTTACATACTGTTGGGGTTTGTAATAGCATTTTGGCTTCAACATTATCGGACGAAGCCATAATGCTGTACAGACTAGTTCTTATATGTGTAAAAAGAAGACTAACTGCATTACAGGTAGATATTATTATGTAAAATATATTCAAGGATGACACGGTCACATCCTGACCAAATCTTTTATTAAATAGGAAGAAGAAAAAAAGGTAATTATTTTTTTTATAATTAATATAATAACGTCTACTCGTAAGTTTTCGTTGTTCTTATAACACGGTTCAATGTCTGGGTGAGTGAAAGGCGTGTAAGTACAGCCTTGTACTAACGCTACTCGTTCACGTGTGAGTGAAGATGGCATGTAATTTTTTTTACGGATTCTACAATATTGAAAACTAGTATAAAAGTGGGTTTGTGCGGCCGTTGCGCTTAATTTCTAAAATGCGGAGACGGGGTAATGTCTCGCCTATGATTTTTAGGGTTTATTACGGCATGTTTATGAAGGTGAAAGCGGCCAGTTTAACCTAATGATAAATTATCTTAAATCAGGCCATTAGCTGGGCCTAGAAAATACTATTATACTTAACTGTTAATATTCTAAATAAAATCTTACTAATCTATCACTCTCCTGATGCTAATTAATCATTCATTCTTTGACACAGGAACTATATTATTTCTTTATCTAGTGTTTATTTTAAAAACATTACCTATCTTTAAATAATTGATAATTTAAATTAATCTCACTAGTTAAAGTTAATACAAGTAAGTAATTCAATTAATATAAATAAACGGGCCAAAAATTATTATTCTTGTTAGGTACTTACTTTGTAAATTAATTGTTTTGTTTACTTATTTATTTACTTACTAGCAGTTGGTATTTATTAATTTATTTCGGAATCAAACCTAAAGAAATTTGTAATGGTTTTTTTTATTTATGTAGTTTTTATAGATTTGATATTCTTTCAAGCTTTATTTCAAAACACAAATATACTGAGAGAAATAAATTATGTTATTTATGGAGGATGCTTAGGAGTGAATTTCTAAACGTTATGAAATCGTTTTCAACACATTAATAATTAACATTTCCAGAACCGACAGCTGAAGTTGCTAAAATTCCTTGTGAATTGTTTGAAAGATGTATTATATGTTCTATGTAGATACTAAAGATTTCAATTTTAGTAGCATTAAGTTATTATGGGGCCGGTGTGATTGTTGTCAGAAGCCCATAAAAATATTTTCGTGTGTATCTTTAATTACAACTATGAAATCATAAATAATGTAAAATCTATAATCAATATATTTGATATAATTTTGGTTCAATTTCAAACAAAAAAAAACTTTTAAACGTAAATTAGTTATATATAATATATATCTATTTATTGAAATCAAAATTAAATTGTTTATAGATTAGAAGAAAACCGCGGCCAAATTTGTACAACTTTATGTTTTCACAAAGCGAAACTAGATGGCAGTAGTAGTAATCAACAAATATAATTAGTAGGTACTTTAATTTATAACAGAGATTCGATGTATGTATTCGAGAAAGATGTATTAAAGTTGTAAAATAGTGTTTGAAATATAAACAGAATAAAATTAATTGTACATTACGATTAAGATATTGGATTTTCTCCAGTGACACGGTAAATTAAGTATACCGAATTATAGTGAAATTATAAAGAATTAGTTGTATGATTTGTTGAAAGTTTCATGTCTGTTTGCTGGTAAGTACGTCAAATGGGAACGAATGGATTATGTTTAACCTCCAGGATAGTAAAAAAAAAACCTTGGAAAGTAGAAAATTTAAAATTATTTTGTAAGTGATTTTATTTTTAAATTGTAACCAAAACGAACACAAAACAAGTTAATTATTTTCGAGACAACTTCTATCGGGTTATGTAATTATTTCGAAAAAAAAAACACATTTTTCATATAATTTCATTTAATAAAAATAATCACATTTTACACTAATGAATGCAGTCTTTTTTTATTCTTAATTAAATAACATAATTTTTTTTTGTATATAAATTGAGACACATGTTTACTCGTTTAAAGACATTTTTTATCAATTTCAGTTATATTGGAAATAATACCCTGTTCTGTCCATGCTTTTCATAATTTGTACATTTTTTTTATATACTATACAGAAATCCAGTAAGGTATATAGAAATATCTAATTTAAAACATATCCTAAAATGATAATATGGCTTTACGGTAAATTGGTTCATTGGTTTCAGACTTTATAGATTATAAACAAACAAATCTTTCCTGTTAAAATATACCTATTAGTATATATAAATCAGTACCATAAGTTACAGTATATTCGTGATAGGTTTTTTTACAATGTATAGACTATGTTTTGACCAAAATCTTGGCTGTTGTTTAATGATGATGTGGTCCAGGATGGTAAACTCACTTAGCCTCGAAGTACTGGTTCTAAAGTAATGCTACCGGAACACACCTATTGGTACTTGGCGACAGGTTTTTGAACCTGGGAGCGGTAGCTGGCCAGGCCGTCCTACCACTATGCTATGGTTGCCTCACGATATTTTCTACCACCGAAAACTCAGGCTAATTTTAGAGTTGTACATGTGGGTTCGAACCCACGTCCATAGACGCGTAATCCGGCCGCACTACCAACCGTACAATCATCGCTTCATTTGAGCATTATTATGACGCAACTGACGATATCAGAGCGTGTTTTTTTGCAAATTATACATCGGCTTTAGGAACCTTTAAAATACTCATGTACCTGCCGCCAGCGTGATACAGTGACTTTGTCATAAACTAACGTAACTACACCCCACACACACTATACGCAGGTACATGAGTTCCGTAATGGACCTTGAGATTCATTATTTTGAGCAAATTTCGAATTTATGTCACGGCCAGCAGCACTCAATGCAAAGCACGTTACGGAGAATATTCCCAGATAAACTATGCGTGTATAAAGTAATACTTTTAGTTTATTGATTAACTAATTATATAAAGCTAGTATACAAAATTACCTAAATATAATGTATTGTATTAAATCCATTTGGGACACTCGCAGCAGTGTAATTACTCACTGTAACTTGTTATTTGGATGATCTCCTGCGATACAGGAATGATTTCCTAGTGCAAGGATCTATATAATCGTATTTGTGTTTTAATTTGCAAACAGTAATAACAGTAATGGGAATCTTCTCTTACAGAACTAATACAGAGCAGCTATGAATCGAAACAACCGGCACACGGCGATGTTTAGCGACGAAATTGAACATTAACAGCCACAGATAATAACTAACATCTTACGGTGAGTCACAGTAAGTATTATAGGATGTTAATATTAATAAATTATGCCCTTCGATACAGAAACACTTCAGAAAGAATTGCATGAAATGTACATACATAACATTTTGTAAAAAAAAAAATTGCATCTCGATACTGGATTTCGCATAATTAAAAAACAAACAAGATAACTTAAATGTAAATTTTATACTTATAACACTATCCATGCACCTTTTAATTCAGCTTTAATAAATAATCCCGTAAACCCATAAAATTACAATAATTTGTTAATAATGTAATAATTATAAATGTTAAATTATATTATTATAAATGTCAAGAAGATCATTGGAAATAATAAATACCGTTCTTTTTTTTTTGCAATATATCTTTCCTTCCTTGCTTTTACAATATATCTCTGAAGTTAATTTTGTTAAATCATTTAAAATTAATGTTAGTTTTAAAATTAATTACAATGACAGTTATTTTACTAACAAAATATAAATTCTAAGTAATATAGTATATTTTTCATAATGATATACCTAAAATTAAATAATATATTATTTAAACAAAAATCATTGAATTAATAACATAAAAATATTATAAATGATACATACATAGAAGTACAAAGTAGATTTGCACATTCTAAAGCCTTTTTCTATTTTTTGTTATTAATTTTAAAATGTTTAGTTTTTAATTTGTTATTTTAATTGCTTTCAAAGTATATTTTATTGAATGACTAATCTATAATGTGATCTGTCATTATTTCGTTAAAATATTATAGTAATAATCGTTAAAAAAGTACTTACTAAATGTTATTGCTATTATTAAATCTATGAAGTTATTTGTGCTCTATATGCTAAGTCGTTGGGATCTTGAGCCAAACTAGAAGATCTCGCGTAGGGATATGATGATGCCGATGCTGTGGGCGAAGACCATTGCGTTGGTGTAGATTGGAAATTGGCGATCTAGTAAAAATAACAATTAATTTGATTACGTAAGAGTTAAAGTTATTCTGGAATTTTCTAACGGTCGCGTAATCAACAGAAAGCGATGATGGCGCAGTGGGTTGTGCGGTCGGATTCCGCGTCAATCGACATGAATTCGACTCTCACCGATCCGTCTCTAAAACCGGCCTCAGATTTCGGTGAAGGAAAACATCGTAAGGATCCATAGCATGGTGGTAGGGCATTTTCTAATTACCCGCCTGGGTAGCTACCACCCTCAAGTTTGTAAACCTGTCGCCAAACACCAATAGGTGTGTTCCGGCAGCATCATTTGACAACCAGTGCCTCTAGGCTTAGTGTGTTTACCATCCTGGACCACATCATCACTTAACATCAGGTGAGATTGTGGTCAATGTTAAACCGTGTAAAAAAAAATTAATGACGTCATATTGATGAACGAATGTTGCTCATGAATCCTGGTTTTGATATGAAAGCTCTTATATAAAGTTCATAGTATTAGGATACCTCGATATTATGAACTACAGTCAAGTATTAATTAAATTTGTGTTTTGAAGCATACATTATTTATATTTAATATCAGTATGCTGTGTAGTGTGAGTAAGCTGTGTTCCCTTTTTAACCCACTTCAAAAAGAAGGAGGTTATCAATTCGTTTGTATTTTTTTTGCATGTTTTTTACTCGATTTCTCCGTCATTTGTAGACCGATTTGGAAATTTATTTTTTAATCGAAAGATTACCCTTTCGAGGTGGTCCCGTTTCCACTAGATCGGGATCTGATCAGTGGAACTCAGTGTAATTGAGAAAAACCCTCGTATATTATAGGCGCTTACACGTGTTTCATATATTTGTTTCCAAAGCTATGAAGTAGGTTTCACAGCTATAGCTAATAATACATATTTAAACTAAAAAGTAGATAAAAAACGTTTTTTAATTAAAAACACGGTTTTGAAGTCGGTGCCTGCTAGCTATTACAATTACACATAAGCTTAATAAAGGACTAGAGTTCTTCGTTTCGGGTTTATGAAGTTCCTCCTTATCGCACTGCACTAAACAAAAATAATGGCAATCTGAAAAAAAAAACTGCCTACTATCTCGGTCTGGTTTCGACGTGGCATAAAAAAAATTAGGTCCTATATAATTTAAAGAGTTAATTTTATTCCCAATTTCATCAAGTAATAAATGTCTATGTCACTAAATGTAATATTTGAATCAAAGGTTTTAAAAAATTGAATTTACCTTTCCACTAATGTTATTAAGTCCACCGCCGCTCAATAGCTTCTGAACTCCTAAAGCCGCAGCTGCAAGGAACGCCAGCTTAGCAACCACCAAGGCTTTAGTCACCAGTAATGTCAAACCACCGAAGAGAAGGGCCACCACGGCAATAACCTTAACACCAACGCCAGCCAGGAATGGTGTATACTTCTTTATTTTACCACGAGCTGAAAGAAGTTTTTTTTCTAGATTACCTCTTTTCAAAGTTTTTTACTTAAATCAAAGTGATTATTACTCTAATCAATTTCAACGTTGAGAATACCTTAAATAGATTTAAAAAAAAGCTTGACCATAAGTTCAAGTTTTTCAACATTTTTTATATTTATTTTTGAGTAATAAATTAAAATCATAATTGTTTTATATTCGAATGTTTTATTATTATTATTCCGTAAAAGCAATGCCCTTGAATATTCCTGTATCTCTACTACCTAGGGAAATCTATTGTAATAGCCCACTGACAAAACTCACGGCCATAGAGTAATAACGCTAAGAGTGATAGTTCCATACAAAACTCGTTTAACATTAATGCCAAAATACATGTGTGTATGTGCGTGTGCAAACGACACGGAACTACGTTCTCACCGGCACGTAAAGTGTACGTGATCTTTTGAGGCCAACTTGAAATGGCTTCATTCCGTGTGTGACTACTGCCGTTCTGAGTGTTTTATTTCTGTGTTCACTGCTTAGACATACATATTGGATATATTGTAGAATATTTTTGGCAGAGAGCGTCTGTACTTTAACGAGCAAGTCTTGCTTACCCAAGAATTGATTGCGTTAGCGTATGGAAGCCAGTATGTTTATAAATACTTTAAAATTAATTGTAAAAATGTCAAAATGTCAAGTAAAAAAAAAAAAAATATATTTCGTTCTAATATATTTTAGTTCGCATGGTAATGACACGGTATTAAAATTGACAAGTTTTGTTGGATCTTATCTCCGAAATATTCTTTAAATGATTAACTTGAGAGATTTGATTCTATGCTTTTTAATATTAGTCACAATTTACATAAATTGGCTATTGTAATCAAGTTAAGTTAATTGGAAATAGCCATATTGAACGAGAATTCGTTACAAAAATTTCCTTGTGAATTGTAACAAAGAGAGTGAATTACATTAGTACATTGCTTTAAAACAAAGAAAAATATAATAAAGTCGGGACTAATGAACTTGTTTCCACAGTCCTGTTATATCTACTATAGAAAAAAAATTAGTTTGTTTGTAATATCTCATACACATGTTGTTTGTATAACAACATTTTAATAAATACACGTGGAAAATACATACAAAAAAAAACATTTTATAAACTTATTGTCAGTCTATCCGTCTGTTTGTTCTCTCTGAACTACTGAACGGATGGACCGGTTTTGACAGAAGTTAGCACTTCTGGCAGATAGCTGAAGTTTTAAAGTCTAATTTAGGCTACTTTTATTTTAAGTAAATAATTTAGATTCATGAAACACGTGAGAATATTAATAAAAAAATGAAAATAAGAAAATCTTACTAAATACGAACTGTATATAGGATAGCTAATCCAAAGTTTGTTTCAGCTAATCTCCAGATTGGTTGGAGCGATTTTAACGGATTTTCTTTCTGGCATCTATAACTGAAGTTACTCCACGTTTAGGAAAATTATTAGGGTTCCGGATAAAGTAATTAAAATTCGTAAAATTGTGAACAAAACAACGAACAGCACCATCAAAACATTATTTTACAATAATTATTTTCAACTTATATTGCGCGGTGAAAAATATATGAAACTTGGGCGGAGGCGCGAGCACACAACTAGTTAAGCTTTGCGAGAGTGCGCACCTTTTTCATTAGCACTGTATTGCAGTGGATGTGCTGGTGTAACCTTGACCGCGCGGCTTGTTGCGTTCTCCACGTAATAGGTCATCGACCGGTGTCGTGCGGCGTTTGAATTATATCGTTTATTTATTACGAGATTTCCTTTAATCAATACAATACATAACAGCTGCTTTGCTTACGTATTTATTTCATCAGATATATATATATATATATATATATATATATATATATATATATATATATATATATATATATATATATATATATATATATATATATATATATATATATATATATATATATATATATATATATATATATATATATATATATATATTTTAAATACTGTATCGGCTCTGCGCTTTGACCACGATTTCAAGTTAAGTGAAGATGGTGATGGCGATGGAGGATCAGTAGTAGATAATGTGGCCGGATTCCGCCTACACAACTCCAAAATCAGCTTGAGCTTTCGGCGAAGGAAAACATCATGAGGAAACTATAGCATGGTGGTAGGGAAAAATCGTACACAGGTAAACTTAATGTCATTTGGCGTTTTATTCCAGCTAACCTGCGGTAAAGTTGTCAATAAAAAGAAGTGGGTAATGTAATAAATATCACTTCCACGTACATTTATGCTTGTGTGTATGATCTATAGTAATAAATAAAATTGAAGTGTCTGTGCGTAATATATACTTATATATTTTTTACAAAATAGATATGAATGTAAATACTAAAAATACAATTTCTAAAATTTTTCTCTGTCTGCCTGTCTGTTTGTTCCAGGTAATCTCCAAAACAGCTGGACCGATTTTCTCGGGACTTTTTTGGTAGACAATTGAAGTTACATCGCGTAACTTCAGCTACTTCAGGTATAATTAGGGTTCCGAGTAAAAACATTAGAAACTAAATTACGCAGTGAAAATATATGAAATGCGGGCACACAGATAGTTTTAAATACATGCTTATTTACCTTCTTCGAAAGTTCTAGCAGCTTCTCTCAGTTCGCCAGGCTCGAATTTCACATTGAGTTTGTCTTCGCCAGATGCATCTCTGTGAATTAATAAAGATACAATAATCTTTTTTACGTAAATAAATTACGCAAATTAGCTGATACCTGCGACTATGTCTGCGTTTCTTTGTCCATTTCCTCATCTCATGAATGTTTAGCGCTTATAAAAATAGTAAAGAATTTGAATTACGATTAGCGTGATATTTTTTACACGGTTTTTAGGCTCAGTACTTTGATCACAATCTCACCAGATGTTAAGTGAGTATGTGTTCCACGATGGTAAACACACTAAGCCAAGAAGTACTGGTTCTCAAGTGATGTTGCCGGAACACACCTATTGGTATTTGGCGACAAGTTTTAATTAAAATGCCCTACTACCAAGCACCAAGCAAGTAAAATAAGAAAAAAGTGTATCATAATCTATTGAAAACTCTCAAAACTCCGTGATCATGTACAGATATTAACAAGGTTTATGAAGTGATGATAGCGCAGTTGATAATGCGGTCGGATTGTGCCTCGTTTGTCGTAGGTTTGACCCCACTCTATAACGAACCTGAACTTTCGGTGAAGGATAACATCGAGGGAAAACTATACCATTGTGCTGGGGCGTTTTCTAATAATACCCGCTAATGTAACCTACCACCTTCAAGTTTAAAAGGCTGTCATCAAACACTAATCGGTGTATTCTGGAAGCATTACTACAAAATCCTGGATCACATAATTACTTAACATAAATTGGGATTCTAGTCCAGGGTTGAGCCTATATAGCCTAAAAATGGTTTGTAATACAAGTCCCTACTAATTCTACTAAGCTATTCTCACCACTTCTCCTAGTTTCTTGTCGTCAATGAGAGAGATCGGATCTTTCTTGGTCGGCGGTCAGTGAAGCGATCGGGGAAAGAGTGAGGGGTGCTTTGTGCCAAGTTAGCCCCTTGGATGGAAGATAAGGGAGTAGCCTGACCCGAAAAAGGTCGGGACTGTTTACCTGGCGACACGGAACATGCAATAATGATATCTTATCGCCCGAAGGAAGGTGGTGGACGGCATCGTGGGGTTTTGATGTGTAGTACCAGTGCTACACGCCGGATAAGTCTCACATACCCCCCACTAGAGTAATCTGGGAGAATTTACTCCCCGCTTAAGTTATTGGGGGTATGCGAAAATGCATTTCCCCACTTTAAAAATATAAATAAAAGACTTTACTCCCTACAACATCGCGTTCATTACTACGGTGATATGCTCCTTGCATATTTGAAGATGCAGATGCTAAATCCCTAATGAGGCCACTAGCTTCTGGTTCAGTTATAGCATCTGCCTTCCTTTGAGACAGGCCTAACTTCTAACACCTCACTTCCATTATCAATCTTTCATTTCTGATCTCTTAGCTGTTAGAGAATCCTCCTAAACTCCGTGCATGTGATGTGGCAGAAATGCTAGCTAAACCAATTCACATAAGCAAGTAAACCAACGGTTAGCATTCTGAATAACAGCTGGTAATATTGTCTATGCGAAGGTGTGCAAGGATTACGTAATTCATATTTCGGACATTTTTCATCCTTTTACCTAGCTCCCTGCCTCTCTCCCATGATTATTTACGCATTGAATGAATTTTGAAGAAGAAAACACACGACAGTTAATAAGTAGATATTGCTTAAGTAATCACCATTCTGATACCTGCATCCCCCTTGTCATCATAAATAAACAGAGTATAGATGTCACTCCCGCCATCGATGCTTACGTAATGAATAAACCCCAGACTTCGACGCAAGGCGTATCTCTAAAATATTTCGTCGATTTTTCGAGCTTAGTAAATCGGGTGTGGTTTCAATCTGGTTCCGTTCTGAGCGCCTAGATGGGCTCGGCAGTCTTGTAACTTATAGATGATTTCTCCTCGTTAAAAGAAGGTAATAATACTAGTATTTTATTACTTTATTATTATTATTACTTTAACCCATGGAGTTTTTGGCCCTATAAGACTCTATATTGTGTAATCTTGGTGTTATTTTACATTATACGTTTAGATACAAAATCACAAGTGAAGTAGATTGGAAATAATGACACGAAATGATGTATTGTGAGATCTCACAAAGACTAGTTTGAAATAAGTACAACAGAAGACATATATTTTATTATTACACGCTTCACATTGCACACACACTCCTGCACATCACAGGTTCTGGAATGGATTTTTTTGAAACTGCAGGGTTTAGTTAGAGCAAATTCCGCGGATTATTAATATAGGTATCAGCTCAAGTCTATGTCAAAGTGGTAGGAACTTCAATGCTCTTGTGTTAGTTACCATTTTCGGCTAAGCGCCTTAACTTTCGCCGAAGCTATCATGGGCCATCCAGTCAACAGCAATAGACAGACAAAAAGGGCCGCCATTTTGTTATCGCGTTATGAATAGTGTTCTTAGCGTTTCATTTGGCTGCATGGTCACCTTTGCCTTTTCTTTAAATAGGAATAAATCGAAAAAAGAACTGGCCCATAAGGAGTGGTTGGCTTGATTTTGGTTTGTCATGTAGTCGTCCTTATTTTTAAATTATTATCTTGCAGTATTTAACTTTATATTATATAATTTTGGAGGCATTTTACATGATAAAGTATAATTATGATCCACAAGTGTAGTGAAGTGAAAATAATGATACGGAGCGTGAATTTTGAAATCTACCAATCATTCCCGCTGTGGTTGTGACAGAAGTCAGCCATTATGTTGCCACCATTTATTGATAGTGTTCCTAACGCCTGACTTGGCTGCATGGTCTAATAGTACCTTTGCCTTTTCCTTAAAATGGAAGAAAAAAAAAGAAATAAAATTGCTAACAAATCAACAAGAGTCCTAGTGAGCGTGAATAATCGTTCATGTTACACGGTGCGCACTGACAATTACACGCATTGACTTATAGTTCAAACAAATAGGCGTAACCACCTGTAAACCTATTGTTTACAATTTTCACTTTACACACATGTATATAACATTAGAGAAAGCTGTTCCATATTTCATTTACATATATAATTATGAAGGAAAATTATTCACTTTCATGAATATTTAAGTGTGACCTGTAGGTAACTATAATTTATATAACCGAAATACCTAACTGACGGATTCACTAAATCTCTAAAACTACACAAGCGATTGATATGAAATTTTGCAAATTAACACTTGTTACGATATAAACGCTCATATAAACTGCACCCGCCTTTTCGTGCTTAGTAGCCATGGTAACCGTTGCTATGGTGACATGAACGAAGTTGCTGGAACAAGCTTGTATTTTTTTTTTATATAAACAAAAATGTTTTTTGCTTTATATAGTATATTTGTCGGATATAAATAAGATTTACACAATAATATAGGTTGGGCTGTAATGTCCAAAATAAAAATAACTTTGTTGTGTACTTGCTTTCGTAAAAAAAAGATAAATGACGGATAATACATATCTCCCAAATCAGATATTCATTCATTTGAAAATTTGAAAAAAACATATGTGTTTCCATTTTATTTTTGAAAATTTTTTTTAAAGAAAATCGGTTGACAAGCAATCAAGAAAAATGTGCTGAAATTATTTAGGTTCAGCTAAAAAAATATAATAAAAATAACTTTGTTGGACCTTATATATATACATAAGGTCAAATTAAATAAAGTTAATTCTATAAATACAATGTCTATGCAGCATTAATGAATACTAGTGTCTGAACTAGGCCGAGCCTCAGACGCTAGTCTCGTCTAGTTATATTTTATTAAACTTATTAGTTATATTATTACGTATAAACTTACTACATGTACTAGTTATTACACACTTCATGTCAGCAATAGAAATATTCGTCCGATGGAAAAGGCTTAGAGACGATTTTATTCATACTGCCTATTCTGAAGTTCAAACTTGTATCAACACCAAAGTGAGACTAAGGTAATCACTCTAGAATAATCCATGGATTTTCATGGCACCTCAGAACAAACCTTTGTGCCATTATTTTCAATTCATTTGTGCTAAATAACAAAACAAAACTATACTTCATAAAACCACCAAAGTTACGCAGTACAGGGTTATATAACACAAGCAATTGAATTAACGATAACAGCTACTACTTGACAGACTGAGATGCCGCTCAAAAGCCCTAACTTCCTTTCAATTATATTTATTTTGTTATCCAACAATACTGTGAACTTTGAATTGAAATTTTAATATAAGTTTGCCAACATATTTTATGTATACATAATTATAAATAGATAAATAATATTTCCACTTACTTCTCAATGACAACACCAGAGAATAGCTCCAGTTTCCCTTCATCTTCATTCGCCGCCCCTGGTGCAGCCCTGCAAGCTACCACCATGCATAATACCAAACACAATACACGCATTTTCTCAAAATTTACTCTGAAGTTATCCGGATTGTACTCTTACGAAGGCCAAGGATCAAATGGAAAGCGGCCGGGATACTGATGCCTTTATATATCAGGTTGGACTTCTCAGAGGTTCACTTATCCGAAATTCAGCCAGTGTGTGGCGCGTTAACGGTTTTGATACTGGTTCTTTTTAATGCACAAAATAATTTTAATTAAACTTATAATTTTTAACAATAATCTTTCTATTGTGATTATTTGGTCCCGTAAAACTGGATATATCTATCCGTAACATTTAATAACATATGATGAAATTGATACATAAATTGTAATTTTAACAAATTACTTTAACTCTAAAGTTTTATTACGACTGTTAATAGATGAATACATATTATATATCTTCTCATAATGAAAATATATTTATATAGATTATTTTATACGATAAACTCTAATTATTTTCTTTTAGTATGATTTTATTCTGTCATAAACTATTTTAGAATTAGATTTATTTGATTGTATATTAAAAACAATATTTTTTATGTCATTCATCATACTAAATAAATTAATCCATTTAATTCAAATTACATTCTTATTAAAGAGAGATAGTAATTGTATGAAATAATAAAAAAACTTTTAGTTATTTGTATACTGTTCTAAGTAATTTAATTTTACATAAAACTGTTATAATTATAACTATGTTCGTTTTAAATGTAAATATAAAATTTAACATGATTTTTATTAAAGTATCAAAAACGTTCAGTTAGTGTACAGTGTTGTTTTAAACGTTCATACATGGCGACACTCAAACGACGCTTTGAATTGAAAGTAATATTACGACAAAATAATTGAAGAAATAAAAATAGGATTACAAATCAATTAATAATCTTTGATTAAATTGAATAATTACATATATGGGGTTTTTAATATGCTGAAATTTTTATGGTCTGTTTCTCTCCATCTTACAGCAATATCGAATTCTAGAGTTATTACTTTTTTTGTTTATCTGCTTTGTTTATTTCCTGTCATATCAGACCGCATAACCTTATAGTATCAATGTCGAAAGCACACTAGTCGAAAATCCATGAGGAGGAACGAGTTGCTATGAATATACTAGATTGATAACTGCAGTAATAACTATTTACCTATCTAACTGCTTTATTTATACTAATAATAAGCTGTAGTTCTGTCTGTACTGTACTTCTTTTTTTTACAAATTTTGTGATTGATATGTATTTTAATCGCTACTAATGCCGAATGAGGCGTTAATTGTCTGTCTGTATCTGTTTAATCCGGATTTAACTCAATAACGGCTTGATCAATTTCGATGAAACTTTGTACACAGACAGTACAAATCAATGAGCTACTGATAGGTTATAAATACTTTAAAAATAATTTTACGAATTCATGTAAAAACTAATAAAAATAAAAATTGTTTTAACCAAAAAACTGGTATTCGATGTTGATACACTTTATATGTGTTTAGAATATGTTAATTAGCGATTGTTAAGCCTTATTAAAAATTACGAACAACAATTGAAGAAATTATAATAAAAAAAATCAATCAAGATAAAACGGGTAGACGAAGTCACGGGTATCCGCTTGTAATAGGACATAAACTGGCTAATTGGCAAACGCTATACTACACAATATATTTAACACTATGGCTAGGTGTTACGCGTGTTATATAGCGACATTAGCCAACACAGTAGCCGATAAAAATTAATTATATCCATCTTGATCACATCAATAATTCGTTCTTCTTCAATCGGTTTTGCAAATTAAACAAAATTACTTTATCGATTTGAACGTAGTATTCAGATGAATATAGAACTGAACCGTAAGGTAATTCTAGGCTGTAACCTTGTAAAATTTTCATAAAATCTAAGCAGTGTTTATAGCCCGTTAATATTTATTTAAATAAAGGTAATGTGTCTGTAATTTATCTGCTTGATAGCCAATTCTCAACTGCTCTATAAATCCCTGAAATAATATACATTAGCTATTGTTGGTTACACTTATAACGTAGTGAATAATTTACGAAGAATAGACGCAGCGGATAGTATGCAAGCGGAGCTGCGGGGACAGTTATTATTATTAGAAAATCAGTTTATACGGATCCTGAAACGGACGGAACTCGCAACAACTGCTTATTCATTGTTTTGGCAAAGTACCTTTTATTGTTACATTCTATGTCAGCGATTATTGAACTTTCTAGAAAATTTCATTCGCCTTTAAAACGATTTCCTGTGTATTGACAAGTTGCATACTATCAATATTGTATGTCGGTAAAGGATTTACCAGTATTTATTCTATATAGTTATGAACACCAGAAATGATTTACAAAATGGCCGCCAAACATACATACAAACATACAACTGAAGTAGTGCCTTATTCTAAGATTTTAGTGCATATTTCAATTTATCTTTTTAAACCATTAGCTGTGTTTATGATTACATTTTAGCTTTAGAACCTTCTGATAAATCTTGAATATCAGAGGTGACGCACATAACAGTTACGATTATTTATTTAAAAAAGGAAAAATAATAAATCAATAGATATAAGTTATAATTGTGTGTTGTAATTCTGTTTTGTGATATATACGAAATAACTAGTTGTGCTCGGCATGCGTTTCAAAGGCATGGAAATGTATCTACACTAATGAATAAAATTGGAGTGTTTGTAATGTCAAAATATTTTTTTTACTAAATAGATATTAATGTATTTACTATACCAAAAATATAATTTTTAAAATTTTTGTCTGTCTGTCTATTGGTTCCGGCTAATCTTTGGAACGGTTAAAAATCTTTGGACAGATTTTGACGGGACTTTTTTTGATAGATGGCTGAAGTTACTCCGAGTAACTTAGGTTACTTTTGATTTTCGAAAATAATTAGTGATCCGCGTAAAAAACTTATACAAAATCGAATAAAATTTTACGTGGCAAGTGGTTGAATTTTGAGAAATGTATTTACTTTATCTTGATACTAAAAAAATTTTAGGAAAGTAATTAAGGTTCCGTAGTAAAAATTAAAACGCAGTGAAGAACATAAGAAACCCGTGTGCAGCCGCGGGCACACGACTAGTATATATATATATATATATATATATATATATATATATATATATATATATATATATATATATATAAATATTTTTTTTCCTGGAATCTTCGCAAAGTATCATAATAATTAGATTAATTCTTTAGAAAAACATAGAGGATATTCATTCTCAAAAAAAACTTAAAACAAAGACTTTAGGTTTAAGGCCATAAGGTTAGCTATCAAAAAGATTTTACTTCAGCGGTAATATGCGAAATAGCTCAAAAAATAATTTAAAACTCTAGTATGAAACCTCATTTTAAGAAATGCGAACATTTCCAGATTTAAATTTATTATTTAAAAAACGTACAATGCATTTACGGAAAATATGATATCGAAAAACTTAGAAAACATACACCAAACACTACTATGAAAGTATAAACAACAAATAGAGAGCTCAAGTCCAAACAGGTCAAGGCCACTTTCACCAGCGCCTTGAGGACGAGGGCGGTGCACCGAGATGCATCCAAGGTCGTGATAATGAACTTGCCCGTCCGATCGCACTTTCTATTCGTCGATCTCGTAGTGTACGCCAAAAATTGAAATAAAACAATAAATCATTCAAATATACAAAAATGAATACATCCTTTTAAAATTTCATTTTCAGTTTTCAAAATATAGTTTCATTTAGAAGAATTCTAATATATTTGAGCTCAGTATGATATTTAAGGGATTTTAACGGATTAAACTATTAACGTAAACATTTTAACGAATTTATATAACTATATATATAAATAGGAGACATCTGGAAGCGACAGCTTTCTCTGTGCGTCTACTAATAAACTTTATAACTATTAATTGTAAAGTTCCAAAAAAACATGCAGAAAAAAATTTATTGCCTGTTCTTGTCGATGACTGGATGTTTTCCGAACTGGCGCGGTGGTAGTATTTTGACGTTCATAAACGGCTTATCAGGGCCTAAATTGAATATAGTATTTTTTCAATTTTGAATTTTTGACATTTTATAAATCTATTTAGCTTCGGACGCTGACGATCTGCTCGCAAATAATTTCTTATTTTCCTAAATACTCGATGTTCATATTTGAAGTAATGATGGTTAAATTCAATGGATTTAGCTTCGGATCCACTGTCTTTATTACATAATGAGGCTACGCTTTTGGTGAAGGATAAAATCGTGCTAAAACCTTGGCGTGGTGGTAGGACATTTTCTAATGCACCTACAAGTCATATAATTTGAGAGCCAGTATCTCTAGGACTAATGTGTTCACCATCTTAGCCCACATCGTAACTTAAAATTATTAGAAATACTAGTCAAACTATAAATCTAAAGAAATTTATTCTGGTTGATAATGAATTCGATACATATAATTGGTTATTAAATGTATTTATGCAGTTAATGAAATTGTTTTATCTGTTTGTGCTACATATTCTATATGTATTGAAGCGTGTGGGTTAGGTGAACATTACACAACATACACGATCAGAGTTTATTGCTTTACAAAATAGTCATAAGATATGTTTAAATTTTTTACACGGCATAGGCTCAGTGCTTTGATCACAATCTTCCGTTGATCCCCGTATGGTAAACACAGCCTAGATACCTACTGGTTCTCAAGTGGGTTTGCCGGAACACACCTATTTGGTATTTGGCGACAGGTTTTCAAACTTGAGGGTGGCATTGTTATCTTTCTAATCTTTACATGTATTAGGTGTTCTACCCGGCGTTACTCGGGTAAGATTTATGTTAAAACAAATTTAAAATAAATTATTCCAGTATTTTTCAGTTACTAAAAGTTCAGTGGCATATACATGTACAAAATAATTATATTTATAAAAAATATTGTTTACGAAAACACATTTACGATAACGTTCGACATAATAATCATACTCCTTATACAAAAGGGTAATAATAAACAGTATTGTTTCTTCATCAAGTGGGTAGATTACTTTTCTAGTTTTATATCGATGATTCCATACTCTAACAAAACTTTGGCCATCATTGTAGAACTTTCTACGGAGTTTTTGCGAGTTCCATTCCATGTAAATTCCATGTTATTATTTTAAAGTACTTCCCGTTTTCAAATTCAAAAATACTTTATTTAATTTAGGCCCTAAGATGGCACTTATTAACGTAAAAAAATGCCACCTACTAAACCTTGAGCACTATAATCAAATTATATCACCAAAAATAATAATTAAAAAGGCATCAATATTACGTACTCATCATCATCATCATCTCCAATTATTCATATCCAATACCTTTCTTACAACATCCTCTTTCTCCCTGCGCATCACATGTCCATACCAGGACAAACGACCGCCTCTTAACCTGTCTATTATTGGCACCTCTTTCAAACTTCCTCTAATGTATTCATTCCTAATCCTGTCCATTCTTGTTACCCCATACATCGATCTCAACATTCTCATCTCGGCTGCATGCAGTCTCCTTCCATCCATTACCTTTATGACATGACTAATATGCTCTCAAAAACTCGAAATATTAATATGGTGTAAAATATCTTTCTATAAGTACAATGAATAAAGAATATCATTTGTATTAAGATCTTCTATCTAAATAACTTAATGCCGGCTGGATAACTAAAAACCTAACTCCGAGTTTTGACATAATATTTGACGTATTCCACTCTACCATCATCAATAAAGATGTAGAAACGAATCTATTTTTTTTTAATAATTTATTTATTTACTTCTTAAAGATTATACAAAAAAAAAAATGCCAATTAATAATTTATTCAGATGAGAGTCGATCAATAGTTAAATCTTTATAACATCCGTAAAAATATGGGCAAACGTAAACGAAGAATATTTCCAAAGAAGAAACGATCGCTATTCAGCCGGCCGCATCCGATGCGTAGAAAAATGTTGCTCAAACAGAAGAGAGTGAAGGCCTTTTTCAACAAGCACAACCCTGGCATGTTCATCACGAGAGGCGTCAGGAAGATGGTCGGCGGAATATACACTGTGACCGACAAAGTGAAAGACAGGATAGCTTCAAGTACACTGGCTTTGGACAACCCGTTCAGTACACAATTCTATGAGGACCGATGTATGATACAGTAAGCGTATTTTATAATTTTCCATGAAGACAATAAAATAAATAAATTATATTACATTCTTTTATTTATTTTTCTCGAGTAAATTTGATCCATGATATGGCCATTTGGTGACCATCATACACTTACCCGGAATCAGTAGTGTATATTCAGAACTACCTAGAGGCTTTAGCCGAGATAGATGTAGGCCGGTGTGATGATGGCAAGTGTTGATAAATTCTTCTTTATCTATAATTCTTATTTATCGCTCTAAGACTGTACTGTATTTTCAGTAATGTTTCTTGAGTTAAAAAAATATACTCAACGCTTTACAAATAATTTCGCTTGATGTGAAGTGAAAATGTGGACTAGGATAGTAAACACGCTAAGTCTAAAGATACTGGCTCTTAAACTTGAGGGCACTAGCCAACTAGCTGTAAATTAGAAAATACCCTACCATCACTTGCCCGTAAAACTGTCCATTTCAACGGATTTTATTAAATTTTTTAAGAGATTTTTGTTTTTTTACGCGGAACGATAATTATTTTCGAAAATTAAAAGTACACTAAGTTACCCGTAGTAACTTCAGCTATCTACCAAAAAAAGTCCCTTCCAAATCCGTCAAGCCATTCCGGAGATTACCCGGAAAAAACAGACAGACAGACAACAATTTTAAAAATTGTGTTTTTGGTATAGATATCGTACATATATTCATATGTATTTAGTAAAAAAAAAACATTACATTACAAACAGACTCTTCAATTTTATTTATTAGTAAGTATAGTATAAATAATAAAATTGTAATAAATTTTTAGAGCAATCAATAAAAACACATTTGCCAAAAACATTGTAATCATAAGTTCGAAATATTTATAAGAATAAAATAAGTACACAATTTAAAACAATATGTGTGTTCGGAATAATATATTTCTCACATAGCTTAGTATTAATATAATTTAAAAAACCCAAATATTATAGTGTTTTACTTATCTTTAAATTAAACAAAAATTATAATTAAATAATTTTCATAAGATATTTGGTATACAGCTTTATGTAAATATTTTATTATAAAGCATTAATGAATTATATTACAAAAAAAAATGTTTAGTAAAATACATATACATATACAATATTGTAACCTTTTTCTATATATGTTTAAATTAATTAATACAGGCAGTGCTAAATAAAATACTAGCTGCTCTCCGCGTATTCCCCTTTTCCGTGGGATTTTCGGAATAAAAAAGTATTCTAAGTCACTCCCTGGATTTCAAAATATCTTCATACCAGATTTCATCCAAATCGATCGAGTAGTTTTTAAGTTTATTCGTTATATACAAAAATACTGTACTGTACTGTATTGGATTGTACTGTACTTACCATCAGGTCCAGTGCAGTCACTGTGCTGAGCAAAAAAAAAAAAAAATACAAATCTTTTCTCTTTATAATATTATAGTGTAGATAATGGTGGTCGTTTATCCTGGTATGGACATGTGATGCGCAGGGAGAAAAAGAATGTTATAAGAAAGGTATTGGATATGAATGTGGACGGTTACATGGGAAGGGGAAGACCAAAGAAAAGATGGATGGACTGTGTGAAAGATGATATGTTTAGAAAAGGAGTGAATGCGGAGATGACAACAAATAGAGAGGAATGGAAGAGGAAGACATGTTGCGCCGACCCCAAATAAAAATGGGAAAAGGGTAGGGAGATGATGAATGGCGGCGATGACGTCTCCGTGGTTTTGTGACCGGAAATACGTGTCGACGTACGTAAGCTCGAATACATTTATACTATTCCATAAAGACTCTGAGCTTTGGTCGAAAAAAAAACATCATAGAATATTTTTTGCTACTAGCTACCTTCTAGTTTAAAAATCAGTCGCCAAGCATTTGTGTCAGTAGCATCACTTGAGATTCAGCACCTGCAGGCTTAGTGGTTGCTCACACATCATATGAGATCGTTGTCAAAGCGCCGAGCCTGTATAGTATAAAAAAAAAGTATTGAACTTGATGAAAAAAGTAACGAATGTTTAACCAATGGACTGGATTCTAGACTAAAACCTTAGTTGCAGGTGCAGGTTCATAATCCCCTCGTCTGTAATGTTCGTCATAGTAGACATGATCTTCGCTTTTTGTTGGCACTTGAATAATCTCTACTTGCGTTTTTGTGTCGTCTTTTCGGTTTTGATTTGCGTGGGAACTCTCGAACATTCCTTTCAGACTTAATACCGAAGCCATAACCGTAGAGAAGAAGCCCATCATGAGACCTAAAATGGATAAGAACAGAAAGAAGGCCTTTCTCGAAAATCTGACTACGTTTCCTCTTACACCCTTTACAGCAGTATTAGTCATAGAAACCCTTAGCTTTTCTATGCAATACATCACAACACCCTCCACATTGTAAATAAACTATTAAATAATGCTTCAGCTTATGGCACTCATTATTATCCACTACTCTAAACAAATCTCATTTAAACACATAAGTTAAGCTTGAGTCTAAAACTCATGCACTAGAATAAGATTAGAAATTAAAAAAAAGGAAATATCATAATACTAGAAAGAAGTAAATAAAGATCCTGGGGTGGCTCCTTTAACTATCTGGAATGTATTATATATAGAACATAAAAAAATGGATTGTTTCTGAGAAGTTTAGGGGCTAATCACTAATTGTTTTCGTACAAAGAAAAGTAAATTACGACAAATAAAAACTACCTCAAAAGAGATTGTAAAACCATAACTTATAAATCATGTTTCACGATAATCCCTAAAGGATTCAACTTTTGCTAAATTTATAGTCGGAAATTTATAGACAGAAAAAGTCGGATACTTAACAAGTTTAATTGTCACTGAAATCTCTTCCTTACCTTTAGCAGATACAAAAGCGAGTGCCTTCAAGGCTATAGGAATCAGTAAACTCTTTGCAGCTAAAAATCCAAGTATGATTGGCATCATATATTTTTTCTGGGCTTTCAATTTATTCCCCCTTCTATTCTTCTTCTCTTTCTTTAACACTTTGAAGACGCATTTTTTCCCTTTGCCTTTCCCCTTTCTTCTAGTTTTCCTCTTGATGTGTTTCTTTAAACTTTTATCCTTTCTGTTTTCCACTAAAATTTCTTTTGATGTCGAATCTTTGCTGGATTCTAAATCAGCTACGGATATAGCGTTCATAATTATTAGTAGTATATTTATTAGAAGATTTGATATCGTTTTGTTTATTAAAAATATTTGAGGTTATTATTGCAGTCGTGACAAATACATCAGTATAATACTTGTTAGTAATTTTAAACGATTAGTTCAATTGAGGTCATTTTTACACTGTAAATTTTTATTAGTATATGATGATTAATATCTGTACGAGTCAGACAGCCATATTTAGTAAATAATGTATTATTTTATTTTTTGGAACTGTGGTTAGAATTATTAATTTTTTTAAGTAAACAAACTCATCATGTCAAAAAGTAGTTATTGGAATTACTGTTTTTATCTAAGTTTTCATGATGTCGGAATTATTTTAGAGAAATTACGATAAAAATAATTTTGCAAAGAATTATGGAAGTATAACTTATTTAGGATAGACATCTGCCTATTTGTCTTAATTATATAGATATTTTAATTCAAAATAAGTAATTAGTGTGCACATATCACAATTATTGAAATTTTTTCTTCATAATTTTAGCTATCGTTATAAATAAAAAGTGCATACCTTGTAAAGATCTCGGTGAAAAGTTGCCACGCGAGAAAATCCATTCTAAAGATTCTGACGAGTTAAAACTATCGTTGACATAATTTCGATTATTCGTAGGACCAAACCCAAAGACCGTTTCTGTTTTAACTATACCATAATTATTATTATTATTATTATCCAAAATCAACCCACGGGAGTATGGTATCATTTTTGTAGTTATAACTTTCTGATTGAGTTTGTATTTTATAATTAAATTACCAAATTTGAATTCAGCATCTGTTTAATAATCATTTGTTTTCAAAGCAATTGCAAGCACTTTAGTAAATTACAAGTTAAGCTGTATTTTAAACGTCACTTTTTGTAACGTTTTATGATTGATTGTTCTTTGGATATTAATTGGTTTAATAAACTTTTAATATAGATTCATCATTTAAAAGCAAAGGATTTATTATATTTGTTACTGACAACAGGCGTTTTAGAATGGCGTCTAAACGATCGTCAAGTTACTTTTATATGGTGTACGAATGAGTCCATTACGTCCTATGAAGCATTGAAATAATGACATACCTTATGCTTAGTTTTTCACTTTAAATAACAAATAATTAATTCAGGCACAGGGGAAAGCTAATTGTCAACGTTAACATTAGTTTCTCTAACAAATGTTAGTATGGTTGGATATCAAGTCTTTCGATGCGGTTTTAAATATTATAATGAGCCTGACATTTCAGTATAAGAAAACATCGTTCTAAAATCATAACATGATACATAAAACTACATGAACATATGTTAGCAAAAACGTATAGGAATGTTGCTGCACCACTTTAGAGTTGGTTCCTCTAAGCTTAATGTGTACTTTTTTACAACTGTTTACAATTTGAAAACAGTTTCTATTCTCTAAATTCTAATAAGTTTATCGATGAAATTTAGTAGAACAAGAGTTAAATTTTTTTTATGAAAAATTAAATCACATTAAATGTTTGGTGAAATCTAAAATATTTAATAACCAGTGACCCACTCCGTATTTCCTCAAGTATATCGAAATGTTTAATTAAAAAAAAAATATTTATTTTTTTTTTAATAAAACATATTCTGCGGACTCTGAATCCACACCTTTTTATATTGGAGGTTTAATTCGACTTGCGTCATATCAAATAACAGATCAATGTTATCTCTATAATAAATCATATATATATATATATATATATATATATATATATAGTTTTTTTTACTTGGAACCCTAATCATTTTTGAAAAATAAAAGTAGCCTAAGTTACGCAGAATAACTTCAGCCATCTGCCAAAAACTTCCGACAAAATCAGTCCAGCCGTTACGGAGATTAGCCAGAATAAATAATAGACAGGCAGATAAAATTTAAAAAAAAAATTACCTACATGTGTATTAAGTGAAAAGTTGTTATTTTTATATTATAAACATACACTTCATTTTTATTTATATGTTATAGATTATTACTTGTATTCTGATCTAATTAGTTGGTAATTATGATTAATAAGTTAAAGTTATTAAATTTATACACACAATTAATTGATATGTCATTGGTAAATTTGTAACTGCATTCATGAACAATATATCCATTGTGTTGCATGTGTTTACTGAGATGACGTATAAGATATCAAATGACATGATATCCTAGTCCGATTCGCCTATATGTGGTACGTCCTACTGGATTTAATGAGGAAGTAGGGTGGACGAGGAATTAGGGCTAACTAAATAGATATCTATAACTCTGCTGTCTTCAATATACTTACTATAGGCGACATATACTTGTTTTTGAACGTTCTATTTTAAAATAAATCACAATTTATTAATAGAAAACTGAGATTCCTTCTATATTTGAAACAACGTTAAATCCAAAACAGATGCGCGGACCAGACCGCATACATGCTATGGTAGACGCCTAAATTTTACAATACAAGGTATTCACTCATACTTTGAAAACAAGCATTTTTTTATTCATCTAATTAATAAAATATAATGTTTCGAAATGATGATGACGCAGTTGGATTGCGCTTTAATGGACGCAGATCCGAGCCCACCTATTTAATTCTAAAATCAGCCTGAGCTTTAGGTGAAGGAAAATTTTGTGTGGGAACCATAGCATGGTGGTAATAAATATTATTTTCTAATAATACCCGTCTGGGTAGCTACCAACCTCAAGTTTGAAAACCTGTCGCCAAATACCAATAGGTGTGTTCCGGCAGCAACACTTGAGAACCAGTACCTGTAGGCTTAGTGTTGTTTACCACCGTGGATCTCATCGTCACTTAACTTATGGTGAGGTTACGGTCAAAGCAGTGTGGTTAAACAGTGTCAGAAATGACTCAAAATTCATTTTTATGTTTAGATATTTTGTTTGAATTAATAGCGAACAAATACTTGTAACAGACATGTACATAATTTATGGACTGTATTTTATCTAAGACTAGTAGTGCGCTCGCGGCTCCACCCGCGTTTCATATATTACCTAGTACCTTTCTCTTAAAATGCAAAAATAGTTCTCAAAAATTCAAGCACTTGAATGTAAAGGTGACCAATGAATCGCTTTTTTTACAATTTCTTGAGTTTTAATTTTGTTACACGGAACCCTAATTATTTTCGAAAAATAAAAGTACCCTAAGTTACGCGGAGCCAGAAAAAGTTTCGTCCAAAGATTAGCCGGGACAAACAGACAGACAAAATTCCGAAAAGGGAAATATGCATATATGTACATCGTTAAGATTATTCATCCAAAGACTGACCGAAAGGAATATACGGAAAAATAGGGGATTCAAATGGTATTACATATCCAAACATGTATGGACTGATTCTAATATGATGATCTGATACCTACTATCGAATTTGAAAATACGAGTGAACTCATTGATAGAAGTTACTGTAAGTATTTTCTGCAAGTATAATTCATTTAAAGAGTTCATTGTAATTAGTTTGTTTAGAAAATTGGATTAAAATTGATTATCTATAATATTAAACAAATAAAAATACGAAACAATCGAAATCTGTATAATTTATCCAATCACGACACTTTTAAATTGGCAACACAATACAAAACATTATTTTATATCATTTGGTAACTACATATATTTTTATTAATCTATTATTGATCCCATGATCTATACTATTATTAATACAATCTAATAATACATTATTACAATAAATAACTTACACAATGTTAATATACAAATTATAATGTTGAATGAAATATTTACAACAGCGCGAGGACTTAAACATATAAGGAAAATCAATGAAGATTGAAAATAAAATAACGTATCGGTGGATACAAATTCGGCCTAATAAAAGTATATGAGTGAAGTAATCCGAAATGGATTGAGATATCTTACTTAGTTTGGATGGCAACTTTGAGTACGTCGACTTTATTTACTATGTATTTTAATAAGACCCTTTTTTTGTAGACCCATAACTGCGGCAAACAAAGCAAAGAAGAATCCAGCAAGGCCTGTCGCCCCTACCAGTAATACAAGACCACCAATCATTACAGGTACTAGAGCGAAATACTTCATTTTATACGCCAATAGCAGAGGCAACATGTACTTCTTAAGTTTCTTTGGTTTTATTATTTTCTTTCTCTTAGATTTTTTTCTGAGCTCTTTTTCTGGTGTTCCGTTTGTTTCTTCCACTTCATATTCTCCATCCTCGTCATCGTCTAAGTCTTCGTCATCCTCTTCCGCGCCTAATATATCTATAAAGAAATATCATTCTGTTAAAACATAACATTTTATACAATATATAACTTCCAATATTTAAATTTCTCTAAAAATGAATACATTTAATTTTAAACTAAAGTAATAGTCAAGTAAAGAAGAAAGGTAGCCGAAGAATGTAATTAAAAATGGAAATCATAACAAAAAATAATTAAACATGTTATAGAAATAGGAAGGCTTTAAAATAATCATGTTGGTAATTATACAGTAACTCTGTACGTTGACTTGCAAAGAATGCGTAAGTAATGCTAATTGTAAAAAGTGCAAATCGAACATTAAATTAATTCCAATGATTAAGTTTGCGTGTCGGGTAAGGAAAAACAGTTTGATTCATTTTGCTGCGTCTAAATGCAATAAGTAATGTGATCTTGATGCGTTCATGACTGATTACGCAAATATATCATCTTTACCCGTATCGAATTCTTGTTCTGAAAGCATTATATATAGAGTAACTACCGTTTGTAATATTGTACATTTTTGAGATATAGGTCGTTGTTTATTACAATTTTTACTCATTTTAAATGGTGTTAATGTTATTGAGTTAATCCTATCAACTTTATTTGATAATTTCTTTAGATAATATACAAAGAATTAACCCAGTTTAGAGTCTTAAAAAAATTGAAACATTGTACTTGACAATGCATTTTAGCTGATGAGATAATATTAATCTGTTTTAAGAAAACCTATTCCTAATTGGTTTCATTTAGATATACAACCTATTTAAGGTTGATTTTGGTTTTATATCATATTCAGAAAAAACAATAATTAGATTTATTCAACTAAAACGTATTTATTCGGAATATCAACTATCAGCGAATGCATTATACTAATACTATAACAATGTAAGCAAAACTGTAGCATGATCACTTATCGGTTCAATTCACCACGCAATGCGGTTATAATAGATAATATTTACATTTCATAGCCGAGAACCGCAAAAGATTGCACGTTTGATGAAATTTATGGTACCGGTAAGAATTATGATTGATAGGCGGTCAACGACAAAACAATAACTGTACCTAATGACCTACCATAATGAGATACTATTGAAATTTCAATAATCAAGAAATGTTAAATTGAGTTTTTGTTTATGATGGACCTATAAATATTCTCTAAAGGAAAAGTTTCGAGTTAATAATGAAAAATGTTTCTTCTTTTATTCGAAAAGCAAAGACTACGTTAAATTATTCTTTATTATTTCGCAAACATTATCAAGGAAAATAAATATTACATAGAGATTTAAGGATTATTTTATTCTACAGAAATAAAGTTGCTATCAATTTAGATATTGATGATGATTCTAATATAGCTGAAGACAATCCAAGTTTAATGCTCAATGAAGTATGTAGACAAGGTTAAGATTTAACATTTTGAAATAAAAAGTATATAGATTAAGATTGTAAATACATACATGATAACGATCTACGCGAGACTTCTGGCTCTATAAGATCATCAGGTTCAATAGATTGTTCAACCAGATCAAATGACCTCTTTTGGAACTCGTCGTTTCTTATCAACGGTATTGTTTTTGTTTTAAATTGTCTACCTATTCCATGCATACTATCTTTTGGTGTAAACTGTCGACTTGTCTCTTTGGCAATTGGCATATAATTACCAGGAAAAAGTGTTTCAGTATTGTCATTTTTCATTTTATCTTGTGAATAATATACGTTCTTTTCCATTTCTGATCTGATCGTTGTTCATCCTTTTTTAAAGGTATCGCTCGAGGTCTGAATGCATATTTCCTGTTCCCTTTCGTTTGTAGAGTATTTTGTTCAGCATAATGAGTCGATGGTTGAACTATAATAGAAGCACTGGTCACATTCACCATAGCCGATCCATCACTAGTCGATTTCCTGGATAACGACCAAAGTTTTGTTAGCTTATTCTCATAATCTTCACCAACTGTTGACATAACATACAAACACAACACAATTAAACTTTGCCTCTTTAATTTCATTTTCATTTCTTTTGATTGGTTATTCGTTAATAAACGATTTATAATTATCGGTGGTAATCACTTCACTTTCTATATTTGCGTTTAGATTTCCACCCCCCCCGATTGAACCACCATTTTGTTGCAAGCGGTCGCGTAAAACTGAATCACTGTCGTTGGCAGACGTTATATTTATACATGTGTAAGTTAAAGTTGCGTTTTTCCAGACTATTCACGGTTGGACGGGTTTGTTGTCTTCCTCGGGGTACGATTCCGATATGGACGATACACAAAACTCGCCGAAATAAAAACCTAGCTGCGCGTTGCCATTCGGATCACTACGCGTGGCTTCTTCTGGTAATGGTTCCTTCCTTGTATAACAATTTTCTTCTATAAATTATGGGGTAATTTGTTATATTAGTTTCGACTCGTTATTGTGATTTTCATGTCAGCGGCTGGTCTCCGGAACGTGTATCAGACGATTTAATTTAATCTCGAAATTATAATGACGGCTTACAGTACAATAGAGATAGTTTGCCCGAAAAGAAAAAAAACATCAATGATATATTTTACTTAAGATTTGGTTTACATCTTAATCATTAATAGTATAATAAATAAACTTGTCACAGTGTTCATATAAATTAAATGGAGAAATTACTACTAAATTATACTATTAATAGCTGGTGCCCGCAGCTCCACACGCGTTTCATATATTCTTCACTGCGTAACTAAAAAAACAAATGAATGAAGAAAAAAAAATAAGAGTCTTTTGTTTTTTTTAGCGGAAAAAAAAAAATGTAGATTACAGTAAATTGAAAAAAAAATTGAGAAAGGGTCGATGGAATTCAAAAAACAAACAGTTTATAACCACCTACGAAAAATTCCACGTCAAATGGTAATAGCCCCATCCCGATATGTTCAGTAGTTTTGAGGTGATGGTGCGTCAAAGGATCCCAATTTTATATGAATAGAAGATAGAGATATATTACTACCGAACCGAACTTATTGTAATGATCGAAAATAGCGTTGTCCAAAACTTTATCGTGATTCAAAACTTTGAAATATTTGGCGAGATAACTTGAAAGAACATGTTCGAATTAAAATTTTCTGATTCTGATTCTTACAGTAGTAATACGAGTACAGCTTGTATAATATAAGCTATATCGCAAACTATGGCCAGATGAGATGTGATAACCTAGACATTTAAATATTTACACTGTTGGCAATTTCAGTTTTCATTAATTGGATAACCATGCACAATCTTTTAAATAAACTGTATGCTTTATTCGCAACTCTTACTTACAACCTATTCAAAATTTTTGCCACTAGAGATAATTAAAAAAGTAATCACATCAACAAATGTTTACAAAACAAATGTTTATACTATCTTGGTTAAATGAGAGAAAAAAAAAGTTCAGATCTGCTGTAAATCTTTGTGAAAAATCGTCTTCACTAATGTGAATTAGTGTATGTGAAAGAAAATTGAGTATCAATTTCAAATAATTGTCAATTAATTATTACCACTTTCGTTTTTTCCATACTTAGATAACGTCACTTTTTACCTCAAGAGCAAATCGTAGCAAGTAATATCAGTGAACTGGACAATCGAGTACACAAGTGATACGAATAAAATATTAGTAGTAGAATTAAAGTTTTGAATTAACTGATATAATACAAAAATTATATTTTAATGTGTCGAGTACCCGTAAAAATAAACAATAGAAAGATAATAGGAAAACAATGGAAAGCTGGCGTCAACGCCAGGTAAGTGCTCAAGGGGTTGAAGAGAGTTTGAAAATAGCGCCAATGTTAGAAAAGCGGTTTGTCGAGGTATGGACATGTTATGATAAGAGAGGAAGCTTAGGAATTATAAAATAAGTAATAATGAATATGAAACGATGGAAAAATATACATACTAATCAATAAAATTGATGTGCCTGTTTATAATGTCAAAATAACTTTTTTTACTAAATACATAAAAATGTACATACGATACGATAACCAAAAATACATTTTTTTTAATCTTTGTCTGTCTGTTTGTCTGTTTCGGGTAATCTCCGGAACGGCTGGACCGATTTTGACGGAACCTTTTTTGGTAGATAGCTAAAGTTACCCCGCGTAATACGTTTTTGATTTACGGAAATAATTAGAGATCCACGTAAAAAAATTAAAACTCATAAAAAATTGAATAACATTCGATTCAATTTACAGTTTTACGTTTAAGTGTTTGAATTTATGATAAATATTTTACTTTATCTTAGTACTAAAAAAAATTTAAGAAAAGAATTAGGGCTCCGTATAATAAAAATAAAACGCAGTAAAGAACATATGAAACGCGGGTGCAGCTGCGGGAACACAGCTAGTTAATAAAATGATTTGCGGGCGGAGTTACGGGAACATAGCTAGTTATTAATAAATTAAATAAGTGTAACAAATAGAACGATGATAACTCAGTGGTAGGACGGTCTGATTTTATGTCTATGTGTGTGGGATAGTATAGTTTTTACAAGAAGCCCAAACGTTTGGTGAAAAAAAAAACATTTCATTGCAGTAAAGTATTTTCTAATGCCTATATATAGCTGTGTTCTGGCAGAATCATTTGAGAGCCAGTACATCTAAGCTTAGCATGTTTACCATCTTATAACACCTTATTAGGTACAGTGTAAACACATGTTCAAATGGAAGTATATCCATAGTGTTTGTGATCGATTATTATTATTATTATCGACTATGAGCATAAAATGTGAAGCATTTAAAAGGATAGTTGTTCCATTATTAACATAAACTAACACAAACATAACTATGAACTAACCCCACACCAGTGGCCCAAGACATCATCCAATCCTTATGGTTTCGGCATAGAGCGGGCGGATCGGGACCCGAGCGCAATTTTACTACAAAGGAGATAGCGCTCGGCTCGCGTCGACGCGATGGCTTCTATAGAAATATCACGTTGGCATCCCGACATGCCCGCTGTGTGTTGCAACCATTAATTGAACAAGCTCTTGGATCTGCTGTTACCGCGGTACAGTGATAATTCCTGCACTAGCAATACATAGAACATAATACACATCACAGAGTTCTTGGCGCGTCTTTCAACTGTTATGTTGTAGTTTTTATTTTTAGTTCATTAATATGTGTTATATGTATTTATATTATGTAACTAGCTGTGCCCGCGGCTTCATCCGTGTTGGTATTAAGACAATTTGCACCTTATGCAAATTATTTGCACCCTCTGGATGCAATTTATCTTATTACCACCATTATATCGAAATCTTTTCACAGGTTTAAAAAGACAGACAGACAGAGCTGAGAGATGATGCCCGCGTAAAATTAATACGTAAAGTACAATATGTTTTATTGTAAGCTTTTATTAATCTTCATAATTATTAAAATGTTGTCTGAATAAGGCACGAAAAATTTATCAAAATGTAACTAAATAAGTCCATGAATGAGATGTAAATAGCTTTGCGTGATTGGCGAACCGTTAATAGAGATATTTTAATGAATGTTTGATTCTTTAGTCGGTTCTGAAGTATTTTTTTGTCAAATATCTTTAATGTACAGGTTTAGTCACGTTAGCCTTTTATTATAAGTACAGATAGATTGTGATGGTTTTTACGTGATATACTTTGGTCATAGTGCACAAGTGAAGTGTATTAAAAATATTGACATTGAGCGTGAATTCTGAAATTTATCAACGACTCCGCAAGAGACGGGTCCGAAGAATGGAGATCCGCAGCAAAACCAAAGTTACCGACATTGCTCGATGAATTCCCATCCTAAAGTTGCCACATCCACATAAGCATGGCATGTAGAACCGATTTCCGATGGAGCCAACGGGTTCTCGATTAGATACCACGTCCCGAAGACACAGTCAGAGCCGTCTTAACTTATAGTGCAGCGCACACGGGAGTAGCGTTTTAGGGCGTGAACGAAAAATACGTACCTCGGGGCGCCAACGCTCTGAAAGTCCCTGCGCCTATGTTATGGCCGACACCGAGCGCGGTAATGGTTAATCTACTTCCCGAAATTATAAACTGCATCCAAATTGTCGTTTGAAATTATAATTGTACGTATTCCATTTTGGCCACACGACTACTAGAGGGCACCAGGATATTGGTTGCAAACGGGCGCTACTACAACACAGTTGGACACAGTGTGGATAGGCCTCCAACAAGATGGACAGACAACCTGGTTGCGGAACTCCGATGGATGTCGGTGGTGCAAGACCGATCGTTATAGACATCTTTGGGGGAGATATTTGTCCAGCAATGGACGTCTTTCATTTGAATGGTTATATACTCATATACACATGTACAATATAAATTGCATTCGAATATTTTATATTAATAGGCTATTTAAATAGAAAACCCTCCCTCAATTAAAATAAAGGACGGAATTGATTTACGGCAATAAATTATTCACCTATTTCGAATCCATCGTTCATTTCTATGACTTCAACACGAGCATTTAATAAACGCCGTTAACAGTAAGAAAAAATAGCACTGTATTCCTGATTTGTTTTCCGAACCGGTGGTAGTATTTTGACCTTCATATTCGCCTTATCAGGGCTAAAACTCAATAAAGTATTTTTGAATTTAAATTGCCCTAAACCTCAGACGAGATTGTCAAAACCTCTATGAAAAGAAATTTAACACGTAACTGTTATAAGCGTTTCGTTGACGCTAATATAAAAGTTATATTTGAAACAAACCTCGTTAGTAGAACAATCGCGCGTGAACAAACAAAAATATAATTTATTGATGCGAGACGTGCACGCTACCGCAGCGGAACTGTTTTACTTCCTTTTTTTAACTGTTTTCGTTAATTGCTACAATAATGCATAATGATATAAATGAAATTAGGAAATACAATATAGAAATATGTTTTTGCCCTTCCTTAGCGTGAGAAACTTCTACAATCAAACAATTTTATTTTATTGTTTAGTTCAGATAGACGAGCTTTAGTTTTTGTCATTAAAAAAGATTTTCTTTCTTTAAATTTTTAACACGAATTATGGTGTAGATACAATAAATATTTTTATTATACATTTTAACCCCTTGAGCACTAACCTGGCGTATACATGGCGTTTCCATTGTTTTCCTATTGCCTCATTTTTATGGGTGATCGATATATTAAGTAAAGCATAAATCGTCTGATTTTCTTGCCCATTCTTCTCAAAAGAATACTCTTTTGAATTAGCTTGATTCTGTTAATTAAATAGTGTAGTTATTAAAACAACTAGATTGGTCGATATTTGCAAGAGATATTGTCCAAATAAGATAAAAAGGAGAAAATATTCTATTTAAAAAAATGGCTTAAAAAACTTCTGCACATAACACGTAGGTACATAGGTCCTGTATAGAACCTTTTTTTTATTATTAATAAATCAAAATGTAGGGATTAGATAGGATAAAAATTCTGCTGAATTTTTACACAAAGGTAACGGTCACTTTAGTACCCTTGTGCTAGTGCTTTCACCACTCGCCCACAGATTTCGGTGAAGCTGTAAAGGTCCTTCCGGTCAACAGCATTAGCAAGGTTTAAAAAAAACTAGGCAGTCTTTGAGGCTGGCGACATGAGAGAAAACTCGAGACTTAAGAGAAATGTTTTATTAATGTTTAAATTATAGTTATCGGAAATAATAATGCAAATTATTAACATAACCTAAGATTTGTACATAACTTAAGCTAAAATAACCTAATATTTATATAATATTGCTTGCCTGAAATAAACGCTATATTGCTATATTATTATACATCTGTAATAACTATGTAGTATATAGTTTATTGATAATTAAAAGATACGATACGCTTTGTAAGTATAAATTTTATTATTTATCTCTGAGTGTTACCACTTAAATGCCATTTTTACTTGACATACTGTAGCATGTTGACATTGATAACTCGAATTTATAAGTTTCTCCCCTCCCGAAAAACGCTCAATGCCGCTAAAGAAGTTTTTATTACAGAAATATTATGTCAATTTTTTTTTTTTTAGGTAATAAATTTTTAATTTTATTTATTTGTTGGTAAACGCGTGGTTAAAAATACATGTCTCAAATAACATGACAATTTACATAAGTTCATCAATTTTTTTTTTTTAATCATTATGTTTTTCTACTACACTTGAATTAATATGTCGATTACCCATAAATATGAGACAATAGGAAGACAATAGAAAAACAATAGAGTGCTGGCGTAAACGCTAGGTTAGTGCTCAAGAGATTTAAGGGGTTTTCCTTCGTTTAAAGACATCATCCAAATGCTTATTTGCCTTTTTGTGATGGATTTTAAAATGAAGTAAATTATTCAAGCTTCACATAATGGGTGACAATAAAAATAATTAGTATCACGTATTTAATATTTAATATAATAATATCTGTACAAAAACATGATTAATACAATATATTAAATAAAATTAGCGATGCAATTATTAACATTATAACGCTTTTGTAAAGGTATTACAAAGTTCATTAAACTATTAAATTATTGAGTATTCAGGCACTAATAAATATTAACTACAATAAATAATTATTCTAAAATAAATTACTACATTACTAAATTAAGAATTAGCTATTTTGCAAATTAATACAAATCGTTTGAATAAATTTTTCATAGGAAACAAGAGTTCAAAGAAGTTATGGGACAAACAGAAGATAAAGAAATTTGAAAGTGAATTGATTAACACAAGAGTAGAAATAAAACTTATTAATTATAGATTATTTAAAGAACAAGCGGAAAAGTTAGATACTGAAGGTTAGGTATTTATAGTAGAAATTGTTCCGAAACATTATAAAGACTAGAAGGATCTAAGAAAATTATTACTGGGCAGATTATAGCGAAAGAGCCTCTAGAATAAAAAATAAGAATTTAAGAGAAAAATAAATTTACAAAGAAAAGAATCTAGTAAAAAAAAACTTAAGTAGAAAAGAATCAGACGCTTTAGATATAAGAATAATTTAACCATTGTTGAGAAAAAGATCAATGAAATTATTAAAATACATTTGAATTTTTCTATGAAAACACGACTAAAATAATATATATTTCAAATTCTGAAAGCCTTTTTTATCTCAATTTTTATTTATATTTGCAATCTCATGCAACTTATCAATATTAATAAATACAATTGAAGTGTCTGTTTGTAATAATAAAACAGAACAGAATTATTTACTAAATACATGTAAATGTATATACTATACCTATACAAAAAATATTATTTTAAATTTTTTTGTCAGTCTGTCTGTCTGTTTTGCCGATTTTGAAGGAACGTTTTTTTGACAGATAGCTAAGTTACTTCGCGTAACTTAGGTTACTTTTATTTTTGAAAAATAATTAGGGTTCTGTAGAAACAAGTTAAAACGCAGTGAAGAATATATGAAATGCAGGCGCAGCCGGGGGTACACAGGTAGCAATAATATAAGAAAGGTCACCCAAAGTAATATACTTTGGGTGTGTCGTGTCTAACAGCTATTTCGTAATGGTTTCTTAATCTTTTTTGTATGCGGAATACGCCATATCAGATACGTCGTTGTACGCCCTCCTGTCATAACCTCCTCCACCGGATGACCAGCCGTGACTGTCATGGCCGCCACCACCTCCACCACCTCCCTTCGACGACATGAGTTTTTTGAGTACCATAATACCGGCCAGTAGTAAAGCGATCTGTAAATAATGTATAAATTACAGTTTAAAAAATTTTTGAAAAAACACGCTTAATAGCCAGCCATTTTTTTTTCTAATATTTCATTTTAATATAATAAATAATAATACCATATATATATATATATATTTATTTACACAATTCAGCGGTGCTCTGTTACCTAAACTAGGTTATGCCTGTCTCTTAGGTACCAGACCATCCTTTCCAGTGAATTAATATGGCAAAAACTTTATGTTTTATTTAATGTGTACTAATTTAGACATAATTCCTTAAATTGTACAATAATTATTATAAAATTATGTGTGGTTGTGGTTGTGTGTGTGTGTGTGTGTGTGTGTTAATAAATGTGTGGATAGGGATATGTGTATTGTTTAGGGGTGTGTGTTGTGATATTTAGTTATCCTTATATGACCTACTCATAGAAATATCTCTTATGATTTTTTTAAATTTCCATTCATTCGACCGAAAGACGTCTACTGGACATAGGTCTCCCCAAATAACTCCACGATGACCGGTCTTGCGAAACCCGCATCCAGCAGATTCCCGTAACCTTCACCAGGTCGTCGGTTTACCTTGTGCGGGCGCACATCCACGCTGAAACCAGTTGGTTTAAATTTGCTTTCGAGTATAAAAACCTCACACAAGTTATACCTTAAAGGTTATAACCAATAAAAAAAAAATGTTTTTTACTTTTTAATTATTGAATTTTCAAATTTTGAGCTTATCATTAAGTATACATACGGCGTGCTAGGAAATTATAATGCTTCCTCGTCTGAGTACTATTTACAGACAACAGTGCATACTTGTAACCGTAACCTTTATAAAAGAGCAACTTATGGAGTGTTCTACTTTTACGTGTGTTAAAATGTTTAATTTAACACACTAAGGGCCAATTTTTTGATCCATAGTCAACTCGAGAAATGGTCAGATTTGTAACAAATGGTTAAAATAATGCCCTGATGCGTTTTTTGAAACATAGTTAAGCTAACCATTTGTCAAAAATGTGACTATTTGTTAAAAAATTTAACCATTCAGCTCAGTCGGGTTAGCAAGATGGCGGATGGTTAACTCTAGTGCGAACAGCTGTTTCATTGCGTTTGTGTAACATTTGAAGTAGATAATTTGAGGTTTCATTATGTAATATTAATTTATATAAAATAATTTGTTAAATAATTACAACGTATTGCTATTTATTATCTTTTTCGTAATATTTTTGTTTATGAATTTTGTTTTTCATAAGAATTCAGTATTCCATTATGTATAGTATATCAAGTTCGTACAAAAATTTATTGGGCTTGTAAAATATATTAAATTCAAGAATTAAATTATAAAAGCAAAGAATATTTTAGACAAGACGAAATAAAAAAAAAGTATTACAAAACTATCACAAGAAATAATAATGGACACAGATGTTCGAGAGTAGCTCGACCCTTTGTTTTTTTGTAATGTTTGTTCGACAACTCGAATAATGGACCCTGATACATTTTACACGGAATGATCATACAAAAAAAAATTACCGGAATGAAAATTATTCTATAATACAGTTCATTTTACTGGCAACATAAATAACTATTGCTAAATTTAACCATAGTAGATTTTGTCATCAAAAAACGCATTGTGATTATAACCATTGGTTTGTGTAATAGTAATAGTAAAATTGACAAATGGATATAGTTACTTTGACTACGGATCAAAAAATTGGCTCTTAGGGCCAATTTTTTGATCCGTAGTCAACTCGAGAAATGGTCAGATTTGTAACATATGGTTAAAATAATGCCCTGATGCATTTTTGAAACATAGTTAAGCTAACCATTTGTCAAAAATGTGACTACTTGTTACAAAATTTAACCATTCAGCTCAGTCGGGTTAGCAAGATGGCGGATGGTTAACTCCAGTGCGAACAGCTGTTTCATTGCTTTTGTGTAACATTTGAAGTAGATAATTTGAAGTTTCATTATGTAACATTAATTTATATAAAATAATTTGTTAAATAATTACAACGTATTAATTGCTATTTATTATCTTTTTCGTAATATATTTATTTATGAATTTTGTTTTTCATTAGAATACAGTATTCCATTATGTATAGTATATCAAGTTCGTACAAATATTTATTTGGCTTGTAAAATATATTAAATCCAAGAATTAAATTATAAAATCAAAGAATATTTTAGACAAGACGAAATAAAAAAAAGGTAATATCATTACAAAACTATCACAAGAAATAATAATGGACACAGATGTTCGAGAGTAGCTCGACCCTTTGTTTTTTGTAATGTTTGTTCGACAACTCGAATTATGGACCATGACACATTTTACTCGGAATGATCATAAAAAAAAAAATTACTGGAATCAAAAGTATTCTATTATACAGTTCATTTAACTGGCAACATAAATAACTATTGCTAAATTTAACCATAGTAGATTTTGTCATCAAAAAACGCATTGTGATTATAACCATTGGTTTGTGTAATAGTAATAGTAAAATTGACAAATGGATATAGTAACTTTGACTACGGATCAAAAAATTGGCTCTAAGCCAACATAAGACGTCTACGTATTTTCTCTTATTTTCACTATACGATGATACTTTTTCCCATTTTATTTCATATTATGAAAATAGTTTAGTCACAAAATTCAGCCCAGGATACGCCATTATCGTGTTATTAAATAAAATAAAAATATTGTAATGACTTCGGTCTTTGATAAGTGTGCAAAAATTGTAATTAAATTATGTCATAAAAAATACTTTACTTTTTCGTTACTTTTAATATATATTTCAAAGAGTCATACATAAGCATAATTTTGATAATTTTTTATTATTTAACAACATATGATTGAAGTTATGATGATGAACAGAAAAACGAAGATTAATCAGTACGTCATCACCAATCAGACCACCTTTCACCGATGTCAACAATAATAAGCAAATTAATATCCCCTCCCCCCTCCCGCCGTCCATAATTTCCATGAAGGCTACTTAATATTTGTAACCCATAAGCATCTAGAAACGTTATAAGTAACAGTTAAGTTTATCAAATAAAGACGTAGAATAGGTAGGTAATAAGTAGGTAGGTACGTTTTTTAAATTTAAAACACAGCTGTTCGAACGAATACAGGGCTGATGCTTTTCCTTAAGAATATAAAATTTGCATTACAAATTTTTTGCCGTGCGCTGAACCACAACGTTCACCAATGTTGTTAATATAAAAAGGCAATGACAGACTATCTATACTAATAAATAAAGTTGAAGTGTCTGTTTGTAATGTCAGAATTATATTTTTTTACTAAATACATGTGAATATAGATATGTACGAGACCTATACTAAAAATACAATTTTTAAAATCTTTGTCTGTCTGCCTGTTTGTAATAGCTAATCTCCGGAACGACTGGAGCGATTTTGACGGTACTTTTTTTGGTAGTTAGCTGAAGTTACTCCAGGTTACTCATGGTAGTTTTCGAAATTAATTAGGCTTCTGCGTAATGCGTATTAAGTAATCCGTTTCAATGCACAGTTTTACGGCCAATTGCTTGAATTTATGATAAATATTACTTTAAATTACTTACATTACATTACTTTATCTTAGTATTAAAAAAAAAATTAGGGTTCCGTATAAAAATATACTATTATTATAGTATACACAAAATAGGTTATTAAATATTTAACTTTTTTTACCTTTTACTAAAATAATATATAAAAAGTAAATAATATCTAATTTTTTTTAAACATTTTGCCGATGCGTAAGTACCGTGTGGTAATTTTTTTTTACGCGTTCATAGACTATTATTATCATAACTTCTTTTATATATTAAATATTATAACGAAATATAAACTCGAACCTAGTCAAATAATATGTGTATGATTAAAAACAACTATGTAAATTGGCTCCGAAGTATTTGATTTATAAAACCGCTAACAGACGAAATATTTTGCTATGTATCTCAAGGATGCATTTCAACTACCTCATTTCCAAAATTAGATTAAAAGAAAAACTAGAATGAAAAGTAATTTAAATTTAATAAGAATAATTATAAGTTAAACTTATTAGATTATTGTTCTCATATGAAATACAAAAAAATAAATAAAAAGGAATTACCATGTTTTATCTTACGATGTAAAGTTAACTATCGGTATAAATAAATCTCGAGCGGCTCGAATTTGAGTGACAAGCCGCACGAGATTTACTTGAAACGACAATTAAAATAATAATTGAATTTCCCGTGACGTAGTTATTTGATAACTTGCAGCCTGTTGGTTTCGCGTGCGACCGCCGTCACTCGCAGTCATGAGATAACTGTCTATGGTAAAGCTGTGTTACCAGGTTATAACAATAATTACATATTTTTTAATAATAAAGTAATATATACATATATATATATATATATAGATTCGAGTATATATGTATTTGTTCGACTTGGCAGGGAAAATGCCGTGCCCCCAGATTACCATATAACATTTCACACTCTTTACACGGATCGAGCAAATTTTTAATTGATCGAAAAGAAATTTAAGACTTAAGTTAAAAATACTTAAAAAAAAAAAATCGAACTAATTTAAATGATTGAGTGCTTACTTATAAATGTATGTACTGTTTTCATTATAATGACATTAAGAAATAAAGGTAATTTTTATTTAGGTATTAATATATTCATAAAATAAATTAATAAAAAAAAATGACTTGCTTTTTTTCATTGAAATAAATCCCTTAGAAACAAGAAATAGAAATATTATCAGATAATTTTATATCAAGTGGATAACTCAGTTAAATAATAAATGTTTCACACTTGATTAAATTTATTATCAGTATTATGCAGCACATAAGCAATATATTTTAGACTTCTGATAACGAATTTTTTCCAAGGTCGTCTCTATCTATCTATCCGTTATATGAATAGCAGGTAATTTGTATAAACTATTGTTTTTTTTTTTACGGGAACTTGTCCTGAATTTATAAATTGGCAACAATCATCTGTAAACCAATGGAGCGTAGAGTAGTCTGTCGAACTGTATAGTAACACGCATAATATTAAAAAAAAAAATTATAACCTTTCACTACTGTGCTAATACAATGCGTTTTGTATCTTATGCTTTAAATCTTAAGAAATATTTTGGATGCATCATATGATTGAATTCCAATTTTTAACATTGAAGTTACATAATCGGTTAATAGTTTTATTATATTATTAAATTAAGCTCTTTAGAAATATTTTTAAAGTTCGCCTTGTCTTAGTAATTATTATCTTTTTTAATATTTTACTTCATACACTTTTTTTTTAAAGTTTATATTCTAAATATACATAGGTATAGGTCAGCCCTATTTAGCTTATTATTATTTCATCAACCTAAGAATTATTTTTAATTCGTTCACACCTTACTAACTGACCTCAACATAATCTATAGAGATGACATTGTGATTACTCGTTTGATCTATATTCCTATAATTCTTAAAGTGGTCTGTCTGTCGCTACTAAACCATTTCTTTTCGATAAGTCTTTTGAAGAAGTTTTACGATCATATTATAAGTAGGATTGTCCACTTTGTAATTCAAATTTTGTAAGGCAAAATTGGATTGAATAGAAATAAAAAAATAGATTTGTGAAACTTTTGTCATATATATATGAGGACGAAATTTATGAAAAAGAATTAAGGAGTATTTAAAATGTTAGAATTAGTAAGATAAAATATGCTCGCGTAAAAACCTCAATATGTATGTATATCAGTATGAACACCTATTCGTTATGTTTTGAGTGTCATAGAGCCGTTACATTTAGTTTAGTATCTGCATCTATATAAAAGGGAACTCATTTAAAAGATGTAATAAAACTTATAAAATTACCACCTCATTTGCTTATTCACTCGCTTCAGTGAACAGTAATCTAATAAATGAATAGTTGGCGTTACTCATTGGAGCTATTTAGAGTTACAAGAAGTATCATATTATGTTTATTACTTTGACAAAATATACGTAGCTCTGTTTCACTCCCTTGACCTCTTCACTTAAACTAATAACGAACAGACACAAAAAATAATCTTATTTTTCAACAACTATTATAGACATAGTTAACGATATTCAAATATATTACCTATAATTGAAGGTTGATCTTTAATTCAATCCACTTGAGGGCTAAAGCGCCCATTATTCTGTTTGAAGTAATCACTATAGTTTAGTTCAATCGCTATGACGATTAAGTAAAACTACGTAAATTATCATAAGATATTTACATAATATAAAAACTTATACTATGCCAATAATAGGAGTTATGATTAAGAATGTATGGTTTTCAGTGTTGGGTCTGGCAGAAGAAGTTTGAAAGTAAAATTAATGCTGTAGAGATGTGTAGAAAAGTGTAAGAATTATAGCTGTCATGAAAATTATAGTTAAAGTAAGGAATAGTGTGATAGAGGATGTAGTGATTAAAATGGAGAAAAGGGTGCTTAATTGGTTTAGGTACGTAGCGAGAATGAATGAAAGAAGATAGACGAAATAAATTTACAAGGTGAGTGTGACTAGGCTAGCAGGTAAGTGTCGACCTTTTTTTTTGGGTGGAATATGCCTTTACGCATTCCCTCTGGCACCTCTAATCCGGAAGAGAAGGGAATCTCGCGGATACGAGACGCCAGAGAGATAAGTGGGACTCGCCCGGCATGAAGCGCCGGGAATAATCATTAAAACCTTATCGCCGCCTTCTTGGGGCGATACAGGGTTGCAAAGGCATGCTCTGAGTCGCCCCGGCGGTAGGCCCGAACAGGCCCACACCCACTGTCTTCCTTCTAGGAGGGAAAGTTCCCTTCTCCTTTTTACCCTCTAGCCACGTAGTTCTCGTCCCTTTCTTCCTTGGGCTCTTGTAAGGACAAGAACTCCGGAAGAGAGGGGCATGCGGGATTATACGCGAACGTATCTCACCAGAAAAGCCAGGTCAAAAGTACCCGTAACCGAAGAGCGTCTTGAAAGCGCTTATGAAATTAGAAGAAGCGAAAGACTCATATCAGGATCGTTGCAAGTGGATGTAGTATCTGCCTACTCTTATCGTAGAGAGACGTGATGTATGTGCATTAAACAAGCAACCGTATTTTAGTTAGAAGACAATGTTTCCTGTGACGATTCGTATTGACACTGATCAGGTCGATTTCAATAGCTTTGACATTAATAATGATAGCACAGTTTACACGGCACATATAGATGACAATGACGAGAAAATACAGCACCTATAGTGCGTTCACAGTTATTTTACCTCTAGCCGTTAAATTGTCGTTCTGAATGTCGTGTTACCATGTCTGGTATGTATTATTCACAATTATTGGATTGAATATACGATTTTAATGAGGTGTTCAATTCAAAATATGCTGATGAGTCGATGAGCCGGTTATACATCAATTGTAAGATATATAATTCGTTAAAATTCTATAGCTGTTCATCGATGTTTAAAACAACATAGTTTACTTGTATTTTATTTCTGATAAATTATCAATTAAATTCCTCTTTTTTGAAAACGTATTTTTTTGGAGTACTTAGTATTAAGACATAGAAGCTGCAACTTCTCTTTTTTTGCGGAAAAATTAATATAATATTATTTATTGCGTTTTTAATCAAATCAAGGCTTTTTTTGTTAATTTTATTTATAAACCGACATGACTTTTTTGGTATTTATTTCTATAAAATTTGGGTAAATTTAATACACAGGCAACACTATTTTACGTGCTAGTCATGGCGGCAAATCGTTGACGAATGGAACTAACGGAACTTTATTTGATATTTCTCTTTCAAATAATGTTTACAAATAGCTATAAAAATATTACTATTTGTAACAATACTGTGAATTCGTTTTGGCATGTTTTTCGATTTAAATGTTCTATAATAAGCAAAAATCCAAAACGATTACCAAAATATTTTGACTACGTGATAGCCAGTAATGTATGTGTATTTGCTTCCACAGCTATTCAAGTGTTTGCGTACTGCTGTCACCGTTCAATTTGCTGATCTGATGATGGAAGGTGCATCATTTTAACGAGTAGGAGTAGAATATTTTTTTATTGTTGTACTTTATTTATATATACTAACAGTGAATAATAATACAGAGGAAAAAGAAATACGGAGATGAAATTATTTTTAGGGAAAAATAAAAATCTGGCTTCTAAACTATACCTAAAAGGCTAAAAGTACATAATTAAACAAAAAGTACAAAACAAAACTATTTTAATTAAAAACAAAACCGACTTGAAACGAATATACTATAAAACTGCACTAAAAAGTAAAGTCAGTGGTCAGGGTCGGGTCAAGTGGTATTGGGTTTTTCTACTCAGCCTAACCTTTCGGGGATAACAGACGTGAACTTATGTTATCATTTAAAAATAATTAAGAACTACCATGACAAGAAATTACAGTCATTATTAAATGTCTATAAAAAAGAACAACAAAACTGAATGTCTAGACACGTCTGACCTTAACAGACTTTAAAGAATCATTATAATCATCTCGATTTCACATTAAGTATATATCATTAGTTGGGGTCATCGTTCTTATGATAAATAATATCCTTTACTTTCATCTAAGCAAAGCCAAATCATGATGAGCTACTGCTATAGGGCTGCCGAATTTGGTGCTGGAAAAGTTATGGGAAATTTATTAAAAATTAATGTATGTTTCTGCTTAGTGCACTACTAAACTATTCACCGACAATTATGAACTTTTTGAGAGTTGCATTTGAGTTTACAATCATTGTAGAGTAAAGCTAGTAAATTATAAAAAGCTATTCAAATATATTATAAAGCGATAATAGCGCAGTTGGTATTGCGGTCGAGTTCAACGTCAATAAACGTGAGTTTAAGCCCATCTATCCAACTCTAAAAGTAAAGGAATACAGTGGTGGTAGGGTATTTTAGGTAGTACTGTAGGGTAGGGAACCTGGGTAGCTACCACTCACAAATTTTAAAATCTGTCAGCGAATACCAATAGATGTGTTCCGGCAGCATCATTTAAGAACCAGTACTTATGCTTAGGATGTTTACCTTCCTGGACCACATTGCCACTTAACATTAGGTTAAATTATGGTTAAAGAATTGAGCTCTAAGCAGGACTAAAGACTAAGGTAATGAAGGTAAGGTAAGGTAATTAAATTACAATGACACATAATATGTTATTATTGTGCCTATTCTACTAAATCTAGGACAAAAAGAATAAGATGATGATTTGAAGAGGTATCGAGATTGAGTTGGTTGAATAAATTCCATTTTTAAACGTCTTTCTAATTACCACCTTTATGTATTGAAAATTGGTCGTCAAGCACATTTGGATGTGTTCTGGTGTTATTAGTTAGTTATTATAGTTAGTTATATAGTTATATTAGTTAGTACTTTTTGGATTCGTTTTTTTACCATCACGAGTCACATTGTTACTTGATATCTGGTGAGATATTAGTCATAGCACTGCACTTGTGAAGTATAAACATAATTCGATTTCCATGTATGAGGAAATAATTAGTTTAAATTTAAATTTTTTGTGCAACGTCCGTTTTTGCAGGGCGATTGACATCCCTAACTACAATGAAAGCATAATTCACGTTACACCTTTCACTACACAATTTCCCTCCTCTAATGTAATCCAAATTAGCTTATATATAATCGTAATAAATGAATATAAAATAAATGAATGCGTGAAAATGCAAATGTGAAATTTTACCTTTTATTTGATAATCTCTCCCCTACATTATTTCTTCCAGTTTCCAAATTAGAATTTATTTTTTTATAATCCAAACATAAAAAAGTAAAACTGTTATTCAGATGTTGAATTAAGAAGTTACAATGTGAATACCACCATTGCAGAAATTATTAGTAAAAATTAATACAAATTTATTTTTAAAATCGCCTGTCACGAATACGTTTACGAACGTCGAATACGTTTACAAACCAATATTTTAAATGTTTGTTTTGTTTTTATACGATATTTAGAACAATATTAGAATGCACCAAAATAATGCAATAAACAAATAATATGTACATCCAGGACAAATATTCTATAAAGAAATCAAAGCTCGTGACATCATTGTGCACAGATTACAAATAATATTTATTGTTTGTTTCTATCCACAATGGAAAAAATAAAGAGAACGGTACCGTCAGAAAATTTATAAAACTTGCTTTAAAAGTTCTATCTGTAAGTAATACCAGGTATTCTTATGTTTTTCTAATCGACTAGAATAATGCCGCGTTTCCAAAGAGGGATAACAAAATCAATCTTGAATTCCATCCATCCATTCATTCAACCGTTAAAGCGTCCACTACTGGACATAGGTCTCCTCTAAAGATAACGGAGGGAATAACCATAATCGCCACGATTGGCAGGCGGGTTGGCGATCGCAGTAGATGTTTGTTGTGCTCAGAGAATACTGCTACCCATCTCCTGGTTTATTATCTCATAGTCGCCTTTTATGACACCGAGGGAAAGATATGGAGTGGTATTATTTTTAAGGCGGCACCATACGGCTATTTTGTCTAATCTTGAATTAATTGTCTTTATTTGATGGCAGTATCAGTTTAATCAAGTCAAAGTAATCAGTCATTCTTATTACTGAAGAAAGTTGCTAAACTAAATACGACCGTCTCTATTTCCTTGGCCAAATAGTTGAAGAAGAAACTTCGCAGTATTTTATTCAGTAAGAATCTCATATAACCTTTCGCTGTCCGGTGGTGGGGGATTACTAAAACGAGAATTCCATACGTAAAGAAATTAAACAAAATATTTTACGAATTTGTTTAAACTGGCTTGTTAAAATTAAATTTTTAGAAATTAAAATTCTCTTTAAAATTCTAGAAACAATATGGGTATTAAGAATATTGGACTAGTATTTATTTCCGTATAAAAAATAAGTACCCCAGTACGTAATTATTACAAATTGTGTTAATTTCTTTTTAAGTTCTGGGTTGTCATGATGACTAACATATCTACTCTAATGTAATTAAGTAGTAGAATTCTGATAGATTCCGAAATAGTTATTGATTTTTGTGAAGTCGCAGGATAATCGAACGCGAGTTCGATTACGCTTCTATCTTTCGATCTACGCTTTGCTTTACACTTCTTTCTATTTTTGGTTCTTTAATCAGCAGAATAAACTAAATAAGTTCCAGGCTGAATTGGATATATTCAGATTTTATACGGTTTATACTTTAGTTCTACATTTACTGTCTACATTCTCGGGTATTATTATACTGAAAAAAAAAAGCGGATAGTGCATTTTTTAAATTATAATGCGCAGCACAGTGACTGCACTGGACCTGATGGTAACTACAGTACAATCCAAAACAGCGGCGACTGACACTGAATAGAATTCACTGCAAGTCACCGCTGTCATGCTGCCCTGCCTAAGTACCTCTTCACGCCTCTTTTGAAGGATCCAATATCGTATGAAGGAGGGAACATGCTGAAATATCTATCATTTGAAGAACGATGGAACACAAATATTAATTGTCAATTGTGTTTGTTTTGCACTCCGTACTAAGCATTTACGGCAGCATTAACCACAGTCTGTAAGCTTGGCCTCTCAACATCAAGTGGCATAAATAAGATGCTACTTTGTATAAGTGTGCCAAGAAGGCTTCAACCTGATTTAGGCATTCCTATTTATCTTGTTATTCATTGCATAAATGCAGATTCAAACATTCGCTAAAATCTATTGATATCAGTAGATGACAGTAAATTAGATGCTAGAATAATCATATACAAAGACGTATTTTGCAGTCACATATTGACATCCTACTTCTTGATTTAAAACGAATGTAAAGCATTAAGCAAATTTAAAAATGTTCTACTAAAGTTTTTATGTTTCTCAATCATATATATTATCTTATACAAAGTACTAAACTTTATAAAATTGCATACTTTTACATAATTAACAATTACAGTTAATTGCTATTAACATTATACATTGAAAACGGACGGGCATTGAAATTCTAATAGGTGCCTATTTATTTGTACCCCAGAGAGACAGAAATACAACAGAATCTTCGAATTAAGATGAGCGAAATGAATCTAGTTACATATTTGATAATTTAACCCAAAATGTAAAAGCAGTGAAAATAATTTTGAAAGATTTTGAACAACTTTAATCATGTTGACACAAATCTTTACAGTACACACTCTATCAAATATAGTGTGTTCATAATACAATGTACTCTTTATTGTTCCCACGAAACTTCACAAGAATGGCGTCCCACTGAATTAGAATGTTTAGTTCTATAAGTACAAGCGTTTTTGTAGCAAACAATGGAACGTTTATTACCAGCATTTAACTAACAATGTGTATTTTAATAACACTAAACTATCTATTTGTAAGTAAAAGTAAAGTTTCGTATCATTTATTATCTATACTAATAAATAAAATTAAAGTATCTGTTTCTACTGTATTTTTTTTTCACTAAATAGATTTTAATGTTTATATGAGACCTATACCAAAAAACATTTTTTTTTAATTTTTGTCTGTCTGTCCGTCTGTCTGTTTGGAATGGCTAATCTTCGGAAAGGCTAGACCGATTCTGCCGGGACTTTTTTGTTAGCTAGCTGAAGTTACTCCGGGTAACTAAGGGTACATTTAATTTTCGAAAATAATTAGGGTTCCGCGTAGAAAAATTAAAACTAATGAAATTGTGAATAAAATTCGATTCGATGTACAGTTTTGCTGACACGTATATCAATTTGTGAGATTTATCTTTGGTTCACGTTAGTACTAAAAAAAACTTAGGGAAATAATTAGGGTTCTGTATAAAAAAAATGCAAGTCTATCATAAATTTATTGAAGAATAATTTAAAAAAAAAAACGAAGATTATATATATATTTTAATCAAATCAATTATTTGATTAGTCTGTAGTTAGAATATTAAAATTTATTACGTACTGTCTTTCTCCCCCGCGTCTTTCATATATTCCTCACTGCGTTATAATTTTTTTATACAGAACCTTATATTATTTTCCTAAAAAAAATTTGAGTACTAAGATAAAGTAAATAAATGCCCGTAAAACTGTGCATTGAATCGGATTTTATTAAAATTTCTATGAGCTAATTTAATTTAAATTTTCGGAAATTCAATGTTACCAAGTTACCCGGAGTAACTTCAGCTATCTAGCAAAAAAGTCCCGTCAACATCGGTCCAGCCTTTCCGGAGATTACCCATTACAAACAGACAGACAACAAAAATTTTAAAAATTGTATTTTTGGTATAGGTATCTTATATATATTCAAATCTGTTTAGTAAAAAAAATTGTTGACATTACAAACAGAAACTTCAATTTTATTTATTAGCATAGATATTTTTTTTAACCAATTTAAAGGAGATTACGATATATCAATGTTAAAAAATTAAATTTATAAATGTAAATCAACATTGTGTTCTATTTTATTAAGATAAATACATAAAATAACCATATTGTTTTTTCTTTAATTTGTTATTAATGTAATTAATCATTTACGTGAAAACGTATGAAAGTGATTTTTCACAGTATAAACTATAATTTGATTATTTCCAGTTGTTTGTATTAAACTTTCATTTGCGTTTAAATTGTTTGTAGTTAGTTCATTAATTAATACGCATTCACCTATCTACTACATTATTATAGTCGTGTACCAAGCCAGTGAAATTGTCTAATTATGCGTTATATTGACTTTTATTATTAGCTTTTAGAATAACAACTATATTTGTTAATGCATATTTACTTTGTAATACTTTTAGGAAAACAAACCCAGTATAGATCGTTTTGGACAAATGACTGTGATTATGAATTTTGTCATCAATTTATGGCTTTCAGTTATTATAGTATTAAGTTAAAATTTGTTAAAAATGTGTAAAGAACTTTTCTCACTTAGCAAAGCATTAATTATATTAGAAAAAAAAAACAACAGAAGATAATAAAAATAAAACTATACCTTTGACGTTATCAAAGCTTTTAAAACTAATATGAAAAGACCGGCCATTCCCATCGGCAACATGGCTGCCATCTTCATTCCCGCGCCCATCATCATCATGCTCATCATCTTCTTCATCTTGCCTCGACCTGGAAAGTCCATTAGAAATACTGTCAAACTTTAAAACTCATAAAGATAAATATTTACTTTTAGCAGAGATGCGAATGCGAATGAGTATGTCAGAGGAAATTTGAAAGTAGCACCAGTGATAGGGAAGCTGAAAAGGAATGATTATTTGTTTTGGTATGGACATGTTTTGAGAAGAAATAAAGCGCATGTGACGAAGGAAGTGATGGCTATGAAAATTGAAGGAGAGGACGCCTAAAGAAAAGGTGGATGGAGTGTGTGAGGAAAGTTATGAAGGCAAAAAAGGTAAATGAAAATATGGTGGTGGTCATATACAAGACATGACATAGACATACTGCACCGACCACAAATAACAAGGAGCAAGACGATTATGATGGATGATTTTAGTTTTTTTTTACACTTTTTGACTAAAATTGTGTCATTTTACTTAAAATTCAACGATGCTAATCGCACACCTGTGTTCTCAGATCTAAGGTTTAAAATGAAGGTTCAAGTTTTACAATATAGCTTAGAGTGTAGTGAATCAAAATTCAAATCTGGTATAGGCTTTGTTAAAGCACAAAACGAGGATCAGAACAAACCTCCTAGTTTCACCACACAATTACCGTGTCGTTATCGCTTCATCATCCTTCAGTTCGACTTTTGAGCCTTTCTTTCTACCTAAGTGTTTTTATACACGATATAGGCTCAATACTTTGACCACAATCTCACCTGATGTTAAGTGACGATGTAGTCCAGAATGGTAAACACACTAAGCCTAGAGGTACTGGTTTTCAAGTGATGCTGCCGGAACACACCTATTGGTATTTGGCGACTGGTTTTCAAACTTGAGTACCTACCCAGGCAGGCATCATTAGAAAATGTCTTACCACCTTGCTATGGTTTCTTTATGATGTTTTCCTTCACCGAAAGCTCAGGCTAATTTTGGAGTCGGATAGGTGGGGTCTTCTTATATATCACGATGTATTATGGACATAATGTCACTATTCACACATAAAACATAATCAAATCCTTATATCACCATTATATGATATTATAATATATGATATATGAATTATGAAACAATGCGTACAATCTATATTTCATTTAACTTTATATTCTGCTACGTATTTCAGTAACAATATTTGTTAACGACAGACTTACATATACTAAATCCATAAAAAAAGATGTTAAAATAAATTGTGATAGTTATAATGCTTTGTTAAAAATCGATACCATACAAATCGTGATAGGGATATAAAATCCATAAAATATGATCATTTGTGAAGAAAAATTGATGAAAACAACGTCATTGTTGCAGAAATTCAAATGTTATTCACCACGTAAATTAGAGAAAGTGCAATCATTGTCAAATTATTTGTATATAAAAATAACACTAACAGTCCGTGTATCGTGCTATTAATAGCTGTTGTTTTTAAGACTTAATGGTCAGTAAATGTTTTAGTAAACGTGTAATTAGTAGCAATCTTGATTATAATTAATCGTCATTTTAAACAACATTAAGGCACGTTCAAATTTCGCTTGAAAGCTTCGCTTTTTACTGAGTAACACTAACTTTGTATAACCTCACTATTTATTTGATTATTTGCATTATATAAACAAACGATCATAGTTCTAATGTATTAAATATATGTATGTATGTATTAAATATATACATTACAGCATCTGGATTCAAATAATTTTAGTAAAGATAATTAATTAATTATTAATTGAGTAAATTTTCAGAGGACTAGATTTCAAATAGACGTGCAATATAACTTAGATATAATTTTGTGGTTTCTCTGTGCATTTTGTATCATAGATTTAAACATTAAAGAAATGATGTGATTTAAAATAACTGATCATACTGAAGACAAGATTTCTTCTTTGGATATACGGACACTTTAAAATAATATTATGTTCTGACGACGCATTTTCTTAAATTAACGACTGTAATGATTTGAATTATTGGTAACAAATGTTCAGTTGTTGAATAGTCAGAAATTTTCCCAAATCCCAATTATATCAATAATATCAAAGTAAATATTGATTACAATTTTATTTTATTAAAGAAGATTGAATTATTGATGCTAAATATGTGTGTTAAATAAATATTTCAGGATATAGAGCAAAAGCATTTATATTTGTGAAAGTTACATAAAAAGAGTCATTCCGAAATCGATCGTATATTTTGTTTGATTCGAAACACGAAACACATTTGTATTATACATAAATCATTTTTTTTTAATAAAAGATCTATATATCATGCTATTGTTAATAACGTGTTTTAGTTTTGATATGATATTTTAATATGAGAGTTTTAGTAAATATTTTATAATGAAGCATTCGTGTTATTGACATATTTATTAAATCTCTGAAATAGTGTAATGCGTTTTAAATTATAACGTATCCACGAATTAACATGCGTGTTTACCTTAACAATATTTGTGCTCTAAAAAACATAACGCATATGTATAAGAAACAATTTAGAAACAATGGGATATTTTTAACGAGCAAGTGTGATGGGAAATGGAATTAATTTTTTTGTGTATAAAAACGTTCAGTACTTAAATTTGTACTTCAGATGTAGGAAATTTAATTTCGTTTTGCGCTTAATAAGTAGATATTTTAGTAAAAGCTAAATTCAAGTAACTAGAATAGTTATAAGTACGAAGGTATGTATGGATGGATTGTGTGAAATATGATATATGTATAAAAGATATGAATGTTGAGACAAATGGCAAAGGAGATCAAAAGAAGAAAAAATATTGTGCCGACTCTATTAAATGTAGGATTAGTTACTAAAGGTCATACCGAATACAAGTTAACCGGAACGAGACTTTTATATTAAATAAGAAGGTATGGAGTTCATTTTATATTAAACGGTCATCATAATCAATGGGAATCTATCGTTAACATTATTTGAAACTTTAGGCGTTTTGCCTATCACTTTCTTCAGACAGTATCACGTCAGTTCAAGTAAAGTTCTGTAGAATAGTGGTATATCCCTTTCACCAATAATATGATCAGCAATATAAATTATTATTCTATGACCGCTTTATTCCAAATATTACACGCAAAAAAGGTGCACGAGCATCGGATTATTTTAAGATGTTTGTTTACATTTCACGATTGCAATTTAATGCTTAGAAACTTCTGTAATATTAAGATAACCCTAATTAGCTAGTTTACAAGTGCAGTCAAGCCTACAATGATGTTATTGTCTCTAATATGATATGAAATTTGACTAGTTTCTAAGTGCACGTTTGCTCTAATTTGATTTGTTGTTTGAGTTTGAAGAAGCAACGTAATACATGTATTTTTACTTATTTCACGATAAAATTTATTAACTGATAAGTTACGAAGTTAGTAGATGGATATAAATTGAGTTCACGAGTAACGATTCCTCAGAAATCAAAATTAAAAAGAGCTACTTCTTAGCTAAATATCTCAATGATGTCAAAACTGAACTGAAAATTTACAGTTCATATAATTTATTTCATGTTAATGCCTTCAAGTTCAATTACTGATTTATTAACGAAAATCTCCCTTTGTGTTCCCTTTACTTTACATGGATGCCATAAATATAATTAAGTTTACAATATTATAGTGAATTCAGATTTGCATTCAAGTACAAAGGACAAAGGGATGATTAAAAATAAACTCAATACATACCTTCTTCAATACCTCTATTTAATTCCTCGCCGGTCATCTTTGGCAAAGACAACTGAATAGTTCTCGAATTTGCAAACGTAGCAATCTTGTCCCATAGCATATGTGTTAGCGTTTCATCTTTATCCTGCAGACTTCTCGGTAGCACTGCTTCTATCTCGTTCTCACTTATTGGCACGATACTTGTATTTGGATCTTTTACAACATCTACTCCTTCTATTACCGGTATGCTATCCATCCTTGCTGCTCTATCGAAGAAGAGGATCGCTTTCTTTTTTAAACAAGGCAAAAAGCCTTCAGTCCTTTGGCAGTCTTCGTAAACTTTGACCATGTATTTGAATCCTGCATCTTCTTTTGCATTTGTTAATGTTAGAAGGAAGGTTAGTAACAAAATTTTAGACATTCTGGATGATGTCAACGGTGCGGGGTGATGGTATGTACTGGCTTCGTTGCGCAGACGCTTACTGTTTTATAGGGTTAGAACGGCTAGATCGGGGATGCGGTATGAATGGCACGCTCTAAGGTAATTTTGACTGAGATGCATGTATACATTTGTCTCTTTGGAGAAGGCATATTAATTTTTATCTGAATTACTTTTTAAGGATATTAAAAGAAGAAATTCTTTATTCATAATTCATGTTTAACTATTTTGCAAATGGTATTATGATTGAAACAACTAAAATTGTTCATTCATTTAGTCATTTAGTTCAATTCATGTAATTCCCGTTGCTTTAATATGTAAGTACTTTTTATTATCTAGTTTTGGGTAGGTAGGTATTACATTTCAATAAAAAAGCTTTTGATTTTTTATTTTTTTTTAAATTATTAAGTATTGTTTACGTTAATATGACCAGGTTGAAGTTAAAAATCTCTTAATTTCTTATTACTGAATTTGTTGACTAAACATTAAAACTAGTCTCTAATCTAAGATTATGTTGAAAGCTTTTGTTAGATTTATATTTTAAGCGATAATAAGTCAGTTGGCAGTGTGATCGTATTTCACGTCGATGGTCGTAGGTTGAAACGTATCTATCCATTTTTTATAATAACCCTGAGGTCTCAGTGATAAAATACATTATGAGGAACATGATTTTTTTTTAATTATGCTCATCAAGGTATAGAATAGATGTATTTTAGCAGCATTACTTGCTAGCCTCTAGGCTTAATATGTGCAAGTCAAAGAATTTAGCCTATTCAGTATAACAAAAAATAAACAATTCAATGAAAATGTAAAAAAATAATAAAAAAGCAAATGGGTTACACTGTACAAGTATAAATAAACATATGTCTTACAGACTTATAAAAATACTAGCTGTGCCTGCAACTTCTTTCGCGTTTTAAATAAACATTATCCATTGGACCGAGTTGTAAAACTAAACCATTCTCGAACCCTCAGGAATAGACACAAAAAATATTTAATTAAAATCAGTTCAGCCGTTTAGGAGGAGTTTAATCACATACACACGCACAGAAGATTTATATATAATATATAAAAATATTAAGAAGTTAGCACTAAGCTAAATCAAAGAGAATTCGTTGAATAATAGACCGCTTTTTTTATAAAATGTTTGTTTTTCATAAGTTCGACTATGAAGTAAGTATGTAGTAGCACGTTTTACATAAATTTTTTTTCTTAATATTTTAAATTATTATTAGAATATGAGTTTTTAATATTTAGTTCATACTAGTAGACGAGATACCGCATCCAATGTACTTCACACGTGATAGACGTTCACATTACAACTTGCTACACGTAGTAACAAAAACAGTTACTATAATTGTACTTTATTATTATTGTCTCGTCTATTATTTAATCAATTAATTTTACTTTTCTTTTGTATTGTTATAATTACTTATTTTTACATAAATTACATATATTTACATACATACGATTAGTATAAGTAGGTCGTTCTTTTTTAAATTATATTTCCAAAAACGTTCTCAAAATGATTGATGTTTTATATTCGATTCAACCATAAGACTGCTGGACATAGGTCTCCCCAATAATAGAGGAATCCCATAATCACCATGCATGGCAGGCGGATTGGCGATCACAGTCAGGAGTTTTTGATACTCAGAGGATGCTGATGCCCATTTCCTGGTTTATATCCTTTGGTCGCCTTTAACATCGCCCACGGGAAGATATGCAGTAGTACTATTCTTAGCCAGTACCACACATATAAATATATAATAAGGGTTTTGTGTCAAGTCAGTTTGTCAACAATATTAGTAATGTAATAATACTATATAAATGTGTGTCTGTTCTAGAATATATTAAATAATGATTTAGTTATGATTTGTTCTTTTAATATTATATCTAAGCATACATTAATAGTTACTTGAATTTTGATCGTTGTTGCGTGGAATTGAGTACCTCGATAACATAAAACCTCTTTAACATAAAATGCGAAAAATAATAAATTAAAAGAATAATTAGCGTATTGGACCTCAACGTTACTTAAAATAATATCTTGACGACCTCTCTTACAAAAAGTTTTATTTTTCCGGACTAGCTAAACGCTGTTGGTCGGAAAGGCCTTTACAGTACGAGTCACGAAAGGTGAGTCGTAAACAAACGCAGAGCACAAACAAGGGACAAACGATAAAAAAAGGTTTAACAAAACAAAATCACTGACTTCTTTTTTTAAATTAATAAATAAATTGTTTTTGACATTAAAAAACAGTTTTCGAATTTATTCCAGTCCCTCGAACCATGCATGTATTTTCATAATTATAATAATCGCGAAACAAATACAGAAACGAACCTCGTTAAGTTATATTATGATCCATTAACCTCTACAACTCAAACCCTTGGTAGGTTAAAAACCTCAGTTACATAAATTGTTTACCATTTCCCTTGCTCTTAAGGTAGGAGATTCCACTGTAGTATGAAAATATTTTGGAGAATCGCTGAAATGTAACTTTCAAGAATTCGATTACTTTAATGTTATGGTCAGGTGGCTATTTGTACCACAAAACAGTATTCGAGTTGCTTTAGTTCTGGTTTGAAGCAATGATGGTGGAAATATTAACTTAACATCATGTGATATTGTGGTCAAGCTTCTGTAAAAAGTTTCTATTAAATATTAAAAGTTCGATTATTCACGTGAACCAAGCCACGGGCACACACTAGTCACTAAAATTCAACAATTAAGCATCTTTAAATTCAATATTTTGAAATTCAGATTAGATTGAACAAAACTGGTGTATGTCTTATTTATTCATACTTCTTAACACACACGTACATTAGTATAATTTCATAATAAAATATTAATTTTACTTTTAAAAGTGAAGTTACTGATGCTTTCTCCTTAGTTCTTGAATGTGTCTTTAGTAAGTTTATTTATATATGTGAAGGAAAATGAATGTTTTAATGTATCTCGTCTTTGTGTTCTTACACTTGTATTCAGTAATGGATATCATTCGATTGACATCATAATAATAACCGATAAAGCATTTTTATTACAATTAGTGACCACGTAAATATCTGCACGTTGTATGAGCTAAGGATTACTTTTTCTTTTAAAAATAAAAGATTTCATCTGAAATTTTTTTGCGGGATTTTAGTCTATCCTGTAGGAGTTTTTATACTTTATTTGTCCTTATATCGTATAACATTGGAGTAATTTAACTGATATAGTTAGACACATGAATTATTATAAAATAACGAAACATGAATTCTAAGATATCACAAAAACTTCTGCAAATTTCTAACAGCAGTTCAACATTTTGATAGTAACTTTTTTGAATTGTGATTAGAAAAAATAAAAAACAAAGTTCTAATAAATATTACATTTACACAAAACTTTTTTAATTAAAAAACAAAACCGACTTCAAAAGAATAAACTATAAAATTGCGCTAAAAAGAAAATAAATTTCATCATCATCGTCGTCCTACTCCCAATTTGATATAAAGTAAATAAATCATTACTTTATTAATCTACTTCTACTAACTTCGACATATCTTTTGTTTTAATATCATGAATAATTTTGAAATCGGTGCCAGATTACGGATAAAAAAGTGGTGTAAATATTTGTTTGTTTATTACATTTGATTTTGATTAATAGTTCCTTAAAATCACCTTTGTCCTTAAGATAAGTTTATTGAAGCTTATATGTAATTGTGATGAGGTTTAGGCAGTTATTTACATTTATATATGAGTACATTTCTATTGAAGTCCGTTTTGTTTTTTATTCAAAATGTTTTGTTTTCTACTTTTTAGTTTAAGTGTATACTTTTAGGTATATTTCGCTATTTTTTTATTTTTCTATAAATAAATAAAAAGTACAGCATAAAAAACCTTCTATTCCTACTCGTTAAAATGTTTCATGATCAGATCAGCAAAATAAGACGGTAACTGCAATATGCAATACCTATAGAATTCGAGGGTTTCTCTCGATTTCTATGGTCTTTTTTTCGAACCACTAATCAAATTTAGACTTAATGACTATGGGACCACCTCGGGAGTGTACTCCTTTGAATAAAAAAATGTACATATCAGTCCACAATTAACGGAGAACTCGAGTAACAAACACAAAAGTAACACAGACGAATTTATAATCTCCTCCTTTTTGAGATCGGTTAAAAATATAGTATCTATTGATTATTCTGTAATAAAATATTATTTCAAAGGATTAAAACAAAACAAACATCCGTGTCAACGGAATCAACGCATTTTTATAACATACAACTGTCATCAGAGTCTGTAATCAACAGTTTAGTCACGGTGTATTTTATAAGTGCGTTTTAACTTTATTGTACTTGCTTTCTCCGTGGACCTTGGATTATTCGCCATGATAATTATACCATATATTATTTAAGTACAAATGATAGTAAGATGATTATGCTTTCATCGCGATTAACATTTGTTAAGAAAACGGAATATCATAACATTTGTTTTTACTGTTTTTATATATACTCGTATATATATAAAGAAGGTCAAATCATTTGCCTTAAGCGGAAGCAAATATTGTTATTTTTTAACTAATCTATGTTTATAAAAATAAATAAAGAATTTTCAGCAAGACAAAATTACTTAAATTTAAATACTTGATTCGCTTGGAGGCTTTCGCTTAAGCAGCTGTGTTGCCAGCCTACAAAAAATAAACAAAATACAAAAACATCTTTATTCAATTAAGGCCCTAAGAAGGCGCTTTTGAACGTCTAAAACACTACCACCGATTCGGAAAACAACCCAGTCGAGAAGAGCCGACAAGAAACTCGATCTGGTTCTTTTTTTTATATGTAAAACACATATCATTTTTTTTCCACAGTAGTAATCGGAAGATGAGCAGGAGCCAAAAGATGGTGATACTACTACTGGTGATCTAATTGCTCGAGTTATTAAGAATCCACCATACATCAGTGATTCCTCGAACCAGTATTCTGATCAGAAATAAAATGTAATAGCTTTTCGTCTAATCAATATTTATAATAATAATAAAATTGAAGTTTTTTGTCTCTACATTTTTATTTCGAAATTTTCTGACAGATCTATATTTTAGACGGTTCTCATATCGAATCTGATATTGAACGAATTTTTGTCTGTCTTTATCTCTCTGTTTGTCTTTGTACTATATGTCAGGATTTAACTCGAAAACGGCTTGATCGATTTGATGAAACTTTGTACGCTGAAAGTCCATGTCAAGGAGTTATTGCTAAACTATATTGATTTTCGAAATTATTTTTATAATTCGTAAAAAAATATCAATGGTATTTAAAAAAAAATTACATTAAAAACATTGTAATGAAATTTGGCATAAGGAAAGCATGATTGTATGGTTCAGTAATTGATAAGCTAAGAAAAAAAAACCCAGGATATTTAATCAAGATAAAACTTGTAGTAAAGTCGCGGGCGCCCGCTAGTTTAAAATAAAAACTACTGTTAGGAGATTATCCAGCAAAAGAGAAAGAGATGATTTTTGTCTTTTTCTAGTTAGGTAATGCGGTTGAACGGAAGGGCCTTTACATCTTCACTGCAGGCACTGCACTGAAGGCACTCAGCCGCGAAAAAAAAACAAATAGCACAAGGGTTACCAAAGTAGTACGAACCTCGGCTTTGAATTTTGAACTTAGATAAGCCCTAATTTTTTTATTTAATGAAGAAAAAAGTTTCCTTACAGGACCCATGTAACTGCGTGTTATACGAAGAAGGTTGTGTGCAGTGTTGTGCGGGTAATCCTTAATACATATTCAGTGTCTCTCTAAAAAAAAAGATGATGAATAAAAACAGGCCTTTTTCAACTATTGAGAGATTTCTTTCAGATAGTATGGAGGGCATCACCGATGAAAGTGTTCATCAAACTCAAAGATATTCGCAAGTACTCTATAATTACAACGAAACTTTTACTTTATAAAATTACTAAAATATTCATACAAAATGCCTATAAACACATGAGTGATTGTTCAATTACCGTAAAAAAATTAAACTGTATACCCGTTGTGTAATTTGGAATGGCTTTTATTTATATCTAGCTAATATTGTTGACCGGCAGTGCCTTTACAGCTTCACCGTAGCTTTATGGACGAGTGCTGAAGGCATATTTTTTATATGGCGATTTTGTACGTGGATAAGGTCAATTCAAATGGACCCATTTCCTACTTGATCACAGAATTTAGGTTAATATATTGTTTTATAAAGTAGTCATTATCAACAAATAATCCCCATTGTTACATTTGATATTAACAAGATTTATTTTTATAATGGAAATTCGAATAAATTTTAATTAAAAGTAGATTCGAAGTCAACCGGTAATATGATCCAATGAAATTTTCAGGATTTATTGTTTAATATTTATATTTTTTACGAATATTGAAATTTTGACTTATTTATTTTAATATAATTAGTTAAATTTTTAAGTTCACAAAATGGAAATTTCATTGAAATTTCGGGAAAAAATTAAAACTTTTTTATTAGTTTCAGACGATATATATATTCAAGCCAGATATTTCTAAAGAACATCTAACTGCTTTTAGTTATCTTAAACATTATAAATTTATTTATAACCACGCGCCAAGCGCTGTCCTTATAGTTATATAATTTTTTAACTGACTTTATCATTAACCGATTATGACAAACTGAAGTTGGAATGAAGTCTAAGAGGCTCGGCCACGCGATTTATGGACAATGTTCGGCTTGAGTCTTTTAACTGTCCTCTCCTTTCGACAACAGGAAAACTAACGCTGGGGTTTGTACATTAACCAAAAAGTTATCTACCGTACATGAGCTCTAGCCCTTGTAGCACCCATATGCTACCAATATTCTGGTGCCCTTTGAGTATGTGGGTGCCCCGAACGTTGCATTTTTGTAGGTTTCAGGACCGTCGCTCGACGTCCCCTACAACTCTGCACCCGTGTGGGCTGCACACTCTGCACTACAGTAGCCCGTACAGTGGAATAGTTTCCCGGCTGCTGTGTTCACTCCTTCTTACAACAATGGATACTTTAAATGCAATATGAAGATATACTTGTGCAGGTCGGCAAAGCAGCGGTACCGATGATTGATTGTCGATCTTTTACTGGTCGTCGTTGTTTTTTTGGATTATTCTGTGTTTACCATTAGGCAAACAGTCGTCATTTTGCCGTGCTAGTATAAAAAAATCAGTGGCCCTCAAATTTTAATTAAGACTTTTATCATTAACTTGTTAGTGGTTTAAAACATTGATCAATTTACTGTTATATATGTTCACACATTTGGTGGTATTATGAAACCATTGGTTAATTTAACTGTAAACGTGTATTCGAATCTGAATTTTAAGGAGACTGTAAAGCTCAGTCAGGGAAATTTAGTTATTTCAATTGAATATCGAATTAATATTCCATAGTTAACCATTAGACTTAACCAATCCATCAATACAACGCTAATACAAGCGCTTTATAGCTCGCTATCCAATTTACCCAGCGTCCGTACAATACTATCGGAGTATGACTACATAGGTATATAAACAAAGTTGGCCTTACACTTGACACAGTTGATGTATGTTTTTGTCCTCGGTGTAAACCTACGGTAGTAATCTATCCAGTGATATCGTTGGGATTAAAAATTAGTAACTACTCCACTGATACACGAATTCAATGTCAATCTATCTTTCTACTTAGTTCACCTCTACCAACTTGCTAATTAATGTAGATTTTTATAGTTTGTCAGCATTGATAATGCAGTGTTGTCTATATTCAAAGCTTTCATACAGATTTTGTTATGTTGTCTGATCACAGTGTTGGATCAGAGTACAGGGCTAGTAAGAAGATGAATGATAAATGACTGCATGTAGCTGAGATGCGAATATTGAGATGGGTGTGTGCTTAAACAAAAATGGAAAGTAGAAATTAACATATTAGAGGTAGTTTGAAAATAGGGTCTGTAGTAGAAAAGTTAAAAGTGAATCGTTTGTCCGTGGTATAGACATAGTAAGCGCATGTCGATAAAATAGTATGTGAGCAATAATAAATGAAAGAAAAAGGAGTAAATGAATAGGTGACGGCTGATAGAGATGTATGGAAGAAGAAATCACACTGCGTAAATCCTAGTGGAGTTGATAATAGACCATGAGAATTATGATAACAGGGTTCACACGGCAATTGGTTAAGAAGTCAACTTCCCACTTAAATTATCATTAAACTATGGCATGGGATACATTGAAAATATGAAACAGCTTTTTATCGCTGGAAAAACAACCATAGGATAAAATGCTAATACTACGTAGGACTGCTTGTAAACAACACCGACACGAATCGACCTAAGTCTCTCCAATCCCCAACTGGAGAAGCTCTACTGCATGCGCGCAGTGTGATACAGCGACACGGCATGCACTTTCCACTTGCATATTCCACTCTGCATATATAAATTCATACGCACATGTATACATTCCGAACTTTCTTTGTTTTTCAGCGCTTGTCACAAAAGATCAGATGAAGCTATTTTTTATACACTGTATAGGCTCAATACTTTGACCACAATCTCACTTGATGCCAAGTGAAGATGTGGTCAGGAATAGTAAACCCACTAAGCCCAGAGGTATTTGCTCTCAGGTAATGCTGCCGGAACATACCTATTGGTATATCACGACAGGTTTTCAAACTTGCTACCCAGGCGGGCATTATAAGAAAATGCCCTACCTCTTAACGACGACTTTATTCACCTTCACAAACTCATTTTGGAGTTGTATAGGTGGGCCCGAATCTGCGTCCATTAACGCGAGATTTGACCGCACTACCAACTGGGCCATCATCGCAATACTAAGAAGTTATGACTGTTGAAATCAACAGAATAGTTCGTGCGAAAAAACAACACTTTAAAAAGAAAAGTATAACTGCCTTATAAGTGCTTCCTTCTCATAGCAAATAGATGGCGCTGGTAACGACTTGCACGAATTAAAAATAATCACCGAGCAATTATTATAGAAATAATTTCCTGGAATATGTAATTACTACCGTGACACATAACAATAAATAACATTTTGACCGAACTGAATATCTATACAAATAAATAAAACTCAAGCGTCTGTTTATAATATTAAAAAAGCTTTTTGCTAAATACATATGAATGTACCAGGTCTAGACGAAAATTATTATTATTTAAAAAAAAACATTTTCTAAAATTTTTGTCTATTTGTTTGTTTCAGCTAATCTCTGAAAATTTGACGGGATTTTTTTTCTGGTAGATATATAAAATTATAAGAAATACCTTAGGTTAGGTACTTTTTTTATTTTTGGAAAATATTTAGGGTTCCACGTGGAAAAATAAAACTCATGAAATTGAAGACGCGCATCTATCTTGAAGTGTCTGTTTGTGATATTAAAATAATTAAATTAGTAAATACATATCAATGTTTATGAGGTACCTACAACAAAAACACAATTGTTAAAATGTTTGTCTGTCTGTGTGTTTGCTTAGGCTAAACTCCGGAACGGATGGACCGATTTTGACAGGAGTTTTTTTGGCCGATAGCTGAAGTTACTGTAAATTAAGGCCACGCGTAAAAAAAACGCAAAACCTATGAAATTGTAATTAAAATCAAATTTTTTATTGGCAGATGTTTTGTGAGAATTAAATATCTTTGCTTTCTCTTAGTATCAATAAAATAATTAGGAAAAAAGCTAGGGTCCCTGTAAAAAAAAATTATAACTCACGAATTCATCGTGAAAAAAAAGCTATGAATAACACCATTATTATCTAATGAATATTTAAACACTATATTACGCAGTGTAGAATATATGAAATGCGGGCGGAGCCACGGGCACACAGCTAATTAGTGATAAAAACTACCAAACGACATTACATAATGGAACACACGCGACCAATTATAGTGCTATGATAATAAAATTATGCGCTTTGGATTACTATGTACATGCCTCGATGTTGTTCACCCTATTTATATATGTTAGGGGCCGTTCCATAATTACTTAAACAAAATTTTAAACTTTATAACCCCTCCTCTCTCTTCTCAGAAATATGATTTTGATAAAAAATAACCAGCCAGTCATAGGGGCTGCCGACACACGAAGTAAAAACTCGAAACGATGGAGAAAATGGTTTTATTTGAATATTTAAATTTCATAATTTGTTAAATTGAAATTTAATATTTAACTTTTGTCAGAGTTTTATATGTACTGGCGCTCCGAGCAATAATTATGAACATTTTCATATAGTTTTGTTCATAATCAAAACATACGATAGGGTACGTAAGTATCAGTTTCATTATCCATCTCTGAGCGCCAGCACTTACATTACTCCATCTTACACGTTGACGTACTGTAGCATGTTGACGACTGACGGCATAGCGTTGGTAACGCGAATCTATAAGTTTTCCCCTACCGAGAATCGCTCAACGCCACTAAAGATGTTTTCACTCCAAAAAGACGGAAAGGAAATAAGCAACAATTGCTTACCTAATCATTATTCAGACACATCCATCTTATTTTGCTGATCTAATGATAGAAGGTAAATCCTAAATATATGTTTTGTTATACTTTATCTAAATGACTGCGTCGATGGCGCAGTTATATTACGGTACGACTGTCATTCTGAGGGCTCGGGTTCGATCCCCGGGTCGAGTCAAGTGATATTGGTTTTTTTCTACGTTTCATCCCGGAGTGAGGAGTTTGTGTCCGATATGGCGACAGGCTCGCCCCTGTCCCATCTGGGACGGAACTAAGCTCAGTGAAATGTGGGCGGTGTAGTTCGCTATTTCACCTCTGCCTAACCCTTCGGGCATAACAGGCGTGAGCTTATATTATGTTATGTTTATTTAAATGCGCTAACAGTGAATAAAAAAGAGGAAAAAAAGAAGAAATTGTATGGAAATAAAATTACTTTTAGAGATAAATCATAAGCTTCAAAGACATGCCTGAATGTACATAATTAAACTAAAAAGAAGAAATGAAAACTTTTGCAATTAAAAACAAAAGCGACTTCAAAAATGCACTAAAATTTAAATAAATAATTACATTATTAATCTACTTCTGTAACTTTGATATATCCTTTAATCTCATTAATAATATTGGAGTTGGTGCCAGCTAGACTCCAAAATTAACGAAGCAGATTAATAAAGAAATGATTCATTGACTTTTTAGTGCATTTTTATAGTTTATTCTTTTAAAGTCGGTTTTGTCTTTAATTTACTTTTTACTTTAAGTATGTACTTTTACGTATAGCTGTGAAGTCTACTTCATAGCTTTGGAAACGAATATATGAAACACTGTCACTGTATGTGTATGTCAATAATTTTCGAGTGTTTTTCTCAATTTCCCTGAGTGCCACTGATCAGATCCTGATTTAGTGGAAATGAGACCAACTCGGAAGTGCACTCCTTCGATTTAAAAAAAATTGCAAACCGGTCCACATATGACGGAGAAATCGAGTAACAGACATACAAAAAAAAAACATACAGACGAATTGATAACCTCCTCCTATTAAAAGTAGGTTAAAAGTTTGAAAAATAGTAGAACCTGAGCAAGCAATTATAATAAGTTTTATAGAATCAACTTATTTAGACGTGTATTATTATAGCGTTAGCATTACTTTTTAGACAGTTTCATAGATATTAAAAAAACGAAATTTAATTATTAGATGTTCTGATGTGATATTGTCCGTACCTAATAATTGATTACATCGTTGATAACTAAGTTTTATATTTTGTTCATCTCAATTTGTGTATCTCAGTGTTTTCCGATAGTATTCCATCTACCATCATCTAGTCTCGGGCCCTGGGCTTGTGGTCTGCTACCCAGGCCCTTTCGGCTCAGTACGACCCTGGATAGGATTATCGAGTTAGAAACAAAACACCTACAGATAGGTTTAGGCACCATCACTTGAGTGCCCTTACTTCTAGACTAAACGTGTTAAATACTCGAGCAGTTAATATCACAGGAGCTCTCCAGAAAAAATGGTTTGAAATAAATTGTACGACCACAAGGCGGTTAGTAAAATTTTATTGAAAACAATTATATTAGTCGCTCGACCTGTGATGATTTTATATTAACTAATGCTTTCCTAGTAGTTAAAAGTCAACAGTAATCATCACTTAAAGTGTAAGAAAAAACTAAATGCTTGAACTTTTTTTTATTATTGATTATTAATAACACTAAATCTCGTGTTTAGTTTCTGACCAAAAAATCAGTTGAAGAAAAAAAGGTGATGAACTGTTTTGTTTTATATGTTGATGATTTTGTTCGAATTTAATAATAACATTTTTACAGTCATCAAATTAGTATGTGGTGTTAGTACCACTATTATTGTATAGATGGCAGTATTCTGAATTTTTGATGATTAAAGTAGTTCCATTAAAAAATATTCTTATCTGTAGTTTAAAATTACAATTTATAATTTAAATTTAGAATTGGTAAACAATTTTAGTCATTCGGAATTCGCATGTCTACAATTCTTTATTGTCTGTAAAACTATAAAGTACATAAAACAATATTAAACGTACACACTAAGTATATCCTAATTTGTTTTTATGCATATTTTTGTATTGATAGGCTTTGATCACAATTCTACTTGATGTTAAGTGATGATTTGGCCCTAGATTGTAAATAGGCTAAACGTAGAGATACTTCTTCAAGAGTACATGTGATGCCGTCGGAAAACAATTATAGGCGCTTACAGCTTAGCGACTGATTTTCAAACTTGAGGGTGTTAGCTACCTAGTTGGATATCAGAAAATGGCACGCTATGGTTTCATCACATCGATAACTTGGTTTATAATGCAACAGGATATGTAGATTCGAAGATACGACCATTAATACGATATCCGAGTGTCTATAAATTGATATTTGAAATTTATAAATCTAACAATAGTTTTATTATTCTATTCCCTATAAAACACTGAACAAAAAAATCACAATAATAATTAAAAAAAAAAACGAAACATGTCATTTTCAAATTCATTCTTTCTATAACAAATAACTTATTTACACAATCACGATTATAAACTGGCAAGTATCTACGTAGGTAATTTAAATGTGTATTTGCAGCGGTCACCAAATGGAAATGTTTTTTTATATTTATTTTTATGTATGCTATTTTCATCATACAGCTACAGGTTTATTAATTAAACCAGTAAACAAACACGACTACATGTGTTTCGATGAGCAGAATTCGAATCCGAGGTCCGTTTGATTAGTACGTCCTCAAAATGTCTAGGGAAATGCAAAAAAACCGCTAAAACCCCATGTAAAATTACTCGAACTTTTGAGGATCTAGAAGGCAAATAGAGCCCAGTTCCGGATTTACCGCAACCTGTAGGTTGATAAGTCTGTTTAAATATACAGATCACTTTATTATTTTATGTATCGGTGTTATTGATTTATGTGGGTGATATACTAATGTAAAGGTCAATATTACCTACGTCATATTATCAAAAATACATATACAAGTAAAAACTGAATGCTAAGTACGAGCATGGCTCAGTGCACTTTAAAGCGAATCAACTATTGCACGCTCTAAAAGATTTATAGATAAATGCAGTTCCCGGTGAAAATGGATAAATGCCACTGCACATGCGTTTTCTTCACATTTCAACTGACGCAACCGCATCGGCCGGACACAGACCGGTGTGTTTTACCGGTTTTCCAACAAGATGCTGTGCCGCGGGATTATCCTTTTATGCGCGGTGCATGCGCTCACCGCTGCTGACACGTTCACGACCAGTTTAAAGATCCTGGGAAGGATTTATGACAACTGCGAACGGTCCGACGAGATCTTCAAATGTTTCAAGATACAAGCGGCTAAGTTGGCAGATAGGGCGGCGCGGATGGACTCCTTACCAATTTTAGACGGCATCACTTTAGTCCGTAACGATTACGAAGGTAGGTCATTTCCTTCAACGCTACCGGATGGTGATCTAAACTCTTTACCTTCGGAACAGATCGACAAACTCTTACAGACATCAACGGCGAAGTTTATAGAAACTCATCGGGTTATTATATCTCCTAAAACGCTAGGCGAAGACATCGGCAGGTCTATGAGCGAAGCGAGAGGTAAATTGAAGAAGATGATCGGACCTATAATTGCGGGTTTGGCACTCAAAGGAGGATTCCTTGCTATAGCGTTCCAGGCAATTGCACTGATCGCTGGGAAAGCTCTACTTGTCGGTAAGATAGCTTTATTGTTATCAGCGATAATTGGTTTGAAGAAATTAGTGGCTGGCGGGGAATCTCACGAGAAGACTACATATGAAATAGTGAAGCATCCACAGGTGTCACAAAGCCACACATACTCGTCGTCGCATTACGGAAATGACTTCGATACTACAGGCCCTGGTGGACATTACAGAAGGAGTGTAGAAGATGAGGCTGCTGCTCAGGATAGAGCCTACAGAGCCCACGCAAAAATACAGTAGACGTTATCCCTTAAGACTTACGACTCGAATTACAAAAGCTACAACAACGACACGACAATAAATAACAAGAATATATCCAGAGTTGCAAGTAATAATTATTCAAAACTTTCCAAGGTTTCGTACCACTGCGTTAGTTAATAAGTGAATATATAACCAAATATTATTATTTATTATTATATTAAACGACTCTAGATTTTATCGTAATTTATATTTATTTATTACAATGTTTTAAATATGTGTTATATTTATGAAAGTTATTTTTTATGTAAATAAAAATTGTCATGTTTATTATGGAATATTTATAATGCAGTGCAATAAAGCACGCACCGAATCATTTATAATATAAAATAATAGATCATTTATTTTTATTTATAGATAATTATTTTAATGAAAATAATTATTATTTATTAAGTGAAATTAGGCTAGTCGATGGGTATTGTGCATTTCTGGTTTTTCGAAACGTTCTATTGTCCAATTTTGTATAATAATATTTTAAGTGTTTTTTTTAATAATGATTATTATTAATAAGTTATTTATTCATGTTATATTATTTATAATGGTGCTGTTTAGTGTAAGTAGATAATGTTTAGATAAAAAATATTTGTTTATAATATATTTCACTTTATATAAGAGATGGTTACGCGAGTACCTTTTATAAATTATTGAATTATTTAACTAAATTATATTATATAATCGTGTACTTAATGTAACCATTATTAATAGTTTTATATTTTAGTAATACAAAATAACAACGATGATGATGAACTATATAATGTAGCCAATTTGTAAAGAATTATAAAAAAGTTTAAATATTTTCGGACAAAAAAAAAATACAATTTACAAAATGAGACTAATGTTAATAAACATTTATTAAGCTCGGTTTATTTATTTCATTAATTTTAAATCGTTTTTTTTTGCTTTTAAAAAAATACCATTTCCTTGAAATAGTTCCGTTTTCAAAATTAAACATGAATTAGTATTAATAATTATTCGACATTTCGACATTACAAATGTGATGTACATTAAAACGGCGTACTTGTGGTATGTGCTGTAACCGTAATCACATGTACTGAACTAAACTATCTAAGATTCGTCGTTTTAGAAGCGACAGAATTTTGTAAGTATTTTCTACTTTTTGTATACATTATAGTATCAACGATATCTATGACCACAATTTTATCTGTCGTAAATGACGCTGTGGCCTAAAATGGTAAAAACAAGCATGATCAAGCCTCAATCAGCTTCTAAAATGAAAATAGAAATTCAAATAAGATTGAAAGTCGAAACTAACATATTAGAAAATGATATGGCATGATATGGCTCCATTGTTTGGTTAAAAATCAAATGTATAATTGAACATTGATTAATAATGAAATATATATTTTAATGAATAAAGTGAAATACAGGAACTGACATTTAATCATATGAATTATAAAGCACGATTCATGGTTCATCTGTTTAACCCCTTGACCACTTACCTGGCGTTTACGCCAACTTTTCATTGTTTTCCTATTGTCTTATTTTTATGGGCACTCGACACATTGACAACTTTCATCTATCATAATGTACCCAGTATGTAGATCAATAAACTTTAGTAATTCGATGGACAATTAGTGCGTGTTTCATGCTAAGGTATTCATAGCGCGTGTAATTGTTCTTTTTTTCTGATAAAACACTGATTATAATTAATGAAGCGATTATGTGGTTCTGTGGTAGTGTGCTAGAAAATCGTATCTATAGAAATAGGTTCGATTCTGTCTGTCCTCGTGAAACTCAAGAGAATCTATTATTTTGAAACTTAACACAATAATGGATCTCATATACAAAGACAAAATGTTTTAAATTGTTACCTAAGAAATTCTACATTTTAATTTATATGTTTTTTTTCTTATATTGCACAGAACAGACTGCACTGGACCTGAAGTTTAGAACAGTACAATCCAAAAAACAGCGGCGACTGACACTGAACAGAATTCACTGCCAGTCACCGCTGTCATGCTGGCCTGCTTAAAATATATTATATATATATATTATGTTATTTTTATTATAATATAAATACATTATATGCTTATATATAATAGTAGGTTGTTTGTAAGTTTTGGTACAGTCGCAAAGCATCAGTACTTGTGTTACTCAGTTAATTTCCGAAGAGTTTAGTTAGCGGCACACACTTGAATATGAGCCGTTATTTTTGAGGCGTGGAAAATGTATTATAGAATTCTTAATGCATCACGGGTATTAAATGATTGCCCTTATACTGGCGCAGTGTTAGCCCAAAGAAGAGTCTAGGAATTAAATATCACGAAACTGTCAATAGCGGTCACGTTACAAGTATTCTGGTACGCTTTGTAATTTTCCACTATTTTAACTATCCAAAGAGTGGACGTCTAAAGAGACCAACTTTTTTTCGTGTACCCGATTCTCGGCTTATCGCATCTTTCTTTTAGAGTGTCTTCTAGAGTAGTCGTAACATTCATCTTAAATTAGACTTTTGCCTTTTTTAAGTCCGCAAAATTGGCTCCAAGCTACAGTAATTTTTCTGGTCAACAACAAACTTGTCTGCTTTCTAAGGCAAAAACAAGAATTTAATGATGATATTATAAAAATGAGTCTTTAAATATCATTTTTTTTTGTTTGTTCTAGTCTCTGTCATCATACAGCATACTTTGAGATTAATATTACATCTATATATAGACACAGCAAAGAAGCATCGCTATGTTAATAATACTGGCTGGTAATATGGTAATATACCAGAATTTTGCAATACTGGAGTTTTGTAATATTTGTGAAACAGGCCTCTAGATAATGTCTGTTGCCAAGCGCCTATAGCTCCAGCAGCAGAATTTGATAGCCAATACTTTCAGCGCCTAGGCTTAGAGTGTTATTATTTTCGATTTTTTTTTATATTGATAGGCTCAGTGCTTTGACCGCAATCTCACCTGATGTTAAGTGACGATGTGGTTCAAGATTGTAAATGCACTAAGTCTAGATACTGGTCCTCAAGTGATGCTCCCGGATCACTCTTATTGGTATTTGGCGACAGGTTTTCGAACTTGAAGGGGTTAGCTACCCAGGCAGGCTTTATTTTAAAATTCACTGCCACCATGCCACCACCATGGTTAAATTGAAGTCACAGCAGCGCTGTGATGTATACAAAAAAACCCATCACCAATTTCAAAGAATAATCACATAAATCGGTTCAGTAGCTTTTAGAAAAAATACATTTTAAGTTTAACCAACACATTGTAACTATATTTTTTTATAGATCTTTACACTTCATATGCTCAGCGTTTTGATATCTCAATTAATATTAAGTAAGGCTACGAATAATGATAAACACGCTAAGCCTAGAGATACTGGACCTCAAATGATGCAGTCAAAACGCACCTCCTTAACACAAGGTTTTCAAACTTGAGACTGGCAGCTACCTAGGTGGGCATTACTAGAAATTGCTCTACCATGAACTACACTTTCCTCACGATGTTTTCTTTCACCGAAAGCTCAGCTTCATTCTAGAGTTGGATAAGTAATGTAAATTGAATCTGTAATCCAACCACACTAGCAACTACGCGATCTTAATGATCGTGTAAATCAGTTCAGTCGTTTTCAGTTCATTGAATTATAATCATAACACCCCTTCCTAAGGGTTACCAACCGCTTAACGTTTGCATTACATGTTATTACAATGAAAAAAGTCTTTAAAAAACCTAGAAAGCATCAAACTGCCACGCAAAATCAGCAGCGCATACACCGTTGTTGTTTACTCACGCGATGATCACGGTATTCATTTGAAGAAAGAAAAAACAACCAATATGAAAGCATTAGAGTAACGGCCGAGATGTTAACACGGACTGTTATAACTGCGTGTGATGTTGGAATCTGATGCAGACCGTTTGAGACTATTAATTCATTTATATTCAAACCAGCTTACACTTGACACAGTTTGGATATATCTTAGTTTTTACATTTTCTTCCTCAGATTCTTGAAGAATTTTTTATCTAATTAATGTGCCAACTAGTCAGTTAAAGCTGGGGTGATACTATCCTTGTTTTTGTTCCTACAAGAGCCTATGGAGAAGAGGGCCGAGACCTTTTGGCTGGCGAAGAGAAAGTGGAGGGTTACTTTGTATTGAGCTTCCCCCTGGTCGGAAGACAGAGAGGGCCATGTCATTTGGTCAGGCTTGATGCTGAGGCGATGCGGAACATGTTGCTCAATCCCGTATCGCCCCTCCCAAGCGTAGGATGATACTGTTTGGGTTATCGGATTTAGTGGGTATTCTCGACGCTTCACACCGGGCGAGTCCCACATATCCACTGGCATCTCTAATCCGGGAGATTATACTCAGAGGACATGCGTAAATGCATGTCTCACGTAAAAAAAAGGATGACACAGGAGGAAATAGATGGGAGACCTTTCATTGCACTAGCGAGGCCGTCTAAGAGCCACTCAGTGCCAGGAAACTCTTGAATGCTAAGTCAATCTCCAAGTTTCTCAAAGACAGTGGTTCTGTTGGCAAATCTTAGTGGTTACAGTGAGTATTGGCGGAAATCTCGGCCGCCATGTGAGTTCCACATACCACATAGTGTCCTCGCAGAGAGGATATATGTACATACGTAAATGCATGTCACACTTTCTGCCACCTGAATGCAGAACAGCAATTTAAAAAGCGTCAATTTTCAAAATTACAACACTTTTATAATACCCTCGAGAAAACTTTACAGGACAAACGATGGTGTATCAATGATAATGTGGTCGGTCGGAGATTGCATTTGTTCAAATAAATTTAAACTATTTCATAATGAGCCTAAGTTTTTGGCGTAAAAATTATTGTGATAACATCATAGCACAGTGTTATGATGTTTTCTAATGCCCGTCTAGGTAATTTTTATCGCGTGCCTTTTTATTTTTGCAAAAAAGTAGTTGAATAGTGTTTTCTATCAAAAAGGGAGCATAAAAATTACTCTTTCGCAATTCATTTTAAAATTGCTTCAAATTTAAAGATCTGTAAAGTAATGCAATTTACAAAAGCAATGATGCGCTCTTTTTGCATTTGACATCCGAATATCCTCCTATAAACATACTATCATCCCAATCTTACCATATTATGAATAGTACCACCTCATATCTTCCCGTAGGTGTCGTCGTAAAATGAAACTGTGCAATGGATGGGCAGTAGCATCCTCTGAGAACCACCTACTGCGATCGCCACTCCGCCTGCCAAGAGTGACGATTATGACAATTGCCCCTTTTTGGGGAGGAGTATCATGTTTTAGGGCAATTTAACTGACAAAGAAAGGGCTTTTAAGGCACAGAAACGGTGTCTAAGAGCTGTATGTAAACTAAAACAAACAGACTGTAAACCAAATTTTCTTAAGCTAAAAATCTTAACATTTCCTTGTCTGTATATATATATGAAATTAATTGGTTTTGTTAAAGTCATTTAGACCGTTTCTCGAACTACAAGAGTGCGCGATGTATACATACGATAGATGCACCAGCACACAAAACGACACTGTACAGTAAAAGTGTATTATTTAGCTGTTCCAGAAATATCACGGAGCTTGGCCCGGAGACTGCTCAGCTTATCTCGCACTGATCTTCGTCTAGTGGTGGGTGTGATGACGGGACGTTGCTCAATTAATAAACATTTATTTACAATAGGTCTGACAGATAGCCCCATGTGTAGGGGTTGTCTGGAAAAAGAAGAGACTACTACCTACGTGATCCTGGAATGCACGAGAGTAGTCAACCAACGGGCAAAAACCCTCAAGCAAATGAGGTCGCTCCAGAAAGCCTGTGATCGCCCCAGGAGGCTTCTGCGCTTCTGGAAGGAGCTGGGCTGGCTCGAGTAGCTGGCTGATCCTGCACGCACAACGGACCGCCAATGTGTCTAAGTGCGGAAAAAGGAGCCCACCAACAAGTAACAAGTAAAAATGTATTTTGTACGGGTCCTAGAATTTATAATAAATTACCTAAACAAATTCTGGACATCGAGAGCATACCAACTTAAAAAAAAAAAGTTAGATAACTTCTAATACAAGGCTTCTACATTAGGTGAATATTTTAAGGATACGAGCACGTCGTTGTGACATTATTTGGTAATTCTCTGCTGAAATTATCAAAAATTCACATAAAATTTGTAATATTGTGTTATTGTTATTATTATTTGTTTATTATATTATGTATTGTATTAAGTGACTTTAAAATTTGATGAATAAAGTTGAGTCTTGCTTCGTGTAACTTTGCCAGCGTATAACTTTGTTTTCCATTTCATATTTGTACGCCTACTGTGAGTATAAGATGTGACTTAATCAGATACAACACTCTTCTGTATGTAATAATGACTGTGGTAACAAAATAAATGATTTGATTTGACCAATGTCCAGCATTGGACGCCTTTTAATTGAATCAATCAATCAATAAATTTTTGATCGTCGCAACGACTTTCTTTTCCATTTCTCTACATTTCAAATCATCAATGCCTTTCTAAATATATCATCTTTGTACATCAATGTTTTCTTTGGTTTTCCCTTTCCCTTATAACGGTCCACGAACATTTCCAATATCTTTCTTACAAAATCTTCTTCGTCCCTGCGCATCATATGCCCATACTAGGACAAACGACTTCTCCTTAACTTCTTTATCAGTGGCGCTATTTACAAAGAGATAATGGATTTAAAAATAACTTGTTATAGCAGTAAGTAATATAAGAAATGCTTTCTCAACTGTATGATTATACTACATGCACAATTCCAAAGTATATAGACCGTGTAATGCTTTTTAACAGGATATGGGGCGTAGCTACGTGCGAATGTGACGCCTCGCTTCATACTGGCCAATGTTAGACAAACCTAGATCTGAATAAAACTAACCTGACGATTGTCACCTTCCTTCCGTGGATTATACTGTAATTACTATTCTACCCGGCGCTGCTCGGTATACGTTTCTTTATTTTTCCATTATTTATTTAAAGAAAACCCAATTAGTAATAACAAAAAAATCTAATGATTATTCCTGTAGTATGTATATAGTTAAACACAACTGATCCAAACAGAAAATTACTTTAAAATATAATCCAAATTTAAATTCAGTGATATTACAAAACAAGAAGATTAACAATTAAATGTTAATTGTGGGCCAAAGCGCTGAACCTATATACTATGTCATAATAATAATAACAACAATACCCTATTATATTTTTTATCAGTTCGTTTATTATAAACCCAAAAAAAAACTACTTATTAATATAAATTACAATGACATGCACTATAGTTTTTTTTATTGTAAAATCTTTTTCAAAAGATAACAATATAATACAATACAATACAATTCGTTAACAATATTATTAATTTGTTATTTTTTTCTGCAGGTGACTAGAATATAAAAGAATTTAAAAAATGTGGTATTATATTTGAATAGACGAAGATAGATATAAAATAATAGATAGTTATGCCATAACTAGTCTTTTTTAGTACTGAGCAAGTGCTTTGCAAAACATCCTTAAAAGAGAATAACGTTGTATTATCGAACTCCTGTGAATCCTATCCAGCGTTGATTGGTGTCCAGGCAAAATTCCTTGCATTTCTCGCTTTCGTGTCATCTCTTGGCGGTTCGATGTCCTTTTTAGTGATAAAGAATCTCTCTAGCCTGTCCCTTATCTCGTCCGGTGTTATCGGTGATCCTGTGGTCTGCTCGGCTGATTTTTCCCTGTAGTAATAATCATCCGAATGATGCGAATTTCTGTTGTAGTAACCTGTGAAGAAGCGTTGAAATATATAAATCACTAACTTCCGGTCGCGACTTTACCCGTGCTTCAGTATTGGGTACACAGAGGAAGTCAGAGAAGATTGTAGACATTTCTGACCCCCGGCCTTCTGGTTAATAATAATAAGCGAGCCTTCGTTAGCCATGAAAATTGATTTTTAATAATTTGATAACTAAAAAGGTTTTTGTCTACTTTGAAAAATCAGTAGTTATGAATTGTATTATATACATACATATAAAAACCTTTCTTGAAAAAATATCTGAGTTTTAGAACTGCAGCAAAATCCGTTGCGTAGTTTCAATGAAGTTAGCGGGAATAAAAAGGAACTTTGTTTTATATTACGTATAGATGACCAAGCATTGGCTTTTAAATACTAATTGATTTAAAAATAATATTAAAAAATATATTTAAATCGGTTTAATGTTTCTCACGTTTAAGTCAACTAACAGACAGTTAAACAGACATACGTTTCCTTTTAAAATATTCAACGATAAGATTCACAATCGTTTACTAAGTTTGTAATTTTTAATTCAATTAAAACTAACTAAAGCCTATGGAGTTGAAATCGATATTATTTTCCTCGCGAGCTTCAAGTAAAAACCCACACATTATCGACAACCGTATAACACTGGCAACACTTAACTAGGGTGAAATTAAGGGAATACCCCATAAATAGGTAGTATCATGCTAAACCCAAGCCTCCGTACCAATAAACTAATGATTATAGTGGCCTATAAAACAGCATACTCTTCCAAATTTAACACCAACTCATTAAAATTCCTCTTTCTGCATATTAATGTTAAAATATCCCCACGAAACATAGATTTCTCGAAGCAAAAAAAGCATGATTTTTACATAAAATACTCACTATGGTGGAAGCAATTTCAACTTTATGCAGACAGCCGAAAGATTCCATTACGAATAAGAGAACTGATACGGGTCTAGAGTGGGTTTTGTTACTACACATCGACATTTCGTTAATGTACCTGATACGAGAAATTCGTATAAATTTTGTGTACATTAATAATACAATTAATATTGGAATACGCATTCATAAATAATTTATAAATTACTGGATGACGTCATAGGAAAAACTTGTGTCAAAAAATTAATAGCATGAAAGAGATGCGTTCTAAGCAAAATCAGATTAAAACTTCGGTATAAAAATAGTTTTGTAACTATAGTATTTGTTCTTATTTCATTTTTTTAATTATTTATTATAGTTTAATAAATACAAAATTAATAGATATTTATTAACGAATTGGTCTAGAAAGAAATTTTTATTTCAAGTTGGGATAAGAAAATAAAATAACAATCTATTAAACTGTGGCTTTATAAATTAACTACCTATTCAGAAATTTAAATGAAAAAGTAAAGTATTAAATAGTAATTTCTTGAAATATTTTTATCAATTATTTATTTGATATATAAATTAAAATTGTATTTTATCAATTGTATCAATATTTTATTTAGTAACATTGTCTTTATTAATAATTTTTGTTAGGGTTATAGGTTATACCCGGCAGAGATTAGAAAGGAGAGGAGGGAGATAGAGTTAGGCAGGTGGGAGGAGGACCTGGCGGATGCGCGCTATGGGCGACCAACCATAGACGCCATCCGCCCGGTCCTCCGGGAGTGGATGGAGAGGCGTCACGGCTCCCTCAGCTTCAGGCTTGTGCAGATACTATCCGGGCATGGTTGCTTCGGGTGGTATCTGCACAAGATAGCTAGAAGGGAGCCGTCGGCGGTGTGCCACCACTGTGGTGCGGCGGAAGATACGGCGCACCACACTTTTGCGGAGTGCGCCGTATGGGAGGAGCCGCGCCGGGCAGTGGTGGTGGCGGCGGTTGGGTCAGACCTCTCGCTGTCGACGGTCATTAAGGCCATGGTCGGCAGCGAGGAGGTCTGGGAGGTGGTCGCCTCCTTTTGCGAAACGATAATGTCGCAGAAGGAGGCGGCCGAGAGGGCCCGTGAAGAGGATCCGGGGGCGGATCCTCGGAGGCGTAAGAGGCCCAGAGGGAGACGGGCGCGCTATGCGCGGAGCTTTCTCCGTACATAGCGTGGCCGGTTTTTTTTTTTTTTTTTTTTTTTTTTTTCAAGCAGTGGTGGTTTTTTTTTTTTTTTTTTTTTTTTTTTTTTTTTTTTTTTTTTCAAGCAGTGGTGGGTTTTTTTTTTTTTTTTTCCCCTTTTTCCCCTTTTGCCCGCCACTGCTCTCTTTTTTTTTTTTTTTTTTTTTTTTTTTTTTTTTTATTCTTGTCCTTCTATGGGGGGTGGGTATTTATCCCGCCCCCTGGATGTCTGACCTTTGGTCATGCCTCTCCTCAAGAGGCGGGCTAAGTGGTGGAGGGGAACTTTTCTCCTCCATCCCCATTGGGCCATTGCACTGACGGGCCTGGTGGGTTCGCTGCAGGGGGCGACGCGGTGCTTGCGAAAGTTACCCCGTGTCGCCTCCATCCCAAATGCAGCGGACGGCTCCGGGGGGTTTTAGTGGGTATTTCCGGAGCGCTTCACGCCCGGGTGAGTCCCACACTGGCACGGAGCTCGTCACTCCGTGCCCTCTTATCTATTGTATTTGGGGACTCTGATCCCGCAAATACAATAGATAAGGGTAGTGCGTAAATGCATTTCCCCTCGTCAAAAAAAAAAAAAAAAAAGGGTTATAGGTTATCCCCTAAGTACAATAGATAAGGGTAGTGCGTAAATGCATTTCCCCCCGTCAAAAAAAAAAAAAAAAAGGTTATAGGTTATAATTGAATTATACAACCATTTATGTAAATAAGTCAACGATGTTATCCTAAATGTCGCTTCTAAGCTATACATTATCAAAAAACCCAATAAGTTTAAATATTATCAGATTAACATTAAATAATAATATCACATATATTGCGTACCTGATGAGCTGTGATGGTCCTGATAATGAGCTGGGTGTTCGTATGAAGAATACGAAGATAACGCTGGACTAAATCCTCCAAAACTGTGCCCAAAACCAGATCCAGAAAACACGGTGACCGCCAACACAGCTAATTTGGCAAGGAGAAAGGCTTTCTTGCTTGCAAACAAAAGTACTCCAAGCAACAAAGGTAATAACGTTGATAATTGAAATTTGAAGCCTAGTAGGAATGGTACCAATAAATTTCTAGCTAATAGACGTCCTGGAAAATAAAGCAAAATTTGACTTTAAAAATACGCTTTCGTGATTAGTTTCAAATATTTTTCATAGATGGCAGCCCTAAGAACCTACTAAATCTAAGTGTAAGTCAAGACGATCGTAGTTCTTCTATTGAAAAATAGATAGCGCGAATTCGAATAATTGTAGAAATAAGTATTTTTTTGTGAGTTGACTTTTCCTGATTCTTGTTTTTATCTTAGATATATTATCTGGATAAGGATGTAATCTCTGCCTACCCCCACGGGAGAAAGGCGTGATGATATGTATGTATGTATATATATTATCTGGTTGGTTTCAGTATACATTTTGTTACGTTAAATAATACAGGAATTCTTACATCCTTATTATTCAAATAAAAAAAAGTCTTCATGTAATTTAGGCCCTGGTAAGACGCTTAAGAACGTCAAAACACCATCACCGGTACGAAAAACAGCCTAATCTCTACTATACTATACAACTATACAACTCATCTCTTCAAGCTTGTATCTATACAAGCTTCAATAATAAATGCACAGAGAAGGGTGTCATTTCCAGACATAACCGTCGTTCATATAATGATCCAACCTATAATAACCTTTGTAAAATAAAACTTGCCTTACATGAAGGCAACGTCTGTATACAAAGCTAGTATACATGTAAAGATAAACAGCTTAAGAATTTTTTTACTCTGATTTAATTCAATGGATTTTTAGTAGCTATTGACGATCATTATTATTGCTATCACTAAGAAATAAAACGAAGATTGTTTTTTTCTTAAAACTAAAAAGAAATGTTATGTACAAATTCGACCATCGGGCGAACATTACTAATAATTATACTTGAGAAAAAAGTCATTGTGGTCTCATAAATGGCTCTCACTAAGATTTTAATTTGGTAGTAACTATTTTAGAAAACGGTAAAAGCATTTGATTACTTTAATTTAATTAGAAGCGATGATGCCTAAGTTGATGATGAAATCAGATTCGCGTCGATGGTAATAGGTTCAAATCCATTTATCCAATTCTATGATAAGTCTAAGCTTTCCGAACCATATACGGTGGTAGGGCATCTTCTAATAATGCCCAAGCGGGTAGTTTAAAAACTGAGTCAGCATAACTTGAAGCCAGTATCTCTAGGCTTACAGTGTTGTTTCATCGTGGACCTCATCGTCACTTAGCATCAGATGAGCTTGTGGTCAAAGCCTATCCTATACAGTACAAAAAAGTTGAATGAATCGATTTTTTATTATACCGTGATTGTCGAAGCCAGTCTTTGCTTATTTCTTAGAGGCTAATTCAATAGGTCATAATAAACAGAATGTTGAATAGTTTACAATTTATGTTAAAACTTAATTCACCTGTAGATATTTCACCATGTGACTGATGATAAGATCGATCTTTGATCCTAGGATCCATTACAAACTCCAGCACACCGTTACTAAGGGTCGGACCGATCCTCATTACCAAACCAGGATAGAGACCGCTCAGGTCCCAATGCAAAGACCGTTTGGAAATAAGATGACTCGCGTCTTCTAAAATAGAGCTAAAATGTGGATTTAAATTATTGATATTAACAATATTTTATTTGATATAACATTGAAAATGTGAGACGAAGAAAAAGACAGATCTCTTTTAAATAAATGTGTTATCATATAGTATGATAGTAACAACGAGACTTAGAAAGTTATTTTATTTTTTTATGTCACAGGGCAGCGAATATGCAGACGGTCCATCATGCAACTCTATACATTACTGATGCTTTGCCATACTTGGAGGGCGTCGTTCATTTGAAATATCACATATCGTAGTTTATCACATATCGTAGTTTCGGCGGAAGACTGTGATGGGTATCATGTTAAGCGTAACCCGTGCTTCGATTTTTTAAACCTGTTTCTGTATCAGGGACTTTATTTCTAGTTACCTAAAGCTTGACTATTCAATTTTATTCAATATTAGTATTTTAAGTGATCTAGAAATATATTTCGTAGCCAATTTCAAAAATGAAAAATCAATGACAGCTGTAGATGTTATAAGTATTAAATGGCGGCCGGTCACAGCTACTACGTGTGATTCGCAAATCCCTCTTAAATTAAAGGGGAAGTTTTACAAGAATACGATATGTCGTCTTTTATGAATGTTGGACCATAAAGGTGACGAACGAAAGAAGACTGTTAAAGTTACAGCGATGCGAATAAAGAGATGCGAATTTTATTATGTGTGTGTATAGAATGTGGATTTTGAAGTGTGGATGGTTATAGGGAAAGGGGTAGGACCCAAGAAAAAAAATGATGGTTTGTGTGAAAGATTACAGGTTTAGAAAGGGAATAAATGCGGAAACGACTCCAAATAGAGAGGAATGGAAGAGAAAGACATGTTTCACCGACCTCAAATGAAAAAGGGGTAAGGGTAGTGAGATAATGATGAGACATTATAAAGATACTCGTATAATAAAGCGAAATGTACTGTTATTTTGTAATGCAAAATACTAAAATGTGTGACGTACTATTGGGGTGATTAAATACTTCACTCACCGAAAATCCATAGGGTCCTTGTCAAGAAAACTCTCTAAATCTCTAGGCGTCTTTTCGTCTCTGACCAATGAAACACTTGAAGCTAAACTAAAAGACTCTGCTTCATCATATTTATTAAGCTTATTAAGCAATTCTTTGCCGAAACATATGCCTATTTCAGAACCTCTTTTTGCTGCTATACAATCATTTAGATCGCTTTTTTGAACATTATTATGTTTTAATTCTTCACCCTCTTGTAATGACAATTTTATAGGTATCACCTCGACTATTAATAAAGTTAATATAAAAGCGAATTTAAAATTAAGATTTGACATTTTTTCAAAGAAGTTAATAGGCAATTTTGGAGTAGATAATTAAAACGTTGTTTCACATTGAAGAATTACCACCAATTTTATAGAAACCACTATTCCCGTTGCTTAGAACGTTACGTATAACAAAATTGTAACAATACAAAGTCCGTTTTATAGACTTTTCTTGTTATGTATGGTTGAACTCTGCCATTGTTTCCGTGAGGAACAAAGTGCGGTCGTCACAGTGACTTCTCACGGTTTATAATAGGGTGAAAATTCGATGCTTATTTGCGAAGTATCGTATGAGAAATCTTTAATTTATGTTGATTATATCATCTTATATAACAGAGTGCAATTTTTACAATAGCTATCGTATAATATAGCGTATCTACAATTGTTTAAGTAGACGTACAAATCGGTTTTTCTTATTTAAGGGTACAAGTCTGTTTTGACAATTCCGGTATTGTTGTAAAACTTAGATGTTTACTTGTAGATGCGTTTGGTCTATGTAGTCATTTTTTTCTCTTACACATTCAAAACATCATGTATTTAAATAAAACTTTTGATTTCAGATGATTGCTTTATTTTACTAATTGACGTCTTGCATTGTTCCATATTGGAATTCGCGTGGTAGGTTCTCATTGCTTTTCATGCTGTTCTTTTCAATGAATATTTTATTGTCCTTTTACCCATTGATTACAAATTAGTGTTATGGTTAATCGGTCGTTAAACATCACTCAGGGTAAATTATCAAATGAATAAAATTGTACCGACGAAAGTAACTCCAATCCCCAAACTAAACAGTGGTCGAAGAAACTGTTCAAACAACTGGAGTTATTCATCAGTTAAGCTCTTTATCGAGCGCAGGTACGAAATAGATGAAGGTATCTATGTAAAAGCAACATGCGAAGTTACGATCCTCTGAACTGAAGTTTTTAATATGAGGAAAGAGAGAGAAAGAAAGACACCTTGATTTTTCTTTCGCCTTACTTTCCTTGATTTTCAATAAGACTGATTCTTACATCATATTCGGAGTTGCTGTTAAGGTTACTTTGAGCAGTTTGGGTCGAAGTACATTTTCATTGTGTACAATAGTAGTTTTCAGTCTAAATAAATTTAGTTGTACGCAGATTTTTTTTATATTTAGCGTTATTGAAGTGAAAACTTCTTTAGAGGCATTGAGCGATATTCGGTAGGGATGAAATTTATAGATTAGCGTTAACAATTCTATGACGTCAGCCGTGAACATGCTACAGTATGTCAAGCATAAGCTGACGTTTAAGTGCAGGCGCTTAGATATAAATAATAAAATTTATACTTACGCAGCCTATCGTATGTTTTAATTATGAATAAACTCTATGATAATGTACTTAGTTATTGGTAGCTGCAGCAATAGATGTACAGACTAGATAAACGTTGCACGTTAAATGTTAGGTTATGTTTATAATTTCAATAAACAAATTTAAAGATTATAAAACAGTTTTTCCAAAGTCTCGAGTTTTCACTTCTATCGTCAGTCAACATGGCTACGTAGTTTTTTTTTTAATAAGCAAAACACACCTCTATCTGATTAAATCTGAATTATATATTTAAAAAAAAAAAAATCAAAAATTCATTTTTACTAACTATTAACAGTAATCTCATTTATCACAAACTATTATTTCTTTACAATGATATTGTGCACGGCGTTATAGAATTTTGTGTTTTGGTATGGCCGCCATATTATTTCACGCCACGCATTTCCTTCGAATAAACCATCCACAGAAAAAGCTTTTGTCATCTGATATTTTCGATAGGTAAAACAACAAAAACCCTCACGTCATATACAGAGAGAATAAAAAAAAACTTAAAATTGAAACGTAGAGATTTTTTAGATTTTATATTTTTATATAAATTCATAAAATATAATATTGACTGTCTAGAAACTCTTCAAAAAATATATTTTTTAGAGTACCTAGTAGATATCTTTGCCAAGTAATAACCCCTTTAGTTCCGCCTCACGAAATCAATTTCGGAGATATTTATTTAGATTCTTTACCATTGTCAAAAGAGTATATTTGTAACTTTTAATTTACTTTGTTAATGTTAATCGTGCAAGTAAGAGGGTATACTTAGAGAATGTTGTGTTTGCCTTTAATTAATTTTTATTTTTACCATATTTTATTGTTTTCTATGTTGGCAAACCTAGTAAAGTGAAAAATAAAACCAAAACAGAGAAATTTGGTATTTGTAAATAAAATTTTACTATCAAACGCCTATTATAAGAGATTAATAACAGTAGTACTTTTTAAATTAACTTCTAGCATATTTAATTACAACTAAACATTTATATCACATGACATTATTATAAAGACACGTAATAACATTGTTTCTTTCTATATCCCATTAATTTTCAAATTTAATGGGCTGTAAATAACTTTTACTTTCAACTTACAACGTAGTTAACTAAGAAACTAAACTTTATTAGGTACTAAAAAGTAAAACGTATGAAGCCTTTGACCTCAACATTGTCTTACATCTGATTAATGTACCGCCTGATGTAATATTGTAAAGTTTTGTGTACTGTTTTTTGACAATAATCCTTTGCCTCTATGAAATACATTCTAGTTTCCTGAATCAAAACATTGTTATTTACGTTGTTCTGAAATTTAATATCCTAAAGTAGTGAAAGTTTTTTTTTCTTATACGTCCGGTTTTTCTTAAGTAAAAGTTCGGTCTGATGTAATACTTTTGTGGTAACAATAATACAGATACTACGCTGTATTCAGGATTCCGTTTTCATTTATTAATATGCGGTATGTCAGTATAATTAATTTTAATATGTTCCACTATGTTATAATTACTTCCTTTAAATTATAATTACGTAGGCAACTTTTGTTAACAGTATTTTATTTTTCTATATCATATGTTCGAACAGTGTGTGTTGCCAATAATGACATACGGTATTGAGATGTGGTCGCTTACAATGGTCATAATATTAAAACTCAAAGTTGTTTAAATGGAGAGGGCTATGCTTGGAGTTTCACTGCGTGATCGAATCGGGAATGAGGAGATCCGCAGAAGAACCAAAGTAACCGACATCGCCCGAAGAATTGCTAAACATAAGTGGCAGTGGGCTGGAGACATTGCTCACAGAACCGACGCTCCATAGGGCCAACAGGTTCGCGAATAGCTAACACGCACTGGGTAGGCGCCCAACAGGGTGGACCGACGACCTGGTCAAGATCGTAGGAATCCGCTGTATGCGGGTGGCGCAAGACCGGTAATCGTGGAGATCTTTGAGGGAGACCTATGTCCAACAGTGGAAATTTTTCGGTTGTATGGATGGATAGATAAATATCATATATAATTTAAATAATGATTTTCGACAAACCTACTTAGCTTTAATTGCAAATTTTACATATTAATAAGAATAAAGTTTTAAAAATATATGCATTGATCAATATGTATGTGTGAATATTAATTGAGACATGTTAATAATTGGTTATTGACTTTAAAGTTTGCATTACTTATGTGTATATTTATCATTCTCATAGATTATTTCGCTGTTGGTATCTGAGAACGACTGTCTTTCTGTATCTCACGGTTTTTTATGTAATATTCTTCCCCACTTTTTCTTCCATATTCATTCAGTAAATTTCGTTTGCAGTTCATCGTTATCATTCACAACAACAAAAAATTGAATCGTGTAAATCAATAGTCAATGTTTGTGAATTTGCCTGTATGAAGTTTAAACTTTGCGTAAGTAAATCACATATACAGTTCACACACACACCTTCCTGAGTCTTATTATATTTCTCTTCTTTCGATATTCGATCTTATTTTAATTTTAGCTAAGTTCAGAATTGCCTAGCAAATTTTGTCTTGATAACAGGTATTCGCCTTGTTAGTTGTATGTAGAAAACAAATTTAGTTTTGCAGCTATGTCGCTTGAAAGTTTCTTCGTAGATGTATTCAAGTCAGGACATAAGGACGCAATTCGGCTGTGTCTTAAAATATTCGTCGGGAAAAAAAATGAATTATATGCATTTTATATGCCTTAAAGGAAAAGCGTACGATGTAAACCGGACACAGGAACATGTGTGAAGAGAAATTTAAACAACATTTTTTTATTTAGAAAAAGGATGTCGTAGGTGCGTTTGACAGTTGACACAAATTTTTACGATGACGTAAAACGGTGAGTAGTTTTTAGGAATGCTGTTTTTTATGTCTGTCAAAACGTCTACAACCTTTAAAAGGCAATTTGTGTTAGATTAATGGTTTTAATAAGTGTTTTCTAAAGAAAATTTCTTTAATATATGTAGGTCAATAGGTTTGTTGGGCAAATATGGAATTCTTTAATAAATGTATATATGTTAAAGAGTAAAAGTTAATTTTTATAAGTGCTTACAGTTTTGTAAAGAAACTTTCGAACTGCGATCGGAAGCGATCTCATAACTTTTAACGAAAATGTTTTTACTTTACGCAGAATCGTAGAAACAATTTTAGCGTTTTTGAAATTATAGAGTACTAAGTTGTAACTTAAAGTTCTTTACAAATACACTGATAAATAATCTGCTATCGCTTTTCAAAGGATTGTTCAGTTGGCAGCAATATCTAGTCTCTTAGATGCCCCGGATGATATTGCATTATTGTACGTAATGTTATCTTTATGTTAATTAGTAATGATCAATTTCTTCAACTGTTTCAAGTGTAAATAGGATACATTTATTAAGTCCATTTTAAAATACAAATTATTTACTGGGTGCATTTTAAAACTCTTGTAATTTAATCAGAAACTGATTCGAAACAGTTGTTGAAATGTTCTTTTTTATATAGCCAAAAGCAATATATATGCATGCTGTCCACTTTATAACAAGTGACCAGTGCAGCTTATATATCTCACAAATTATGAAATACTATCCTTTTTGCAATATTAAAAAAATGTTCATTAATTAATGCATATTTAGCTGAAGATATAAAATCGTTAACATATAAGTAATAGATAAAAACAAACAGTCGTTAATGTCATAAAAAGTTGCATCATAATTTTTAGGAATCCAAATCTTTCTATGCTTCTCCAAAAAAGTGCATTTTTGCAAGAGTGACGTCAGTCAATGCAGTGGAAGTGCAATAGAGGTTTTGAGAATATTCTCATCTATAATCTTCAGAACGGAAGATAGCACCGTGATTATATCTTTGAATCAAAAAAGGTGCAATAACTTCGAGCTACTTAAGTTGAATCTTTTATACGCTTCATCACTAGCAAATTCCATTGTAATCGGCTTATTAATATGCCAGCTAGTCATCGAGACTTAGAAAGCTCAAGTTTTCTGTTATTACTAAAAGAGAGATATTAAGCTTAATAGTTAACGAATAAACTTAATAAATACTTGACCGATATGGATGAAATTTGGCATGGGGATAGTTTGAAATCCAGAGAGTGACATAGGATAGTTAGTTTATTCTGAAAATTCCATTGGAACGGGAATTACGCGGGTAAAACCGCGAGGAGCAGCTATTAAGGAATACAATTATTTATTCATATATTTATATTTATCATACATAACAGTTGCTATGTAATATATTAAAAGTCACCAATGTAGTACACATTTTATAGCTCTAAATAGTTCCTTCTATAGATCTATTATTTTCACCAAATGGTTTACGGCTAGTATAAAAACCTAATACGATCAACTTCTAAAAAAAACTAAACAGTGATTTTACACATTCAGCAATAAAAACCATAGAAAATATAAAGGCGTTTGACTACATAATTTAATGAGGACAAGCAGATTCAGTGTCCTGACGACGCACGACACTTTCACTCTTCCGAATGACTTAAATGATTTTACGCAATAATAAAATTAATAATACAAAGATAACAATCTAATTGATTGCACAACCGTTCGGACATCCGCTTCGGTATGTGTGAATTGTTGTAAATTTACAATGGCATGTTAACTCTGCCGTTCAAGTTATTTCATTGATGTCTTTCCGTAGTTATTTTTCGAGTCGTTGATGATCATATTATAAGGTATTTTTTACATCATACACGTGGAGTTCATAATTACATTTGTGAAAGGTCTTTCGAGACCATTCAGTAGTTAAAAATATACCAGTATATCTGTGGTATGAGGGTTGTACTTCGAGACTTCAGTATGTGTCTTTAAATATGACGATTTGTTGTGATATGATATGTTCGATTAAATATGACATCTTTTTATTTTATTTTTCATAAGTTCATCAAGTTTATTCAATCTGATAAGTCCCTGTTTGATTTTTGAATTATTATTTGTTTTATAGTTTCCAAAAGTGATATTCATATTTTTTATACCTTACTATGCATATCATACTTTATGCACTCAAAATGTTATGAAAATCGGTCAACTCGTTTTTCTGTAAAAACAAAACACAGAATGACAGAAAAAATGAATGTCAGATTCGCTATGAGTAACGACTAAAATAAAAAAAAAATACATGTACCTACAGACAAAATTTCAGTTTTTATCAAAATCAATAAATCCATATTCAATTTAGGCCCTAATAAGGCGCTTATGAACGTAAAAACACTACCACCGGTTCGGAAAATTACACAGTCGAGAAGAGCCGGCAAGTAACTCGATCTGGTTCCTTTTTTTATAATTTAAACATTAAAATATACATATTGTTTTTAAATAAAAACTATACAAATCATAGTTATAACCATTGTTAGCGGTAGCACAGAGAGGGGTGTAAATTCCAGACATCACTATCGTTCACGTAACGCTCCACCCTGTAATGTAACCTTTATCTTTAACCTGTAACCTTTTGAAATTAAGACATGCTTAACATGGTGCTTTATGTGCATCGTTATCTTTATGTGCATGGTGTATCGTTTATATATATGTAGATAGTAAATATGACCACCTATATTATTATTAATTTTATTTTACAGTTTTACACTTGGAAAATGGCACATAATGTACAGAAAACAGATAAAACAAGAGACAATAAGCAATGTTACCATAGATACCAAAAACAGGATTAGAGATAATTAATCATAATAGACAAAAGTTCATACAATAGTCATAACTTATTTAGCCCTCAAGTTAATAGTCTTCGACTAGTGTGTTGCCAGTTATGAATGCGGTACTAGGACGTAACAGGACGGCTTACAATAGGCTTAATGAAAAAGCTTAAAGGTACTCAACGAAGAAGGCAATGCTTAGAGTTTTAGTGCGGAAGATCCTCAGTGGAACCAATGTATCCGATATTGCCCGAAAAATTGCCAAAGTAAAGTCGGACTGGGTTGTGCACATTTTACGTAGAACCGATGAATGGGGACCAGGTACCGGAAGACGCAGCGTTGGTAGGCCCCAACAGGATGAACGGATGACCTGGTGAAAGTCGCGGGAATTTGCTGGATTGCCGGTCCGGTTGTTGTGGACATCTTTGAGGGAAGCCTATATTCAGTACTGAGTGTCTTTCAGTAGGCATTAACGATAGATCACCATTAAACTTCTCTGAAGATTACCAATGTACACGATCCTAGTAATTATGCATGAGATTGTGATACTTACAACAGTTTCTTACATTTGTATCCAACACTTGTAAATTGACTATCAATGAGCAGCTCGCACGCAATTCGAAGCGCATCTTTCTTATCTAATTTAAATTGTTAATTTCAACGTACGATTACAGTTAGCGTGCCCCACATTGTAACGAACGGCTTTTCAACATGCGTCACGTTGTTTGTGCGTTAGTTTAGTGACACTATATTTTTATTAATATGATTTACTGTTCTCAAAATTGATTACAGGATTTTCTAATATCGAGTAAGAATGCCTTTACAATTTTTCTATATATTGCAAGGTTTAAAAGTAACCAAAGTAACCGACATTGCCCGGAGAATTGCCAAACTGAAGTGGCATTGAGCTGGCAACATTGCTCCTAGAACTGATGCCCGATGGGGCCAACGGGTTCTCGAATAACTGGCACGTACTGGGAGACGTAGCGTAGCTAGTCCCCCACAAGGTGGACTGAGGACCTGGTGAAGGTCGCGGGTGTCCGCTGGATGCGGGTGGCGCAAGACCGGTCGTCGTGGAGATCTTTGGGGGAGACCTATGTCCAGCAGTAGACGTCTTTCGGTTGAATGGTGATCCAACCTATCTAATATTAACCATTTCGATAGCTCAATCGAACGCTAATAAGTTAATCCTACTACTTAAAGTTACTTATTAATAACAACTCCCAAGAACGAGTTCGTTTTCTACGCCGGTAGATTGAATTACAGAAGTTGGAGTTTTACTACTATTACTAATTTTTTTGATGAGGGGGAAACTTATATTGATTACTTTGGCCAGTTGGGTAAACTCAAGTATACTCCTGATCACTAAAACACCACATTATACCTGTCACACATCGCTTACGCATATATTTTCAGAATCAGCAGGTGTAACCCTACCCCGTGGCCCCGCAGTCATTTGAGCTAATTGATAAACTTGGGGGAACCTCCAAGAGTCCTGAAAAACTATTCTTTTCTCATTGATAACACAACGTTCAAAGGCAAAGCTTGCATGAATTTCGGCATATATAAAATCATCTCTTTCAGCCTTCAGTATACATATAAGGTCAAAAATCTGTTATTATCAAAGGAGTATTGAAACAGAAAGTAGAAAAATTTTGTTGCGCTTAAAAACAAGAAATAAATTAAAAGTAATTTGGAAAGCGATATCGCCATGATAGCGACTTACCATGGTAAGTTTTCAGCGTCTTCAAAACTTTTCACAATATCCCACGAATATAATCTATTGTAGTAGTTGGAGTAAATACTCGAGTAAATTGCTTTTACGTGATAGTATTATTTAGCGATTTCAGTTGTTAGTTAATTACTAAATTTTGTTACTGTAACAGAGCCCATCCATACTTTTTTCAGTCTTCCCTCACAGTCCTTTTATTAAACTTATTATTCTTCTACTGATTCGTATCCCTTATCTATTACTTCCTAATTTCTCCATAACTGGTGCCACTTTCAAGCTTCAAATTATGACACGGCTAGTAAAATAAATTTCGATAACAATTTTGCCACACTGACGTACATACATCGAGCTGTTCGTATGAGCTTATCGAGTGTACGTATTGAATTTGCGTGTTAATTTTACGTGTAATCGATTAATTTTACAACAAACAATGTTTAGGCGTGACTTTATATGCTGAAATTAAGAGTTTTTGTCTTCTGAAAATGAAAACTTAATCACTGTTATACCAGTTTATTCAGACTTTTTTTGGTATTTTAATATCGTAACTGCTTTTTTGTAAACTATAAATCAAAATTCCATCTCATTTAATTTTGTATGTAAATTAAGATGCGCGTCTTAATAAGAATTTGAAAAGGTTAAATATGTAATAATATAAATAATTAGATGTTTAAATTGGTGTTTTATTTATATAAAAAAAAAATTTAACCTGTGTTTATGTTTATTATTTTATTTTTTATACACCATTTTTAAACAAATTTGTCATGAAAAAATAGAAACCAAACCCAGAAAAGTAATTTAAACAAAGCAATAAATATTAAGATAAGACTAATTGGTCAGAGAATACTGACAGCGTGGGGCATGATTCAACTGTAAAATGCATAACTTACGGTCTTGTTAAAATACAAGTAAGCTAAAAACCGCTGTCTAAGCTACATTCGAAGTAATTTGGAGCACTAATCTACTCCTACGATAAAGTTTCACTGCTTATTTTTAAATGTTTTTTTTGTCTCAGTTTGAACAATTCCCATAATTGTAGAATAAAATGGTCGCTTATTCGAAACAACAAAATATTGTTATAAAAGTTGTATATAAATACTAGCTTTGTGCCTGCGATGCCATCGTGTTTACTTTACTTTACTGCATTTCAATTTCTTTTATACGGAACCCTAACGATTATCGATAAACAAAAGTGCCCTAACTGCGCTACGTGGAGTAACTACAGCTATCAACCAATAAAAATTCCGTTGAAATCAGCCCAGCTGTTCCGGAGAATACCCGGAACAGACAGACGGATTAAAAAAAAGAAAAAAAAAATATATTTGGTTTAGGTAATGTATATACATTCATATTTATTTAGTTAAAAATTATTATTTTGACATTACAAACAGACACTTCAATTGTATTTATTAGTATAGATGTAAAGTGTTATTTATATGTGTTAGGTGTTTCGTAAATACAATTATTTTAGAAATCCATCCATCCAATCACCTGAGAGACGTCCACTCCTGAACATAGGTCTCCTCCAATGATCTCGACGACGAGCGATCTTGCTCCACCTATATCCAGCGGATTCCCGCGAACTTCACCAGGTCACTGGTCCACCTTGTGCGGGGCCTACCGTGTTCGCCTACGTCTTCCGATGCATGGTAGCCTTTCGAGCGTATTAAGCTTGAGGTTTCAGTGTAGGAATTCATCATAGCTAATAACAAAAGAATGAAAAGTGTTCCTCACACACCAAGAGTGTGGGTACAGCATGATGCGTGTAATGCTAGAGTGCATGCAGTGTCATTGTATCGCGCTGGTGGCAGCCGCAAGAGCCTCTCCATTTGGGTGATCAAAATAAATCTTAGGCCGAAGCTGGAAGAGATCTCGATGTGTAGGTACAATTACGTGAGATTGTAGTCAAATCGCTGAGAACAGTATCATCATAATTTATTATTGAACTAAATTATATCACGTGTAATGCCAATAAACAAACGTAACCACCAATTATGATAATTAACTAACAGTATACAGTAAAACATAGATTACTTCTATAAGACCAATAAAGTCCCCGAGGAAAATTAAGATTAAAATGTTAATACAATTGTACTCGGCTAAACTAAACGAACGGATCTAAAGTAACGCGTTTTGTACAAATAATCATAGAGTCTAGCCGCAGAGGTGTGACTTTATTAACTGTGATCAATTTCTATATTAAATTTACGGTTTTTTTTTTTTTACATTTTACAGTTAAACTTTGATATTAATATCCAGTTAGTGTACGTCTTGTACAATTATGAACAAAATTGATTCATTTTTTTTAATATTTTAATTAGAAAAAACTTTTTCGTTAAAAACAAAACTGACTTCAAAATAATAACCATATAAATGCACTAAAAAGTAAATAAATAATGACTTTTTTAATCTACTTTTGTTTACTTCAATATATCCTTTGTTTTAATACCATTATTAATTTTGAAATAGTTTTAAATGTACACATAAATTGACATATTATTTATTTTTAATTCATTATTACCAAATACGTTATTATCATCGAATGTTATTTTGATATATTGATTAATATTGACTGAGAGATGAAAATATAATTTAACAGCAGCCATTGTTTATTTTAAGGCGGGTGAGATGAATTATAAAGTAGTAGGAGAGACTTTGATGCAAACTTAACTGAAGTGGTAATTATGATCATAACAACGGCAAGGGGCCGGCATTTGAAATTCGCATCTCGAATTTGGGGTTCAACGTTTTAGTTTTTTCTATTATTACGTCAAATAAGTATAACTTCTTACTTGTGTCCATAACTACACAAACTTTTTTATAGGGGTTGTTTGCTCTTTTCAAATAACACCCCCCTCAACCAGCGGAGACACGTAGTTTTTTTATGTGTTTGAAGTTACGTGTAAATGGAACATGCTTTGATATATGTATTTTAAAGGTTATAAGTTTCATTTCAGTTTTATAATACGATAATTTTGTTGTTTTATACATATTTATTCTTCTTTTAGAAGAATTTCAAGAATTTCATTATTATTATTAATTCTCGCAATTTCTCGAATGTGCTATTGAATGTAGTTTTTGTGGATTTCTGACGACTTTGACTGTGCTATTGGACTCCGTGATATCTGCTACACCTGTTTTACTGTCACTACTTCCCTTGGGCTTCTAAATTTCCAACGAATTTTCTTCCCCTCGGGGAGTTCCTATGGGCCCGCAACCCATCCAACGACATGCACTTATTTAAGTGACCTTCCCTTTATTTATCCTCTCCCTCACCTTCTCATCCTATATATAAAGATGCGAATTTCAAATATATACCCACGGCAAGAAATATTAGAATGATAATCATATTGGATCAAGAAAACTGGCGTGACGAGATGAAGACTGAATAAAATCGAGTACCATCTATGTTAACTCTAATTAATTCTTTTACCAATCAAAGGTTGTAACTTTATTAACGAGCAATTTTAAAATTCATACATTACATTACATTTGTAAATTATCCATAGAATCGAATTGTAAAAAAAACCATCTCTTTACAAGATTAAATAATCAAATTAATTGTTAATACTTTTATTCCCAACTATCCATTAAACAGCATAAATGCATCAATCTATCCCTCTTGGTAGCGTCCACTGTAGCGTGAAACTAAACGCATATAAACGCTTCAAGTGTTCTACATTTTAACCAGTACCAATATCGTCATCTAAGTGAGAACCGCTTCAAAATGGTGCCACATTACCTTATCATCCTGACATTGGCGGTAGCGGTCAGCGCAAGGACAGCCGGCACCTCACAGAACAAATTAAACGAAGGCCGGAGTTCAGAGGATACCGTTTTAGGGAATCTAAAAGTCGCTTACGAAACTTACAGGGATTGCAGCGTCGGTGATATTTCGCATTGCCTCAAGCAAAAATTGGCTAAAGCTCTCACAAGGGTATCGAAAAGTGAGGAGTTGTCAGTTCTGAATGGCGTCACCATAACCAAAGATAAGGACGCGAAGATCAATGACGTAGAAGTCGAGGAAGCGATTCCGAGAGGTCTTGATGAGAGCTCCTTGGACAAACTTATCATGGACAAGATTATTGGATTCATGCAGACTCATACCGTTCAGGTAATAGAAACTTAAAAATCTATTATTGTACACTTTTTTAGTTTGCAAATTGACATTGAAAGTTGCGTACGAAGAGAATCAAACAGCGAAATATTGCAGTTAACATAACATAAAATTTATTCTAAAAGTACTTTAAACTGTTGAGATTAAGAGTATATTTTTGAGGCAAATTTCGAAAGTGAAATTTAACCTAGTCATTTTTTGGTTGATAACAAATTTTCAGAATAAATTAATGATATATTTGTAGCATATATTTGTTTTAAATTGCAGCGTTTGGAGACAGTGTCCAATTTTGTTACGCTTAAAAAAAAACACATTCTTCTGATCTAGCTACAACCTATCTAGTGGTATTTCGTAATGATATGACTAATAAAAAGATAAACACAAATACTACGTTCATTTAAACATGCTCAAAGTAAATTAACGACGAGAGATATATCACGTAAATATTTAATAATTAAGATTGAGATGAAAGAAACTATTACATAATAAAAATTAATGGTAATGATATAATAGTTCAAGGTCTAAATGAGATAATACAAATAATAATGAACCATTGTTATTCACTGTACGTATTAGAAGTATCATTAATTTCACCATAACAGAAGTGATTTGATAATATATTTGAATCATGTCGAAATTTGATTAGGAGTATTAACTGTATTATATTTTTTGTTTGATTCACGTTTGAGTTATCATATCTACTAGCAAAATACTAAAGAATGTCGAAAGCAGATAAATTGTGATGATTTTAGTTGAATTGTCTATCTCCATGTTCGTCTTAAAAGCTGATAAAATTCTGTTAAAATAGCTAGCTGTCTTAGAGTCATTTTATAATTTAGTTACTTTTTGGTAGAAAAATATGTAAATAAAAATAATTCAACACTGTAATGCAAATTACGAATTATAGTAACCTAATAACTGCACCTTTGTTGATGTATGGTAATATTATATTCTAGTTTTAGCCATTTCATTGACCACCTTTTTCGATATTTAACTAGATATCATTGTTATGTTAAGAATCCTGTTATATTTATTACTGAAATGCAGATTAGTTTTTACAATTACAATTTACAATTTTTACATTTACAATTTTCACTATCGTACAATATCAATTACATTGAGAATAATTATAACATACTTTGAAGAAATGTATTTAAGCATTATTAAGCTTAATTGTAACATTATTGTTTTGTGATTATCAAATCTATAAAACACGAAATCTACCGATTTGTAGAAGTTATAATTTTAGAATTTTTCATAAAAATATGACTCCAACATGTTTTAATTTTGATCCCTACATAATAAAAAAGGGAACTTTATCTGTTTGCTTTTCAGTACGCTCATAACTCGAGTATCATCGATAAACTGATATTGTTTATTTTAATCATATCTGCATTTTTAGCTCAGGTTTTAGTATATATTTTGTTTTCTGAAGTAACTTTTGTAATAGCTTTAAAAGCAATAGACGATTAGGTAGACAAAAGAAATAACGATCAGTGCGTTCTCTTGCAAAATTTGTAGCTAAACCATTGAATATTTTAAAAGATGGAATGCAGTTAATAATTTTAAGAATAATAGAGAGCATTAGCAATACTTCAAAGAATTCATATATGAATTAATTGCACGAAACGAATTTGAGAAACAGTACGCATACCGCACGGCGACGCGACGCAGCGTGACCGCTTTCTCGGTGCATCTCTTCAATCGTTTGTAATTGCATGGAATTAATTAATTAGTCCTCACTTTTTTTTTCACAGCGCTACACTCTATTAAACAGTTTTCTCATTTGTCCAGCCTATTTAACATTTAATAACTACTATGTTTTCTGTTAATTTTGCATTTCTATAATTTAAGTATTTATTTCTGAATGTTATTGTTCAATTTTTGCTCTTGCTATTTTAAGAATTATCATGCATTTGTAATCCAGAATGATGAAGTTTTTAACTAGGTCACACTGATATTGCTAATGATTCAACAACCATTCGTTTATTATGTATCATAACACATATAATTTAAAGTAGAAAAATGTATTCACAGCCGTGTAAATCTACACCCGAGAACCATATCATATCTCTAAAGTTTGGAATGGTTAAGGGGGCGTCCATTAATTACGTGAGGCATTTTTGAGAATTTTTCGATGCACACCCTCCTCAGTGAGATTTCGTAACATTTTTCTCAACTCCCTCCACCCTCACATAATCTCACGCGAGATTCATCAAAATTTATGTTTTGGCTGTAAACGTGTAGGATTATTGAGAAAAAAAAACAACTTGTTCTATTACTTTTATTGAAGACTGGCAAAGGTGAATATATTTGTGAGTATTACCGTAATTTAAACTATTTTGTCAGAATTGGTCATATTTTATTCTAGAAATAACTTTACACGAAATTTGACACCGATTTCTGCTAGAAAAAAAAAAATTACTTGATTTTGGAATTGGATTGGATTCATTTGGAAAGATTTAGCAAGATCAGCTCCCCTCCCCCCCTAGAACACCTCACGTAATTAATGGACGTCAGTATCTTAGTTTACAGTATTTCAAAGCATATAATTAAAGTTATCATTATGTTTCATTTACTATTATCATCGTATCTTTTTTTAGATCATACATAACAATGAACCAAAACCTACCCAGAGGATATATTTACGTTATAAAAAATCAGGTAAATCGATCTAGGGATTTTCGAGTTATAAGCCAACGTACGGTTAGGAAGACAGATAAATAATTTGTAATTTAGAAAAACCGTCTAGAAAATAATTTATAGGCCATAAAATTTCATGTGCAATTAATTATGATAGATTTTAGTTTTCTTTTATAAAGCACGTATGTATGTAAGTATTTAGATAATTAGCATGCACGTATAAAATGGAAATTATTTTATTATGTAACTGATTATGTAACGAAAACGAAGCCAATTTGCTCCTGTTAGTGTATGTAAACTTTTAAGCTAATTATATTCCTTTTTTTTTCTTCATTTTTTTTTTTATATTTTACTGTAAATGTATTTATTGCATGTATGAAAAATGTATTGCTCTTTTTAAAATATATGTATTATTAATGTGTCGCGTACCCATAAAAATAAGACAATAGGAAAACAATGGAAAGCTGCGTAAACGCCAGGTTAGTGCTCAAGGGGTTAAATGTTTTTATATCTATAGACAAATCTATTTAAAAACGGAGGTTACACCTGCCAATAAACCGCCATGCAGTTTGGCTGAAGTAATAAATTGTAATTCAAAATGTATATTTGATATTGAATAAAGACTTTTATTATTATAACAGCAGTTACCATATATATAAAATCATAAACTAAAAGATAATTTGGCCACGTAAAAACTTGAGCATGTAATATGTATGTGAAACCATAATTATAAACTGAGCGTGAACGAGGCCGAAATGATTGACAAGTAAACGGTTCAGTTGCTTTCTTATCGCGTTGTATATATATAGATCACAACATACTTAATGGAAACCTTATGAATTGAATTAAATCTAAAGCCTTTATGATCTACTCTTTAGTAACCAACTATCCAGTATTAATTGTTAAATGACTTTGTTATCAATTCATCGGATTCGATTTTTTTAAATTACTCTTTAATTCGTAAGACTAACTAAGACCTAAATAAAGTCCACTTGTTTGGATAAGATATCGATTACAAGAACGGAATAAAAAAATTCATCATTTTTGGAAATATGTTTAAAAATCTAATTCACCCATTTATGCCTAAAACAAAACTGCAACAGTATCCGAGACTTATAGACAGATTCGAAGCGATGATGGCGCAGTGGGTAGTGCAGCCGGATTCAGCGTCAATCGACACGGGTTCGAGCCCCGCCTATACGTCTCTAAAATCGGCCTGAGCTTTCAGTGAAGGGAAACACCGTGAGAAAACCATAGCATGGTGGTAGGGCATTTTCTAATAATGCCCGCTTGGGTAGTTACCACTCTCAAGTTTGAAAACCTGTCGCCAAATACTAATAGATGTGTTCCCGCATTATCACTTGACAACCAGTACCTAGACTAATTGTGTTTACCATCCTGGCACAAATCATCACTTACATCAGGTGAGATTTTTGTTAAAGCACTGTCCTATTCCGTGTAAAAAAAAAGATATTTATTAATAGTACATTGTAGATTCATTCAGAAACTTGATTCTTGAACTCAAATCTTGATTAAGTGTCCTGATTTTGTTGTTGTTATCCTTTTTTGAGTTTTAAAACATAATTTGTAGAAATCATATTAATAACTCTTATAGCTTATTTTTATTTACTTTATTTTATATAAAGTTTCATAAAATTTATAAATCTGTTTTTGATTTAAAACCTAATCTTTATAGTCTGTTAAATGCGCCTTGGCATATACTTCCCGTGGACAAAGTTTCGTCGCTATTGGTCAAGTCGTTTTTGAGTTAAATCCGGACATACAGACAGACAGACAAAAAAAATTTAATGTCATTTTTGAAAATAATAATGCCTAAAATAGATATACTCGTATATGTCATAAGAGTTTTCAAAATAAAAAATGTAAAATTTCAGGTTAAATTCCCGAGCGGCTCCGACTTGCAGCAGACATTTGAAGAAGGTCGCGGCAAGAGGAAGAAACTTGCTCCAATGTTGGCAATTCCAGTACTGATTATCGGCATGATGGTGCCTCTCGCATTCGGAGCCTTAGCTCTTCTCGCCGGCAAAGCCTTAATTGTATCTAAGCTGGCTTTAGTACTGGCCGGTATTATTGGTTTAAAGAAACTGTTGTCATCCAATGGTAATGGTGAGGGCCACGAAGTTGTCGTATCCGCTGGACACTCTAGCTCTGGATGGAGCAGGTGAGACTTTATTTGGAAACTAGTTGGGTGTCTGCGGTTCCGCCCGCGTAATTTATTTTTACACGGTATAGACTCAGTACTTTGAACACAATCTCACACGATGTTTAGTATCGATGTGGTCCAGGATGGTAACACACTAGAGGTACTGGTTCTCAAGTAATGCTGACGGAACACACCTAATGGTATTTTGCGAGAGGTTTTCAAACTTGAGGGCTACACAGGCGGGCATAATTAGGTTACCATTACCATACATTCCAATGCTATGGCTTCCTCACGATGTTTTCCTTCACCAGAAGCTCACGCTGGTTTAGAGTTGGATAGGTGGGTTTAAACCCGCGTCCATTGATGCGAAATCCAACCCCACTACCAACTAAGCCATTATCGCTTCTGTCGTCAATACTGTCCCTTGAATTGGATTTTATTCAAAATTTCATGAGTTTTAATTCTTTTAGGTGGAACCCTAATTATTTTTGAAAAATCAAAGTAAACCTAAGTTATGCCGTGTAATTTCGGCTATATTCTATAAAAAAATCCTTCAAAGTCTAGCCGTTCCGGAGATTAGCTGCATCAAACAGACGGACAGACAGACAATAGTTTAAAAAAATATTTTTTCGTATGTGTACTATTAAAGTCTATAAAATATTTTATTCTATCTGTGGTACTATATACACATTCATAAAGTTGTTATTTTGATATTACAAGAAGACATTTTAATTTTATTTATTATTTTATTTATTATTAATTTAATATTATTATTATTATTATTATTTATTTATTTATTATTAATTTAAATTTTTACATTTGTATTATAGATAAATGCTGCAAAACAATACGATAATTGATTAGTTTTCAAGTTCAGCTCAAGTCTTCAAATATGAATAAGATATAACTGACAGTACAATTCGTCCACAAGAAGCTAAGAATATTCTGAGTGTGGAACTCATTGCATTTAGGAAAATAAGAGTTTATGTGACACAGCTTAGAGAGTAATCGAGTTAAAGTGTCAATGGGTGTCTATAAAATGTAGAATAGAAAATTAGTACATATAAAAAAAAACCAGTCCACAAGTGACTGAGAAATCGAGTAATAAACATGCAAAAAAAATACAGACGAATAGATAACCTCCTCCTTTTTGAAGGCGATTAAAAAGTATAGAATTTTCGAGGACGTGTCTTAGTAAATGTAGAAATTAGATCCAGAAAATTCTAATCTACGATAGACACCTAACAATTATAATGAAGCAATAATGTACCATTAACAGGTCTCAGTGCAGATTTAGGTTTAATTTTGGAAAATTAGGTGATAAAATATTTTCTAGGTTTTATCTGGATGAGGTTATGAACCTTGCATTATTTATATATCTTAGAGCAGATTTGGGCCTAATGTTGAAACCAAACCATTTTTTTGGCTGGAATTGGATAATTTTTGAAATTTTTTACCATTACATTTTAATCTGTGTATTTTCAGGTCAATGGAAAAGTCTCACGACTTAGCATACAACGCTTACACCCAGTAGACATATAACGCCAATCCCACCAGAACACGTAATGTATAACGAACAATACGGAACAACCGCCAATATTTTTTCTCATCGCATACCGATGCAATTTATTCAATAAAATATAAATTAAGATATGTTTTAGGATTACTACATGACAATATTACTTTTGGTAACTCATTTAATTATCTTATAGATTATTTAAAACTTCAATTTTATTCACAAAAATAAAAATAATTTAATTTTTCCTAGCAAAGAAATCTCGAATTCATCTCAAGCATTAAAGCATGGAAAATAAAAATTATAAATAAAAACAGATTTTTTTTTTAAATAACACTATATCTGTAAATTAATTGCTTTGTAATTCTATAATTTAATTATTTGAACCGGATTCGATTTTTTTCTATAGTAAATATTATTTGGAATTGGTAAATTATGAATAATAAGTTACTTTAGGATTGTGAATGTGTTTTTGTTTAATATATATTTTTTTCCGTTAATATGTCTACCTCGAATACTTCTTACATGTTATTATAAATAAATCTACCAGTATCTATGTTGTATATTTATGAGCATTTAGTTATATATAGTTAATTATTATACTATTTATTTTATGTATTGAATGCCTAATTTGATTGACTGAGTCTTTGGGATTTGCTTTAATAATATATTTATTTTAGTTAATGACTTTAGATTTTATTTTATTTATTTATAAATGTTATTTATATAAATTTAATGTTTTAATAAAATACGTATTGATATATATGTATGTTATATTTAAAATAATTATATATGGTAAATATTTATTATGTTTACAATGATAATTATGTTTTAGTATTAAGCCACTTGATTAGGTCAGTTAGAAGCACGAAGTGAATGTGGTAGTGAAAAGTGACATGGGAAGTTTGATTGTATCTAAGGAAATTTATGTGGTTAATAATATAATTCGTCCGTGAAGACTCTATGACTATATTCAAATGCATTTTAAAATTACATATCTGTAACGATTATGACTAAAGCAGTTTATAGATAAAATAATGAAGTTAATCACTAATAATTTATTCATGAATTCACTGAATATTAATCCAGTATGTATTTATTTATCCGAGCGAATAAAATCATTTTATTAAAGTAATAGTGTGAGGAAGTAAGACTGAACGAAATTTCTATTATTATAATATGCTTATAAAAAAAAACAATAAAATATAATATATCGAAAATTAATATTCTCTGGTTTGCGCTTTTATTTATGCAAATATAATTATACGTATTACGAAATGTACATATGTAAATATTATGTATGTATGTATGTATAATATATTTTTTTATTTTTTTAATAATTCTAAATAAAATATTTGTATCAAATATTTATTATATATTATAAAAATGGTATTTAAAGTTAATATGTAAATATAATTTATTTAATATTTCGTTATGTACTTTTAATTTATTTAATAGATTTATTCATTTCTATAAACGATTGCTAATTTGACTTGATTGTTATGAATAAACTGTTGGTACTTAATAATTGTTTTGATTGTAACTGTTCTATTGTTTTCAGATGTTGTTTGGGTAAATAAATAAATAAGACAACGACGATCAGTGTAAAACATTTTTTAATAGAGATGGGCGGAATATTCGTTTCATATTTGATGTTCGGCAATTTTGCCGAGCATTCGTAATAATTGCTCGGAGCGCCAATAGATGTAAAAACTAGACACATGTTAAATGTTAATAAATTCAATTTTTTTTTTTTAAAACAATTTCTCTAACGTTTCACTTCTGTCGGTAGTCCCCGTAGGTTTTTTTTTTGTTTACCAACTACACTAAACTTGATGAGCAGTGATTATTCGTGTGAAATAAAACAATCTGTAGAAAGGTTATACCTCTGTACTAATTTTCTTGTATTATGTATGTATTTCCCGTTCTACAATTTCGAACACTGGTTTCGTTACCAACTTATATTCGTTGTAGGAAATGACGATTGCACAGATTTTCGAAAAAAAAAAATACAATTTTTTTTTTTGTTTAGTTTCGAAATGAATTTTACTTTTAAAGAAAGCTCATATTAAAAGTACATATATCGTACGTCAGTCGTAACACACCTTTACGTTTCCTACTTGCCATTGAACTTGTTCAACTTTCGATTTAATGCAAATACGTTAGGTACATGTTATTCAATACCATCGCACAAGTTGAAATCGATGCGAGACAATAGCTGGAGTATACACACAGTCATGCATAATGCAATGAGGAACCGTGTTGCTAAATTTTGTAAATATGGCAAAAGGAAACTGGGGTGACGCGACGTACGAATTGTTCTGTTGACCGATATATTCGCGCATATTCTATTTACGAGTCATTCTTATCAATGGTAAATTTAAAATTAACCGAGACGATATTACGTTAAATGAAGTATTATAACATTTCTCGTGTGACTGTCGATCGAAGAATAAATACTCTGAGAATGAAGATAAATGTTTGTTGTTTTAAATAAATACATTCAAATGTGCTATGCTGTTAGTTTGAAGATTGGTCACAACTTAATCATGCCTGTTTGTAGAGTCTTTAAGATACTTCGCGAAAATAGTAACCATAATAAAGAAGATTACTACTACACCGGCCTGGGTTTAGCTGTTGCCATAGAGGCAGATTGAATTTTTAAAAGCGATAAAAAAAATCAAGTATCCTCAGCTCGGAATAGTCCAGGATAAGTCAGTTTATTAAATAAAGTTCTCTAAAGACTTTTGTCTTATTATCTATTTAGCGATGGCAGTTGTAAATCGATAATCGTGTTTACTTTTTATAATATTTTTGTCATAATAAAGGATTATTTAAGTTAAATAGGCACAGTACTTTGACCATACTTTCATCTCATACACAGTAAGCTTAGAAATAATGGCTATTAAGTGACACTGTCAGGAAACACTTGTAGGTGCTGGCGGTAACATTTCAAATATGGTGGTAGTTAGCCAGGCCAAGAATGTCAAGAAATTCACAATTCGGATTCGGATTCGAATCTACTTCGATCGAGACGCTATATGATTCTACTACTAATGAGAGTATCATCGCTTGGGGTTGTTCAAATATTACTTCTGCTTTGAATACTATTGATGAGATAGGGGACGAAGAGTTAATGTATTCACTTGTTAATATTTGTGTAAAAATTTATAGCAATGCTTACATAGTCACGTGAAGGGGGTAGAACTTTTGCTTATTATTGCTGACAATGGCGGAGGTTATAATATAACCAAATTTTGCTTGAGTAATAATATTTGTTCGCCTCCGTTCCACTTTGAACATTGTACATCGTAAATATCTAGTAAAATTTTCTGTTTAAATACTTCTTCGTGCTGTTCGTAAATATCAATCATAACTTTAGAATATGCTAGCTGTGTGCCCGCGGCACCGCTCGCGTATGTTAACAGGCAGACATACAGGTGTTGCTTTTTATGTAAAGTATAAGGATAAGGATGTAAGAAGGTACACGATAATCATCATTTTTATAAAGTTTGTTTAACAGTTTCTCTATATACTTATGCATATTATTTAAAATACCAAAATTTATAAATACTAAAACCTACTCTGATAATATATTTACGATTTAAGAAAATCATTTAAAACGGTTCAGTTTTTTTCGAATTAAAAGCCAACTAACTGACATAAAGACAAATGGAGCTTGCCTTTTATTTTATTTTTCCGTAATATAGGCTTAGTGCTTTGACCATAACTCACTTTATGTTAAGTGACGATGTGGTCCAGGATGGTAAATGCATAAAACCTACAGCTACTAGTTCTAATGTATGCTGACGGAACACTCTGTTGGTATTTGGTAACAGGTTTTTAAATTTGAGGGTGGTAGCTACCCAAGTAGGCATTATTAGAAAATGCCCTGCCACCATGCTATGGTTATTTCACTATATTTTCAACTTTTAGAGTTGGGTTGGTGTGCTCGAACCCGCGTCCATTGACGCGAAATCCGAACACATAAACAACTGCGCCATTATCGCTTCGCATCGCTATATAGTGGTAGAATAGTAGATACCAACCCTAATAAACAGCAGATTTTTAAAAAATATTTACTTCCATATTCAAATTCAAATTTAAAAATTCTTTATTCAATTTAGGCCCTGATAAGGCGCTTATGAACATCAAAACACTACTACAAGTTCGGAAAATAGGTCAGTCATCAAGTAGAACCGGTAAGAAACTCGATCTGATTTTTTTATTATATTTTTTATAGAAGTATAATACTCATTGATGCAAACTTAATTAGTAGATGCATAGAGAAATAGTACCATTTCCAGACATCACCATCCTTCATATAATGCCCCATCCTATAATAAGCTATTCAAATTAAAACTTGCTAAATATCGTGTCCAAGTTCGGAAATGTGCTATTACATTAATTAATATTATCTGGATAACTCTTAACTCTAAATATCAACATTAGTGGTAGTGACCTAGAAATATTACGCAACGCGAACAAAAGGAAAAGTTATTTGAAAAGAAATAACAAGCGTACAATAGAAGGCGGTCAGGTAACTCTACAGAGACTGCCAAAAAAAATAAATAACGGGGTTACATCACGAAAGTAACCGATCGACATTTATTTTCCTTGAAGAAAGCGAGAGAGATAACCGTTTTCTGTGAGTACATACTATATATAATGAAGGTAACTCATAACAGATATCAAATTATAGCGATTGTGATAATTATATGGCTTTATTAATTTGATCGTAGTTAGTTGAAGAGAGAGTGAAATGGATGGTCACAACGGAGGCCTGAATTCACTACTGTGAGTCATGGAATAACCTGCTATTAAAACCAAACTATAGTATCTTAAGAATATGTCTGAAATATATATTTAACTTTAATTTCGTAAAGAGTTTCTATAGTTTAGATTATGTAGTCAGTACAATGATTCTGGCCGGTATGACATTTTTAAATGTCAAATAAATGAAAAATCTTTCGATTTGCACTAGTAAAAAATAAACGTTAAAATACATAATCTGATACGATAATAAATAATATCAATTTCCTGTTGTTAAAGTTTAAATTAAAGTTACGTATCTCAAGAAATAAAATAGATAAATTAACAGATTGAAATGAGAGCAGTTAGGAACCGAAACAATTATTCTCGATCTCATTTGTTTTAAAACATAAGAAAAAAAGCATTATTTAAAATGGAAAGTTTTCTTTGTTAACGATCAGTTAGTTACCATCCTCTTTCTATTGTTTAATGTAACGTGAGAATGAAAACCTTGAGTTAAGGTCTCGATATACATATACTATATGCTTTCATTTTAAACTAGATATAACTTTCTGTTGTTCCTGGATTTTTTACTCGCTCAATAACCTTAAAACCTATATGATAAAAGCAATTTTATTATAAGCTACGTACTGAAGAATACAAGGTAGTGTATACAAGAATTATGTCGTCCATTGCAATTGAATTTTGAGATACTTTGTTGACTTTGATTGATTTAATCGAAAGACGTCCTGCGGACTTAGGTCTCCCCCAAAAAAAGAGGGGAGGCTAATTGCCATTAACGCAACAATTGGCAAGCGGGTTAGCGTTCGCAGTCAGGTGTTTGTGGTACTCAGAGTAAGCTGCTGCCTATCCCCCGGTTTATCCGTTAGTCGCCTTTTACGACACCTACGGTATTATTCTTAGCCGGCACCACATGGCACTTTGTTGGCGCTTATTTTATTTTTATTATGAATATTTAACTATCCCTATTCTGTATACAAGTAACATTATTTAGTGCATGTCATAAAATCGAAATATGACTGTATTAACAAAAAAAAGGATAATTATGGAGTTTTATCATTTATACAATGAATGAAACAATTATTTTATTGATTTAGGAACAAATAGAAACCTCACATAAGTAGCAAGTAAATCATTTAATTTTATTAATTAATAAAATTTACATAAGGGCAGGCCTTTAAAATTAACCCATTCGTCATTAAACAAAGGTAACTTCCCATAGAAAGATCGAACCATGAGATATATCATGTTTTTTTAGAGTAAATTGTGAGAAAAATTTATAATTTCCCATGTGAAATATTATAGAAACTTTTTGTACATTTATAATTAACATGTTAATTAAATTAACATTAACCAAATAATTTCACAGCGGGAGTGATAAAAAAAAATTTATCTTCGTAGTTCTTTCATTTATGTTGGTTGTTATTTATACTAAAAACACTGTCTGTTAATAATTACATAATTATAATATAGTGTCAATCTAATTTATTACTAACTTCCCATTATTTTGCTGAACATTAATGAAAGATTGATTTCACTTGTCGAAGGTTCTTAGAGTAAGTAAAGATTTACTATGTAATATGTTATTCTTGACAAAATCTGCCGGTAAAATGTCCATACATGAACGAACATTCAAATTTCACATGTATCTTGCAAAACCAATCCAGCACTTCCTCTAATTCTCAACTGTGCGAGACTCTTGTACGCATTGCTAGCGGGATACAATGACACTTTCATGCACATGTGAAATTAATATCCAGAAACTTCTATCCGCCGGTACGCATCAATTCATGCATCAGATTCGCTATGAAATCATTTCTTTTCATTGGCGCATTTAAAACTGGAGCTATTGAAGATAAGAACTGCACACTAGTCAAACTATTTTCAAATTGATCTACCATTGTATATTGAAAACGATAAAGTAAAACCAACCAAAAATTTAGCAGCTATGCATGGTCGATAAAAGTCTTTTAAAGTATGGCATAAAATAACAAGATACATCACAACGCAACGCAAAATACGAACTGATCTCACACACAATTAGCCATCTTACTTTTCCGGCATCATATCTGAAACCGATAAGAGATCTAAATTTATTTTCAATTTTGTTGTATTTTGAAGATAATGTCCTTAAAAATACTTTCCTAAATTAGGTTTCACATTCATACGAGTAAAAAAATCTTTATGTTCAAAGGGTTAATTATGTCATGTAAGTTTATGTATTTCAACTACAGACAACAAATAGGCCCTAAATAAAATTGTTTACTGAAGTACAATATATTGCGAATAATCTGCTCACATTGCGTTCTATTATTAGATGTAATATTAATTATGATTAAGGCATGGTAACTCATTAAAATCATTTTGCAGAGTAAAACAGATTTGAACTACAGCAGCGAGAACAATTTCAAATTCACTTTTAATAAGGACACACGTAAGTAACAGAGAACAGAGAAATATTATCAATAATATTATATTATATAAAATGATGCTAAACAATAACTAATTTATATCTTTGACACGGAATAGAAAGTAAATATTAAGAGACATACCCGGATACTTAAGTCATTCTAATTCTAACACTCGTTTAGGGACTTGTGATCGTTTAAATCTAGGCAATTTGCTAGGATGTCTAGTATTAAAACTGATTTTTATTTTAACAAATAATCGAATTAAACATTACGTAATCTAAATTTTACACTATAAAGGAATAAAACAAAATACATCGCTAAACCAACAACTATGTTTCTTTTTGTGGTCAACAACTTACTTCGAATATTTTCTCCTTAAGTGTTGTAATTAATTTTGTCCGGTCTAGGCAAACCGCTGGACTTCATTATAGATATTTAAGTGGCGCAACCATTGATCCGTGACCGTGTACTTGACTAGCACACACATGCGCATGCATGCACGCACGCATAGACAAACACATCCGCAAGGTGTACAGAGTGAATGAACCCCGAAATATGTACATGCGTACACGCAACCCATAGTATTAAGTTAAAATGATTTCATTGGTACCAGTTTAATGGGCCGCATTTGGGCTCACTTTTCTTGACCGCGCCAGGTGGTGGGGTGAGAGAGTTAAAACAGACTGACTTATACACTGAGGCTACACTTTGTGTTAGCTTTCGTAGGGTTGCTGGATCGAACGATATGAGGGTTTACGCGGTTGTCCTACTTTTAGTCGCGGCGGTGCGCGCGATGCCCACCGAACAGGAATCTACAGATCTTGGAATCGGTGGCAGCGTTTTGGGCATTGTTAAGGACTGTGTCGACGATGACGTGTATATGTGCCTCAAGGTTGTAATCGTGCAGTGATGTGAAGTGTAAATTAGTGTGTTTAGTGTTAATAATTAAAAGTCTCTATTTTGGTTGCAGGAGAAGGTTTTGAAATATGCAGAGACTTTGAGGTCGAAGAGGGAGATAACTTTGATTGATGGTGTCACCTTGGAGAGCAAAGGTTCGCCAAGGTCCGCACGTGCTTTGGAGCCGCTGTCCGATGAGCCGAAAGCGAGAGAGGCACAGGTGGAGTCAAGATTAGTAGATTCAGCTGCCGACTTCTTAGAGAACTATGTTATTCAGTTCAAAATGCCATCATCTGCTGTCGAAGGAATCAGAAGGTCCCTTGAAGAAGGTATAAATCTTGATATTTCTAAACTAAGCTAATTCTATTTTAGACAATTACAATCGCTAAACTAATTACGATTAAATTAATATACAAAGAGTTATTAATTTATAAATATTTATCAAGTATGGAATTTTAAATAAGTGTTAAATAAATGTAGCGTCAAAACATTCGTAACTTGTTAATATCTTAATTTATTTCAAATAGAATAAATATGCAATTAGTAAACGAATAAAGATGTGTGTTAAAAACTTAATTATACATATATGTTAACAGATTGTTAACTGTACTAAATGAAGTAAAAGATTTTTACGTAATATACGATTTAGAAATAGTTTTAATAGCAGATGATAATAGTAATTTGTCTTTTAGACCCTAAGGTATCGTGACGAAAACGATTACTTTTTTACGTCTTATTGTACTTTGAAATGCCTTAATCTTAGACAATGAAAAAGACAATGCATTTCTTTACGTATGTAAAGTTATCAAGAATACAATAGATTTTAAATGATTCCGAAATATTAATCGTGATTTAATAAAGGAATTTAAGAATGCTATAGAAATGATCCAAATACAAAGTTATATAATAGAAAAACAAAAAAACTAACAGCATAACATTGAAAAATCGTTTATTGCTCATGTTATCGCATAAACGATTTTTTTTTTTAAAGAGCTAAAAGCCATAATCGCGTTACGGCAGACGCGAAAAATAAAGAAACTAACTGGCACAATGATCTAGCTAGTACTAAATAAAAGCGGTTAACGGACCGCGGCGGTAATTTTAACAAATAGAGCAAAACTGTTTGCGGTTAGACAAGATTAAAATTTGAATCACGTAATAGTATTTGTTTTAAATCTGGAAGTTTATTCTATGAATTAGTAATATGTATACTTATTTGTTTATTAATAATGCATTTACATATTGTACGCTTATTATAAAATATTTCTAATGCTACGTATTTATTTCGTAATTTGGAATATTTGACCTTCTTTATATCATATTTGATTCAATCAAAAGACGTCCACTGCTGGACATAGGCCTCCCCAAAAAAAGGAGGAATTGCCATAATCGCCACGCTTGTCAGGCGGTGCGGAGATCGCAGAAGGTGTCTGTTGTGTTTGCCCCCTTTTACGACACCCACGGGAAGATATGGGTGGTACTATTCTTATCCGGCACCACACGGCCGGAGTATATTATATACTCTTTAATTTTTACTAGTTGAACTCTAATAAGGTCTTACAAAACTGCCTAATGTTTAATTTGTCATAGTTACAAATGACATGACTTTTTTTCAAAATCAAGTTGTAAGCAAAAATTTACTTGTTTGTTAATTTATGTGTTAAATTATATTGACCTCTTTCGTTTCGTATTCTCAGCGACATCTAAAACTTTCACTTTTGTTTTTAATATATAATACAATCCTCTAAAGAATCGTTAGTCCAGTGAGCTAAAAACATAAAATTCCGTTGTAAATACACTCGTCTATTTGCATATAGTAAAGCTGTTTGCACGCATCGATAGATCGGTAGAACTGTTAAAGTGGTCGAACTTGCTTTGTTCTCAAGGAGCTCACTGAGCGTGCATATAGCTTTCTGTTATTCATTACATCCCTTTCCCCTCTAACGTTGTTTAGGTAAAGAATCATGTCTTGTATTAAGTTTTAGTATTCTTTATCATAGAGTTAAATCTATATTCCCTGCTGTATATATTTTTGATTTATTAAAACGAAAACAAAACACTTAATTGTAAACTGTAATGTCTGCATTACAATATTCTCCGTCACTAGAACTTTCGATTGAGTGTGACATACACTTGATCACATGCTTGGATATGAAAGCAGCAACTGCATTCCCTGTACAGTCATTAGATACGTTCTGGGTCCTCACAACTCGAAACCAGTTTTCCTCGTACAGTACGGTCGAGTCATCGTGAAATCGAGCCATAACGAGCCGCTCCCACGTGTCTTCTTTAAAGAAAGTTGCCTTTCCAATTGGTCCATTCTTTAAGATCAGGTTATAGTGCATCTGACCTGCGTGATCGTAAACAAGTTGTTTATGTTAAATGAATTTATGGATCGCGTCATATTTTCGAAAGCCTAACTTTACTTCCTTTAGAAAAATACACGTGTCCAATTAATCTAAATAAAAATTGATGGAAGAACAAATTAATTAAAATAATTTTACGAAAAGAATAAACAACGGATGAAAATTTAATTGATTGATAATTAGAAAGCATTCAACCTTAATAAAACGGTTAATGGCTTGTTAAATATTTATTATCCTCAAATAAAGCTATTGTGTCTAATGAAAGATTTAAAAAAAACCTAAATTAATACTACTGAAAAAGTTACTTTGAGAAACAGCGCACAGAATTTGTGAAAATCATCACAAAACGTAATATAATCATTAATTTTCAGATTAAAAAGACGAATCCACACAGATAACATAATTACTAGTCGCTAGTTGATTATTTTTAGTAAATACGTAACTTTGTTATATGTAATAAAATATATGCCAAATAAGAAACCGGAATAACGACGCTAGAACTTGAAAACAAAGTAGACATTAAAAGCACGTGTCTAACAAACAAGCTGTGAAAGTGGACGCAAAGTTGAAGTGATACGACAATATTGTAAACGTCGGGTGTAGTTTTAACTAAGCTTTGACTTGCAGAGTTTTATTGCAATTTGTTTATTATTTTCCGGGTAATTAAAAAAACAATTGCGTTATTAATGATAGAGAATCAATGTAATATCCATAACCAAAATAAAGTTTTGATTAAAATCTTTGAAATATGTAGCAATCTATACTAATTAATAAAATTGAAGTGTATGTTTGTAAAATCGAAATATCCATTTTTTACTAAATACATATGAATTTATATACAATACCTATACAAAAAAATAAAAAAATAAAAATTTTTGTCTGTCTGCCTGCTTGTTCCGGGTTATCTCCGAAACGGCTGAATGAATTTTGACTGGACTTTTTTTGGTAGATAGGTGAAGTTACTCCACGTAACTTGAGGTACTTTTAAAATACATAAAATTCATTCGTTTTTCATGAAATTGTAAATAAAATCCGATTCAACGTACAGTTTTACTGGCAGGTACTTGAATTTGTGAGAAATATCTTTGGTTAATGTTATTAGCAAAAAAATCATGGAGAATAATTTCCGTGTTTTAAAAAAAAAAAATACGCATTGAACATTTATAAGAAACGCGGGCGCAGTTGCAGGCACACAGCTAATAGAATAACAATTTATTTGAAAATCATTTTATTAATTGCTTTAATAACAGACAGACACGAAATTATATGCGATTCTCTCGCAAAGTTACATTAAACTTTCCAATAATCTAACTTACTGTATAAAACCTTTTAATTACCGTATTAATTCTAGGTCGTGGTAAGAAGAAGAAGATCAAGCAACTTCTGCCTCTCCTTGCTATCGCTAAGCTGAAGATTTTGGCTCTCATCCCGTTGTTCCTTGGTATATCATCGCCTTTGCTGCAGCCAAAGCAGTCCTCCTCGCCAAGATTTCTCTCATCGTAGCCGGTATCATTGCCTTGAAGAAGCTCTTGGCCAGTAAACATTCAGAGACCAGTTACGAAGTAGTCGCCCACCCACATCACGAAGAGCATTACGCTAGCAGTGGACACGGGTGGGGAAGGTCAATCGATGACGCCCAAAACTTGGCATACGGTGCCCATATTAAGTCTGATTAAACCCTCGTAGGTAATTTGTTTATTGATGTACGTTAGTTTAAATTTGCTTACGTCATGTGCTCATATTCTATTTATTCATTAATTTTAAGTTATTTATTATGATTATTTATTGAGCAAATTACCCTTCGTCAAGGGCTTTGTATCGAACGATATTGTTACTGTTTTCCCTAAAACCTTGTTCTGCGTTTGTATGATCTTCATTTGTTATACTATATTAGTATATATTGCAACCCAATACGGTATCCGTATTTGTGTATTTATTGTTTTATAATAATAATAATAATAGCGAAAAAAAAACTAACCTCCTAATAATTCTATTTTACGTTTTTGTTAACTTTATCTAGTCTTCTTTCTAAGTCTTTTTTTTTATATAGATTAAGTTTTTTTAACACAATTATATTTTTATTGTGATATCGTTTTCATATCTAATATAAACCATACTGTTAATATTTATTCATCATATTACTACCTATAGGCATTTATTATAACAATTCTATTATCGTCTATAAAATTATCACTCTACTGATACATCTATTTGTTTATATATAATTATCGCCATGTTTCGATATTATTTTGTTCATATACCGATAGTGTATTTTAAGTTTTATCAACTGCCTACTTACGATATATTTTCTTCGAGAGTCGTACAAATAAAGAGCTGAATTTTTTTTGTCGTGTTTTATTCTACAAAGACTTTATCTAGATTAATAAGGCTTGATCATTAAAGCGGTATTAAAGCGGTATCATCATGTATTAAAGCGGTTGTTAATTAGGTAGGTATTCCCTTACGTTTTAATATTTCCAGATTCGTTTCTTTTTTCACACACTGCAGACTCTTGGTCCTCTCTCTTTATATGATATGGTTTTATAATATTAATTAAATAATTCTCTTAAGGTATAGATATATAAAAAAACATAACGACTTACATCTACGTTAGCTTAATAACTATTTATATATTACTAAATTTTACCCTTTAACTATATGGGTTGGTTTATATTATTGTTTTTTTATTGTCCTTTTACCCCCCTCCTCTTCTTCTTATTTTTCTCCAAACCCTAGTTAAATCCTCGGAAGTACCGTGGGTGTGACTTTAACTTTTTATTTATGGTGTTTATCACTCTATCATCTCGCCTCTTTATTCCAGATTCGATTCTAGTGACCTTCAGTAATATAATTTTAATTGATATGACTTTTGCCATTGTTTATTGACCTTTTTCTTTTGGACACCTACTAATTCAACATACAGTGTGGATTTGATAAGTATATAATTTGTTAATAACAAATATAACGTCACCTGTTGTATTATAATCACCAATGAGTCCTCAAACTATTGTTTCGTTAAAAAAAACCCTTATTTCATATAAAATAAATCGGCGAAACTGATTAGAAGCGTCACGACCACTAACTAAACGCACAAAAGATTATAAATGTATTTGTAAAAATTAATTAATGTACTTGAAAATATCAACTAAAAAGTGCAACCATATTTATCAATAAAACAAAGCAAGTTAAAATTCATATATCACAGGAGACATTTCATAGGATTCATATTGATGGAATTTTATTTAAATAATAGTTCTACGTGGTCGCTTGCAATGGGCCTAATGGCCTACGCTTAAAGTTACCCAAAAAGCAATGGAGAGGGCTATGCTCGAAGTTTCCCTACGTGAACGAATCTAAAATGAAAAGATCCGCAAAAGAACGAAAATAATCCCAAAGTATTGGTAAACTTAAGTGGCAGTAGGCTGGCCACATTGGTCGTGAAACCCATGTTCGGGTTCTCGTATATACTTTATGAAAATGTGAAAATTTGTATAGGCGCTGTGCTTTGACCACAATGCCACCTGATGTTAAATGACGATATTGTCCAAGAGGGTAAAACTGAAAGTAGAGACACTAGCACCTAAGTGACACTACCGGAATACTATACTTAATTACAATTCAAGATCCCCGACCCCAATATCATTTGAAAAAAACTCTAAGCAGCCATGGGCACTGCCGAGATAAATAAAAACTTGAAACCTTGGAAAAAGCTATTTGTTTTATGTTTAAATTTTATAATTTGTTAATTGCAATTGGTAAAAACACAATATTTAACATATGACGTTTGTCTAATTTATACATCTATTGGGCCTCCAAACAATAATTATGTAGATTTTCATATTTTAATCAATATTTATTATTTATTTTTATTTATTATTATTAGACGGCGTAAGTTCTCCGGGCGCCAGCACTTAAACGGCATCTTATACTTGACATATTGTAGCATGTTAACGGATGACGTCATAGCATTGGTTACGCGAATCTATGTTTTACCTAGCTCAATGCCGCTAAAGAAGTTTTCACTTCAATTAAACAATAGTTACTTAATTAAAAAAATAAAATAAAAGATAGATCACACTATTTTTTTTAAATCATGTGTAAGTAAAAGTATTGTAATAAAAATATAAACACGTATTTATAATAATAATATTACTCATTTATAACGAGTTACAAAGTTATCTAATAAAAACTTTCTATTGAAAGTGATCTAAGTACATAAGATTTTGTAACACGATCAGATACGGATCCTCTTTACATCCGATGACACGATATCAAATATACACCAATGTACGTTTCAGATATTGTATGATGTAAATATCAATATCCATCCATCCATTCAGACGAAAGACGTCCACAGATGGACATCAGTCTCCCCCAAAGATCTCCACGACGTCCCGTCACCCGTAGCTAGCAAGTTCCCGCGAACTTCATCAGGTGATTGGTCCACTTTTGCAGCAGCTATTTATAGAACTTATTAGTTGGCACCATCATACATCGGTTCTACTAGCAATTCAGCTGATTAACACGTTCGTTTCAATTATTTATATTATAGCTCTTAAATGTAAAATAATTTAGTGTAATGTGGTTTATATAGTGAAGTGACGTAATTCGAAGAGTTAGTAAGACATTCAGTTTTTTAATATTTCTAATGGTTTGTTTATATACACAAATATTAGATAAAGCTCAAGTCGGTAATATGATATTTAAAATACAGAAAACCTGTCGCTAGAGATGCTTTAAAGCCCACTTTAGATTGTAAAATAATTTATTAGTTAAGTATGACTGAAAATCCTTCCAGCATAAAGCACGGTAGGGTAGTAATTTTAAATAAAATAATTTTTATACACAACTTTGTATTAAATTACAACCATTTTTAGAAAGTTTATATTTCGCTATTAATAACTAGCTACGAGTATAGATAATAACTTAATTATTTTGTAACATTCAGATACAATAAGTAAACGATTAATCGGATATCGTGTCTTGTAAACTAAATATGCATTTTTATCATTGAGTCATCTGATATAAAACTTGTTTAAGTCTTTAATCTCAATTATTCACTACTCGATGTTTAAGTTGATAATAGGTCTTAAGTTATACTTAAGTATATCGATGACTAACGTTAGATTCTCGGTCTCAGTATAGTTACCAACAAGTTTAGGTCTAGGAAGTTTGACGTGTAAATAATTATATGAACTGATCGATTGTATTAATTAAATGACTTTTGACAGTGGAGCAGTTAACAACAACTTCACAACCTTATTTTGTTCACTTAGAGAATTTGTTTTTTTTTATAGTCCCCATCTTACTTTCTTGCAATTTTAGTTATGCTCACATCCCCATTGCGCTATTTCAATGCCCCCTAGTTTTTTTGGGTCTTCTACTTCCACAAGAAAACGTTAAGAAACTACAGATTTAAAATAATACATACGCTTGCCTGAAATAAACGGTATAATAATAATAATAAGTTAAGAAAAGGGAAATTATTTTATTTGTTTTTGTCTCGTAGTAATAATAATAAACCGTAAATTTTAAATCAACAGAAGCGCTACCAATAAAAACCAGATATTCAACCACAAAACATTTCGCACAATTTTTATTTACAACTTTTCTATACACTGCTGTTTGTAGTGAGGATGAAATATAACTATAGTCATTATTAAAAAAATTAAGACAATAATATCTAATAAATAAATAAAATCTTCTTGTCGCAGAAAAATTTTTTTTACCCATATATGTAATTAGATGCATATTTATAAGTATATATAAATTCTTTTTTTTACACGGTAAAGGCTCAGTGCTTTGAACCTGATGTTAAGTGACGATGTGTTCCAGGATGGTAAACACACTAAGTCTAGATACTGGGTCTCTCAAGTGATGATGCCGAAACACACCTATTGATATTTGGCGACAGGTTTTCGAACTTGAGGGCGGTAGCTACCCAGGCGGGCATTGTTTGAAAATGCTCTACCACCATGCTATGGTTTCCTCACAATGTGTTCCTTTACCGAAAGCTCAGGCTGATTTTAGAGTTTGATACGTGGGTTTGAACCCGCGTCCATTGACGCGGAATCCGCCCGCACTATCCACTGCGCCATCATCGCATATATGTATACTATGATATATAAGTATACTATGATTATAATCTCGATGCATTCGTATCTCTATGATGGTTATAAAAAATCACACAAAAAATAGTCAACTTCTTTTTGTCTGTCTATTATTTGGCTTATATCTCGAGAATTACTATGCCTATTTTTTTTTTATAAACCATAGATGTAGTTTTGAAGTTATACTTCTTTTGGCGCGTTAGGGGAAAATAGTGAGGGTAAATTTTTACAATGTGCGCGCACACCTTCACCCTTAAGTTAGCTGTCAACGTTTTAGTTTTTTCTATTATAACGTCAAAGAAGTATAACTTCTTACGTGCGTACATAAGTAAAACACACACTTTTTTTTCGGCTATTTTTAATGTTATATTATATGATAAATAAAAAAAAATAGTAGGATAAAGTCGAACGACGATGACAAATAATTTACCAACATCGCATTCTTACGACAACATTACTATTGAATAATTATATCTTATTGGTACTTATGAGAAAAATCTTACGAATTAATTTATACAACTTTTATTTGTGACTGTTTAAAGTCGGTAATTAACAGAGATACGACATATTATAAATGATAATTATTATTGACACATAACGAAGACACCTGTGCCGATTGTGGACAGTTTTACAACATTATATATATACATAATTATGAATGGGTCGATTACGCAACGAATAATGGATCGTCAAATATTAAAATATTCGCAAAACTTTCTCACGGGCACGCTCATAAATCAGTTATGTAAGTTTTCCCTTATTCATTCATAACTTTAGAAAATGTGTCGACACTAGGCTAGCCATATGTTACATATTTAACTAGGAATTAAATTAAAAGTATTTTATAATAATTCGGAACTCCGAGTTGTAGGTATATTTATATTATACCATAATTAAATTACAAAAGAATATATATCTATTTACACTTTAATGGGCTTAAGCTATAAAAACACTTCAATAATAATTTAAATGATGATAAAAGGAAATTATGTCATTACATCCCCTTCTTCTAACCGATTGTATTGATTTCTCCGAACCACCGGTTTTTGGGGACGAGAGAGTGGGGAGAGACGAGAGAGACTCGCGCTGATGACTCCTGGTAAGCTTATATGCTGAGAAGATGCCGCCGTCGACGGATACGTCTGGGAAGACATCAATTATCTGAATATTTAAATGATATAATACGGAAAATAAAAAACTAAATTATTTGGGCATTTATTTATTGATTAATTACACCAAATACAAATAATTTTAAAGAATAAACCCTGCTGTCACCTGAACAAGAACTACCTGTATCTCAGGCGGCAGTAAAAGTTGTCACCAAGTTATATTTATTGTAACAATTAAATGCATAAGATAAATGGTACAAATTATCATTAATACAATTGTAATTAAATAAGACACTAGCTTATTAATAATACACATATATATATATATATATATATATATATATATATATATATATATATATATATATATATATATATATATATATATATATATATATATATATATGTAGCTCATATCAAACAATGATAACCATAAGTTTTCATTAAAGATAACGTAAACAAAATTATAGCCTTTTTTACTCCAACCTCACCCTTGTCAGCAATTGGTACTAACGTAACACATGCTCAACCCCTTAAATGCTAGCGAAGCCGCATGCACGTCTGGTAAATAATAATAATAAAAATGACTGTCTAGACAGTCTAGACAGTAGTGGCGCAGTTGGTAGTGCGGCCGGATTCTGCGTCAATGGAAGGAAAACATCGTGAGGAAACCATAGGGCATTTTGTAATAATGCCCGCCTTGGAAGCTATACAGGCTTGAACACCTGACGCCGAATACCAATAGGCATGTTCCGGCAGCATCACTTGAGATATAGTACCTCTAGGCTTAGTACTGAACTTATACCGTTTAAAAAATTGGTTTGGTGCAACCTGTACATGTATTTAATTTTGGCTTTTAAAGTTGTTAGACTTTTTAAACTAGTACCGAAATAACCCTCATTGTCTCCAATCTTTTGGAAATCAGCGCTATAATTGAACTATCAAATATTCATTAAAAAAGAGGTCAAAATTAAAAACACCAATTTAATCTTAATTTTTCAATAATTCTATTTGAATCGAGTACAAATCAGTGTTGATTTAGAGTTTACATTAAGAGCATTGTTAGTCAAATATCCCGTATTTTTAGTACATAATGTGGTGACACTAGCCCGGAATGAATCGAACACGTTAGTGATGTAATTTGTGGTTTAAGATTCGCCGCGGTACGTTTGGGCCGCTCCTCGCAGCGTGTTTTCGACGTAACGTTTACGGGTATTCGTGACCTAGCGGGTTAAAGTTCCGGTTGCGTCTGTCTTCTATCTAAATTAGCGATAGTCGATAAATAATCGTTATCGATATCGAACAGATTTTCAGATACATATTGAAACGTTCTAAAATCCTACTATTTATTTCAGATCCTTATATAAATTGTTTTGATTTTTTTTTAATTTGTTTATTGATATTAGCATAATTTAATATTTCACATATAACATTGGTCGTGTTTTTACATATATTGTCGCTTTGAGTACTAATGATTATGTATATTTTCATTTAGTTTATTCATACTTAAAATATATTATACATAGTCTATGTAAGTATCAAATTTTTATTTATCTGTGGGATTTTCAAGAAGAGCGTAACTATTTTTTGCCTTGTCGTAAATGATCTTGCGATACTGGGCATATATAGTAGGCGTCAAAACTCTGACTGCTTACCATCAGGTAGCCAAAAAATAGTCTAACCTTACAGTAATTTCCTTAATGGTACTTTAATGATCCAAAGATATTTATCACTATAAAACATTAACTTTACTTGATTCAACCCGTTAATACTAATTCTTAACATTAATAAGCATCGATAAATGAATAACATCTCTAGACCGAGGATGTTTAAATGCTGAGTATGTCGTTTATTTTTATGTCCGGATTCAAATGCTCTTTGTTATGTACAAACATGTTTACATCATTATCGACTGTTTTAAATACATTTTACATAATAGAGGTGGAATTAGAGTCTTATTCTTCAGTTCTCTCGTATTTTTAATCAAATCCTATATTCACCGTTTGGATTTATTGAAAAATATCTCTAAAACGTACAATAGCAATTGTGCCTTGTATTATTTTAATAAAACACAGCTTCAGAAGCGATCAACCGATTTACATGTTTAATTGTTAAAATCATACAAGTATTTTAGGGCTTGTTTTTAGTATTATTATATTACATATTTTAACATAGAACGTTGCGAGAATCCGCTGGATGCAGGTGGCGTAAGTCCAGTCGTTGTGGAGAGTTTTGGTGGGAGGCATATTTCCAGCAGTGGACTTCTTTCCGATGAATTAATGGATGAACGGATGGATCTTTTATACATTTAGTGCGTTTCTTGGGATATTTAAATTATCCCATAAAGGATATAATATTCAGAAATTTTGGTAAATAATATGCAACAAAGGCAGGCAAGGCAGTGATGTTTTAATAATGGGATGCATAAAAGTATGCACCTTAGAAATATATGATGAAGACAATGTAATGCTGTATGCATATCATATTATGGATTTCCAAATGCTTACATATCTGGTTACAATTCTAAAGTGCATCTCATCAAACGAAAGATTTAGTTAAAGGCTCATTTATATTTATGACTAGCGGAGTTCCCGCTGCTACGCCCGCGTTTTAATTTTTTTTTATACGGAACCCTTATTTTTGTTATAATATAAGATAAAGTAGTAAATATATTCCTCGTAAATTCAAGTACTTGCCTGTAAAACTCTGCATTGAATCGGATTTTATTATTGTTTTTATAAAAAAAAATTTCCCGCTTAACCCTTATTTTTTTTTAAAATCAAAAGTACCCTAAGTTACCCGAAGTAACTTTAGCTATCTACCAAAAAAAGTCCCGTCAAAATCCGCCTAGCCGTTCCGAAGATTACAGAGACAGACAGACAAAAATTTAAAAAATTGTGTTTTTGGTATTTATATACATTTTTGGTAGATTGACACATTGACATTACAAACAAATACTCCAATTCTATTTATTAGTATAGATATAGATTATTGTAAAAGAATGGTATCCTGTCTATGAAGTCAGTCAGTCATTTCTTTGGGGATGAGGCCCACATTTTTCCAGAAATTTTGATTAATTTTTGTCCTAGTATTTTCAAGAATGACAAATGTTATTTTTAAGAAAAACAATGTTAGAATATTATTTCACATTCCACGAAACTTATGACACACGTTTTTTTAGTCGTCTCAACGTAGGCGTTACTATAATATATTTAGAACAAACAATAAAACGCTAAGAAAAAATTACAAAGAAATTGTCTTTTTTTTTGTTATTTTATTTTAATGTGTGAAAAATGACGATGTACATTGTGCAGATTTACATCTATGAGAAACTTTTTCGGTAATTTTAAAATGACTTTTCATACAAAACATCGTTAAATTTTAATGACAATTTCCACCTTTAATAAAATTACTTTCTAGTCGTAAATTATGTTTGGTACACCATGTACAAATGTACAAAAAGTATTTTGACACCCTGGGAAGATTTAAAAGTGGATACGGTTTATTCATTAGAGACAATCATAACGTTAATTCCTGCGCTCAGTTTTAAAGTAACTGCGGCTTGACCAAGAAATTGTGAGAACATAAAAATAGTCCACAAAGCAAATTATAGGCTTGAAAAAGGGAAATATAATTATTAGGTAGTATTTTACAGAATAAAACCCACACAGAGGTTTGCGAAATACCAGCGTTTGTCTAATCATGGTTAGAATTATAACGAGCTATTAATGATGAGAAACATCCTAATATAAATTAAGTCCAGACTTTTTTTAAACTTGACTGTTTCATTTCAGGATGCAAAGGTGCTTATAAACAACTAACAGTGTATTTAATAGAATCGAACCTAGAATCTTGTTTATCCTAGGATATTTTATTCTAATTTATTCTACTAAGTGTTCTGCACTATTAAATTTGCTTACGTTACTTTATTTACATACAAGCAATTCCTGCTAGGCTGTAAATTTTAAAACTAAGGTATATTTGCTAACATATTTTTATCGTAGTTAGACCTCATCTTTACTTTCTATGAAGTGTTTAAAACTAAACGTGATCATTTGTATCATAAAAATGATCTTTCATGAACATAAGTTCCTCATTCTTATAAACCTTATATACCTATAAATTTGTTTAATAATATTTCTATTTAGTTACATACTTGACGGTGTTTTTTTTTTTTTCGTTTTACTTTTGCAATTTGCAATGCTTAGTTATATTATAAAACGATACGTCCAAAAATAATCTGTCATGGCGTGGTTAGTTTGCAATAAAATACATTTAGATATATATTAATATATTGTATTTAATGTAAATGCTTTTTCACTATTTTAAAGAACTAGTTAGGTAAAGGGTACATAAATACAATAGGTTTAACTAGTACAATTATAGGTATCAATCCAAAAGTAACGATTGCGTCATTACATAAAGAAACTAGGGAAAAGGAAACCACAAACACGAAGCCCGCATCTCATAAATCATTAACACCACCGCGCGATGTTAAGGAGAAATCTCCCTTTACACATTCAACAAGTGCCCAGAAGCGATTGACTGGCTCGTCCTCGCCATCAGGTACTTCTGTAGAAACCTTCCGACCTGCCAGAGAGACCATCAAGGCAATATGAAATTTAACAGCACCAACTAAGACTCAAATTCACTTAACTATTTCAAAATAACACATTAAATATGGACGATGAACTCTCTCTCGACGTGTGATTGTTTGAATATATCTGTCAATAGTATGTAGATATACCTTTGTAATGATCAAGCAATTATATGGCATAAAAGAGATATGCTTTTAAATGAAAAGTATTAGTAATGTAATAGGAATCGTGTCTTACCAATTCGAGAAATAAAAGAGAGTTTTCGAGAACAATGGTTTTCTATAAAATTGAAATTTATGATCGCATAGAATTTTATTTGTAATAAAACTCAAAGTCACGATTTTGGTTTATTATTTTTGGGATAACAACTATTAATTCGTATTTATTGTAATCTTACGTCAAACGTCATTTGAAGCAATGATCGCTTAGTTGGCAAGTACGATTGGATCCAAGTCTAAAATCAGCTTGAGCTTCCGCTGAAGGATTTCACATCGTGAGCAAACCATAGCTTGGTGGTAGGGCATTTTCTAATAATGCCCGACTGGATAACTACCACCCTCAAGTTAGAAAACTGTCGCCAATCACTTATTATCAGGTGAAATTCTGGTCAAAGCACTGACCCTATACAGTGTATAAAAATCATGCTGGCGACTGCTCCTAGTGGGTACTGTAATTGGTACTTTCCAATATTTTTGGACTTTACCATGCTATCAGGTGTTGTAGGGTGACTTTGTTAAACAAAATTAAAAGAAGAGAATCGTAGAATACCGAATACAGACCGGTAATTTAAGTTTTTACAATTTATATTAAAAAATCTGCATCAATAAACGTCTTTATATGGTTCATAAACTGATGATTATAGATATGTATGTAAAAATCAGGATTAAATTCCATTAAAAATCAGTATTTTAATCTAGAGAAATTAAACTAGATAGTGATGTTTGTAATTTGAATAAATGAGAAAAATTTATAACATAATTTATCCGCATTCTCAATGATGCGACATCTTGAGGAAGTGGTACGAATGTTTTGCCTAATCACTACATATTATATACATATAAGAATTTTCAATCTTCGCAACAATTACTGCATTAGATTTCTTAAATGTAAACTCTTAAACGTCTAGTAAAGTATTGGATAATTTTTGTAAACATTATTCACATCATCAGTATGTGTTCTATATTATTATAATCATCTTTTGTAACGAAATGCATTCTAAAATGTGAAGAAAAAAAAAATTTAATTGTATATGAATAAAGTATAATCTGCAATGTAATCTCATTAATATGATAAATAATCAAGTCTCTGTAATCTGTTGTCATTTAGAACTTACCTCTAAAAGCACTGTATACTTGAAACCAGTCAATAGTAGATTATTATTTAATAGGACTACAGCGTATTATCGATGACATTCCTTATCCGTATCTGTCGGCAGAGACAAATTAAGAAGGTAGTAAAAGAAAATCTTAAGAAAACTAGTTTTCTTATTACTTACATTATTCTTTATAGACATTAAATCGCTTAATAATTGACTAATGAGTTGGCAAAAGCCGTTATTCTCTTTTCGTAACGATGAGATAACGACTCAGTGATATTTGATAGGCATGCTATATTATACTTGCGGTTCTGGTAAAACAAAACGACGTGAAAAAACCATGGTGGTAGGGCATTTTCTAATACCTACAGGTTGAAAATCTGCGGCTCCTCTAGAGTTCGCATGCTTACTATCAAAAAATTTAAAAAAAATCTTTACTTAATTCAGGGCATAAGATGCTTATAAACGTAATACCACTACCACTTCAACGGTTCAACCGGTAAACTTTAAACCTATTTTAAAATATATTACATCGATTATCACAACATTATACAATAATCATATGAAAGTTAAAAATTATATAACACACAGACCTGTAGCAGATCATGTAAAACCCGTGTCACTCGTCCGCCATGATGAAATTAAAAGTGACGGACTGTTGGCTAGAACTATGAATAAATAACATAATCCAGCAGTTTATATTCCATTTCGATTCTGCTTTGTTTAAGTACATATTATCACCATTTAACTTTCGCTCGATACGATCGATGCTATGCCTCCAAACAGTCTGTTAATTTACTTCGGAATACAAATGGTCAGAAATGATAGAAAACCGATTTGTGGATATGCACTTATGTGATATAAGTTTATCGCTATGGTTTTTTAGAAAGTGATTTTACGAAATCTATCCCACATCGCGTAATGATGTGGGAATGAAATGGAAATATTATTATACTTTTGTGTCCTTGTGGATGTCTTCGGATATAATGACGTACTGAATTCATCTATACTAATAAATAAAATTTAAGTCTCTTCTTGTAATTTGAAAATATTTTTAATTTACTAAATTACCTATAAATATGATACCTATAGCAAAAATACATTTTTTTAAATTATTCTCTGACTGGCTGGACCTATTTTGACGGAACTTATTTTGGTAGATAGCTGAAGTTACTCCGCGTAACTTTTGCGCTAACGGTTCGAAAATAATTAGGGTTCCGTATAAAAGAAAATTATATTGCAGTGAAGAATATATGAAACGCGAGAGCAGCCGCGCGTACACAGCTAGTTACAAATAATATTGTTAAATAGAATGTATATATACTTCATATCCTATTAAATAACATTTAAAATAGCTTCGTTACTATTTTGATAGATACATTTTTTGCCACAGCTCTATACCTAAATAATGTAATAGAAGTGATTATTTCATGAAAATGTTAATTCTAAATTAAATTTTAAAATTGTAATATTCCAATTTATTTTTACGAAAACCTTTATTCATATTTTCAATTAATCCTTAATCAATATCAATAAATAAATTTTACAATTTGAGGGCAAACGTATTCTAAACTTTTCTAAAATCGATAATTTCGCTTTTAATCTTAATCCATCATTGTGAAAAATAGAATCGTTTGAGGTCACAAAGGTAGCTAAACTGACTGACCCTACAACATATTGGCACCGTAACATACTTAAGTCGGTACATTTATTATTAAAACTTGCAAATACATGTTAAATACATTTTATATCCCTAGGCTTTGTTAATATTTGCATTTCGTCAGAACGGAGATCACGGTCGCACACAGGCTCAAAAGGCAGTGCGTGACATATGAAGTCTTAAAGTGGGGGCACGCAAAATAAAACTGTCGGTTTTACTGGCGTCTTTAACAATTTGCGCTAACACATTGGGCTGGAAGATGAGAGCGTTCGTGGTATTGTGTATTGTGGCTGTCGCTGGAGCTGTGCCAGTTGTTAAGGATGATGGATTCGACCGGTTATTATCAGCGTTTCGGGATTGCGTTGACACCGACACTATGCTCTGCCTCAAGGTGTGTTTATGGATTGAAGTGACTGTGTAGTGAAGTGAAGTGATAAGCGTCCGGTCTTTCGGTTTTTATTATAATAATATCTCAACAAATGTATCATTATTAGAATCTTTGAGTTCACATCCGATTTTTTTTTAATTGGACGCATACTATCTTTCTCTCTTTTTTTTACATCAAATCTGCGTGTCAATTTGATTTCTGAATTGTATTAATCGGGATTATCAAGTGTTCAAATTTAGTGTTTCAGTAGCTTAATTAACTAATCAAATCATTCACAATTACGGTATTTTTATAATCAAAAAAATCTAAAAGTTGTTTCAATTATTAAATTAATTAATTAATATTCAAATCTTAACAATTTTTACATGTGAATTATGTCCAATATTAAATGATGAAAAATATTTATTATTAATTTATTTCTGTTATGTGGTTGCTGAATAAATACTGGTTTTAGTTAAATTAAATTTTATTTTACAGGAAAAAGCAATGAAGTTTACCGATAATCTTGCGATGTCAAAGGATTTATCGGTCGCTGATGGAGTCAGTTTCTCAAGGACTGGCAGCCCGAGGTCTGCCAGGAGTTACGAGCCCTTAACCGACGATCCAAAAGCCAGGGAGCTTCAAGTCGAAGAGAGAATCATGGACAACGTAGTCGACTTCCTCGATAGTCATGTCCTACAACTAAGAATGCCTAAAGCATTTGAAGAAGATAATTCTGTTGATGAAGAAGGTACGTTATAATATTGTTAACTTAAACATTGATGATTTTAATTGTTTAAAATTAAGATTAATTATAAAAAAACTAAAACAGATACAACTAAAAGAAATTACCATAAATATCCCACTAAGATTGATTAGATATCATATATAGGTACCTAAACATAAAATAGTTCTAAAACCTTTTACCTCCTTTGTTTATCAACAGATAAAATATTAATAATACTGTCAAATTAATTCTAATATATGTATTAAGTCTTTTCCTAACATCAATCAACATAAAGTATGCAATCCAACTCATTTCTTATTTCCACAATATTTGCCAAAAATTAAAATCATTTAATTTTATGTTAACTACTCAAAACAAATTTATAAAGAAAAATTAAAATTTTATATTTTTTTATCAAATAAGAAGGAAGATAACAAATTAAACTGAGTTTTCAATGAGACTGTAGAAATAAAACAAAGTGTAGTAGTTGACAATATTCCCATGATATATATGTTAACTTAACGGAAAACCTATTAGTCCTATTCCCATAGATATAAAACAGTATAATGCTAATTATTAACCCGTTGAGCACTTACCTGGCGTTTGCGCCAGCTTTCCATTGTTTTTCTATTATCTTATTTTTGTCGGTATTCGACACATTTAGGTTATTAACGCATTTAATACAACTCAGCATTACGATAAAAAACATAGCTTAAATATAGCGTACATGAGTTTAATACTTGATTGTGTATATTATTGTACTCTTGCATTTTAAATTTTCCAAGCTTTACAGTTTTTTATATGTTAAAACAAAATTTTATAATTCACGAGACAGATTACATTTTAAACATAATTATTTCAATGGCTATAGTATTCTTTTTATTAAAAAACGCAAAGTGTAAATCAAATTGGAAGTCAACTTTTTTTTATAATTGTTTTATTATAAATTAATTAAACATTTTACAGTTCAACTTGAAACCGAATATTTATTTTTTCAAAAAGCCTTGACGTGTAATGAAAGATATAAAAATTAGAGATTACAAACAAAAAATTAAGAATATCACTCAGTTTTCTCCTTTATTTGGTGAAACCGCATTCTCACACACATAAAAAATCCTAACCACGAGTTAGAAGACGTTTAATTTCTAATTTTTTGTTGTTGTTGTACGACATTAATGCATTAGTGCGCGATTGTGTCAATAGACTTGTGTTTGTTCGCGTGTCAGTGAGAGACGGGACTTGGCCGCTTTCAGATTACTATTTAACTTTATTTTGTAGACATAAGGTATATCTTTATACACGCTCATTATGAATAAACAGATTTACATAGAAAATTGTGAAAAAAAAATATATAATAGTAAATAAACCCCTTGAGCACTAACCTGGCGTTTACGCCAGCTTTCCATTGTTTTCCTATTGTCTCATTTTTATGGGTAAATCAACATATTAACTAGCATTTACAACTGTTCATTCTGGACGTAAAAATTTTTGTTCCTTCATAAAAAAAATATCGAGTTAAATTGTTTAGATAAATTACGAAGCGCTGATGCTGCAGCGGGTAGTGTGGCCGGATTCCGTGTCAATCGACGCAGCATCACTTGAGAACCAGTATCTCTAGGCTTAGTGTGATTACCATCCTGGACCACATCGTCACTTAACATCAAGTGAGATTGTGGTCAAAGCACTGGGGCCTATACCACGTAAAAAAAACAATAAAAGCTTTTTATTCGCGAGCATTTGCATTTCTTACATATGACAAGAATAAAAAAACCAAAAAAATGAAATGTTAAGTTTAAAGAACTTAATTTATTTTTTATTTTACCGCTTTTAAGTTGTGATATTAACAATTTACCTTCTTTTTTTTTCAAAATGAGACTCATTTCCTTAGACAAATAAATTATTGTAGAGAAATCACAAAGTTCAATAGCTAGTCGTGAAATTATCTAAAGGTGTCCCTTTCAGTCCTCGTTGAAGCTCTTCCTACAATGGAATGATGATTATACATTTCTGCCATTGTAATATACCGACTAGACACGTGAATAAACGAGGTTTTCAGCCGCGAATGCAGGAAATTTTTCTTAATATTTCAACCCGCGTATATCGAAATCACGAGTAAGGGGACATTTAATCTGGAATTTTTAGTGTATTACAAAAGAACCTGCTGATTATAATTTCCTGCTTTCACATTGTTACCTTATAAATTATCATAACATACAAAATATCATCATCGTCGTCGTCCTGCTCCCAATTTGTTATCCATACCACATCCTAAACCCCAGTTACCTTTATATCTTCCCTCACACACTCTACCCATGTTTTCATTAGACGTCCTCTCCCCTTCCACCCATAACTTTCATAGTCATCACTTTTTTCGTCACATGCGTTTCGTCTCTTATCTCTTTTAACGATTCTCTTTTCTATCACTGAAGTCACTTTGCCAATAAATGATTAAGTCTTTGGTTTTTGATTCTGAAACACTCGTAACTCTTAATTAGGATAAGCGTATCGCAGTGTTGCCACAGCTAACTCGACCTAATGAGTTTTGAACCTATTTTTCGTAGTCCTAAAAAGTTCTAAGTTTCCCGAAAAACTTACACAATAATTGTTTTGACCAAATAAATAATTTGTACTATTGCACACAATACAAGGATTTATAAAAATATGTTTTACAGCTTCTCTTGATTATCTGTTGGCGCAAAAGTAATATGAGAATATAATTTCACAATTTTTTTTTCTCTTTTTCTGTTTTGCAACCAATTTTATTTTTATTTCCTTGTTTTTGTTTAGTGGCTATGATGAACTTCAGTGTTCATGAATTTAAAATCGAAACAGTCTTCCACAAAATTTAAATAATGATCATAATTGAACTTCGATCACAAGTTACTACATTTTTTCAATAATCAATTATTTGTGAACATACTTTTTGTGAAAAACATTTTCAATTAAACTTTAACAAAAACAGAACTTAATAATATTTTATTGTATTTAAAAATATATATATATATATAACGTTATTTTTAAATACAAACAAAACCGTCACAATAAATTAATACATTTTAAAATGGCAAATATGATAAAATTATATAATATCATAATTATAATATAGAATATTTCGTCAGTTCTTACTTGATCGTTTTTATCATATGCATCGTACGTTTAATTTTAATAAGCGATTTAATAGTTTTGCAAAATTATCGATCGTTTACTTTTCTGCTCTGTATATTTTATTTAGTTTCGATTTCCATTATGAGGGCCGTTAGTAGAGATTTGTGAAATAAAATAAACATTAGATTGCATGGAAAAAAAGTTGGACGGCTCGGGCCACTCGGCTGATGTGAAATGTCAAATGTGAGATGTCATGTTATTCACCGTTACGGCATACGAGGCGATTTATCTTTCAAGGCGCGACTATAATATGTTCATATTCATATAATATGTGTCTTTTGCATTGCATAATATACAATAATTAAAAACCTAAATAATTATTCACTTAGTATTTTTTTTTATAATTAATAAATTAGTATTATTTTACTTTTTCGTTGTTCAGGCAACTCTTATTATTTTTAAATATTCATTGATTAGAAACAATTATCTATTACGTTATCTATATTAAAATATTAATTTAAATGATGTTTAAAAACTATACAATTTTTTTTTTTTGCAATTGTAATTATATTCAAAATAAATATTAATTAAATAACATTAAAAGTATTAGTTTGTATTATAAAATAAAAACGAGCGTCGTTACTTCGCTAATAATGTTTTATTATTGACTTTCGAAAATAATATATTTTAATGTCAACTTTAAAAACAATATTTTTAACTGATATTAATTTTTACAATATCTTTTTCTTCATATAACGTGGTTATTAATGGCATAGTCATAATAATTACAGACATGCAACTATAGCCTCTGTATAATAGAGGTTATCATAAAATCTTTATTACACTCTGTTTATAGATAGACAGGTAATTAAATAATCAAGAAAACAAACCTTTGTCTCATGCAATGTTTTAATGAAAAAGACAGTATATACGTGTTTTTAAATAATTTATTACATTACTGTGTAGTCTACATCTAAGCTGTATATATTTTTTTCATATTAATTTATTTTGACTAATTTGCTATATATGTTAAAAATAGCAGGACCATAGTAGCATTTTTTTTTTTATTTAACTGACTAAATGCTGTTGACCAGAAGGACCTTGCTAATTTCAGCGGATTATGAGGCGAGCACTTAATGCATTTAAGCCTAAAGATGGTAGCCAGCACAAAGGCACCAATTAATACCATAGTGGATTTGTAATACAGTGAATATTGACTCGATTTTAAATTATCTTAGACTTTTTCATTTTATATAATACTTTCATGGTCTAAAATTAGGATCATTATTGTATCAATAAGTTAGTTCTTCCTTTTTTTATTTTATACACCTAGAATAGAATAATAGAGTGTAATTGTGACCAAAACCAAGGCAAATGTAGCAACCAAGAACTACGTAATTTATTATAACTAATAATTCTGATAAGAGGAAATTTTGTAGTTTTAATTTTGAATGTTTTTTTTTTAATTATGACGTTCGGTGTCTCTGTTTGAAATGATATGAATTATTAGATTATTATGTGTAAATAATAATTAGTATAAAAATATGATGTCTCTTTTAAAGGTCGTGGCAAGAAGAAGAAGAAGCTGAAGAAACTCCTGCCCATCCTAGCCCTCATCAAACTGAAGCTGGCGGCTCTCATCCCGCTGTTCCTGGGTATCATAGCGTTCGCAGTCTTCAAGGCCTACCTCCTCGGAAAGGTTGCTTTCATCGCTGCAGCTTTCGGCGCCCTGAAGAAACTTCTCGACTCGAAGAAAAGCAGCGGTTGGTCTGAACCACCGCATGATGAGCACGCCGGCTGGGAAAGCAGCGGCGGCTGGGGCAGAGCACAAGACGCGCAAAACCTTGCATACTCTAGCCATTATAAACAGGATTAGAAAAGTTCTGTAGCCCAAGCAAAAATCGACTTCAAAAATTTGAATTAGCCAACCGACATAATTCTTTATTCAAAATTTCTTTAGTCATTACACACAGGATTACTAAAGCTCGACTTTAAACCTAATTAAAGACTGTGAGTTTAACAAAAAAAAGTCGGTACCAAATTTTTAAAGGCTACCTGTTTTGTTACTGTGTAGGTTTTTTTTTGTGTTGATAAATTATTTATTTATTCCATGTAGATACTAAGGTTTTGAATGCATGTTATAATTTATTTGTATACAATTTTTATTCGCTATGAAACTGACCACCGTATTTTATATATTACGTGTATATATTTGGATAATATTATATAACTTAGTTAAAAGTATTTTATATAATAGTTTTTTTCTCATCATTATATTTATTTATCTATTTTACATATTACTTACAAAATGCAAAGTATTAAATATTGTCGTTATATTAATAATATAGGATAAATATCTTATTTTATTTATACATTTAATGTTTGTAATATAAAGTACATTATTTACTGATATGTATAGAAGATTCATTTATTTTTTAATCAACAAGAGTACATATTATCAGTAATTATTTATACTGCCTCGGTGGCGTAGTTGTATTACGGTACAACTGTCGTTCTGAGGTCTCGGGTTCGATCCCCAGGTCGAGTCAAATGATATTGGGTTTTTCTACTCAGTATCATCCCGGAGTTTGGAATTTGTGCCCGATATTGGTGACAGGCTCGCCCCCTGTCACATCTGGGAAGGAACTTAGCTCGGCGTAATGTGGATGGTGTAGTTCGCTATTTCACCTCTGCCTAACCCTTCGGGGATAACAGGCGTCAACTAATGTTATGTTATTTATATTTAAGTTTTTAGTTCCAAAGATTTATACGTATCCATGTATGTGTTTTTTTTTTTAAATATTTTATTAGTTTCTTTATGTATGTATATATTTTATCATTTATTTTTAGTTATTCTGACGGTGTGAGTGTACGGAAACGAGTCATTTATGTATGTATAGAACGAACATATCTGTATTTTTTACAATTGTATTTGAATATTTATACGAATAAATTAACTTATTACACAATAGATTTACTTAAATATGACAATATATTCATTTATTTAAAAAAAAAAAAATAGTGTTTTCATTTTTCCATCGATTTAAATTATCATTTGATGATCCATTCTTCTAATTTTATTCATGCATTTGCCAACGTAATTATAGCTACTTTTAATCTTTAACCCCTTGAGCACTTACCTGGCGTGTACGCCAGCTTTCCATTGTTTTCCTATTGTTTTTCTATTGTCTTATTTTTATTGGTACTCAATACATTAAGATGTCTTTTAGTACAAAATGCAGTTTTTGATGGAGACTACAAGAGAGAAAAAAATTGTTAATTACTATTTGATTAAAAATAGCCCTGCACAATATGGCACAGAGACCTTATTACATTGTCTTTAATAACTCATTATTTATAATTAAAATATTACAGTTCATCCCTATAACATACATTATATCCATAAAAAAAAACTAAACTAAAATAAATAAATACACAGGCTACAGTTCTGAGTCTCATGACCTTATTTAGGATAATACCAACGGAATAATTTAGTAGTAATATTTTCGACTCGAAGATTTTATTCGGGCATTTATGGGAAAATATCATTGATGTGGCAACACAAAAGCGTCGACTTAAATGCTAACTTACATTTGACAGACTGCAGCATGTCGTTGAAGGCTGACGTCATAGGTGACGCGAATCTATAAGTTTCTCAACGCGGCTACAGAAGTTATCACTTCAAAAACAATATTGTAAATCAATTTAGTGGTTTTCGAATTATAAGCCAACTAACTTATATAAAATATAAAATATTTTATATTTATACTGGCAGGAAAAGGTCTGCCAGGTTCTACTAGTTGTAGTAGTAGGGGGATTTTTTTACACGGTATAAGCTCCGTGCTTTGAGCACAATCTCACCTGATGTTAAGTGACGATGTGGTCCAGGATGCTGAAACACACTAAGCCTAGTTAGAGGTTCTCAAGTGATGCTGCTGGAACACACCTACTGGTATTTGCCGACAGGTTTTCAAACTTGAGGGTGGTAGCTACCCAGGCTGGCATCATTAGAAAATGCCCTACCACAATGCGGTCAGTCAAGTAACAAATGACGTGAGGCAATTAAAGCGATTATGGCGCAGTTGGTAGATTGCGCATCAATGGACGCGGATTCGAGCCCACCTATCCAACTCTAAAATCAGCCTGAGCTTTCAGTGAAGGAAAATATCGAGTTAGGGCATTTTCTAACGATGGCCACTTGGGTACCACCCTCAAGTTCGAAAACCTGTCGTCAAATACCAATAGGTGTGTTCCGACATTATCACTTGAGAACCAGTACATGTAGGCTTTAATTTATTTACCTTCTTGGACCACATCGTCACTCAATATCAGGTGAGTTTGTGGTTAAAGCACTGAGCTTATACTGTGTAAAAAAAACTATTGCTTTCCCAATTAAACTTGGAGGGATTTTCGAAATTTAAATTTTTCCCTTTCCGGGACCACTTTTAAATGAGAAATACGATTTTTGTGACATAAAATCATCTTACTTGTTATTGTAAAATAAAATATATCAACATATTTGAAAAAAAAAAAAACTACAGTTTTACCTCGTAAATTATATAAAGAAATAGTTTTTAAAAATTTCAAAAGGATCGGTGCAGTAGTTTTCAAGTTATGATGGGCACCGACTTTGATAACGTGAAATGTGGGAAAACAGCTTGAAAATTTGAACACTAAAAAATTTAGAATGAGACGTTCATAATCGAGTTTTACTGGCTTACCTCGCACTGAATCATCAATGTCTGCTTGCTAGAATGTTCACTGCTAAACTGAATTATATACTCTACACTGACTAAATAAACAGTAGTGATCAAATCCTTGAAGGGCATTAGGAGTCTGCATGACGGCCACCGCTATACCGTCCTTTTGGGCGAGCGAAAGTGACATGCGGTCACTTAAACCACTGTATCTTCGTTAGTTTTGCTCTGATTCATCTCAAATTTTCACACAATATTTTTGAAAGGTTTTAAATTTAGGAAATCAAATGCAAAAAGTTTCAAACCATACCCTACCCTTAATAAAAAGTAAAAGTTATATAATTAATTAGTTCCAATTACTTTTCTCATGAACACACTAATGAATTTGAAACATCTCCCTAGTTTATTTAGTTCCCATATATTTTTTATTACGATCTTCGAGAAAATTATAGACATTGTTGCTTGGATAGAAGCGTGAGTAAATTATTAATCATTAACCGTCGCCCACGGCTTTGTTTACGTTAATTTGCTTATAATTATCTGTTGAAACTATCATACCCTGTTGTATGATATTGCGGTCGTTGACCAAATCGATGGAAGTAGGTTCGAACTCACCTATCTAATTTTAAAGTGAGCCTGAGCTTTCGGTGAAGAAAAACATCGTAAGGAAATTCTGCAGCATTTTCTAAAGCACATTTAGCTAACTACCACAATTATTACATTTAAAAATTTGTTGACAAACACGTATAAATATGTTCCAGCAATATTCAAATCAAATCAAAAGTTTTGTTTTTTCTATTTTAGAAGACTCTTATGAACGTCAAAGATACTACCACCCGTTTGCAAAACAACCCAGCAGCGAAGAGCCTGCAAGAAATGCGATTTGGTTTTTATTAAATCTTTTTTTTAGGTATAATACAAACTTTACAATTCATTACAGTAAACGGTTTTAGCGGAAGCACAAAGAGGGTTTCCAGACATCACTATCCACCCCGTCTTTCGACGTTAAAACTATCTTGACAAAGCGCTTAAAATTATCAGGTAAATCGGTAATGTGCCTTGTAATAATGTTGAAGAACCTGACACTATTACTTAAAAAGCTTTTATTAGACTTACTAACCCTAAATTACGGGATGGCTAATTTCTAATTACTAGAATATTACTTGTATACAAAACTAGCTTCTTTAGGAAGATCATTTTAGACCAACTCTGGTAAGGCTTCTGTCTATTTTTACGCATATCCCAAGCTTCAAACGTCAAAACACGATTAACATTAAATCCAATAAATAAATATATGTGTGCGTGTAAGCGACACGAAAGTACATAATCACTACCTACCACGTAATGCAGGCGTACGTTGCATTTTAAAGTCAACTTGGGATGGCTTCACTCCGTGTTTAACTACTGCCGTTCTGAGTATTGTATTTCTATGGTTGGGATTATTTTAATTGATATACCAATTTGATTTTTATTTACATGTTTTATGTTAATTTAGTGTAGGCATTTTACTTTCTTTCTTTTCATATTAATTAAAAAGTTGCAGTCGGCTAATTATATCTAGGAAAATGAATTTAATTTTTGAACGTAAATTAGAAGCATTGTATATTATGTGAAATGTATTTTAAAAAAGTGTATAGTTAGTCAGGTAAGAATTATGTTAATAAATGTTAATATGTAGGCCGTTTAATTCTTTAATTTACTTTTAAAATTCTACACATACACGCTCAGCATTTAGATCGCAATCTCACCGGGTGTTTAAGTAACGATGTGGCTAAAGATTATGAACACGTTAAATTTGGCTCATATTGCTGGTCCCGAAACATACCTGTAGGTGGCTGGAGACAGAAATACCCTATAGCGACGGTAATTTAAGATTTTTCCTTCATCAAAAAAAACTCAATCTATAAAATTGGATTCTTAGTTAGAACTTAGTATTTTTCAAATTATAACCAGTACTGTTGGTATCTACATTCTCTTAACGTTTTAAAAATAAAAAACGACTCTCTATCTGTCCCTTGGATGGTTCAAAGATATTCTAACAAAGCAAAGCAACTAAGCAAAGATTTACAATATTTTTTTTTATCCATAGGTGTGTTATTCGGTCAAGGTTCGCAAATTTCTCGGAATTCATCTGAGACTCTGGGTATTTTAAATTAACCATTCTTCCTGGGCGGTAGGAACGGTAAATAAGCGAGTGTACAAGTTGGAGTACGCATGAATTCTCGTCGGATAGACTAATATGCAAGTTTATGTAATTCTCCGAGACAACAACAATTTTTTACTAAGTACATATGCAAGTAAATATGATACCTATACGAAAATGCAATTTTTTAATTTTTATCTGTCTGTCTGTCTATTTGCGTTATTTTATTTTACTAAATAGATATGAATGCATAAACGATAACTATACCAAAAACGCAATTTTTAAAATTTTTGTCTGTCTATCTGCTTGCACCGGGTAATTTCCGAAACGGCTGGACGGATTTTGACGGGACGTTTCTGGAAGTTACTCCGGGTAACTTAGGGTACTTTTAATTTTCGAAAATAATAAGGGATCCGCGTAAAAAAATTAAAACTCATGAAATTGTTAATAGAATCCGATTCAATGTACAATTATACCAGCATATATGGCAGAAACATCTTAGCTTAATGTTAGTAGCAAAAACTGATTTGGAAAATAATTATGGTTCCGTATAAAAAAATTAAAAACTATAATACGCAGTAAAAATTATATCAAAACCACACGACCGCAGGGACCTAGCTACTAGGAGTATAAAAGAAAATAGAAAGTGGTATCATTGATTCCCCAACTGGGGAGGTTCTTGACGCCGCTACCAGCGCGATACTGTAACATTTCCCATGCACATAACACGCAGGTACATAGGTCCTTTATGGAACCTTTTTTTTATTACTGAGAAAAAAAAATGTATAGTTTAGCTAGGTTCAAATTCCACGGGAATCTTATGTTACTGGTAGCGGCCAAGCCTAGGTTCGAACCCTTGTGTTAGTGCATTCAGCACTCGCCCCCAAAGTTACGGTGAAACTGTTAAGGCCCTTCCGGTCAACAACATTAGCGAGTTAAGAAAAAAATAAGTATCATAGATTAAAGAATTTAAAAACAATCCGCACCAAAAGCACAGTTTCATAATAATTTTAAAATACGTAATTTGTAGGCAATCGAAATTATATTAAATCTTCCTCGATCTATTTATTCTATGCTTGGTTCAACGATCCTAAATAAGTTATGTCTACATCGTGAAGTTCGCAAATTTCTGACTGACTCTCTTTTGGTTTCTTTACTTCATGAGCCTTAAAAATGAAATTGGCTTACAGTTATCAAACGCTTCTCCTAAAACTTTGGTACGTTGAAAATTAGAATATTCATCGTTTCATACTTTATAAGTGTTCATTAAAACTAAGCCATTCCTGCTTAAAATATTAACCCTTGTCAATTCAAGTACTATTTACTTGATTCCTAGACTTATAAATTCTCTATTCACCTCTATACGTAACAACATCAATGTAAAAAAAAAATCTAATTTTATCTATAGAAATGTAACTTATCCTGTTAGTAAAACCCCTAATTACCTTGTCCTATTTGTAACTGAAGATCCATTGTAATTGCTACAAATAAACCTTAAAGGTTTTAAAGGGCGTTATATAGATATAAATTACTTGTACTATGTTTTTTATTGATAATGTATCGAGTATGCGAAAAGTCAAACATTTTTGTCTCTTTCCTACAGTACCGTAATAGTATACAAACCTTATAAAATGATATGAATGCGGCTTTTATTCCATATAAACGTAGTTCTCTATTCCCTTCCTCGATATATGTGTATATATATATATAAGGTATACAGCCAGCATGCATACTAGCAAAGTATATTACAACGGACAACTTTCCGGATATGTTGAAAATAGAAACTAAGAGCTTTTCACACGTAGAGGTTGAGACATTGTTTGTTCGATGTTGCTTGACCTTATGGTACCATTTGTAACTAATAACTAAAGGTTAATACAACATTTAAGTATACCGTCTACACATACTAATACGATTATATCAGTTACCTCTTGAAATTGTGTTTGTTTTCCACGAAACAATTTAGGTGAGATCCAAGAATTTGAATTATCTGATTACTGTCTTAAATAAACTCCCCAATGGTCTTTTTTTACAGTTTTCTTGATTCTATATTTAGTTACCATATATAGTCACTAATTACAGACTTATTTTCCGTTATCAATTTTCATAATTCCTATTAATTACCTGAAATTATGTTGAATAGCTCAAAAAAGATTGGTTGAAAGTTACATCCCTTAATATTCATTCTATGTACTTTCCCCGATCATAAAAAGAAACGATGTGTTTATTTAATTCTATAACTCAACGGCATGTTATGCTACCACATCGTACCTGGTTGCGTTTAACATCATAATATTAATGCGTGAAACAAAACCTTTGTACCCCTTTTTACGAAAATTCCGCGGACGGTGGAGTATGAAATTTCGCACACTTATAGTTTATATAGCGGAGTGCAGAATGCTAATATATTTTTTTAATTATGCATAAAAATACATTAAATCAATAAAACAATACAGTTCACACACTACCACTAGTTTTACAAAGACACAAATCTATCATTATCCCTTACGATTACTAATGCATTATCAATCACATGACAATGTCAGATTTGACATTTATTTACCATGTAGACAGAATATTGACTTTTGAGAAGGTTTTACTTTAAGCAATTGACAACTAAAAGAAAAAAAAAATATTAGCGTTTTTATGAATTATGCTCGAATTTCGATCACAGGCGAGCAATACTAAAATTAAATAGTCTACAAAAGTACCGATTTCGGCAAAAGTGTCACTGATGGTACAGATCACTGAAATTGATTTTCATCTAAAATTCTTATGTTCTTGTTATCTCCGAAGCAATCAACGTTACATTTTTTTTAAAATCTAAATAACAATATTGTCGGAAATTAAATTTTCTAATAAAAAAAAAAACATAATTTCATAGTTTAATATTTCCTTAGATATTAATATTTACCACATTAGTAGTATATATAACATTTTAATGTTTTTCGAATCAAACAGAAACATTGGATCAATATTATTGATTTTTCATATTACATTATAATATTTTCGATGAAATATCACTTCAGGCGACCTTAAAATTTAACTGTAGTAAGGAGTTTTATTTCACAAAAAGGGTCGTATTAATTGGTTAAATGGTTTTCAAAATAGAACAAGACATCTAATACAGAGAAACTTTAGCTTACGTAAGTAATGAAGCACATCATTCTCATGCCCTGTTCCAAGCTCACTTGGGGTCGGCGTTGTATGATTTCTTCTTCCATACGCCCTTATCAGCTGTCATCACTTCATTTACCAATTTTTCTTTCATATGATTCCTTGACTTGATGGTGAATGGGTTAACCGGTAAGGATCATCTTAGTACTCAGGTAACGGTTAAGCTGAGGTCCGTACTACTCTGGTAACCATTGGGCTAGTTACCTTTTTGCGGCTGAATGTCTTCAGTACTCGTCCTAAAAGTCACAATGAAGCTATAAAGGCCCTTCCGGCGTTATCTCGTTAGGAAATAAAGGATCTTCTTAGGTGGTGGAGGACGTTCTAGAGATAGCCTAGGTTAAAACCAACCATAGCCGAACAGGTATGGTAAGCATTTATGAAAGTTGAAGAAGTGAAAGACATGTGCCAAGTGAGGTAGAAGGATGTAGTTTCTGCCTACCCTAATGGAAGAGAGGTGTGACGTTATGTATGTATGATACTTTACACAATCTATCCTTCCATTCCATTTATTCCGTTCTTCCATTCCTGTGGACTTTCTCTACTTTTCCATTCATATTCATTACTATTTTATCCACATACGCTATCTCTCTTCTCCTAAATAATGATGGTATTTTGCATATTCTTCATTAGCGCCATTTGTTTAAAAGTATAACCTAAAATTTGTTTGGAATTAACCGTAAATTGATGTTCTAAAGCATTGTTTTCTGCTTTATTCTGGTAATGATTTCATAGTCTGTAGGTACCGCTATAGGTGCGGCCCGCGAAAGTTCTCGTTCCTTACCCGTGCGTATGCCAACATCGTTTCACACTAGGCGAATATTTCTATAGATTATTTTTTGTTTAAATAAAATATAATTATAGCAGGTATATTTTTACACTATCTAAAAATTTATTGTGTGTGTATTGTGAATGTATAAAAGGCATAAATCATTTTTTGTTTCACAAAAATGGTTTTTAAAATAGTGAATTACCTTTACGCTAATAAGTTTTTAATTTATTATGTATTATAATAAGGTTTTTTACGCCACTTCATAACTTCATAGATTTAAATCTTAGGTTTTTTTCAGTAAAAATAAAACTTGTAATCACAGAAGAAATAACGTCGTGTGAAACCACAGTGGAGCGACGAAATGTGCTTATTCGCAAGGTCGCGGACATTTGTTGACTCACGGAGCACTTTCTTCAACTTTACAGGTTCTGCGAGGAATGTGTACGCCTTACTCACTATGCCTTATGTCGATTAATCATAGGTATTAACATCTGCTTAACTTTCACATGTACTACTAATTCAATATACTTCAAGTAAACTAATAAAATATTGCGAATTAAATTTTAAAAAAAGAAATACCTTTAGCACAGATGCGAAATTTCGCACTCTATCAATTTAATTACGCGTTCTATTTCTTACAGATAAAATTCAATATGAAATATTATATAGAAATAAATACACTGTAATAAAGTTCAGTGATGATTACAACAACACTAAAATTCTTCTTATATTTAATTCAAGATGCGCGAGAAATAATTTATGTAGGTAGGTATATTTTAATTGTTAGAAACTATTAAAGGTTTTTATTCTTAAAATCCCACGGGAAATTGAACTACGCGGGATAAACCACGAAGACCAGCTAGTTAATAATAATTAAAACGAACTGCCTTAATTAATAGTTAAAAGACAAAGACCTAAATGTTACGTGCATCATCTTAATATGTATACAATTTACTATATATATTTTAAGTGGCATGATAGTTTTTTACTTGACTGGTCAATATAGATAACGTGTTTTGATTCATTAAAATTGGAGGGAAAAAACACTGCCCAAATTTTTTTGGTAATACTAAAGTTCGTCAACATTTATTAAACAACCAAATGATTTTTTTTTAACAAACAAGAGAAAATGCTACTGAAATGATTTATCATTGCCTATGTTCATATAGATGAGAACAGATAATTAGTCTAAAGACTTCAATAAACTATTTAAAAAAAAACATGTATTTCATAGTAATTTAATATAAAACTAGTTTAAGCCCTCTTACAATAACATTGTTTTCAAAAATTTACTCGGATGAAAATAATAAATACCTACATATAAAATATTTACGTAAAAAAAACCGATCAACTTCTGTGAAAGAGATAAAATTACGAAGTTTATATTCATTGTATTTTTTTTAAAACCTATATACTTTATAATAAATTGTAGCGATTTCTGCGAACCGATGACCACCGCATCCTTTCAAGACGTGCGGGCGACTCGGAGCGGCGCGGCGTGTTTCGGATGTAAAAAAAAAAGTGAACGCGTCTGAACACTTTCACCGCACGATGTAATGTAAAATTACATCATCACCGGGCGTACAATTGTACTCGGCTGTACTCAATTATTTAATCGTTTTATAATAATGACCTAGACATTTCCACTAGTCATGTCTCGGATTAGGTTAGTGGGTACAAATAAACTTGCAATGGAATGCACAATGCACATGTTATTATTAACACGTAATATTAGACTAATCATAAGGAGTTTTTGGTGGGATCTCAGTCTGACATGTAGCAATTGTTTTCTTTAATTCATTAAACTTGTGTACTTGACTCTATATCATGTAATCTTGGTGGCGTTTTGTGTGAAATAGTTTAGTTATTGTGTTCAAGTTAAGTTTATTATAAAAGACAACGCGTAGCATACATTCTGAGGTGCCGACAAAGCTCCATGGAAAGTTCGAGCAGGATAGGCCACCATTCTGTTGGAGCTTGGTAACGCTGATACAAGATTGAAAATCTTACCCACATGACGTTGGCACAAATTGTGTGTACATACAGATTGCCATTAACTAAGAAGAAGAAAGACTAATCATAAAGTTTGATTAATGATTATTAACTCTATCGCTATGGGATTTGTCGTCACGGCATGAGTGCCGGTTTAACTGCCAATGCAGGTCAAAAATATAATATTATCGTACTAAAATCAGAACATTATTGTCGTTTTTTATCATTTACGTCCGTAATTTTTTAATGAATTGTGTATAGGATGTTAAAAATCATGTGTCGTAAAAGGCATTTTTTTGCGAATTTCTCAGTACGGATTAGATAGGGCGATAGATCAATAAAAAATGAGAAAGACTGCATTAGTAACTTAATTTTGCCAAAATGTCCTTTACGCCCTTTGAGCTTACAGGTACAGCCATATGTGTATTTTTTTGTAATAGCCTCTAGTTGACTGTCATTATATTATTCTTAATCGTTCTTTATTCATATATATTCATGGAAGTGAAATCCTGATTTTTATTTTACGTTATCAATTTATTAATATTATTTAAAGTTTCAGGCCCTTTGTTATTTTACATACATACCATAATTGCACATTATTGATAAGTTTTCACCGTTTCGTATGCACATATTTCTATATTAAAAATGGTGCATAGATTAAAAGATATACATAAATAAAAGAAAAAAAAATTTAGGAGTATAACAAATAAAGTATATTTTTATCAATAAATGCTAAAGACTCATTTGTGCCCAGCGAAGCGGGTATGAACGACAGCTAATAATTGAATTAGATAATTAAATTGTACATATTTTATTATTATTTACTCATAGTATTTTTAAATCAACAGGAAATACAAAGTTTTTCAAAATATAAAAAAAAAAAAATTTGAACACACAAAAGTATTTGCAATTTACAAAATATTCTAGGTTATTATATATTTAATTGAAAATTAAAAGTGATTATTTAAATGGATATCTAAATATTCGTTCGTATAAAGTTTACTGCGACAGAAACTTAGCTTTCGGGGCCGCGCTTCTCAAAGCTTTCCGGTTTCTATGACGACCTCGAAAAAATTTAGAATTAATAACTAGCTATAATAAATACATACTAGATTAGGATCATATCATACGAGAATGAACAAAGAAAATTGTTAAATTAATTTTATTCGTAAATTAAAAAAATAACAAACAAATTTTAGTTTTATTTCGTTTGTTAATATTTGGGAAGGGTGGTCTGAATATTGATTACTAGAACAACAATTTAATTATTAATCTTTGAATTAAAAAAAGTATAACATGCATATGCTAGCGTCATAAGCTTTTATTTATTTTTCTGACAAAGGGGGAAAATGAGCCAATTTTTTTAATTTTATCGTTCTTTTAACCATAAGACTCCACTGCTGGACATAGTCTTCCCCAATAAGGGAGGGATTGTCCTTATCGCCACGCTTGGCAGGTGGGTTGGCGATCGCAGTCAGGTGTTTGTGGTACTCAAAATATGATGCTGCTCATCCACTGGTTTATCTTTTAGTCATTTTTTACGACATCCACGGGTAAATATGGGGGGGGGGTACTATTCTTGGCCGGCACCACACATCTAATATTAAATTTAATTTAGTTATTTATAATTTAATGTAATGTAATTTTAATTATATAAGAAATTTATATTTATGTACTCTTATTCTCGATGATTTAAATTAAAATTAAGAAATATTTCTTACATATTAAGTAGTTACAACAGCGTTGCGGTTACGCCACTCATTTTCACTCATCTTAAGTTTAAATAGACATACGAAAAATCAAACAATCGCACTTTTTCCTTCGTTTCATTTGCACCATCACAAACACCGCCGTATGCGTTTATGGATGTCGTAAACTCGCTTTCTAACATCAAATATTTATTTTTCTACTTATCCTTCTGACTGTGTGCACTCGCCGGGCTGCCATCAGTTAGCATGCAACGTCAAACTGAGCATACATTTTACGTCATATGTCAAAAACATAGGTGGGGGAGCGCGGGATAAAATCAATCAGTTTTTTCGGAAAACATCATAAGTCAGCCGACGTCGGCAGATGAAGTACGAGTTGTGAATAAAAATATTAAAAAATGTGGAAGAAACTGGCTTTGGTCGCCGTTTTGGCAACAGTGAAGTGCAACCCGGTAAAGGAATACGGTATCGCGGAAAATTTAGTCGGTGCAGTGTCCGAGTGTATTGAAAAAGATACATCGTTATGTCTCAAGGTGAATAATAAATAATAACACAGGAGTGTATTTTCAAAAGTGTACAAAAAGTGTGTTAGTGTTGTGCCACAAATGTTATATGGATTTGATCGCTTATCAATATTGTGTGGTGACGGTATTCTTCGATGAAAATATCTTGACAGAAATTGATTAATCAGTGCAGTTATTTGTCCAAAATCATATCGAAAAAAATTGCATTTGAAAATAAGCAGAGTATCTATTATAAAGTATGATAGGAAAACATCGTTTTTTTTTTTATGCATAGTAGACTCAGAGTTTCTAGTTTTCTAAGCCAAAAATTATTCAAATTCTATAAAAAAATCTTTATTCGATTTGGCTGATCAATCTGAGAAGGTGTTTATGATCGCCAAAAAATTACAGCCCGTTCGGAAAACAACCCCGTCGAGAAGATCCAGCAAGAAACTCTATCTGGTTTTTTAAAATGTTTTTTTTTTACACCACTTTCGTTGAATAATAAACAAGCTTTAGCTTTTCCATGGAACACAGTTTGTTCTCACTTAGAAAACTTTAGTATGAGTAATGGCATACATTTAAATATTCAAGATACTCTTTAAATATGAATCGAAATACAAGAAGTTAAAAGCGTTTTTTAAGTAGATAAAAAAAAGTGACATGATTAACAGTTTCCTTTAAATATTCCAGGAAAAGGCCCTTAAATTTACCGAAAGGTTAGCCGTATCGAAAGATATGAATATTTTCGAAGGCATGTCTTTAATTAACACCGGTTCAGCGCGCTCCGCTCGCAGCTACGAACCTTTAGCTGAAGAACCCAAGACCAGGGAACTCCAACTTGACGAAAGGATAGTTGACAACGTTGGCGACTTTTTGGATAATCACGTAATACAGTTGCGTCTATCAGAGACTGAAGGAGAATCCAGGGATTTGGATGATGAAGGTAAATTTTAAGATGTCACAATCATATTTACTGAACGAAAACTCATACAAACCTTCAAGTTAAGATTAAAAAAATAGAAACTTTAGTAGTATTATTATTAGTCTAGTTATTACATTTGTATTCTATTTGATAAATATGAATAACGATTATTTAATCTACACCAATTTGCCAAAAATAATCAAGACTTAGTTATAAGTTTATCACCCATTCAACCGAAAGACGTCCTCTGCTGGACATAGGTCTCCCCAAAGATCTCCACGACGACCGGTCTTGCGCCATCCGCATCAGCAAGTTAACATGTTTATTGTATATATCTGTTACATAAATAATGTTTAAAGTCAACATTTAGCAGCTTAAAAATATATCTATAAATAGCTTTAAACATAAGCAGACCAGTTCCCTTAGCAATACTTGGAATACGTCTTCTAGTAATACTTGGAGACAAACAAAAGCTTTCACTTTGGAGTGTATTATGTGTACCTGTATGTTTAACACAATCTACTTCAAACAAAGGCCTTTGTTGGCCCTTCTTGTAATCTTTTTTAGAGATGTCAGTGGTTTGACACAAATAACATTAATGGAAAGTCTGATGTCAAGATTATTTTGACCCTTAACATATTTTGTGTCGCTTTTTAATTTTTATGATTGATAATTTATTCAAAATCTCCACTATATTTTTCAGCCCGTGGCAAGAAGAAGAAGAAACTCAAGCAACTCCTTCCCCTCCTTCTACTGTTAAAATTGAAGCTCGCAGCCCTCATCCCGCTATTCCTCGGAATCATTGCGTTTGTCGCTGTCAAGGCTGTGTTCCTCGGGAAAATTGCGTTTGCTATGAGCGCATTCAGTCTGATCAGAAAATTGTTTAATAAAAACAGTTCCTCTGGTGCAACTATAAGCTATGCATCTCCCCATCACCACGAAGAGCATCCTGGATATTCTTATGAACCAGCTGGTGCTCAAGGATGGGGCAGGCAAGCGACCGACGCCCAGTCTATGGCCTATGCTGGACAACTTAGTAATTGATAAGAAATTAGCATAATCGTGAATGTGTATTTATTTGTGTGATTTCTGAACTATTATTTATGATGAATGAGTGTTGCCATTTTCAATTATAATATACCTCATTAATTTATTTATATGTATATAAATAAATAAAATAAATAAATCCGATTGAAATTTACTTATGACGTTTTATATTTACCCATCCGTTTATTTTATATCGAATATACGCTATTTATAAACGAACCGTTCTAATGGTTCGAAGTAAGATTATTAATTTATTAACAGATATTTTTAGATTTTGATTTTGAATCAAAAAGTGTTAATTTTCACCTATTCCTTCTTATTAAACTACAAAATACGTCTAGAAATCAGATTAAGTGCTTCTGCTATTTGAAGTTATGTTTCTTGAAATTAATACTTGAAAACCGCGTGACTGACCAAATGAATTCAAAATTTTGTAATTTACAATTTAGACAAAATAATATTGAACAGAACACAAACATTATTGTTAGTTGATTATTACTTAGTTGATTAATATATAATGTTAATGTACTGTAATGGTTATTGCATTAAAATTCAATAATGGTACTGTCAGTATTTATCATCTATTCCTTATCGCATAAACGTTAAATATTAACCCATACTTATAACACGAAATAATGCCTCATAATAAATGGTTACAGAATTAAACATACACCATACACGTGGTCCGTTAAAAATGTAGAACACAATGTGAATATATTTTGTAAATGAAAAAAAAAAATGTTAAATCATTATATATTCAGGGTTGTAATATCATCACAAACGTTTAGTTCGTATAACGAATTATAAAATATTTTAGGTGAAAGTAAAAATTGATTACAATTCAAATATATGGCTATTACATAACCGTCGAAGAAATATCGAACGTGAATTATAATATAAATATTAATGTAAAAAATATATAAATATATACATTGATGTGTGCCGCGCACACTTTGGCATAGTGTCGTCGTGATTTCTATGTCACTATATGAGAAAAAAATGTTAATTTACTCATAGAAGAAAGTGGGGGATATTAAGATAAAAAAAGTAACGCCAATGGAACTATCATCACAGTGTGTTTGGATTTGATACAGTTTGTGAGACATCAAGGAACATGAAGTCTCTCGTATTATTTTTTTGTGTTTTAATAGTGTTAGTAAATAGCACTCCTGTGTCTCAAGATGACACCATGTTACGGTCATTTGTGGAACCTTTTATGAAATGTCAGAACAGTGATTTTTATACGTGTGGCAAGGTACGTCGTCTATAAAGTGTTTCTAGTGAAGTGATTTAACCCATCTGGATTTTATAAGTGTGGATATTCAGAATCTATCGTCTACTATCTATCGTATATTATACTAAATAATTCTCAACGATTTTAAAGTGATTTTGTGAAGCATTTTAAATTTTATTAAAATAAAAAAAGTGATTATAACATTTTTTAAAAGTTGGATTCACGCATAACTCTTGTTTTGTGGACGCCATTTGCAATTGATTAATCTAATATTTAGAAAAAAAAAATCAGATAACGCAGTTCTTTATATATTTCAAACTAGAGATAAAATCAGTTAAATAATTTAATATTAACACAGTAAAATTATTTTTATAGGAAGAAGCGCTTAAAGCTGTTGATAAATTACGGACGCTTCGTCAACTGAAGATATACGATGGCGTCACACTCCTTAACAGTAATCCTAAACAAGGGAGAAGCCTGGAACCCCTGTCAGATGACTTTACAGCAAGAAGCCACCAAGTATCCGAAAGACTGTGGCAAAGTACTTCAGATATCCTCCAAAACGGCGAGCTGGAACTGAGCTACCCGGATACTGATGAGGAAGATGAAGAATCGAGATCTATTGATGAAGGTAACGATTAAGTATTATTATATTGTATATATCAAGACACCGTTTTACATTATGACAACAGTGAAAAATTATTAAAAATTTACAAATAGAAGTTACCTGATTATCTTGTCAAAATATACTTTTAATTTAGGCTATAAAGAAATTACATTTTAATTTTACAAAATTTCAAATTGTATTTAGCCTTAAACGTTAACGAAAACAATTTAATTTTCAACAGCCGAAGAGGGACGTGGAAAGAAGAAGAAGCAACTCAAGAAGAAACTGAAGATCCTCATCCCGCTTATACTTCTAGCGAAAGCTAAGGCTGTAGCTATTGTCGTTCTGTCAATTGTTGTGATTGCAGCATCGGTGTTCAAGATAGCTCTGCTTGCTAAAATAGCGTTCATAATCAAAATCATTGCGCTCATAAAGGCGCTTTTGGCTAAGAAGCACGCGCAAGAGGAAGCTTGGGAGGCGCACGGTTGGGAGCCTCATGTTGAGCACGTGCACCCGGAACCCAATCACGGTTGGGAGGGCGGTTGGTCTCGCTCCAAAAACGAAGCGAACAATTTAGCCTACTCAGCCTACAATAAGTAAATTCAGAACCAAATAATATTACCTACCTATTGAAAATCGATTAGCTGATTACAGTTTTAAATAATTTCTGTGTATGATTGTGTATTTATTACGGCATGAAAGTTATATTGTGTCTTTTTATTTTTATTTTGCATGATTGGCTTTGAAAATATTCGTATATTTATTTATTATTATCATTTTATATATTATTTATATGTTTGTATATATATTAATTAGTTATCAGTATATGTGTAAATATTTCAATGTATAAACTTATTAGATTTTATATTTAAGTAAGAATTATTGTAAATATGTATTTTTTTATGTAGATTTTATTATTTAATTTATTTTTTGTGTATAAATGTATATATTAAATTATGTACCTGTAAAATACTCTATATCTACTTATATAATTAAGTCTTGATCTCTTTCTTATCGTTTAGTTTTGCGTTTTTTTTTTTCGTTTTTTTTGTTTTAATTTATTTTATGACTATTAGTTCTCTTCATTTATAGATATTTCATTTGTTTAACTAATAAGTGTATGTGTGCGTTTGAGTGTATGGAATGTACTAATTTTATGTTTTTAGCAAGAAATAAACCAAATGAATTACGTAATTCAAATATCATGTCTTTTATTAATTGATGTTTTAATTTACCACTTTTTTCCCCAAAATTATTATAATATTTTTGGGCGTTTCATTATTTGTCTTGCATTTGATAATTTAATGCGTTACGAATGTTGGTTGCATAGTATCGGTCATGAGCATTACAAAGAGTTTCTTTCGCAATAAGTAAATCTGTAACTAGCCTGAGATCTATAGAAAAATATTGTTTAAAATCAGTATGATGCAACCATGTCTACTTATATAGTACGTAGCTAGAGAAGCAGCACCCCATCAGAAGTGTTATCATAGCGTATATTTTTTCAAATTGTCTTTGAAACTTATGAGAATCATAAAAGAAAAAATGTCTTATAATATATACTAACACTAATCTACTCCTGATCGAGAATGAAACAATGAATACACAGATTCTAATAATTGCTAATGTTCTTTTTAAAAGGCGTTTTGAAAAAATTGATATCATGTAGTTTGTTTTTATTAGCAAAAATAATATTTCATTATGAATAAATCTTTGATAAATTTATCTTAAGTAATAAATGTGGTGATTATACATTAGTAATACGCTATAGTATAAAAAAAAGTAATTAGTGCATTTAAGTTCAAAGAGAAGTAAGAAATAATAATAATAAGCCTAATTAACGCCTTCACAAAGAGTAAAAGTGAATTTTATAATGTAAAATTTCACTCTATTCTTAATTAGATTCTCTGAGAAGTATCTAGGTTGCATTAATAAACTTAATTAATAGCGAAGACTCGTTTAAGAATATTGCTATTCCATAAATTTAAAGATTAGAATTATTGTTCGAAAAAGTTTCTAATTTTTATCCGTTTAAAAATAAAACAGAGTAAGTTGGTATGACACAGATGTGAAAAACACCCTATATACTCGAATATTTAAAGTTTTTACTGTTGGTACATAATAAAATCTCTAAAAAAAAATATTATGTTGCTATTAAAACTCTCCATGGCGCATTAATATTGCAACAAATCAATACAACTTTGTATAAAAGTAAATCTACCAATAATATTTCTTTGATTCGTTTTAAAATTTATAAGAGTATTTTTTAAATATAATTGGGTTTATGAGAAGTTCAACCACCGTATCTTAAAATTGAAATTCCGATTTCTCTAAATTAGTTTGAGCAGACTTGCTCATAATTATTTTTTGTTTATTATGTTATATGTTGTTAAATGTTCATTTCTTATTATACTAGTACCATTATTAGGTATATGTCATGTAGTGACGATAGAACTGACGTTTTTACTTCGAGGCTCAGGAAAGCAACTAAAATTTTTTGACAGAGAATTTGGGACACGTCGAAATTTATTTAAAATAATTATTTGTAGAAAGTGATGTATGCATGATGTGGCTTCCGATGTGTAGTTTCATCCATGTTTTGTAATATATTTAAACCGCATGTATTAAAATTTATGTTTACACATACGGTATCACTAAACTTCAGCACATTAGGGTTCGTCTATTAATAACGTGATGCATGAAGGGTGGACTGAAGGGATTAAGATATCACGCGTATCTATTTTTCATTGTAAAGTAATGTGTTCCAAAGATTTCCAAAATTAAATTAGTTTCAACCTAATAATCAAGACAGTATTCTAAAACTTATTATACCAAAAATCGTACTGGTAATTTTGGGAAGAGAGGGAAAAGTCCAAAATTTCACTGCGTATAACAGAAGGAGGGGGTCTCAAATAAAAAAAACCACCACGTGATAAACGAATGACAACTTACCTTGAAAATTGGCATATGTATGTATTTTTTTTATTGAAGAAGAGATTTCAATTTTTATGTTATCTACTTTGTTGTAACTCGCCACGAGATGGCGCTGAAATGAAACGCTTGTGTACTCTTTGACCGAACGCCGTGAAAATTGATTGAAATAAATATTCGAGCGTAGAAAATATTTTATAAACTTACACTAGCTACCAGGATAAAGTCTGCCAGATTCAGATTGTTAGTAATATTTTATGTACTTTTAATTCATAAGAAAAAATTTAAATATACTACATTTTTTTATACAAGGAACGATTTGGATGGTACAATCTCGAAGAGCCTGTGAGAAATAGGAACAAAGCAGCTGCATCTTAGTACAAATTACAGTCGACAATCGAGTTTCTAAAGTTCTTCATCACACATGTATCTATCTATACCTATAATGGATATTATAGCAATTTTAGAAGTCCACATTCAGGTCATCTATACTAATAAATAAAATTGGAGTGTCTGTTTGTAATGTTAATTTTTTTTTTTTTACTAAATAGATATGTATGCACCTATACATACCAAAAATACAATGTTTTAAATTTTTGTCTGTCTTTCTGTCTGTTTGTCCCGGGTAATCTCCGGATTTTGACGGGACTTTTTTGGTAGATAGCTGAAGTTACTAGATGTAACTTAAAATTATAACTAATAAAAATTAAAAAAAATCCGATTAAATGCACGGTTTTACGAGCAAGTGCTTGAATTTACGAGAAATATTTTTACTTTATCTTACTGCTAAAAAAATAGGGTTCCGTATTAAAAAAAAAAAAAACAAAACGAAGTGAAGAATGTTTGAAATGTGGGCGCAACCGCGGTAACACAGCTAGTTTAGAATATAAAAAATAACTTTGTTAAACTATACGCGTCCTTGGTATAGCGACATCTAGTGAGGAGTAGGTAAGATTGATTTAAAAAATATTGATTAGAATAAGTTCGATTACATAAAAAAGTGAAACATATATGATCTCTAAACAAAACAGTGTTAGATCGTAAGGAGCAAAAAAACAGCGAGAAGATTAATCTCTCGGTGATTACAATTTCCTTTTGTAAGCTAATCATTGGTGACGGAGCGCAGCGCCATCTGTTGTCCAGTTGAGCTGAATCAATTTCATATCCAGGTAAACTTAGCATTTATATTCATGTATTTTAATTCTCTAAGAATGAAATGGTAGAAATGGCCACTTAATATCATGTAACCTGCACGCATGTTTTCTTCTTCATAGTACAAAAACAATAATCTTATAAAAGTTTAATTTTGATAAACATTACAGAATCAAATTATTTCTTTAAAAATTGGTAATTTCCAAGATAAAGTTTGTTTTTCGCTCCATATATTTATACTAGCGGGCGACCGCAACTTCGTCCACGAACCTTACCTTGATTGTGTTTTGTTAACCTATTGACCTATTATTAACATATACTTTATGTACTCAACATACTTATGAAAATAGATCAATCCATTTTTGAAAAAAACTGAAAACAATTTTTTCCTAATATATTTTTTTACAAATTATAAAAAATAATTTCTAAACTCTACTTCTATTGGCTATCCGCAGCTCCGTAACATATATACTTTATACGTATAAAGTTTTATCAACATTGGTTAAGCCGTTTTCTACTTAAATCCGACACAGACAAACAGACTGACAACATTTTTATTCAATGTCAGATTTTTTTAAGGCAAATTTAACGCCTGTAAGTAAACTTCAGTTTTATTATTGCGATGATGGCGCAGCGGGTAGTGTGGCCGGCGCGGATTCGATCCCCACCTATCCGACTCTTTAAATCGTCCTGAGCTTTCGGTGAAGGAAAACATCGTAATGAAACCATAGCGCGTAGGGCGTTTTCTAATGATACCCGACGGGATAGTTACCACCCTTAAATTTAAAAACCGGTCGCCAAATACCAATAGGTGTGTTCTGGCAGCGTCACTTGACAACCAGTACCTCTACGCTTAGTATGTTTACCATCCTGGACCACATCGTCACTTAACATCAGGTGAGATTTTGGTCAAAGCACTGGATACAGTGTAAAAAAGGGTATAGATAGATAGATTACTATTGGTTTAGATTTGAAGTCCTATAGGCAGGTATCGATCTGCAAACGTTAATCTTAACAGCCGGATTGTACACGCAGCGATCACAGTTACGGTGAAGAAATTGGACGAAAATACGTGAAACTCCATCCATAGAAAGTGGCGGCAATAAGGTTTAAGTTTCAACCTGTTATCGACATGGAGCCGATCATCATTTTTAATACAGAATCACAAAATAAATTGTATTTAAAATAAGTGCTTTTAGTTTTTTTTAATTGAAACCCTCTTTATTATATTGGCATTGTGCGATTGTCGGTAGGGGAAAAAACTTAGAGATTCGCGTTACCAATCCTGTGACGTAAGACGTCAACATGTTATAGTGTGTCAAGTATGAGACACCATTTAAGTGCTGGCGCCCAGAGATGAATAAAAACAATTAAACTCACGCAGTATATCGTATGTTTTTATTATAAATAAACTATGTACATAATTATTGCTCGGAGCGGCAAATGACGTTAAAACCAGACAAATGTTAAATGTTAGGTTATGTTAGTAATTTTAATTACCAAATTATGAAATTTAAACATTAAAAGAATAGTTTTTTTACAATGTGTCGAGTTTCACTTCTGTTGGCAGGTCCCATGGATGTCCACATTTTTTTTTTATAAAAAGTAGATGTTTATTTATTTTCAGACGAGAGATCGTTTTGACATTTTTGAAAATAGATATGCTTACGTGTTGGTAAAACGCTTGTAATGATTTTGTTGTTGCATAACATAACATAAGCTCACGCCTGTTATCCTCGAAGGGTTAGGCAGAGGTGAAGTAGCGAACTACACCCACCCACATTTCGCCGAGCTTAGTTCCGTCCCAGATGTGACAGGGGGCGAGCCTGTCCTCATATTGGGCACAAATTCCAAACTTCGGGATGATACTTAGTAGAAAAACCCAATACCACTTGATCCGACCCGGGGATCGAACCCGAGACCTCAGAACGTTAGTCGCTCCGTAATACAACTGCGCCACCGAGGGAGTTTTGTTATTGCAAGCGTCTATGATAAACGTTTATCTCTTCTTGTTAGGAGAATGTGCATCGCACGGTCTTAAAACCTTGCTCTCATGTAGAACATCTGTTGCTGCATATTAAAAACATATTTAAATATATTGATTAAGTACAGTGCCATCTTTTATTGAGCAGCAAATAAATATAAAATTATCGATCAAACATGTATGATTGGCTCTCAGGTAAGTTTAAAAATGAAAGCTTTGTTCGAATGAAATGAATGAAATTCGTCCAAATGGAACCGTTTCCGAATTTTTTCTCTTGGCAAAAACCCAATATGGCACTTACCAAAAAACTGGAATTGCACTGCCTAAAACTCAAGGCATACGGGTGTCATTTTGACACTCTCGACCGTAACCCCGAAAAGCGTGTTTCCTCAATGAAGCCCTGGTGGGCACATTACCGACAGTAGCCTCAACCTCGGTAGTCACCTTTTAAAAGTTCTCCCTTGGTGATTTATTACGAGATTTTCTTCATCCGCTTCCAGGTTCTCTCTTACCCGAAACCTGTCCGACAGTTTTTAAAGCGGCTCTCTTATTCTAAATTTCCTAAAAAAGTTTTATTCCTTGGTCCATCCTTGCCATAATCGCCATGCTTGGCAGGCGGATTGGCGATCACAGTAGATGTTTGTCATCCTCAGAGGATGCTGCTGCCCATCCCCTGGTGTACCCTTAGTCGCCTTTTACGACACCCACGGGTAGATATGGGCTGGTACTATTCTTAATCCGGCACCACACATTCCATGGTGATTATTTAATATATTTTACTTCTCTCAATTTTATAACTTCGTTATTCTTGAACGCGGTCATTCTTCAAACTGCTCATCAAGTGAATGAGAATTTTATTTATATATATTGACTTCCTCGCAGTCAGAGGTCAAGGTCAGGAATTATGACATATTCGATAATGGCAGAAGAAACATTATGCGTCCCCCTGTCCGACAGCGGGATGAGATCACGCGAAGCCCGCCCTTACCCCGTCCTGTGGCCCATCAGAAACCAGTTGGGTACTAGGAGCAACGCTGTATTCAATTATTACCTGCCAAAGAAGTCGGGATTTTGTTGCAGTACACCATGCGTAGGCTATTTGACTTCGTACCACAATGTTTTCAAGACATATCACTACCGGATAAAATATAAAATAAGAAAGCCGAGACATTTAAGTTAATGATCTCATATTTCCTAAACATACTTAATTTAAAATTAAAAAGGTACTTCGATTTGAAAAATATTTTGAATTTTAAAACGAAAAAACGAAATAATACGTTATATATAATAATAAATAAAATTTCATTTTATAATAATAATACTATAAAAACAGTTTAAAAAAAAATGCCATTCTAATTAACAGTGTCAATCTATACTGTAATCTATACGAATAAATAAAATTAAAGTGTCTGTTTGTAATGTCAAAATTATTTTTTTTACTATATGTACTACTATGATTGATGATATGACTAGTATATACGATTTACGATACGATTACGATACCTATATAAAAAAGCAAATTTTAAAATTTTTTGTCTGTCTGTCTGTTTGCGCCGGGTAATCTGGTAGATAAACTCCGGGTAACTTAGGGTACTTTTAATTTTCGAAAATAATTAGGGTTCCGAGTAAAAAAATTAAAACTCAATTTTTTTAAATAAAATCCGATCCAATGCGCAGTTTTACGGGCAAGTACTTGAATTTGTTACAAATATTTTTACTTTATCTTAGTCTTAAAAATAGTATTAGGGTTCCGTATAAAAAAAATTACAGCGCAGTGAAGAATATATAAAACCCGGGCTAAGCCACGGACACACAGTTGGTCTATAATGTAAATATTGCCCAAGCACATATTTATTAGTATAAAATCACTTTAATATCCAAGATTAATTAAGAAATTTACTTTCCGTATTTTTTATTTAATTTATTTAAAGTCTAAATAGTTATTTAAAATTTATTTATTTAAAAAAAAATAATTTCACTCGATTGTATTCCTTTAATGTTTGCGCGGTAAACTCTTAGACAACTCTGTCGTATCTCTCTGTCAACGGTCCGGTATACAGAGATGACCAACAAACCTAAGATATTAAAATGTGGCACACCATGCATACATAAATCATAAAAAAGAGAGAGTGAAAACTGAGTTTTGTTATTCCAAATAACGAACGAAATTCTTTCACATATGAAAATAAACAATTATTGTTATTAATTTTATTATTATCTGTATTCAATTTAGGGGAATTGGTTCACCAAGAACATGTCAGTTCCATCGTAACCTAGACAGTAGACTAAAACCAAACAATCGATACCTTCATATTACTCGCAAACTAACAATTTTTTGAGTACACTCTTTCTATCAGTTTTGTTACGGCTACATTCCATCCTGGAATTCCGCATGATTCGCAATTTGGTGAATTATTTTTTGTTTATAAGTAAAGCAAACTTGTTGAGAGGCATACGCCCGGAACGTACTCTGAGACCCGTAACAATGAGGGAGCTATTTAAATTACAGTTAGCAAATCATAGTATACGAGGCGGCTTGCTGTGTAGTATTTTAAACCAAATACCTCTATTTCTAGATCTTTCATCCAAATATACTTTCCAATTTATGTGGGATATAGATTTGATTTTTGTCAACTTTTGGGAATCATCTAGTCAAATTATAAAATTTGTACAAAACTTGTTTTCCAACTCACTGATTATCCATTTAAATGTATATCCAGTTATACAAATAATGACTCAGATGGTAGCGCGGTCGGATTCCGCTTCCATGAACGTAAGTTTGAGCGTACCTATCCCACTTTATAATGAGCTCGAGTTTCCGGTGATGAAAAGCATCGGGTGGTAATACATTTAATAATAATGCTCGGCTAAGTAGCTACCACTTTCAATTTTGAAAACCTATCGCCATGCCAATAGATGTGCTCCGACAGCATAATTTGAGAACTAGTATCGTAAACTTAGTGCGTTTACCATCCTGGACTACATCCTCACTTAATATTAACCCCTTGAGCACTTACCTGGCGTTTACGCCAGCTTTCTATTGTTTTCCTATTGTCTTATTTTTACGGGTACTCGAGACATTAAGTAAGATTATGGTCAAAGCATTTGAGACTATATAAAACAAAGCTAATGCTAAGCTAATAATCAATTAGTGATAACGGCACTTAAGCGAAGAAATCGTGTGAAGTTACCTAATGAAGCGTATCTTGAGTGGTCTATCGTGCCTTTAATCGCTGACTTCTATTAACATCTAAGTAGTGATTTTAAGTAACGATCATAATGATAACCATAAGCAGATTGGGCTGAAGAAAATACTAGCATAGAAAAATAACGTCTTTTTTTCACTATATTACCTGATGTAAACTGATAGAGATCATCTTGGACAACGCAATGAGTCGCTAAACTCAGAGTGGCTCTCAAGTGAGAACTGGTAGAACATGCCTATAGGTACTTCACGACAACCTTTTAACTTGAAGGTCTTTCATCATGAACTCGGATTCATATGTAGGGTTTTTTTATTTACAAACAGAGATTAATTATAATTGATATTTTTAAATTCTCGGCTCACTCTTACAAAGCGATGGCGAAATAGACTGGCAGTAAAGTATAGAATAAACGCAGCATGGATGAAATGGCGGCAGGTCACAGTTACCACTTGTGATCCGCAAATACCCCTTAAATTAAAGGGGAAGATATATATAGATGATCTGGCCTGTCGTCTTATATGGATCAGAATCTTGACCCATACAGGTAATGGATGAAAAAAGACTGCATGCAGCCGATATGAGAATGTTGAGATGGATATGTGGAGTAACAAGAATGGACAGAATTTGGAATGAATATATTAGAGGAAGTTTGAAAGTGGTACCTGTGACGGAGAAGATAAGGAGCAGGCGTCTGTCTTGGTATGGGCATGTAATGCGCAAGGAGAAATGGGATGTTGTAAGAAAAGTATAGGATATTAATGTAGGGGAAGAGTAAGATCAAAGAAAAGATGGATGGACTATATGAAAGATGGTATGTTCAGAAAGAGAGTGAATGTAAATATGACGTCAAATAGAGATGAATGGAAGAGGAAGACATGTTGCGCCGACCCCAAATCAAAATGGAATAAGGGCAGGGAGATGATGATGATGTTATGAAATCTATTTAGATACTCTAATACGGATGTGATATTGTTACTTCTTAGATATATTGTAGTGTACTTATATATTTATATTAGTTACACAACAAAAGATGACAAGACACGTCAGCAGGCTTTTAATAAAGTAATAAGCTGACATGGACTGCATACCTTCCGGTATCTCTCTGATCATCAGAAAAGTACGTGAGATGACCAAAGGGAGGCGCGGTGTACACTTACGCTGTCGTCGGGTAGACGGGATGGATTAACCTATTCCTTCCGCCAACGTGGACTATCTTGTAGTCACAAAAGTATGTTCATTCGCTTCAAATAAAACCGAAATCATAAGGTCCTTGTCAGGTCTGTGAAAAACACAATCTATTTAAAAAATATTCTGAGGAGAACATTTATGGGTCGCCATCAGTAATAAAACCTTAAAAATGTAAGAGAAATAAAACCTCGTAACAAAACAACAAAGAATAAAACGTCAATAAAAACTGTGAAGAAGAAGATAACCTCTTAAAAATTACAGAACAAGGTTTTGTCAGAACAATGATTAGATTTGAAACCGGAGAGAGAAACCTCGTAAAAATCATCGAATATATTAAAAACCACAGATGCGTAAATAATGTTCACTTATCTGTGTTAACAACTTACAAGGACAGTTATGATTTCGGTTGAACAACTTAGATGGATCATCTTTTAAGGTTGTAACGCTCGTCGGGGATCTCAAAAAAATATCAAAACGACGTCTGTAACCCATAATGCGTAAGCGTGGCTCCTAGCATTTTGGTCCCTTTGTGCTAACTATTTATTTCGGGTAAGCTTCTTAAGCGCTTGTCCCGAATTTCGGCGATGCTATCAAGACACTTTCGCACAACACCATTAGTCAGTTTGAAAAAAGCGCGTAATGGGTGCCACAATGTTGTTAAATCGGAATGTTGTTTTATTAAGCACAGTCTCACATAACCTGATTGCTATCCTCCTTGGTAGGAGGGGATGCCCATGATATGTCTCCTTGATTTAAAAAAGGCACTTACTTTCTCAAATAATGCTCACTCGTTTGTGTAGCGAATATTTAACGCTGAAATGAATGAACCAATTGAAAGAAAAATGGATAACTTTTACCATTAAAAACTAAATTATATATATATCACACGCACATATTATTTACATACATATTATGTCGGAAGAAATCGATCTGCGCAAACCGGTCGATTATTATTATAGTATATTATTGCGGGAAACTTTCATTTTTCTCTTACCCACTTTTCAATTTTAAAAAACATGATTTTATTTTAATATCCGAGAATCCCACGGCTAGTTGTAATAAGAAATACATGACTTGCCCGAAAAGGATCGAATCAAGTACACTGAGCTTCCCAATATCGTTTCTCCTTTCGTTTTCAACATTGTTTTTAAATTTTATAAGCCACGGCAGATTCATTTCATAATGTCGCAATACAATTACAATTTGAAGACGATGGTTCACTTTTGAAGTGGAAACTTCTTTAGCATCGTTGTGATTTGAAAGTCGATGAAACGAAAAAGCGACAGTACGTGTTTGTGTGCGCATGCATAGTACAAAGCTTGGGAAAAGGCATCACAACAACCGTGTTGTTTTGTACACGTGTATCTATGTATTATATAGTTTTTGAAGGTTTCACTTCTACCACATGTGAATTGCACACATACTTTTTTTTAAATGTTATTGATATTAAATAAAAAATGTAGGACTTAGCAAGGCCATAAGGAACCAATACACCTATAAGGCAATAGAGTTCTGGAATAATTTTCCAGGACAAATTCATTCCAAAGAGCTTATCAGGGGATACTATATACTCAGCGCAATGCTGAGGAAGCCCTGATGCTCAGTAGGAATCAGCTGCGAGTGTTAGTGAGAGCGCTAACTGGGCACTGTTGTTTGGGCAAGCGTATGCACAACATGGGTGCCCAGAACACAAGAGAGTGCAGGTTCTGTGAAATAGCAGACGAAACACTAAAGCACATCTTGTGTGAATGTAATCCATTAATACCCATACGTAACCGAATCCTGAGTAAGCATGTGTTGCTCCCGGAGCAGGTACAGACGTTCTCTGCCAAAAAGATCATACAATATATCCAGGTTGTAGGTCTAGGCAGTGAGCCTTAGAAATATGGGGACGATCACAATAGATCTATTTAGGTCGCAGTGACACAGGACAGGTTAAGCCTACATAGCCCCTTACTCGAATAATAATAATAGGGTTTAGCTAGGTTCAAAATTCAGCGGAATTTTTTACACTTAGGTAATGGACACGCCGAAGTCCGTACCACTTTGGTAACCCTTGTGCTAGTTACCTTTTTGCAGCTGAGTGCCTTTCACACTCGCCCCCAAAGCTACGATGAAGCTGGAAAGGCCCTTCCGGTCAACAGCGTTAGCTAGTTAAAAAAAAAAAAACGATGGTTCATAGTTAGAATTCCTAGATTCCTAGATAGATGGCGTTAAAGTCGTTATGACATATTATAATATAATTTATATATATATATATATATATATATATATATATCGTAACCAAAATTAGTCTTATTTACGATGTTATATGCAGATTTAATACTCGAAAAGGAAAGTATAAAGTAATTATTACTTAATGATACTGTTGTCATAATATAAATTTATATAAAACATTTAACGTTTTTTTAAACGAATAGTTATGTTAGTAGTTATGTTATGTACTTAGTATGTAAAAAAAACACGTCATGTTAAACCAAATAATCCTTTGATCAGTTGTTTTGATTATAAAACTCTATTAAAGTTTCTTCAAATAATTAGTAAAAAATCAATAAACATTTTGAGCTAGCCAATGTAGTCATTAAGCCGATGTTATAATAGCTCGACTGTACAGTCTAACTCGTGTAATAAAATTAGTACTAATTAAATTAGTACGTAATGGTTATGTTTAATAAAAATTTAATAGTATCTCATAAATGTATGAGTTCAAAAATGTAAATTTTAAAACACAGTCGTTTAGCTCGCGGCTTGACTTGCGTATTATAATTTCTACTTTTACTTTTACATTATTTACCTATATTCTATTTTCAATGGATTTTCTTCGCAACTTTCACCATAGATTACATAATGTAACATATGTCAATAAATGACCCCAAAATTTAACATTAAAAAAAAACAAATAAATTTTGTGATTTGATTCAGTCATTTTCAACTTATAAGGCAATAAACGAAATGATAGACTAAGAGACTAGACCTTACAATTTATAATATATAATGCAAGTTCGTATAAATTTTTATGATAGTAATCTTAAGAATTAATTATCATTAAATATATTTAATATTGAATTTTAAATACGTAATTAATTTTATGCAAATTTGGAAAGTTTTCTATTGGTATATTATTTAATTAATTTAGTGCATATTTCACAATATAAATAAAAAAATGAAACGAAATATTCGTAAATTAATATTAAAAAAATTTATTCAATAAATTAATGGCAGTTAAATAAATAAATAAATAATTTAATCTATTTACATAATATGCAGTCGACCGACATATACATTTAAAGTTATTTTTTTGGTTTTATTAATTTACTTCCTGCGGGAGTATCCACTGTAAGCCAAGTTTTGGGAGTCATCAGAATTCTTGCTCCAGTCAGAACCGTAGTTCGAGTATCCGCCGCCATGACCATGGCCGGCATCGTGTGCTACATGTTCCACGTGCACCGGATGATGGCTCTCGTGATGCAGAGCATGGGGCACCACCTCATACGTGGTCTTCGTGTGATCCTGCTTCAGGCAATACGCAACGAACAGTATCACGGCTAAAATTAAAGCGATTTTTGCCGTCGCCAACGCTTTGAGCGCTAGAAGCTTCACGATGAAGAGTTTCCCAAAGAGCATTTTAGCAGCTAACAGTCCAATTATGCCTCCGAGGCCACCGCCTCCCTTTTTATTCTTACACCACGACCTAAAATTAAAAATCTATTTAATACCCAAAGCCGTGTGATGCCGTCTAAGAATATCACCCTACGTTTTCCCGTGGGTGTCGTACAAGACGACTAAGGAATAAACCATGGGATGGACAGCAGCATCCTCTGAGCACCACAAACACCTACTGCGATCGTCAATCCGCCTTCCAAACGTGGCGAATATGCCAGTCGCCTTATTAACGCCAGAATTCGTTCATTTAAGTTAAGACATATGGCAAAAAGAAATATACTCAATATTTCTTGATCAATCAACAATCTTTCAAATAACTCCTTCCAATAATTTCCCTTATTATAATTTTAAATTTGAATTTCACGTAATGAAATTTAATTATTGTTATTAACGTTGTCTTTTTTTAATTAAATGTTATGAATATTTAAATTAAGATTACTGAATCACAAGAGGTTATTATATTAATATAATGTCTGTATTAAAAAAATACTTTCTATAAAACGTGAGAATAAGCTTTATACGTAATCAAACTAAAAATCATTAGACGTAGATGACAGAATTGAGTTTGATAAATTTTAACTCTTATTGCATAAATAGACAACTTTTTTCTGGATATGATAAAGATTACCTAATCAATTACATAGGTTAAATAAATGATTTATATTAATCAAACGAACTAACTTTAGACTCTCCAATTTCATGAAGGTCATAGAATATTCTATATAAGAATATAAACGATTTGTACCTTCTTCCAGCGATCGTTGAATCGTCTCCTTGTCAGCAGGATTCATTTTCACTTCAACTGAATGCGTTTCGAATAAACTTAGGACACCGTCGACAATCCTGTGATTGATTTCCGCATCTCGCGCTGTTGGGTCAACCGGTAACGCATCAAACTTCTTAGGAGATCTCATCTCCGGATCACCTTTAAAAACTACACCGTCGATTATAGTTATGCTCCTAGATGCCCTCAAATTATCAACAATTCTCAGCACTTTCTCCTGTAATAAAAAAAAGCAAAATTTATATAATATATATCAGTCTAAATCGATATATAGAATTTCAATAAAAATACTGCTAAATTCGCATTCTATGCACGGTAAATATATTATAATAAAAGGCGATTAGAAATGATATAGAGATATCATAAAACAAGTGGCTATTAACAGGTAGTAGGTACCCGTTGAGAAACTGGATTTCACAGCACACAAGCACGCCCCTTAATCACTTTCACTAATATGATATATCATTATTAACCTTAACACACGAGAAATAGTCTCCTTTGCAGTCCTTAATGAAGGTTATTGCCGTTTCCAAAGAATTATCACTGTCCTCCGACCGTGCTATAGCGGCTATAACCAAAATTAACATGACCGACTTCATTTTTGTTTTCGTATAAAAAATTTTTTTCGTAAATTTTTTTTTTCTACTATCGTCAACAGTCACACAAGCATTGGCAACGCATTTCTCTCGACAAAGTGTTTTATCAGCTTCCCCCTCCGTTGTTCTATCAAACAAGCAGGTTGTGTTCTCATCTCGTTTTGAAATGAAACTCCTATTCAATTTAGACCTTAACTCGTATGTAAATTGGACTATATTTCAATTTTTATACCATATCACTTATCCCTTTAGATTTTAATATTAATTATTTGTTTTTTTTTTTTGTATTAATTTATTAAATATAATACTATAAATATTGTTTAAAATAAATGTTGTATTTTAAAGTCATCATGACATTTAACGTAAGTGAGTGTTTCTCAGGGCATTTCGGACGTTCGTGTTACTTTTGTTCCGGTATTAAAAGCGTATCTAAATTTATGCGTTAATAGAAAATCGTTAGAAATATTAATCGAAATTTTATCTATGGGCAATAGAGAGTGACGTAAAAGTGAAAAAACAGGAAATGGTCCCTTTGATTGGAATAACAAATCGTTGAATATATTTTAGTATGCATTTCTATTTTAATAATTGCGACAAAATTTAGATGTTTATTATTGTTTCTTTTTCTTTGCTTAATGAGTAATGTAATCTATACTAATAAATAAAAAGTGTCTGTTTGTAATGTTAAAATAACAACTTTTCACTAAATACATATGAATGTATATACGATACCTATACCAAAAATACAATTTCCGGAACGGCTGAACTGATTTTGACTAGCCTTTTTTTGGTAGATAGCTGAAGTTACTACGCGTAACATAGGGTACTTTTGATTTTCGTAAATAATTAGAATTCCGCGTAAGAAAAATCAAAACTCATAAAAACATTTTATAAAATCCGGTTTAATGCACAATTTTAAGGGCAAGTGTTGTTATTTACGAGAAATATTTTTACTTTATCTTAGTAGGTACTAAAAATTTGTAGGAAAATAATTAGGGTTCCGTATAAAAAATAAAACGCAGTGAAGAAGATATGAAACGCAGGCGCAGCCGCGGACACACATCTAGTTAACTATATATGAAGAATAAGATAGAAATTGACCTTAAGAACAAAACGGGTATCTCTGATAGATTATGTTCCAGATTCCAAAGTCTAGTCTTATGTGAGTAAATGAGAAATTGTTTACATAGTTGCTTAATTAACAAATAATTGAAAATAAACAGACGTATGTACTTAGATAACAAAACCGAGATTTATTTTCTCTTTGGTAGTAAGTATTTAGAGCTTTGGTTTACTTTAACTAACAGTTTAATCGTCGCACGGGTAAACAGCCGGAACCATTGTTACTGTAAAATAACCCAAAACAGTTGTAAGTGGAAAATCAGAATTAATCAAACCATGTATACCGATTTCCACAAAAATTGTATATACTTTATAACCCTGATTTATATCTTCATATTTTTTTTATATCAGAAGCTACACAACTGATTTTATTAAGATTCTTTCGCTGAGGTAATGGGAAACCGTAGTTTATAATAATCGTTATTATTTATGATTAATTTTTAAAATACGAGAAATTAAAATATATAGGAAAAAAATAATTAAAAATTTTCTTTAATTTTTTTTTTAAATAAACCGTGTTTTAAAAAAAAAACTAAAAGGTTTAAATAATTCATAACCAAGTTGAGTGAATATATATACAAATAATAATAACACCGGCACAAAAAAAAGTTATTTGCGCCAAATGCGCAAATACCAGGCCCACCTACGGAGATGTATTTTGACCCGGTGAATCCGGATTTGAGGTCCGTTTGGCCTGGTCATGTCCTCGATTTGAGTGTAATGCAAAGAAATACAAAAATTGCGAAAAATGCAATTACAGCGATAAAAAAATTGTACTCAATTTGGATCCACAAAATTTTTTTCATCCCCATAACTTCGGATTTTCATGCTTTTTTTTTTGCAATTTATTTCGGTTTAGATTTCAAATTTTGACTGTTCAACGGTATATTAACCTACAAATTCAAAATCTGTGCATTGAAATACCAAAAAATCATACTTGATCCGAGTCCACAATTTTTGTTTCAGCTTTTTTATATGTATCGTTTGGTTAATTCGCAGAATAATAAATTCAGGATGCTAGACTAATTAGTTTTGTCTACAAATTATATGTACAGAATTTTATTTCGAAAATATTCCTAATGAAGGAACAAATAATTTATAGGTAGTGTTATTGTTAATAATTATGAAAACCGTTTTACTCAAGTTTAAAAGCCACTTTCGGGTTGCGCAACCTAGTAATATTCATTGAAGTTATAGTTCCGTTAGGTGCGGTGTCCGGAACCACACCTTGAATAGAAAATAATGACCGTCTCAAAAGCATCATCGACCATCAGCAGTACCTACGAGATACGTTAATATTATATTACTAACAGCTGGTTTCAATATGCGATCTCAATCGGTTTTTCCGAATTTTGTACCGTTCTTTTTCTCTCGTCAGTCATCATTTTTATCATCAGTCAGAAAAAAAAAACCGATCTATTTCTAGTTTGATCTCAATCTTAACTTTAAAGATTCGATATTGAAATCTACTGTAATTCTAAATGGAAAATGAATGTGTTGTAAATTCGATATCAATTGATAATTCAGGATATATCATTAAATAAATAAAAGTATTTATATTTCAATTTTCTAATATGTATAAATTTACGTATCCGTGATTTTTTAAAAATTATATAGTATAATATTGATATACTAAGTTACTTAACAGAGATACATTGATTATATAATAATAATAGATAATAAAAAAAATGTATTAAGTTTTACTTTTTAAAATAAAAAATAAAGATATCTTAGTTAAATAAAAATCTAATTTATAATTGTGTGCAATATAAAGATTGGAAATAATCATATAGAATGTGAGAGTGAAAGTAATAAAGAATTATAGTTAAAGAGAATGCAATAATTATGTAAATAACTCAGCTATGAATTATTTTTACACGGTATAGGCTCAGTGGTTTGACCACAATTTCACCTTATGTTACGTGATGATATGATCCAGGATGGTAAACACACTAAGCCTAGAGCTACTGGTTCTCAAGTGAAGCTGCCGGAACACTCCTATTGGTATTTGACTACAGGTTTTCAAACTTGAGGGTGTGGTAGCTACCCAGGCGGGCATTATTAGAAAATGCCCTACCACTATGCTATGGTTTCCTAACGATGTTTTTCCTTTACCGCATGTTCATGCAGATTTTAGAGTAGGATAGGTCGGCTCGAACCTGCGTCCATTGACTTGGAATCCGCCCGCACTACCGACTGCGTTATCATCGCTTTAAACTTTTAAAGTAAATTTACCTTGTGTGTAAAAAAACTGGCCGTCAACAGTCGATCAATGAAAAATCTATATGCTTTAAGGCTATCTATATGCTGAGTAACTCAGCGCTATAAGGGCATATTCTGGGTAGCTACAAATTTCAAGTCTGAAAATCTGTCACCATGCAGCTATAGGTTTGATTCGGTTGCATCATTCTCTACTTTGACATCCTTCCATATTCATGACTATTTTATTCATATGCCCTTTTTCTCTTCTCATAATATTTCCACACTGCGACAAACGATACCCTTTCAATTTTTCTACCACTGGCGCCACTTTTAAACTCCTCTCTAACATATTAATTCCTAACTTTATCCATTCTTGTGACAGCACACATCTATCTCAATTTACGCATCTCAGCTACAAGCAATCGTTTCTTATCCATCTTCTTTCTATACCAACATTCCGATCCATTATTAAAAATTACTAATACGTCGATCTTTGACATTGTTTTAAAGCCGGTGTCTTCCTTCAGGGTGAGGCCTATGCCAAATAGTTAGGCATTTATAAGCAAGTATTATTATGTTATCCTTATAAACCACTTACAAGATAGCATTGTAATATTTTTGTTTAGTCATCGTTATTAAGATTGATACGTTAAAGAAATAATAACTGCCTCGTCAGTTCATTAATTATATTTATAATAAAGTCTTCAATATTGTTTTCCTCTTACTCATCTGTAGTGTCTGTCACTTCACAATTAGGTTTTCTTTTTGTTTCTTATTAATGTTTAGTAGGCGCACAGATATCTCAATTGTGTTCTAAAATGTATTGTTTTATGATAACATCACAGTGATTTAATTTCTTTAGAAAGCGATGATGGTACAGTTGGTAGCGCGGTCGGATTCCGCATCAATGTGCGCGGGTTCGAGGCCACCCGTCCAACTCTAAAATCAGCTTGAGTTTTCTGTGGAGATTATCGTGATACACTACTACCACCCTAAAATTTGTTACGAAATATCAATAGGTGTATTCCGGTAGCATCACATAAGGACCAGTACTTCTAGAGTTAGTGTGGACAGTTACTTAACATCAGATGAGATTGTGGTCAAAGCAATGAACCTATAGAGTTTAAACAGAAAAAAAAAATACGATACACTGCCAGACGGGTTAGGTTCGATTCTTGCAATGAACTTTAGAATCCTTGAAGAAAAATACAGTGATTAATTAATGAGATTGATGTTAACGAATTGTTAAAACTATCTACTAAGCTCGTTTATAGACAAACCTGTGTCGTCTGTTTACGTTGTGATAGGCAAATGACTCCGAGTGGATCGAGACCATAGGACATTTGTGAAAAGATCTCTATTTTGACACGTTAAAGCGCGACATGGTATAGTATAAGCAAGTGAAGTCCAAACCTCCCTAGAGACCTTCTTAGATAGTTATTTATTTAACAGCACAAGAAGAAAATTTGGAGAAACTGTGTTAAAAATTTAAATTTTATAATTTGTTAATTGATGATTATTGACATAACCTAACATTTAACTTTTGTCTGGTTTTTACATCTATTGGGGTTTATTCATAAGAATCAAAATATACGATAGGCTGCGTAAGTGTACATTTTATTATAATATTTATCTCTGAGCGCCAGCATTTGAACGCTATCCTATGTTTGGTATACTATAGCATGTTGAGAGCTGACGTCATAGCATTTTTAATGTCAAGATATAAGTTTTCCTCTACCGAGAAGCGCTCAACGCCGCTAAAGAAGTTATCCCTTCAAAAAGTTTCAAATAGAAAATCTGTTACCAAACGCACCTATTTGTCTATTTCGGCTAACATATTTGACAACTAGGCCTAAATACAGGTTTAATATTGAATATATACAAAAATCCGTCTTTTACTAAAAATTGAAGCATAAAATGCAGTGAAGCTAATTCCTCTTATATATTTGTGATGGTAAAGTAGGCGCCTCGTAGATAGAAGATACGTAGTGATCAAGTTTTAGGTGTAGTAAAAAGTGAGGTATACGGTGCGGAGGGTATTGCCGCGAGAAACGACAATAACGCGGGCAAGCATGTTCGTAGGTAGAGCTCATTCATTCATTTGTTGCGTCATGTGTTCATGCTACCCTACTGTGTTCTTCTTGATAAATGGCAATCTGGGATTTATATACACAATTCTGCCATTGTCATGTGATAAGTTATATGTTTAGTCTTGTGGCAACGTTTCTGATCCCCATGAAAATAGGTGGCTCATCTTGTTAGAACTTTCCATGGCGATTTGGTGGCACCTCAGAATAAACGTTTTGTGTCATTATTTCCAACACTTCATCTGTGCACTATAACCAAACTATATTATATAAAACGCCACCAAAATTACACAAAACATGGTCAAGTGCGCAATTTAATTAATTAAAGATAATAACTGCTACACGAGATCCCGCTAAAGCCCCTACCTTACTGTCATGTCTAAATTCTAATGTTTATGTGAGATAAATTCACACTAACCTCCCTTACCTATGTGTTCATTATATGAGGTTTCATTTGTTTTTGTTTAATTTTACAATAATCACTTTATAACGCAGTTAAACTATTAAATAACAAAAAGGTCTGAGTTACAACACACATCGTACAATTCATAACAATATAGAAAGTTAATTAAAACAATTATACAAACTATTGAGAACTATCAGAGAGACGGAGATAAATGTATTGTGTTTTTCGTTATGTTAGAAAGGGATAGACGGTTACTATTAATCGATCGATATCGAAAGTCAAGAGATGATATGACATGTAACCGTAAAGGTTTTATACGACACGATATAAATTATATAGCTCTTAAATTTATAGATTCGATCGATCGATCGATTTTAAGTGTCTGTTTGGTTATCAAAATAGCATTTTCTTATTAAATACACATGAGTACGATGATATACGATACCTATACCAAAAATACATTTTATTTTTTATTTTTGTCTGTCTGTCTGTTCGTTTGGGTTTTGGTAGGTAGCTGAAGTTATTCCACGTAACTTAGGGTACTTTTGATTGAATTTATGAGAAATATTTATGCTTTATCTTAGTACTAAAAAAATTATAAAATTATAAGGGTTCGATATAAAAAAATTAAAACGCAGTGAAGAACATATTTATAAATTTTTATTAGTATTTGTTTGCAATAAATTTACAAAAATAATATGTACATTTACATGCACTGGCATGTTCAGTTATAGGTGGTACCTTGTTGATTTGTAAATCTTTTTGATAGATAATTTTTGTATTTATTTAAATAAGTAGTCTCGACAACTTGATGATAATTAACAGTTTTTTGTTTTATACGTTCTATTAAATATTTTTTCGAACGTAATAACTTTAAGGGCACTAGTTGGAAAATGGTGATTAGCACAAGGACTCCATAATGTTATAAATCTCGGCTTGAGCTGTTCCTGGCGCTTGCTCCGGATTTAATTCTATACTTATCCGTAATGGATCTTATTAAATAAAAAAAAAACTTTTACCAAACTCACGTATTTTGTGTAAAGTATCAATTGCAAGTATGTAATCTGCAATGTGTCACTACTGTATGTAGTTTCAATATAGAGCACTGGCGGTGGCTAGAAACCGACTGCCGGATTACACAAATATTGAATGGCTGATAAAGAAAATATTACAAGGCAATATGCTGGTAGCATTTTTTGTTCTTTTAATCATTATATATCCTTTTAATTATGGCTTTTGTTGTACATTGTCTAAGCTTTCCACAGGTCGGATCGTGTTCGTAAACACCGAAGTTTTACGGCGAGCTAGTGTCGAGGGAATAGAGGTACATCTAATGAGGAGGCAGGTGCGGTGGGCGGCCATGTCTCCCGAATGTCTAATGACAGAGTGGCAAAGCGCATCTTTTATTCTAAACTTCAGGATGGTAAGCGGAAACAAGGCGGTCAGCTCTTGCAATACAAGGATATGCTTAAGCGTCACATGAAGCAGTGTGACATCGAAACCTTACGATGGGTGACTTTGGCAGCTGATCACAGTGAAGGTGTACTCTTAACCGATAAAGTTCATAAGTTTGAGAGGAGACGTAGAGCAGAACTCGACACAAAACGGTATGAGCTCAAAGCCCGACCACCTGTGGCCATCAATTATATTTATGTCGGAGGCGTGCTGACTTGCAGCAAATGTGGTCGCAAATTAACCGCAAAAATAGGCTATATGAATCACCCAAGGGCTCACTTGATATCCCAATTACTGTGGCCGAATACGGTCGGAATATTATTGTTATTATTATTTCAGCTTTCATAGTTATATAAAGACCGGACAAAAATAATCTCTATATATTTACCCAGTAAATATATTTGACATTTGACGTTGGAATTACTATGATTGGTAATTTTAGATGATAATGTTTAAATTTTATTATTAGAACGTTATTACTATCGTGTATAACTAGGTACGACTCTAAAAAAAATCAATAGCTGTCTTGTTTGAAACAAACAATACATTTGAAACATATAATAAACGTCGTTTTTAACATATTGACTTTGTTTTATTTAATATGTTTCATTTGACAATTAAAAGTGGTATTTATTATTAACATATTTTTATTTAGAGTTTAAAATATCGTACAGTGTAAAAGTCGTTGTGCGTTTTGGTCAAATTTTTGAGACTCATCGTTAACACGACATAAAGTTAGATCGCACAACATGCCACGACTTTCGTTTTCGTACCTTCTTACTTTCAACTCGTAATCTTGAATTCTTTAAATTTTTCACTTTCTTAACTGTCTCTAACAAGGGTGATAATTTAATAAATGACTTGCATATCATTATAATATAATATTAAAAATATTCATGTATTATACGGTACGTAGATTTTAAATAAAAATCGGTTATCCTTACTTATTAAAGACGGCTACGTTTTTTTGTCTGGTTGAGTGTTTAAGAACTTCTAACTAGAGACCCGCTGAATCGATTTAAATATTTTTTTTTAATCACAGATATTATATTCGTTTTTTAAGGTTTTGTGTAAATTTTTTGGTAATACAATGATGGATTTATGATGATAATAATGAATGAAAAACCACATAAATAACAGTTCATACTCTTGGAATACTTGTATGTAAGCCATTACATATTTAAGAGATAGGTGTTTATTAGGTTATTTAGCATTTCTTATCATTTTATAAAATTATATTTTGGTAAACTTATAGTTGATCTAATTTTATAATGGCTTTAAAAGTTAATGTACATATGTACATGTGAAAAAAAGTCAATGTGTTGCTTCCGGTGCTTGGGCCTGGGTCACACTCGCTCAGTTTGTCCTTCGAGGATAGACGGGGGAGGCCAATGCTGTAGGTGTAGGGAACAAGGGCATAAGGCTTTTTTTGATTGTAGGGCTGAGGCGGGAGGTAACATTCCTCATCAAAAGGGTAGTATGATGTGCAGGTCGTCATTCAGGTCTAATAGGGCAAGAGTGGCTGGGTGTATAGGTATGGTGGGGTCTGAACTCTATCGCATTGCCAAACTAAGGTGGAAGTGCCAGTGCCTAGACCTTCCATTACATTGGGAAGGCTGCTTTGAGGTGGCCTGGTTTGGCAAGGGTGACATTCTCCGCGGGTAGGCGCCTGGACGGGACGAAACTTAGATAGATTGCATATAGAGTGAGAATATAGGCTGTCTATTAGAATATAGTTAGTTAAAATTCACGCGATCGAAGTCGCGGCCACAGCTAGTAAGATATATTTCTCTTTTAATTAATAATTATATGATCATCTAAGTTTTTTACATGTAATTTAATTATTTTTAGTTTTAATCTGAAGTAAAAAAAAAATGAAAATGTAAAATATTTGAGTGCAAAAATAAGAATGGGATTGTTCTCCTTGAATATCACTTTATCATAGATATCAAAATATATCCAACACTAAAATCAGTCCGAGCTTTTCGGTGAAGGAAAACTTCGTGAGAAAAACATAGCTTGTTGGTAGGTCATTTTTTAACAATACCCGCCTGGGTTAGCCACCACCCTCAAGTTACAAAAACGTGTCGCCAAATCCCAACAGGTGTGTTCCGGCAGCATCGCTTGAGAACCAGTACATCTAGGCTTATTGTGTTTCTAATCCTGGACCACATTGTCACTTAAGATCAGGTGAGCTTGTGGTCAAAGCACTTAGCGTGTAAAAAAATGTTTTAAATGTAAATAGAAACGATTAAAGACTCCATAATTACTAAAATCTTTTTTATTACTTCTAATCTTCTACGTCTAATTGTTTTAACTATTGTTATGTCTGTTGTATGAAAGATTCTTTTTTAAATTGTACGTGTTCAGCGTTTTGACTTTTATAAAACATGTCGATGAAGCAATGACGGCGCTGTAGGTAGTGCGGTCGAATTTCGCGTTGATGGATTCAGGTACGAACCCGCCTATTCCACTCTGTAATGAGCCTAAGCTTTCCTATTACATGGTGAGCTAAAACTCTAAATTCTGAAAATCTGTAATCATGGTTTCGCGTGTTTACTAAATTGGGCATATAGTTACTTAAGGTGAGATTGTGGTGTTAATATATATATATATAAAAAGCTTGTATCAGTTTTAGTTTATACGTAAGATGTATTCTTATATTTTAAAACATTATCTAATTATATATTCCAATTCAACATTTAAACACAATTATTTACTTATAATAAATAAAATTGAAGAGTTTATTTGTAAAAAAAAATTTTGTTTTTACAAAATACATATTAATGTATGAAATCTTCAGGCCGGCATGACAGGGATGACTGACGATGGATAACCGGTCGGTCGCCAGTCGCCACTGTCTGTCAGTTTGTTCTGGTTATTCTCCGGAACTGCTGAACTGATTTTGATAGGACTTTTTTTTTGGTGGATAGCTAAAGTTAATCCGCCTAACATTGGCTAGTTTTATACATTTTTGAAAATAATTAGAGTTCCTTTCAAAAAAAAATTGTGTAGAAAATACGATTCAGAGGACTGCACTATCAAAATATTACTTTCCGATGATTATTTAAAAACTATTTTATGCACTGAAGGATAAATGAAACGCGGGCGGAGACGCGGGCACACAGCTATTTGGTTAATTTTAAAACAATTTATTAAAGTATAGTTTTTGTAGTAAAGAATTATAGTACGAGGCATTGTGTGAAACACTAATATAGTAATAGCAGAAAACACAATACAAATTTCACATAAATTAAAACGAAAGTTAATTTACCATTTCACCATAACACACTTATAACAATGGCGCGAAAGATATTAACGATAATTCATCCCATTGTCTCAACGTGAAGAATTACATCAATTATAAATAATATTGAATGAATATAAGGTAACGTAATAGTTGTTTGCCTGTCTTTTTGTTCTGGCTAATCTCTGGAACGACCGAACGGATTTTGACGGGGCTTTTAAAAACTGAAGTTTTAAGGCCTAACTTAGGCCACATTTTTTATTTTAAATATTTTGGGTTCCGCGTAAATAAAATAAAAACTCATGAAATTACGAAGAAAAAAACACCCCAATGTCAGTTTTACTGGCAAGTGTTTGAATTTGTGAGAAATATCTTTACTTTCTGTTAGTACCAAAAAATAATTTACGGCCTGTACAAAAATGATGTCGATTCTTTTTCAACGATCATTCAATTAATAATCGTACGGAATAGAAATTGTGCTACGCGAGCGGAACCGCGGGAACAGCTATTTTATAATATATGTGAGAATAAAATAATAGCATTTAGATTTTATTCAGATCAACTTAACCTAACAATGATACACAAAGAATATTCTAAAACAAATATAAAATTAATTCTATCCTAATATTCTTTTTTCATTTTCTGTAGATCTGTTTGCTAATCGGCAAAAGCCTTCTCCAACCTTTTCCATTCAGTTCTCTTTTGAACCAGTCTGTTGCACATCACTCCTACCACTTCTCTGATATCATCATCCCACCTTTTTTGCGGTCTGCCTCTTTTGCTTTTACCCTCTCTGAGATACGATATTGTCACCTTCTTACTCCATTTGTCATGGCCCCTTATTCTGTGCCCTATATATATATATATATATATATATATATATATATATATATATATATATGTCTTAATGATGATTTTAATATGTTAATGGTAATCGCGGTCCTTGAAAATTATAATATAGTTCGTTTACTTTGTTACGAGGGTCATCAATTTGGGACACTATGACCCTTTCTTTGTTCTATGGCAGAGTCATCTATTAAACTACATGGTAAAATTGGTGAGACATGACGCCAAAACAGAATTAGGATGAAAGCATCAATAATGTTAGGTTGGTAAATAATGGGCAGTCTTTTGGATAGATGTAAGATCCGAAGGTAAAAAATTACACCTGGGAAGCAAAAGCAGACAGGCAGCACGAGATTAAAAAAATATATTTTTAAAGAAAGGTGGAATCGTGGTTTTAAATAGAAGATGTAAACTGATTACATAAAATACTTCACTATATTTCTATGTTATTTTCACATTGCAAGACATGTGTGGAATTAAAATCAATTGATAATTAAACCTATTGTATCTTGCATTAGTGCTATAGTTATTAATTTCTTGAATAGATGGCGTTAAAATCAATATGTCACGTGTGCTCATTTCTCCTTACAAATCGGAAGGCCGTGCCGCGGCCAACTAGTTTCTATAGATTAACTAAATTAATCTAATTATATATAGGTACCTAAGGAATTGTACCGTCTAGGCCTTAGAAAGGTAATTGCAAGAGAAGTCACTTAAACGGTAGAAAGTATATTGATTGTGATAAGTAATAATTTAATAAGAACAATTTAATGTAAGTTCAAATATTTTTTATATTAAGAAACCTAAATGTTAGGTTTTAGTTGTAATGTAAAGTACGTTTGATCAAAGAGTAAAAAAAAAACATGTTCAATGGAAAAATTATTATTGATTATGGTGATTTTTACATTTCGTAATAATTTCTTAAGTCAATATGTTTTTATTAGGTACTGCCATACCTTAAAATAATAATTAATATTATTATTTACTATGGAAAACAGAGCTGTTAAATAACTTAAATTGTAATGTGGGCTAATTATGAAAATTCTGTTCCCGGATACAGTTTTAGTGAGAGTCGGAAGTTTATTATTTTATAATGTTAACTAAAAACAAAAAATGCAAAGTCATCGTATTAAAATTACATAAGCATGACATGTGTTGAAAAAGTTTTAATCCATCCTCGTTTTATGTGCGACTTTATAACAGCGGATATTGTACCCGAATGAAAACATACGTAGGAATAAAATTACAAACACATTGGACCAGTCGCTCTCATTTGGACAGTTTAATTTGACTTTTTATGCCAAGGACTATTTAATTGAAGATATAAATTCAAATGCCAAAGACAGATTTGTCTTAGGTGAATTATTAGTTATGTGTATTCTCAGACCGATGTTTCTTTCTTACCAACAATTATAATTTACATAAATTTTACAATTTCTTTAGTTAACTCTTTTGGAAATTAAGAAATCTGAGTACATAAAAATAACCTAGATTTCGCGTACATAAATTTACAAATGTTGCGATATTTTGAAATATATTATTTTGAAAATAAAAATAGTAACGAAATGTTTAATCAAAATAAACAAACTACCTGAAATCATAATTTTATGTGCTGATAAACCAATGGTAGTATTTTTGGATCCTGTATCATTAGTTTGAATACAAGTTTCCCATTTTATAATGAGCATAAACTTTTTTATAATATTAACCTAGATACTTAAAGATCTAAACATGTGTTTAATCTGGCAGTCTATCTAATAGTGGTAGTACCACTTGAGAGCCAGTTTCTCTATATTGTAAGGGGCATTTATCATCCTGGACTACATCCTCAAAAGTTTTTTTTACACAGTATAGGCTCAGTGCTTTGACTACAATGACATCTGATGTTAAATGACGATGTGGTCTAGTATGGTAAACACACTAAGCTTAGAGGTACTGGTTCTTAAGTGCAGCTGCCGCAACACACCTATTGGTATTTGGCGAAAGGATTTCCAAACTTGAGGGAGGTATTATTAAAAAATAGCCTACCACCATGCTATGTTTTCCTTCACCGAAAGCTTAGGGTGATTTTAGAGTTGGATAGATCCGCTCGAACCCGCTTCCATTGACGCTAATACGGCCGCACTATCCACTGCGCCATCATCGCAGTTGATATTGTGTTCAAAGTGACCGAATCTGTACTTTAATATACATATTTGTCTTCAATTTTCGGCTTCCTTACTTGATTACTAGGAACTGAGAAAAGTAACTTCGAAGTTGTAGATATATATAAATATATTGTACATTGAAATATAGATTACGAACCGTAGAACCGTTGCCCAATGAGGCTAAAGTGTTCTCGAATAGCGATTACGTACCCGAAGACGCAGCTTGAGCAGGCTCCCAACAGTGTGACCCGAAGACTTGGTGAAAGTTGCGGATGGTGCAGGATCGGTCGCTGTAAAGTTCTATGTGGATCTTTGGGGAGGTCTATGTCCAGCAGATAGCAATGACCTCGAAATGACGAGGTTATGAAAACTTAACCATCGTTATGTATTCACAGTAAGTAAATCAACATGTCAGCCAACAAGCTTGATGCTATTTACCTCCATATCTTTCCATTGACACAGGTGGCACTCAAAATCATTTACATCGTGATCGCTTTCACGAATTACCCACGCTTGACGTGTTTTTTTTTTTAACGTGAAAATAATAACAACGATGAGCATGAAGGTCAGTTTGTAGATCGTTATGTGAGATAACATTAACTTTTTATTAAGTAGTTATATAAAATAGTTAACGAGATAAGAAAAAGAATATGTATTTATAAAAAACCTAAATGAAATTCGGCTTGTTAATTAAATAAATTTCTATTTTGGTCGGTTTATATTATACTGTATGGAATGGTGACACATTATAGAATTCACTGTGTATGTGTTAATTTGTTTTTGCTACGTTTTCAGAAACAATCTAAAGTAAAAAATATATGCAAAGAAATATTGTGCTAAAAGTTTTAAAAACGTGTCCATACATTATTTGTCAGTAAAGTTAATGGCAACCATATTACCTAATTAATCTGTTATTACAATAGTTACAAAATTTTATGACATATGTTTTTTTAATGCTGTGTAGGTTTAGCGTTTGATTGCAATCTCAATTGATGATACGTGAAGATAAAATCCCAAAGCACATTACCGATTTACCGGACAACGAGTTCAAGCACTATATCAAGAATCTTTTAATTTGCAAAAGTTATTACAGGGTGGATCATTATGTGAACGATGGTGATGCCTGGAAGTGACAGCTTTCTCTGCACATCTACTAATAAATTATGTAACTATTAGTTCTAAAGTTCAAAAAAAAAACACGCTGAAAATACCGGTAGTAGTATTTTAACGTTCATAAGCGCCTTATCAGGGCCTAAATTGAACAAGGTATTTGTGAATTATTATTATTTTTTTAATAAAATTGTAAAGGTAAACATAGTTCTCAATAGAAAATATCCTAATACCGTGATTTCGTCATAACGATTTCCTTTATAGAATGCCTTCGGGAGTTCGATTGAGGTCAAAGCAAAAACAGCGGCTAAAATGCTGGTAATCCTTTTTAACGTCAGACGGTATTTCACACCTAATCAACTTCTCAGCCTATATCGAGCGCGAGTAGGATTATGTGTGTGATACTGTAGCCACCTCTGGTATGGATCAGCTAAATGTAGCTGGTTGTATTGGACTCAATCAAGCGTCACGCCCGTCGGTTAATTGGCGAACAAGCAATGAAAAAGGCTTGATGCTCACTCTTGAGCATCGGCGTAGGGTGGCTTGCCTCTCAATGTTTTAAAGAATACATTTTGGAGAGTGTGCCCAGGAACTGCACGATATGATTCTACCAATTCCATTCTATCTCAGGACGACTAGACTCCGCGAGGGTTTTCACCCGTACATAGATGATATTCCCCCGATCCGCACAAAGCCTTTTACAGCTCCTTTCATAATGTATACTGCAAGGGAGTGTAATTCACTAATGGCCTCTGTCTTTCCTTTATCCTACAATCTGGGAGTCTTTAAACAGAGAGTGAACAGGTACTTTGCTGAGTAAGCGCGTTCTATCATAGACCACATCGTCACCTACCATTAGGTGAGATTGTGGTCAAGCGCTTACATGTTCGATATAAAAAAAGGTCCAGGCTCATTTCATCATCATAAGCCAAAAGACGTTCACTACTGAGCATAGAGCTCTCCCAAAGATCGCCACAAGACTATAAGAAAGAATTCGATCCCATGCTGAGCAAAGCGGTTTTTGACCATACTATCCATAGCGCCATTATTACTTTAATAAAATATTCACGTCAGAAATTTGACAATGTTGATGAAACAGAGTGCCGTTGTTTTAAAAACTTTATCGTTGGTATTGATTGAATAATCTTAGTTGATAATATGACCGATTCTTCTTCTTTTTTTTTAGATAATGGCAATCTGTGTACACACAATTTGTGCCAGTATCATGTGAGAAAGATGTATTATCAATCTTGTATCACCGTTTTCATTGAGCTTTATTGGCACCTCAGAATAAATTTTACGAGTTATTTTTTATAATTTACTTAACTTGTAAACAATAATCAAACTATATCACACAAAACACGACCAAGTTTACATGATATAGAGTCAAATACACAATTTAATGAATTAAAGAAAGCAACTGCTACACGACAGACTGCGATTCTGCCAAAAACTATATGACCGATTAAATGATAATAGACACGATTAGAATTATATAATTAGTTTTATGTTAATTAGGCATATGTAAAAAAGAGATCGTGACATTAACTGCTAGTCAACCAATTTTTTTTCTGTTTAGTTGCTATAGATCTGTCTTAGTGTTATCAATAAAAAAAATCGGAACTAGTTTTTTTATGTTCAGTCGTTATTATGCTCTAATTTTTAGATATTAAAAAAATGTAATATTTTTTCTATAAAATTAAAATAAGATGTATAAAATTATCTGTAAAAATATATATTTATTATTAGTTCTATTTATCTTTTAATTAATTACAATTTAAATTTACATTAGTATAAGATACATTTTACATATATTTATTTGGCGGCATTTTTTTTATCTGTATAATTTATAATGAATATTAATTTTATGTAGTTACATTAATAAAACAAATTTGTAATGAGTTAATTGTGTAATAATAATTATTCGTTATCAACTAATACACGCAAATTTATATTGGATACTAGTTATGCATCACAGTTTGATCCGCATGGTAACCATTTTTACAAGTTTAGTTTATTTAGTTACGTCATTAGCATTGGTCAAATCTTGTAACTGAGCTTTCAAAAATACTCCCAACCGATCGACCTGAATCATACACTTTTAACTTACATGATAGTTGTATGCTAAATTAAATTGCTTTTGGTTCCATTTATTTCTTTTTTAGGAAGAGGCAAAGGTACCAGACCGTGCAGCCAAGTTTGACGTTAGGAAACCTACTCAGAACTCATAGGATATGATTTATAAACCTGGTTCTCAGAATTCACGCTTCGTTTCATTATTTCAAATTCACTTCATTTGTAATAAAAAAATAAAATGTAAAAATAAAGCGTAAAATGCCACCAGAACTACTGTCAAATACTGCACGTTTATGAATTGAAAATAGGGGCAAATACATGATAATCCGAAATCGCGTCCAGAACACTTAAGGTTTTTTTATTCCAAATCTAATATGGCGGCTCACAATGATGGCGGTACAGTTATTTTTTATGGATCCCTATGATACGGGTATCAAATGTACACTACAGTAAATTCAATATGGCGAACGAAATGATTAATTAAGGAGTAATTGTTTTTAAAAACAAGCTTCAATGCTACTACTTTGTTTACGTTCAGAAGGTAAAAGAACCAATTGTTTAAAAAGTATAGCTGAAAAATATAGATCGAAATCTACGCAGTATTTTTTATAACGTTTTATATATAGATTTTAATTAATTTTACAGTATAGTAAAGATCACTTTTTTAAATTCATTTTTATTACCAATTAGACGTTCAAAAAAATTCACAACATTATAACAATAAATTAAGGCACTTTAGTTGTCTTTTTAATAATTTCACCACATATTTAGATTTTGATCAATTTTTTCGTTTTCAGTTTTATTTTAAAACTATTTTTGTAGCCGCGGCTGCATTCGCGTTTCATATATTCTTCACTGCGTTTTATTTTTTATACAGAACCCTAATTTATTTTTATAACAGTACTAAGATAAACTAAGAATATTTCTCATAAATTCAAGTACTTACCCGTTAAACTGTGCATTGAATAGAATTTTTATTATTTTTTTAGGAGTTTTATTTTTTTTACATGAAACGTTAATTATTTTCGAAAACGAAAAGTACCCTTAGTTTTCCGGAGTAACTTCAGCTATCTACCAAAAAAGTCCCACTAAAATCCGTCCAGCCGTTCCAGAGATTACCCGGAACAAAGAGACGGACAGACAGACATAAATTTTTAAAATTGTATTTTTAGTATAAGCATCGTATAAACATTCATATCTATTTTGTAAAAAAAAAATATTGACATTACAAACAGACACTTTAATTTTATTCATTAGTATAGATAATAAACAACGTAGAAGAAATCATTGAGGCAGCTTCTATTATATATAATTTAAAAGATGTAGATTTGTAGAATATAGTAATATTTACGAACGAATCCACGTGAAAACGGTAGTAGGTATATCAAAAAAATTCAACGAACCGTTTAACATTAAAAGTCAATAAAATTTGCGAACACTGTCGAAAGTCGATTGATAGGATAATACCATGATATGTATTCGAACTACGGCTTTCATGGAAAACGTGATGGACGAGACTAGTGACGAAATGAACTGTGGTATTTGGGGCTTCCGGGTTTTGGAGCTATCCATAAATATGTCACGATAACATAATGTCATATAGCAATTATCTATTATGGGTCTTTTTATATGCAATCGAAAGTTATTAACTTCAAATTAGAGTGTAAGAATAATATATATTTAATAAAGTATATTTACTTATCTGTCTGTCCGTTAGTTGATTCGTATTCTGAGTATTGGTAACGCGTTATGGCGTCTAGGCTGGCGTGTTGCTCGTGTTTGTATAATATAGATTTAGGCTGGCATGATTATGACGACTATGAATAAATTATATTCACCAATCGTTTTTTTTATTTAATACTAGCTGTGTGCCCGCGGCTGCGCCCTCGTTTTGTATGTTCTTCACTGCGTTTTAATTTTTTTATACGAAACCTTAATATTTTTTTTATAATAGTATTAAGATAAAGTAAAAATGTTTCTCATAAATTCAAGCACTTACCCGTAAAACTGTGCATTAAATCGGATTTTATTCAGTTTTAAGGAATGTTAATTTTTTTACGCGTCACCCCAATTATATTCGTAAATTAAAAGTACCAGCCATTCCGGAGATTACCCGGAACAAACAGACAGACAGACACAAATTTTAAAAATTGTAGTCTTATCTATTTAGTGAAAAAAATTAATTTTGACATTACAAACAGATACTCCAGTTTTATTTATTAGTATAGATTAGCTATTCCCAGTAGTTCGCATATTATATTTTCTGCTGAGCCCAATAATTATTTAACGCATAACAAAGTTTTTATATAATCAATAAAATAGATTGGACCCTACTTGTTTATACAGGACCTAAATTATTTTTGGTACTAACAGAAAACAAAGACATTTCTCACAAATTCAAACACTTACCAGTAAAATTGACCATTGAGTCAGTCGTTTTTTCACAATTCCGTGGGTTTTAATTTTTTATCGCAGAACCCTAATTACTTTTCCAAAATTAAACCTAAAAGTATCTGCTAAAAGAGATACCGTCAAAATTTGTCCAGGCGTTCCGGAGATTGACCGGGGCAAACAGACAAATAGATATAATCGTGTTTTTGTTATAAGTACTTATGTACATGCATACGTATTTAGTAAAAAACACTGTTATTTGGATAATAAAAACGGACATCAAATTTATTATTTATTTCTATAAAATATCATAATATAATGTTTTTGCAGCGTTTTTTTACTCAGTTCATTTTAATAAGGTAGAAAAAAACGAAATAATAATAAAATTAAATTAGTGAAAAAGAAATACCTATGTAGAAAACAAAAAAAATATTTATCGAACGATTCTAACAGTCGTAAACCGGGCATTAAATTTTACGTAAGCATCAATGGAGTGCGGGGAGGGTGGGGGTGTTGTTATGCTTTACTTATTTGCTTATTTTTTATATTTGTGTTCAAAATTAGGTCAACATTTACTAAGGTCAGGGGGCTATTATTATTGTTGATAAGAGGATCAAGAATGACCAAAGTTTTGCTTACTTGCATGGTCCCTAATTGATATCTTCAAAGTGAAGCTGTAAAGGCCATACGGTCAACAGCATTCGCTAGATAGGAAAAGAAATGAGAGCACGTCATATTATTTTTCCGGTTAAAATCACGATATATCAAAATTACATCACTAATATTCCGATACCGATTTTATAGATGAAAGTTTTTACTACTATTGATATATTATATCGACTGTTATTACCGGCTCGATAGATCGCGTGTCGGACGATTCGACACACGCGTACGATCTTGTACTATACCGGAGAGTTAAAACACGTGAGCTTTTTTGGAGGTGGCATCTTGAATTATTTAAATTTTACTTTGCGCGTCGTGAGAGTAAAATTTCAAAGTAAGTATAACGATTTTGAATATTTTGAATTTTAAGCGCATAAATAAGGAAGCAGTGAGAGAGAATGAGATGAAAACAAATTTAAAGCATGCTGTACTTTTTGATTGTATAATAATCGAGATCGAGATGGATAGCTACTGCCATATGTGGGTGGATACACAGGTTTGCACGATGTTGCTGAGCAGTAAAAAATTGCCTCTTTAAAACCAACTGCCAGGCGATATTATATGTATATGACGGCGTGGGCGAATCGGAATCGGCGGTTTCCTAAAAAATTCTCTCGGAACATTTTTCTGTTCAATCGATAAATGATGAGGTATGATTTTTTTTCTATTGAACTGAGAAAAAAATACAAAACTGCGATGTGAAGGATCTTCCTATTAAAATTAAGAGCTCATGCTTGGTGAGAATTTTTTTAAGGTGTCTAGCAACCCAGTTTTTTTTTCCGTGTCACTTGTAAAAAAAAAACGATTTTTTTTGACCCACCCTAGTGTATATGTAAAACTAATGGAAGTGTGTGAATTGTATTGTTTTATTAATTTAATGTATTTTTAAGCGTAATAAAAAAAAGTATTCTGCACTTCTTCTCTATATATAAACTATAAGCGTGCGAAATTTCATACTCCTGCGTCCGCGAAATTTTCGTAAAAAGGGGTACAAAGTTTTTGCTTCACGTATTAATATTATGATTTACAAAAATACACCACATCCATTTAAACCGTTAGTTAAATAGTATGAATATAAATGAATTGTTACAATGTCATAATAAAATGTAATTGTACATGATTATTTGTAAACAACTCATACTTGTTTAATTTATCATAGATTTGATATTAATGAGCAGACACCTAGAAAGATTCACATTGATTTTTGTCTTTGCATTAATTTTTAAGTCCATTCATTACGTTTGTTTTTTATATAGGCCTTTAATTACAAAAAATAAAGGCCTTCTTATATAAATACTTATTGCAGTGTAATTTATTTTTTAATAAATAAGTGACTACATATATTTATTACTAGCTGTGTGCCCGCGGCTCCGTCCGCGCTTCATATATTCTTCACTGCGTAATATGATTTTAAATAAGCATTAAAATAACGTTTTGATGGTGCTGTCCCTTGAATTTCTTCAGTTTTAATTTTTTTACAAGGAACCCTAATTGTTTTCGAAAATTAAAGTAGCCTGGACTTGCGCGAAGTAAGAACGTAGTTGAACGATTCTCGGCGGGGAAAAACTGATAGATTCGCGTTACCAATGATATGACGACAGCCGTCAATTTGCTACAGTATGTCAAGTATATGATGACGTTTAAGTGCTGACGCTCAGAGATAAATAATAAAATTTATAACCACGCAGCCGTTTCACTGGATGGAAATGCAGCCAGATTTGTTTTGCGAAGCTCTAAAGTTACAAATATAAATAAAAAAAACATCCTAGGTAATATTTATGAGGCAGTTAATTAAAAGAGATTCCTTAAGAGATTAAAAGAGAAAATACTGAAGTTAATAGCAATCCATATAAACTCTGCTTAAAAACTAACACATTGCTCAATGCAGAGCAGTCGAAATTGACGTTTACATCAGGAAATTTGTCGTTCAACATATTTTATATCGCATATAAAGTATTAAACGCTGTTCGTTCGACTGGCGGCACACGATTCGATACACTATCACAAAATAGGCAGTTCGAAACATGTGTTTAATAAAAATAATTCGTCTGTAGAAATCCACAGTCTTACATGAAACATAACTGAACAACAAAATGCGTGATATTCGCTTGCACAATTATAATTATAGATGAGTTAAACACACGTGCTTGTTTGTTCTGGGAAGTTACAGTTTTTCCGTATTTAATAATATTTCCGATGTAATTTATTTGCTCGATATATGTATGTAACGTTATTTGATTATACACATATTTTTATCATGCGATATTAAATACAGAAAAAACGCAACGTAAGCCTGAATAAGCAACCGCTTTTACTTGTTATAAGTAATACTATTTGTGTGACAGCGGCTGCGCTCGCGTTTCATGTGTTCTTCACTGCGTTTTAATTTTTTTCGAACCCTAATTATTTTAGAAAAACAAAAGTACCCGAAGTTACGTGAAGTAACTTCAGTAATCTAATGAAAAAAGTCCAGTCAAATCTGTCCAACCGTTCCGGAGATTACCCAGAACGAAAAGATAGACAGAAAATAAAATTCGGTATGGGTATCGTATATACATTCATAACTATTTAGTAAGAAAGTTGTTATTTTGACATTACAAACAGACTCTTTCATTTTATTTATTGGTACAGATTTGTAGTAGGTAGCTCCAATTCTTACATACAATCTCAGACACCAATTGGTAACTTAAACTTAATATTGTTTAAAAAAATTCCTTGTTTTTAAATTTAAAACAACAGTAGGCATAGGTAAATTTAATAAAGTCAGACGTAAGTTAAAGAATTTTGAAGCGGTGATGGTGCAGTGGGTTGTATATTCAGATTCCGCGTAAATCGACGCGGGGTCGATCCCACCAATCCTACTCTAAAATCGGCCCGAGCTTTCCGTGAAGGAAAACATTGTGAGGAAACCATAGCATGGTGGTAGGGCATTTTTTAATGATGCCCGCCTCGGTTGCTACCACCCTCAAGTTTGAAAACCTTTTTTTTTTTTTTTTCGAGGGGAATGCATTTACGCACTAGCCGTCCAGCCAGATCTGATAGGGACCCCCCCTTCCCAGATCTGGTTGAAACGAAACGAAGATGTGTGACAGTCTCTCGCGCGAAAGCGCGAGAGGCTGTCACACAGGATTAGTGTGGGACTCGCAGCGATAAGCGCCGTTGGTCACTACCCACTAAACCCCCCGGTACCTCCCGCCACCTAGTTGGAGCAAACACGGGATCGAACTAAGCATTCACCGCGAGTGCTCCAGTGGCCGCCAAGAGATCACAAACCTAATCACGTCTGGGAGCGGGTAGAGAGTGTCCCTCTCACCCCTACTCCCTGAGAACCCTCAACCCCGAAGTTTGAAAACCTGTCACCAAATACCAATAGGTGTGTTCCGGCAGCAACACTTGAGAACCAGTACCTAGGTTTAGTGTTAATATTTTCGGGTCTAGAAGGCGCACTTACTTGTTTTTATTTTATCGACGTTTCGACCTGGTTACACAGGCCGTGGTCACGAGACGACTGAGGTCTTGCGGTGTCTTCGTCAACGGGGCAATTCTTGGAGACTACCCTTGTTTGTTTATGGTCATTAATTATATTTCGGCACACTTTCCGGCAGCAACACTTGAGAACCAGTACCTAGGTTTAGTGTTAATATTTTCGGGTCTAGAAGGCGCACTTACTTGTTTTTTTGTTTTATCGACGTTTCGACCTGGTTACACAGGCCGTGGTCACGAGACGACTGAGGTCTTGCGGTGTCTTCGTCAACGGGGCAATTCTTGGAGACTACCCTTGTTTGTTTATGGTCATTAATTATATTTCGGCACACTTTCCGGCAGCAACACTTGAGAACCAGTACCTAGGTTTAGTGTTAATATTTTCGGGTCTAGAAGGCGCACTTACTTGTTTTTATTTTATCGACGTTTCGACCTGGTTACACAGGCCGTGGTCACGAGACGACTGAGGTCTTGCGGTGTCTTCGTCAACGGGGCAATTCTTGGAGACTACCCTTGTTTGTTTATGGTCATTAATTATATTTCGGCACACTTTCCGGCAGCAACACTTGAGAACCAGTACCTAGGTTTAGTGTTAATATTTTCGGGTCTAGAAGGCGCACTTACTTGTTTTTATTTTATCGACGTTTCGACCTGGTTACACAGGCCGTGGTCACGAGACGACTGAGGTCTTGCGGTGTCTTCGTCAACGGGGCAATTCTTGGAGACTACCCTTGTTTGTTTATGGTCATTAATTATATTTCGGCACACTACACTCACTATATGCACTTTAAAATCTGTCGATCGCCTGCGAGGTATTAGTTTTTCAATCTACGGATTCCGTGTCGAAGATAGTTTTAATCCGTCTTCTCGATTGAAATATTTGTTTTTTTTTTTTTCAATTTCAATCGTTTCTCTAACTATTTTAGGATAATATAAACGATCTGTAGAGAGGATTTTTGGCTGTAGATGTTTTGAGATGGCTGACTTCTGTGTTTGTTGGTTTTTGACTGCAACTATGCAAGAAAATAAAAACAAGTAAGTATGCGTTCTAGACTCGAAAATATTAATAAAATATTAGCATAAAACGCGAAAGTTTAAAAAATGTTATAGGTTTAGTATGTTTACCATCCTTGGCCACATTATTCTATAACTAAGGAAAAAATTTAAAATCGGTTCATTTTTGGAGGAGGGAACAGGGTACTACGGAGTGATGTTTTCGTCTATTTTGCATAAGGTAAAATCAGCCCAAGCTGCAGTGGTCACTTACATGTTTTATAAATTCTTTCTTTGAGGCGCAACGCGATAGCAATATATTTCTGAAATACCTACTTTATAATTTGGCATATCCTCTTAAGTGCATACATTATTGAAAAATTCTACTTTCGTTACGTTATTTATATGTGTGTTAGGTTAAGAAGTTTGCCGAATACTGTCCGAATATTATACAAGACATAAATCAAAATTACAATCACGCTATCCTAAAATTATAAATTCAAAAAAAAATTATAATTCCGGTCGACACAGACGTGTTTTGTCTTATGTTATGTAATTTAGAAACTCATCATAAATATTAATTTGCGTAGAAAATGGCCATTGAACAGTATCATTCAGATTCTGTGCGACCAATCAAATACCTCATGGCGTACTTCATGCAAGTACGCGACCGTTTATCGACTTATAAATGTATAGAGACGGCCATACAGTTACAATTGTAATATCTACTAGCTGTGCGCCCACGGCTGCGAACGCGTTTTATATGTTCTTTATTGCGTTTTTTTTACACGGAACACTAATTATTTTCTTTAAAAAAATTTAGTACTAAGATGAAGTAAATATATTTCTCATAAATTCAAGCACTTGCCCGTAAAACTGTGCATTGAATCGGATTTTATTAAATTTTTATGTGTTTTTTTTTTACGTGGAACCCTAATTTTCCGAAATTAAAGGTTATATTACTATAGCTTAAATTCACTTTAATTTTATTTTATTTTACTGTGTTAATCATAGGGGTGGGGTGCTCCTAAGCAAAGTTAAAATCATATACTTTTCGTTTCTAATTTAAATTTATGTCAATGGTTATCAAAGTTTAAAATAAGCTGAAGTAATACTCGTAGAGCCCTTTTTGCGTCAATGAAAATAAAAACGATGCGATATTTTTTGCACTGTTATTCGGGTTCATATAATATTCTTAAGTGCCGCCTCTGTCCTTTTGCGTAGCCGTGTAACCGCACCGACGCATGCGTGCGCGCACATTTCGGCGGGAACCCATACCAGGCGGTGGGGGGACGCAAAATAAAACCGCTTTACCACACTCCCATCACCACATTTCACTTATCATCGTCGAGGAGGAGTGTCACAGGATCTGCTGAACATGAAGGCCATTCTCTTGATATCAGTGTGTTTAGCAGTCGCGAGCTGCAAGCCGGCTAGTGGAGACGATGACGTCGTCACGTCAGTCCTCGGAGCTGTCAAGGGTTGCTCCGATGACAACGTTTTCCTTGTGCCTAAAGGTGTGTTGTGACAGTGCTTCCTATTGTGTTCATATTTTCAAAGACTATATCTTTCAACATACTTGCCACATATATCTAAAAAAGCTAAATTCTATTTGACTTACTATAATCTTCAATCAAAAGATTAAAGTTAGTCAAAAAAAATTAAATTCACAAAATTATAGTGCACGCAAAAATTTTGCGAAATAATTTCACAGATATCTTAAACCAGAATAATAAACGAAAAATAAACATCAATCAATACTTAAAACTTAAGTTAATTTTTTTTAAATAACAACTTAAAATCTTATAATTTCTTTAACAGGAAAAAGCACTCAGATACGTTGAAAAACATCGCCAGTTCCAAGGAAGTCAGTATCACTGATGGTGTAAGCTTAGTAGGACCTGGATCACCACGTTCCGCAAGGTCCTTCGAACCACTGTCAGAAGAACCCAGGGCTAGGGAGAACCAAGTAGAGACAAGACTGCTGGACGCGGCCGCTGAGTTTTTAGAGAACCATGTCATCCAACTGCGCGTTCCCAAGAGCACAGTCGATGATGTCAAGAGATCGCTGGAAGAAGGTCAGTATCTAATTCATTTCAACATTCAGTAACAATTTTTTAATCTTCTGTTACTAATACGTTTCATACTAATCTAAAATTTTACACTAAATTTACAATGTTCTGTTTAAAAGTTGTTATTTTTAAAAATCGCATTAGACAAAGAAAATTAGTAAAATTAATTTTACATGCTAATTACTTATAAATATTTAAAAAAAAATGCATTCAATAAATTGAATACGTTCAGATTGATCTGTAAAATTAAACGCGCAAAATTTAAAAAGCACACGTTAAAATATGTGATTTAATATTACAATACTATCTCCAATCAACTGCTAAACAGTCAAAGTTAGCACTCATCATGTAATATTTACAAACGGATAATATAATATTTGAAAGCTCATCGGTCATCAGAATTGTAATCACAAAACCTGTATCGAAACAAGTGCATGATTACGTTTGCAACGATTAAGCTATAGGATTAAATTACAACCCAAAACAAGTGAAAGTCTGGGAGCTTTTATCATGCAGAGAGACTCTCATAAATACAACTGCCAGTTGTTAACCTTAGGGCATGTAAAAAGAACTAATCGCCTTCCGTGAGAGAAGCCGATTCAAAAGTGGCACCTTAGTATTAAGAATTATTATTAAATCTATGCGCGTCCATTCCAGCTTCAATGATTTGTGTTACGTGCATTATTACATCATTATCTACGTGTTATTTTTTTTTAGCTTCGACTCGAACATAATTTCTACGTTTACAGTTAGTTGCACATTAGTATGAAAAATTAATTACTTTGTAGTTGCAAACGTAAGTAGTGATCTAATAAATAATTATGCTTACTCATAGGCTTTATAAAGCATAGTTGAACTAATAATAACAGTGATTTAACTCCACAAGTGAAAATTAAAATTTTTGCACTCAGAATGGTATCTAAAGTTGGTATAAACTTTTAAATATAATGAAATGTATTTCCAATGACTACATAATTTTTAAAATGTAGCAATATATAGATTAGACGTAAAAGTTCTATCTAAAAGAATATTACTAAAAAACCTACTTAGTTACCGAGTAAAAATATGTATAAAAATCTTATATTTACAGAGTGCGTTAAATTTAGCGTCAAATATCCATAAAAATAACAATTTACTAATGATACTATGAAATGAAATTAAACCGCGAAACGACCCGTTACGAATTATACTGTACGCTCAATAATACAGTGTTTGTTTATTCTGTTAGTTATAGCCAATTTTGAAATCGCACGTTATTTAAATAGCTAGTTTATTTTAGCTAACACTAGCTGTGTGCCCGCGGCTCGCGTTTCATTTATTCTTCACTGCGTACCTAAAAAACAAAGGAATGAAGAAAAATGGGTCTTTTGTTTTTATTAGTGGAAAGAATGTACCTACACAAGAGTAAATTGAAAAATGAGAAAGGCTCGATGGAATAAAAAAATAAATGTTTTGAGGTGATGATGCGTCAAAAGAGCCCTATTTTCCTTATATATAGAGGATAACTTTATAAAGTTCACGAAACAATCTAAATTTCTTTTCATATTAAGGTGAAAATATACACATATATATGAATAACCATGAGTTAAATTAATTACGTGATATTAGTAAAAGGTTATTATATAAAGCAGCAAACGAGATATATATTTTTCGCGGTCATAACGCTCACGGCAAATTATAAATTAAAAACTCAACCGGTGTGACAAGCCGCGTAACAATTTTTAATATAGAAAGTTTCCAGTCATGATGATTTAAACAAAAAAAAACCACTAAAATGTTTTGTAATATATTTATATATATAATTTAAAACAACAAAAACAACAACAACAACGGAACGTAAAATATAGTCAAGATTTATAAAGTAACAAAAAGGAAATTCTATTCAAGGAAACGATGGACGTTGAGTTTGTATGAAACAAGATGTAACCATAAGTAGAGGAGACACTAGAAATCTTAAAGGCGAACAGGTTCCGAGAGTTTCACCAGCCAACCCATTAACAAGGTTGATCATTGTGGAAAGCGGACGAGCTGTGGCTAGTTTTTTTTCACTAGATTCCCATAACATAGACGTAACTAGTTTATCACTTGTCATAATATGGTAGTTCCGTTTTGCCGCCGATCAAAATCTATCGAGGACGTGAACTCGCTCAAGGCGTTTACGAAACATAGACTTAGTAGGATCTGAGAGCTTTCAAAATAGTTCTAACGTCCGGTAATCGAAACACTTTCTAGATGAATGTATGTAGCTCTTATGCAAAACGAACGTAACATGGTGAATTTCAATGTGAGTGACACTTGCGACTTAGTAGCGCAATGAATTTCAATGAATACATAAATTGTTGTTATGCCTACTGATGTGATTCTTTAGATGGTAATAATCTAGGTGCACTTTCATTCTATTTTACTTAATGTACACACATTAATTACACAATTACCCATAAAAATAAGACAATACGAAGACAATAGGAACACAATAGAAAGCTGGCGTAAACGCCAGGTATGTGCTCAAGGGGTTAATAATTCTAAACGCATTTACTATTTCTAACGTAGTAAGTAGGTACTCCCAAATAGATTCAGTTATTTATTTCATTAGTAAATCCAACAACATCTATACTCATAAAATAAATTGAAGTGTCTGTTTGTAGTGTCAAAAACTTTTTTTTTTACTTATATATATGAACGTATATACGTTACCTATACCAAAAATTGAATATTCACAATTTTTGTTTATCTTTTTGTAACGGGTAATCCCCGGAACGGCTAGACGGATTTTGACGGGACTTTTTTTGTTAAATAGCTAAATTTACTCTGGGTAACTCAGGGTACCTTTAGTTTTCGTAAATAATTAGGATCCCGCATAAAAAAATAATTAAATCCGATTCAATGCACAGTTTTACGGGCAAGTGCTTAAATTTATGAGAAATATTTTTACTGTATTCTTAGCACTAATTTTTTTTTAGAATAATAAATAGGGTCCCCTATATTTTTTATAGCAATTAAAAGACAGTGGAGAATATATTAAACGCAGGCGCAGCCGCGTGCGCACAGCTAGTTATACCTAAAACTTTCAAAAACAAAAGATATGGTTTACAAGCTATAGTTTTAGTAACGTGATTTATTTATTATAAATTAATTTTCTAGATGTGTATGCCACTTATAGGAGTATGCAATTTTTCTAATTCCTCTGTAAATAAAAATCAAAATAATTGTACAAAAGTAAATGATAAAACAAGACCTAATTATAAATAAAAAATAGTTTTTGTAGAGAAAAAACAATGAAAAATTCAACTGCTTTCTGTCAACCATCTTAATAATGCATCATAGGATATGTCTCTGAACAATGAAATATATTAATATTTTCACTTTTAATTGTCATCGAAGTTTAAGAGTGTCGACAACTCTTGCTTAATTAAACTTTTAACACAAATGTCTGTTTGATTATTGTGTTTGCATAGTTGGTAGATAGAACGTACTGGTTAATGGATATCTCGGTAGTTTAGTCGGAACTGTATTAATAATAATTATTATAGATGTATTCGTATGAATGGGCCTTAAAGATTTTGTTACATTTGTATTAAGTAATTATTAATTATTTCCAGGTCGTGGTAAGAAGAAGAAGCTTAAACAGCTCCTTCCTATCCTTTCGCTCCTGCAACTCAAGATTCAGTCTCTGATCCCTCTCTTCCTTGGAATCATCGCCTTTGCTGCAGTCAAGGGTCTAATGCTTGCGAAGGCTGCGCTTCTCGCCTCCGCTCTGGTACTCCTTAAGAAACTACTGTCCAAGAATGACCATCATGAGAGTTATGAAGTCGTTGCCCACCCACACCACGAGGAGCATTTCAGCCACGGCAGTGGTCACGGCGGTTGGGGTCGATCATCCCAGGATGCTCAGAATTTGGCCTACAGCGCCTACTCTAATTAATACCTAAGATTTTTTATAACATCCGTCTTTAAAAAGGCATATATTCCAAAATCGGTTAGTCTAGTACGGACCTCATATTTACGTTATTAATTTATTATTTAATAATTTATTTAAATTATTCAATGAATCGTATTTTAATTAAGAGCGAACGAGTGTTTCTTGTCTCTATATTTTTTCACGCATCGCCATATTGTTCTCTCTTTACATCACATTGTACCTGTTTTTTTTTAAATCTTTTTTTTTTTGTTTTTTTTTTTTTTGTTTTTCGTATAAGTATTATAATCATTTTTATAGTACAAATTTTTTGAATAGCTTTAATTTTATTATGTACTTATTTTAATTAAGTATAATGTGTTCACCTTCATCTAGTCTATTATTGTTTTTATTTTATGTATTTTTTTTATTATATTTATATAGCTTTTGTAAATATGCTTCATATAAAAATGTATATATGTAAAATATTATTTTTTGCATCTTCTATTTTATTATGAATATTTATATTTTTTATAATACATTATTATTATATTTATGTAGGTATGTATCTATATCAATTTTAGGTGATGCTCCCTTCGTACTATGTACAAGAATCTATAATCTTATTTTCATTTAGTTTACTAAAACTAAAACCACCCAAATTATTACAAATATATCGATAATTTAATTTTCTTGTTTTATTTATTTAATAACATCTCTAATTTATTAAACAAAACAAAAAAATATTACGCTGTTTTTTTAAAAATAATGTTAATATCAATTGATCAAAATAAAGTATAGTAATAATTTAAAATAGGTAAGTAAGGATTTAATTTAAAAAAATACATAAATAAAATGCATAAATTTTCTTTAATCAAATAACACATCTCATCAGTCTAGCGATGATTTTTAATGCCTAATATTAATAAATTACTAAATAATGATTTTATAATTAATTGATAGTATGATTTATTTCTAAAAATAAAGTTTTACACATATAATGTTTCTTTTTTTAAAGTACGATTAGTAGAAGTTATTTTATATATGACCGCTATGACGAATAACCCCAAGGGTAAATCCAAATATTTAATCAATGAACTATAATTTAAATAATTCCTCTATTAATCTGCTTCTGTTTACTTGATTATATCCTTTATTCTAATATCATTAATAATATTGAAATCGATGCCAGCTTACGTATAACAAAGTGGTGTAAATGTACGTCGCTAATTATATTCAATTTTGATTATTTGTTCTCTAAAATCACCTCAGTCCTTTATTTAGCTTATGTGTAATTGTAACAAGTAAAGTTTAGACAGCTATTGCCATTTATAAATCAGTACATTGGTTAACTCTAGCTGGGACCGACTCCAAAATTGTTAATGACTAGCTGTGGAATTCAGGCATCCCGTCACGTCTCGTCATAATCACAATCATAACACTTCGTCCCCAGGTCATCAAAACTAAACAAAACATTTACCATCCAATTATAGTTAGAACAGATGAAATAATATGGTGTTCCACGCCATATATAAATGAAATTAAGTTCACTACTTCCATAAAATGGCTTCTTAATACAACGCCTAAAATGCCTCGAGATTGTGTGAAAATTGAATATCAAAATATTGTTATGTCATATACTGTCTTACATATTTATTATTTGTATATACTATCAGCATGTTTTATATTACATCATTTTATTTAATTACAATTAATCCATCAATTTTTGTTCTCGTTAAGGCTAAAACGCATTTACATGCCAACTCTTTCTTCATACTAAAGTCGCCGCGTGTCATTCATATTACTATAACTTTAAATAGAGCTGATCGATTTTAATGAAATAAAATTTTGATTTTGATGCTACTACAGAGTATGCTTTATTTATTTCTTGAAAAATAGAAAAAGTACCGTGTATACATTCATATATATTTTACTTTAAAAAAACTGTTATTTTGATATTAAAAAACAGGCACTCCACTTTTATTTGTTAATATATTAACGTTTCCCGCCCAACATATCTTAAATAATTTAATCATAGATAAATTAGTATATTTCATTTGTCTTTAATTTGATGTATGTCCCCAAAAATTTAAACAAGTTTGATATATCAAACGGCCGGCATAATTTTAATACTAGAAGTAATCAAAAACTAGTCATCCCTTGCTTTAGGTTTATTAAGACCAATAAAAGATTTTTAGAAAATAGTGTCAGGGTCTACAACATGGTACCAAAGCACATTACCGATTTATCTAACGCTAAGTTTAAGCACTATGTCAAACAGGTTTTGATATCCAATGGTTATTACAGGGTGGATCATTACATAAACGATAGTGATGTCTGGAAGTGACACCTCTCTTTGTGCTTCCGCTAAAACCGTTTATTGTTATTATAAATTGTATTATTTGAATAACTTAAAAAAAATACCAGATCGAGTTTGTTGCCGGCTCTTCTCTTCTTGGTTGTTTTCCGAACCGGTGGTAGTTTTTTGAGGTTCATAAACGCCTTCTCAGGGCCCAAATTGATTAAAGAATTATTTGTTTTGATTTGATTTATTTGTATAAATTATTTATGTATTAAAATATCATCAAATTTTATAAGTATAGTTGAAATATCGATTTTTTTTTTCCGAAGCTAGCTAACGCTGTTGATCGGAAGGGCCTTTACAGCTTTACCGTGACTTTGGGGCGAGTGCTGAGGGCACTCAGCCGCAAAAGGTGACTAGCACAAGTGTTACCAAAATGTCGAATATTTAATATTAAAAACGTATATAAAAGTCGTTCCTATGAATGATAAATACTGACGAATGAGTGTAATAAATGCATATTATATCCTCCAATCAGCACCTCGACGCTTTGTTCATAGTTCTTCTTCTCTTTCTTCTTCTTATATATGGCAATCTGTGCACACACAGTTTGTGCCAATGCCATGTGGGTAAGATGTATTTTCAATCTTGTATCAGCATTACCCAACTCCAGTAAAACGGTGGCCCATCCTGCTCGAACTTTCCATGAAACTTTGTCGGCACCTCAGAATAAATGTTACTCATTATCTTCTATAATAAATTTAACTTGAACACAACAACCAAACTATATCACACAAAACGCCACCAAGATTACATGATATAGTGCTAATTACACAAGTTAAATGAATTAAAGAAAATAACTGCTACATCACAAACTGAGATCCCGCCAAATACTCCATTTTCATAGTTAATACAGCTCCTTAATAACTGTCAAACTACTTACTCAATTTAAGTTGAATTTGACATTGTTTCATTCTGTCAAAGAAATGTTATAGTTCTCTCTTTGTCGAATTACATCAACTTTTTATTTAAATTCAAAGCTAAAAGCTAAAGATTAGTATTATTAAAAGATACATTATTTCCAAACAGAATGAAAGTTAAAATATAATACAATCATTTACTACAATTCAGCCACAATCTATAAAAATAAAATTAAAGTCAATAGACGTTTACAAATTCTGATTGCGCCCGACTTATAAACATACATATTAGGTATTAGGATCACACAAACTGAAGAGACAAAGTGATTCCACGTTAGAAATCGAAAGCGCGTTTGTTCTTCTAACATCATTAATTATTGTTTCTTGAAAAAGGTTTGTTTCACTTTGAATGCGGCCAGCATTTTTTTTTTTTTTTATTATTAACGTGGAGATTCTTCAAACAGATTACGGTGCTTTTTAAAACAATTAATGGGACGATGCCAGGTTTTCCACTGTATAGGAGTGACTGACTAGACTCCACGTGAGTTTCCGACAGCATTCACGTATCTAAGGTATGTGTACGATTTTGTCCAGAAAGGTCTAATAATAATAGTATTGGCAGACACTACCTATATTCCTAGTATATTTAGCATAATGGTAGGCAATGGTAGTCAACTACGATAAAGTCAATCCCTCTCACTTTTAGCAACTTATAATATTCAACCACGTCGTCACTAATCATTTGACGAGAGTGTGGTATGAAACGCTGAGCTTGTACTATTGATAAATAAAATTTGTTCATTATAATAAGATCATCCTTTTTTATATTTGCTCGGTAAAGTGACTTCAGAACACCTAAGTGCAAGTACAGTTCATAAATAACGGTCACCACCGCAATTATATCGATCTGTTAACCTCTTCACGCCTCTAGATCATCACTTGAAATGAACTCTTCACGGAGGCAATTTGATTAGTAAAGGTATCCCAAGAAACTGGGTCAGTTTTTACACCTCACCTGGAAGACACACTGAAAAACGAGACACTATGTGTAGGGTCGGGTTGGTTGTACCACCCTTAATTTGTTTCGAAATTATTTATTTACTCAGATGTAGCGACGTCTATTTAAACTTTAAATACCCCTTTAATCTTGTAAATAATATTTTCAAAATTATATTATGAGCATTCTTGATAATTGATAAATTAACTGAGAAAATTCAAGGTTAGTCTTATTTTGTTGTTTTCTACAATCGACATTAAAAAATTAATAATAAACAAAATGACATTATTAAGAAATAAAATATATTTTTTTTTATAAATTGGTAATAAATAATCAAAAAATCTACTAAAACTTATTCTAAATTACGTACTAAATACAAAATAACAATTTGAAACTCATTAATACTCAGATTGATTATAGCGCCATCTATGACTTGTATATCGAACTAAATTCAATGACAAGTTTGTTTACAATGTTATGAAAGGCTCATGTCATGGCCGTGCAATGGTAGTGTCGTTGAACTGGGTTGTAAAATTTCATTCATAACTTTAAATTTACATTACGCAGATTCTATTTATATTTATACTTTATTAAACTGTACAATTCGTAGAGAAAGTTTAATACAGTTTATTTTATTTTTATGTATAAAAAAAAACAATAAACGATACTGATTGTTTTTTTCATAATTAACACGTACTTAATTAAATGGATACCTACATAGATGTAATTAAATAACGTTATATCTATGGATACCTAAGTAGTTATTTTAAAACTTTTGAATGTGGTTATACGGATAGTCATAAAAATAAACCATAACAATACTTTCTTTGTCAAGGTTACGTTACTCCACAGCTTTAGTTTTATTTTCTTCCGACCGACAAGATGGCGTAACGTACTTTGTTTTATTTTGAATCGTTTGTACCAATTTTGTTCTTGCGATCGTTGTCCCATCAACATTAGTCTTTGTTTGTACATAAATCTATTATACTGAAATTGGAGATATAAAAATACATAATTCGTATAAAACGATTTAATTTTAGTGGTGTATCAATTTAATCTATAGGTACATAGTAAATAAAATTTAAGTGTCTCTTTGTAATAATGAAATAAAAAGTTTTTACTAAATACATGTCCATGTATGTACTGTATCTATCCTAAATAAAAATGAATTAAAATAAAATTTACCCTGTTTAGACCGAATTTGACGCGACGTGACTTTTTCTGGTAGATAGCTGAAGTCAATTAGTAATAGAAGAAACTTAGTACATTTATTTTATTTAATTAGGCTTACGCAAAAAGATAATTAAAACTCACAAAATTGTGTGCAAGTGTTTGAATTTGTGAGAAAAGTTTTTGCTTTGTGTTAGTACCAAAATAATTCCATGAAAACAATTAGGGTTCTGTGTAAAAATGGATTAAACTCATGAAATTATAAAAAAATACCATTAGACGGACAGCTTATTCGTCTATTTTTCATAGGTAAAATGAGCCCGAGTTGCAGTTGCCCTTTCGCATTTTATAACTCTTTCTTTGGGGCTCAACGCGATAACAATAGATTTTTGAAATAACTACTTTTTTTATCTGTCACCAACCGCATGCCCTCTTAATAAATGTATTACGTAATGAAGAATTGTGAGGAATAATAAAATCATACGCGGGAAAAGCCACCGGGACATACCTAGTATTGTAATCATAAATGTAAAACATGAAATGTTTCTAAAATGGCAATACAATTTATTTTTTAAAACATTTTCTAAAATATACTTTGCTACTGAGCGAAACAAAACACAAAAGAAAATCGATCTTCGAGGATGTCTTTGACTTGTTTATTTTTGTGTAGTTATTTGCTATGCCAAGTTATATTGTACCTGTGGTCAATATTACGTAAAACATTTAAGTATTTTATTTAAATTTACTGTTAACACGTACATAAGTATAAATAATGAATCATATTTAGAAATCTAGACTCGACGAGTGTAGTAAGGAAGGCCCGCTTTACCATAAGAGAATTGGATGAAAAGCGACCGCTTTTTCTGGCCTGCTTTACTATGTGGATATCCTACATTTTCTTAAGTGATCGATGGCTACTTTCATAAACATATCTCGTGTTTCAAAACAATATCGATACTCCATAACGTAGACTGTTACATTTCAATTAGTTTGGTAATCATAAAAAATATTAGTCGGTATTTTTTATTTAGTTATTTTCACTCATAATATCCCTTTGAAAGTATTATGAGAATTAAAAAAAAATCTAAACCTATAACGGTGGGATTTGATGCAAAACCATTTTTTTATCGAAATCTATCTAAATTTTAACCATTTTCTTGAATTAGAAATTGCATACAGAATCCAATTAAGTCTATCCAGTTCGCATCATTGATTGAGTCAACCAAAAGACGTCCACTGCTGGACATAGGTCTCCCCATAAAGGAGGGGAATTGCTATAATCGGAACGCTTGGCAGGCGGGTTGGCCGTCATAGTAGGTATTTGTGGTACTCAGAGGCTACTGCTGCCCATCCCCTGGTTTACCCCTTAGTCGCCTTTTACCCTTACTTCGCATCATAATATCCGCAAAATATCCACTACTAATAGGCCCGTGCAAGTATTTCCCAGGGAAGATTTTAAAATTGTTTAACTAACCTTTCCCCCATATCAGCAATAGTAAAATCTAAGTTCTTACCCCCCATAATGACGTAAGTATTGGCATAATTTGAAAAAAAAAGAAAAAGATGAAGGTGCAGTTTGTAGTGCGGCCAGATTACGCGTCAATGGATTCGGGTTCAAACCCACCTATCCGACTCTAAAATCAGCCTGAGCTTTCGATGAAGGAAAACATCGTGAGGAAACCATAGCATGGTGGTAAAGCATTTTCTAACAATGCCCGCCTTGGTACATACTACCCTTATCTTTGAAAATCTATTGTCAAATACCAATAGGTGTGTTCCGGCAAAATCACTTTAGAACCAGTTTCCAGGCTTAGTGTGTTTACCATCCTGGACCACATTGTCACTTAACATCAGGTGAGATTGTGGTCAAAACAATGAGCCTATACTGTATAAAAAAATCTTCCCTCACACATTCCATCCATATTTTCATTAGCCGTCCCCCCAACCCCTATACATCCAACTTCACAGTCATCATTTTTGAAATGAAAACTTCTTTAGAGGCGTTGAGCGATTCTCGATAGAAGAAAAACTTATAGATTCGTGTTACCAATGCTATGACGTCAGCCGTCAAAATGCTATAATATATCAAGTATAAGATTGCGTTTAAGATAAATAATAAAATTTATACTTAATATCGTATATTTTGGATTATGAATAAACTGTATGAAAAATGCACATATTGCATTGCTCGGAATGCCAATAGTAATAACCACACAAATGTTGTGTTACATGTTAGGTTATGTGAATAATGTCATTTAACTATCAATAAAATTTTAATTATTCTTACTATAATTTAAACAATAAAAAAAACAGTTATTCTAAATTTTCGAGTTTTCATTTCTGTCTGTAGTCCCCATGACTTCCTATTTTTTTTTTTATCACATGCGTTTCGTCTCTTCTCAACACATGCCCATGTAAAGACACACGATCCCCTTTCAGCATTTCTATCACCGATGCCAGTTTTAAACTCCCTCTAACATGCTCCTTACTGGCTGTTCATTCTTGTCACGCCAGACATACATTTTAACATTCGCATCTCTGCCACATGCAGTCGTTTCTCTTCTTATTACTATCCCAACAGTCCAACTCATAGAGTATGACAAGTCTTATATATTCTGCCTTTCAATTTAACGCCCATACTACTATCATAAGTAGCCCATGTCGCCACTTCATCCGAATAAACAAACACAATGATAAATGCGGTAAATAAAAATATCATACGAAATAAATATTTACAAAAAAATACATATCCATTACCGTAGTAAGACATTAGACTTAGTAAGTCTAGTTGAAACATGATCATCACAGTCCGTAATATGATTTCACACGGCATACCTTTCTCCAATGTTAGGGGGCAAATGTGCGACCTGAATATTAGGAAAGCTGCACGAGGTTAGGTCCAATTGACGATCGTACAGCGAGTAGTTACACGTTATTTTTCTGGATTATTAGTTCCCACTATTCCTGATTTTTTTTCAAGTACCCAATACCTAACGCTTCTTTTTTGGTGGATTTCAAATTTGTTATCCGTTATCAACTCTAATAGATTATTAAAAGGAACTGATTCAATAATTTTTGTGCATGAAGTGATAGTAGGTACAAATTATTTGTAACTTTTGATTAAAATGCGACCCTTTATTTGTATTATATTATCAAAATAGAAATTATTCATGTTTGTATGTAAGTCATTGAAAATATACTGATTCGATTCGGATGCGGTTTTCAGATTAATTTAGAAATAAATCTGTAAAAAGGATTTGGGATTTATCATCACGGTTGATAGCTAGCTACTAAGTTGTAATTGGACAATTATTTCATATGTATGAAGATATATTTAATTTTTAATAAAATAAAATGAATTAGTTTAGTTAGTTGAATATTTATTCTCTTTTATCTAGAAAATGATATACTAATGATATTTGTAATACAAACAACGTTATTTAGTAAGTTATAATGAGTGTTATTGTATCCTTACTATGTATTTTATGATCTGTTATTAGTTTAGAAATGGGCAAATTTCCATAAATTGTATATTTTTTATACAATGCCTTCACATAAATACCGGTTATGTATATAATTTTAAAATCCATATTAAATGCTGTTTACGCTATTCGTAATAAAAAAAAAAAAATTATTTTACATAGAAAATAATAATTTAATAATAAATCCATATGTTATTAAGTAACATTTGTAAAAGGAAATTTGAATATAATGTAATTAATATTTATACGAAAAAAAAAAATATGTAAAATTATTCGACAACCAATTTCCTCGCTTTCGGCTTATGACTGAGGGCGTAGTAAATAATTGTGGTCATACCGTTCTCTTGAATTTATAATTATTAATGACTAAACTTAAAATTAAAAAGATTATTAAGTCAATTTGAATACTATACCGTGTAAAGTTTATTCTGTTTTAATTGGTATACATTTTAAAGCAATAATTAATACTTGTTTTATTTTAAATATATATAAATTTATATAGACATGTATAACGTATACACGTTAATTAATCGAAGTAAAGAGTAGTAATATAACGGGATTGTGTGTTGTACATCACTAATTTTAATTCTGTGAATTAATTATTTATTTTCAACTATAAAGACACGTCTAGAAACTCAAGAAAGCTAGCTGTATTTATGTAAATTACTCTAGAAGTAAAACGTAAAAATTAACTCAATGATACACAAGTATGGATGTATTTAGATAAATAATATTTACTAATTTTATAGAAAAATTTAAAACTTACCATACAGTAGTTAATACTATGTTAATATATTTATTAACGTCAATACACATTTATTTGTCAAAAATTGTAATCTGTAAGAATTTACTATATTTTATGAAATATTCAAATGTTAGACAAAATTGCTCATACTAACGAGAAAACGTGAAATGCTTCTTCAAAAATTACATCATATATTTAAGTAACTGATTACTAAAACTATTACGGTCTACTCGACATTGAAATTAATTAAAAATCATTCATAAATTTTAATATTTTATATAAATCATAATGAACCAGTTCCTTTCATATAACAAAATAATTGGGATAAATTATATATAGATCCTGGTAAATTATTCTATGGAATTGGAAAATAAAACACGCTACATGTTTTTACTCTTTAATTCATGTAAATTTTATCTAATATACACAATAATACTTATAAATTATAATTATCTTTTACATAAATTCTATATTATAATATAAATAAATAATACTTTTAAAATAAATATCAAATGTACGGGGCATTAATAACGACTTTACTAAAAAAATATATAATATTGTTGATACACTTAAAAATATTAAAGCCAGGTACTCGTTCATAAACTATACATACGACATACTTATTATATATTGTATAAATACATACAACAATCGAACATAATTATCATAATATGTAAATATAATTTAATAAGAATACTTATAAAGAGTGACTAAAGAAAACGAATAAGTTATTTCCTATTAAACATTATTTTATATTTAAAAATAATAAATCAACTCAGTCGAAATGTATATACTAACAGACATACCGCCGTTCACGCACTTGATAAATACTTAAAAACAAAGTGAAATCAAAGTTAAGGGGCCACGGATGTGTGCCGGATGCGTTCATTGTGGTTTTTTTTTGCGCTGAGTACGCCAAGCTTTGAGCGTCGAGCGATCTACCCCAGCCGCTACTATGGCCTCCGCCACCGCCGCCGCCGCCGCCGCCGCCGCCGCTATATCCTCCCGAATCACCTCCATAACCACTCGTACCACCATAATCATGACTTGAGGTATGACTCGACGTGTGATGAGGATGAGCGACCACCTCGTAAGTCACATGTTTCTGTTGCGACAACAATTTCTTCAAACCAATCACCGCTGACAACACAAGTGCCAATTTTCCAATCAACAACGCCTTCCCAGCTATCAACGCAACCGCACCCATCGCTAGAGGCATAATCGCCATCATTTTCAAAGCCAACGCGGCCATCAGAGGCCCTAAGATCTTCGCTGCTTTCTTCTTCTTGCCTCTACCTTCTTGCTCGATTTCATCATCACCAACAAACGACGACACAGTATCTTCTAATGCGCGTCCCACACCGGTCACAGCTTCAACAACATCCGAACCTTTCACTTCGACTCTCAACGAATGTGTATTTAAGTAGCTTTTGAATTTCGATACTGGATCCAAAGCCCGAGGCGCTCCCGTTTCGACAACGTCCGAATTCTTGACAACGGTCACACCATCGCTTAAAGCGAAATTGTCCTTCTGCCCGATCATTTTGTCAACGTAAGAGAAAAATTTATATTTGAGGCATGACGTCGAATCCTTTCGGAGGCAATCGCCTAGGCTTTCAATCTCATTCTCGGTATGTCCCGTGTCTAAAGCCGGGTGCCCGTGGCACAGTGCCGCGAACGCAACAAATGTAACAACAGTCCTCCACATAGCGCGGTTAATGCTTAACTGTGCGCCGGCGATTGTCAGCGGTATCTTAAATACATTCTCCGCACCCCCTCAGATCCATTGAAGAACGACCGAAACCGACTGACTGGACTTTCTCAGTCGGGTAGTAAAAGTAAAGTCCAGGTTTCATAACGTTGTGCGAAAGCCTGATCAGTGTGCGGTCATTGCTGAGGTCACGCACTTGATTATCAGAGTAACTTATCTAATGCGAAGGTTACGATTAATACGTTACCTTTAGAGGTTAAGGTAACTCATTGTAACCGCTTGTAGTATTTAGCACAAATTTTAAACTAAAAACAAACAACAATAATATAAAATGTAAAGGTATGAAAACTTTTTGTTCGGTTTTTTTTTAATTATTCCTAATTTTTGTAAATTTAAATGTGATTGTGACATCTTAATTGAATCTGTAAAAGAAATGCAAACTGATGTTAAAAACTATGATTTTTTTGTTAAAATCAACTTGTAGATTCAGTTAATTTTAACGGGTTTTCACGCATCACGGGTGACCACGGTTGGTGAAACCCAGCCGAAACGTCGGGATAGAAAAAAGCAAAGGTAACGCGTGAAAACTCGTTAAAATTAACTGAATTTAAATATGGAACGCGAAAACTTAAAAAATTACAATCAACTTGTAGACCTACTTATTAATTGAATACTTTATTTTGTAAATATATATTATTGCAATTAATAACATAAATATCACACAATAAATAAATATTATATAATATATATAATAGTAACCCAGATTTAACGTTAAAATATTAAACCAAGTCATACAAAAAATAACCGCAGACAATTATTACGTTGATTCATGTAACAGTTTGCTCTAATATTTACAGAAAAAAGGAAAAAAACCTCATCTAAGAATAGATTCTCAAGATATGCTTTGAAAAGAGAAGAAAAAGTTTTAGAAACATAACGTCGATTAGTATAAGGTCGATTGTACATAGTCAGCTATAAGATAGTTTATTCATGAAAAAATTGCTTTTGAAAAACATAAGATTATAATAATAAAACATATTTTAAATCGCTCAAGATTCGTTTTAGTTCTTTAATAGATTAAAACAAAAAACTTCTTTTAAGGTTTATGATCGACATTTTTTTAGCACCTTATATTAAGCGCTTTGACCAGTCTTACCTGATATTAAGAAGCAATGTGGTCCAGGATGGTAAACACGCAAAGCCCAGAGGTACTGACTCTCAAATGATGTTGTTAAATGTGTTGACGAATTACTCCTATATAGAAATCTGGCGATAGGTGTTCATACTTGACGGTGGTAGTTAGCTAAATTTAGAAAGTACGTTATTATCGTGATGTTTTCATCTCAATGTTTATAAAATCACTATAAAATGTAACAGATTTGAATTTAATTTTATCGACGTTGTATCCGACCATAATACCACTTAGCCGTTATCACTTTAAGTTTACTAAATCACACAAATAAATGTTTTTTTTTACACAAAATAGGCTCTGTGCTTTAACCTCAATTTCACCTTATGTTAAGCGATGACGTGGTCCAGGATGGTAAATGCATTAAGCCTAGGTACGGGTTCTCAAGTGATGCTGCCGGAACACACCTATTGGTAATTTGCGACAGGTTTTCAAACTTGAGGGCGGTAGTTAAACAGGCGGGTCTCATAGAGAAAAAGCCCTACCACCATGCTATTGTTTCCTCACGACGTTTTCCTTCACCGAAAGCTCAGGCTGATTTTAGGGTTGGATAGGTGGGATCGAACTCGCGTTGATTGACGCGTAATTCAGGCAGACTACCCACTGCGCCATGACCGCTTCATATATTATGCACAATATATCATGAATATACATGAATAGTATAGCATTTAATGTAAAGAACGCTTAAAAGCCAACCAAGGTCAATAGTATAGACATATAATCTAGAGCAGGTAACTCAGGCTGATTTTTATTATTTTCATAACACAGTGTAGTGTATTCGAATTACAGAAGTTTCAATATTCCTTTTCGTTTTTTATTGTATTATTTGTTTAAGTTTTCAGAATAATGTAGCTGTCTAAAGAAGGATTTAGCATATTTAACATTAGACTTTTAGGGAGTAGTTAAACATCCAGTCAATTAAAAAACTCTGTCAACTGCTGGACATAAGTCTCCCCCAAAGATCTCCAGAAGATCGGTCCTGTGCCACTGGCATCCAGCGGACTTCTACAAACTTCACCAGGTTTTCCGGTCAACTTGTGGGGGTTCCTGCCCACGATGCATCTTCCAGTACGCGGTGCCTATTCGAGAACCCGTTGGTCCCATCGGGCATGATTTCTACGAGCGATATGTTCAACTTTCTCTCACTTCAGTTTGACAATTCTTCGGGCGATGTCAGTTACTTTGGTTATTATTTGGATCTCTTCATTACAGATTCGATCACGCAGTGAAACTCCGAGCATACTTCTCTCCATTACCCTTTGAGTGAATTAGAACCTTCTTAGGAAGCCCATTGTGAACGACCGCGTCTCAGTACCGCATGTCATTACTAGCAATGATAGCGCAGTGGATAGTGCGGCCGGATTCCGCGTCAATAGACGCGGGTTCGAGCTCCCCTATCTAACTTTATAAGATCAGCCTGAGTTTCCGGTGAAGGAAAACATAGCGAGGAAACGATTACATTGTGGTAGGGCAATTTCTAATAATGCCTGCCTGAGTAACTACCACACCCCTCTACTTTGAAAACCTGTCGCCAAATACCAATAGGTGTGTTCCGGCAGCATCACTTTAGAACCAGTACCTCTAGGCTTATTGTGTTTACCATCATGGACTACATAGTCACTTAACATCAGGTGAGATAGTGGTCAAAGCGCAGAGCCTATACCGTGTAAAAAAAAGCAACACAGATAGGTCGAAGACTTTAGAATACAGTATTTCAATTAATATACAGTGTAAAATATCTAATTATGTACAGATGTTTTATGTTAATTAATGAAGATATACAATTTGTAAATGATTTTCATAACGGAAGGTGCTTCAAGATAAACCACATACATCCCTTTCACTTCTCTGATGCGAGGTTCAATGACATTTATACGTTTTTTGACTCGGGAGGAAAAAAGAACGTTTTTAATAACTTACGTAACAGAGATCATAGAACACTTTCAATTGTTCATAATCGTACCATGCAATTAGTCGATAAGATAAAACAAATGTGTGGTAAATTGTCTCGCGTTTCGTCTGACGTGTTACAACTCTTTCTATATTAAAACTCTAGGAGGTTATGTTGATGTTACAGTTGTGTTATTTCAAAATTATGATCTCAAATTAACTCAGTAATTTAACTCAGTAAAAAAGATGTTATTATTGGAACGAAGAAACAGGAGTTGCAATGATTATGGTAACATAAAGAATTTGTATTGACCATAAAAATAATCATGGCGGCGCAGTCGGTGGTGTCGGATGAGTGTAGTGTCTTTATCTAAATCTTGTGTCTTGACTTGAGGTTATAATTAAAAAAAACAATACACAAATAAATACTCGTACAATTATTTTAATAATTGTATTGTGAGAGGGGGAAATATAAAGTCAATATACTTGTGTAGTAACCTGGGCTTTATTTATTTGGCTGGCAGTTAATATACTGACAGACGGCATTCCAGTTTTCCTCTAATTTCAGAGTTTAAGGATGGAGTTTGTACGTCTTTCTTCCGTCGAATATCACTTAATGTCAGTAGCGTGTTCGTTAGCTTTGGCTGGGACCGAGGTTCTGGAGTTCATTGTTAGGATAGCGAAGGAAACAGTTTTATGAAAAATGGTTACTTGTGAACGATTTTGGGGAATTAATTCTCTTTAAAAATGAAGAAGAAGAGAAGTGAAGAAGAAGCCCTCTCACCGTATTATCTGTGAATAAAACATCGTATAAAAATTGAAAGGAAGAAAAAAAAAACTCCTTAAAAATCACAGAAACAGGGCACATGTTCTGTTATGGCTTATAACTACGTAAGCTAAGAAAATTGATTTTTTGGTGATTCAGTTATAAAATATTGTTTTTTTTTTGTTTCTATAAAAACAGCTTATTTAATATAATATTATATATAAACCTTCGACGAAAAAAAACAAACTAACAATGACAACCGTATTAATATCCATTGTGTGTTGAGTTAGCGGATAAGTAGATAGAAAGACAAATGTGGAAAGCGACTATGAATAAAACTACTTTATAATTATCGCTTATTGTGTCGAAACATGTCGAAATGACTCAAAGAACAGAGTTCGAAGTGCATTGTTGTTCTTTATTGAAAGCTCAGGCTACCTAATAATATTTGAAACTAGCTATCTAATATACTACACATAGATGGATAATGCGGTTACTAGTAAACGCTAAAATTGCATCGACAACAAACTTACGTTTTTTAAACGCGTCTAAACTTGTACAATTCATTCGCCATATAAGTTCGTATTTCACTCTAGTGTTATTTTTACTTCTAAGTTTAGTATCTTATCCACTCATGGCTACACAGCAAGATCAAAGCTTCTGTGAGGGACATTTTCTCTATGGTTATGGTTACTTATATATGGAAATAATATCAGAATAAATATTATACCCAAAGCATTGGCGTAATCTTTACAAAATCTACTTAAGCCACTAAAAGTAAATAAGTAAACATTGCTTATTAAATCATCATTTTAACGCCCGCGACACCTATATCATCAAAAATAAGCAAAACATAACCCCAAATGTGGTACCCATGTGGTGGCCACTGTTATTGCAAGAGTGCCTTTAGAGCTCTCACTACACAATCCTTGTAAATATCCTTCGGGACATCAGCATACTCATATCGAAAAAGTAATTCGAAGTGGACTATCTCGGTAACAGCTGTTACTTATAGTAAGTTAATATTTATAAGTTTAATAGAAACAGATAGCATGATGAACTTTCGATTTTTATTGCGTTTAATAGTTCGTTATTGTAAATCGAGATACTGCCATTTTGTGAATAGGATAATTTTGCGTGACTGTTATATAAGGGTGCGGTGCCTTTGACAGAGGTGATTTATATGAATATTTTCTTAAAACTATATGTAGGAAATTAATTTACTAAGACATTTTAAGGTCTAATATCAAAATATGATTGTATCACTGTGACCTAGATAGATGTATTGTGAACGCGCCATACTGCTAAAGCTCACTTTTTAAGCTTACAGCCTAGATATACTGTAGAATTTTTTTAGCTGAGAGCAAGTGTAAGCAACTGTACCTCCTCCAGCAACACGTGTTTATCTATAACTCGGTTGTGTATGAAGAATTTCAGGTATTCATCATATTTACACAAGATATGTTTTGGCATTTCGTCTGCAGTGGCACAGAATCAGCGCTCTCTCTTGTGTTCTGGACACCAATGCTATGCATGTGTATGACCATATAACAGTGCTCAGTTAGTGCTCTCACTAATAACCGTATCAGATTCCTACTGCATATTACAATTCAATAAAAACAGTATCAATAAATAAATTACTCTTCAGCAGTACCAGATAATATAGATTAGTTCTATTAGGTCTATTTAGTTAAAAACAGATTGCTAAATTAATCTAAATTTTAATAGAATTAATCATACAATCATAGTTTTGTACAGTAACACTTGCAGTTGTTTTTAGTAGAACGATGAATATAATTTGATGACGAACATTATCCTGAGATACAAGAATTCGTAGTTCAGTTGGCATCAGTCTTATTTTTTTAACATTACATGTATTTTATGAGGTAAATATTTTTTTTTTGTAAATTTAATGTATTTCTGAGAATAATATAAAAGTGTTAGTTACAAGTGATAAGGGTCATTAAATAATATTAGACTGCAAGGAACGCTAATGGTAGAATATACAAACTGCATTAAGTATTTGAATAGTGCAAAATATTATAATCATGCGTGTCTTTTTAGTTGTTATGATATATCGGAATTTTATATATATATATATATATATATATCTTGTTACTTTTATTATTACCTAATTAGCTACTTTCATATGATGACGAAGCAAACAGACATTCGATTCACTTGATATTAATGTGTCGAGTACCCGTAAAAATAAGGCAATAGAAAGACAATAGGAAAACAATGGAAAGCTGTAAACGCCAGGTAAGTGCTCAAGGGGTTAATTACAGCTCCAATAACAAAAGATAAAGCTATTTTAACATAAAAAATCAGTAATAGATTGAGGGTATGAAAAAATGATTTTTGTTCTTATCCATGTTGCTCAAACTATAATATAATATGCTTTCTTTCATTGAAAAATAATAGAATTTGGAATAAAAACTTTATATTTTACAAACCCATTTAATTTTCATACATACGTTGAGTTTCCGTTTTATATAAATATAAAAAATAACGAATGCAATATGTACCTCAAACTTTTGAGAAAATTTCATTAAAATCCTTAGGTTTACACATTAAAAAGACTTGATATATCATTATTTTTTTTACCGAAACCTTATTATAGAATAGGAACAAACCTACGTCCATCAATGCGGTATCTGGTAATAAACCGTTCAACCATTATTAAAATATTTAAAAAAATATAAAAATATAATGCCTAATAGTAACATTTTAAACTTATTCATCAGGAGCGTTTGAAAAAGTTAACTAAAAATAGGAACCAGAGTTGCGGGAGTGTGGTCTCATGACTGTTACGACATTTTGAATGGGGCTCAGCGAGGCCACAGTTTTTGAGTTTGCCTGGATATATGCGAAAGTGTCCCAGAGACACATCGACAAAAAGCGAGTAGTTTGACCGGTCCGTTTCAAACACCCAGAAAAGAGTCGGCAGTCTTACAACAGATAATTTTAATTTGCTTAACAAAATAAAGAAAAGCTTATGAATTATCGCTCGCAGTACGACCACCGCTTCGTAACGATCACTACTATGATTAGATGACATTACAACAACTGGCTTTACTGATACATCGGTAGAAAGTTGTTTATAATAAAAAATTACTCGGTTTATGTTATTTTTTTCTTTTTGGTAAAGAACTCGATCTTTTTACTATTTAATCGTATTAAAGGATTATTTAAACGTTTCAAAAAATTTGCTCAGTGCTTTGACCACAATCTCACCTGATGTGAAGGGATGATGTGGTCCAGGATGGTAAGCACACTAAGCCTAGATACTGGTTCTCAAGTGATACTGCCGAAACACACCTATTGGTATTTTGCGAAAGGTTTTCAAACTTGAGGGTGGTAGCTACCCAGGCGGGCATACTTAGAAAATGCTCTATCACCATGCTATGGTTTCCTCACGATGTTTTCCTTCACCACTGAAAGCTCACTGATTTTAGAGTTGGATAGGCGGCTTGAACCCGCGTCCAATGACGCTCAAGAAAATGCAACTAAGAACCTTTTGGCTTCGTTCGTATCAGAAGATTTAAATTCTTCTGAATTAATGCAATTCATGCGATGATGCCTCAGTAGTAGTGTGTTTAGATCCCGCGTCGATAGTCGTAAGTACGACTCCGGGGATCCTATTCTATTATTGGTCTGAGAATTTGCTTAAAAAAAGCATCACGATGAAACCATAGTAAACGGCTAGGCTATATACCGCCCCGAAGTTTAGAAATCTAACACAAAGGATCTGTGCTCCGGCAGCATCACTTGCTTCAATATGCTTACCATTTACCAGGCACATGCTTACCAGGTAATATTTTAGTTTAATTAATGTACTATTAGCCTCGAAGCGTATTATATATATTTCAATCTACATTAATATTATACAGAGGAAAGATTTGTATGTTTGTATGTAACGAATAAACTTGGAAACTACTGGAGCGATTGGGATGAAATTTGGTATGGATATAGATCGAAATCCAGCGAGTAACATAGGATAGTTTTATTCCAAAAATTCCGAGGGAACGGGAACTACGCGGGTAAAACCGCGGAGAGCAGCTAGTTATCTATAAAGCAACAAAATCTATAACAAATAAAGTATAAAAACTAAAATCTAACCAAAGAATAATATATAAGTTAGAATTAAAATTAAATATGGTATTTAATAGGTTATTCAATATGGTTTTCAATACATATACAGCTAGAACTAAATAAAGTTACCTTGTTTCTTATAAGCTGAGAGTATTATGTTTTTGAGGAGTGAAATCATAAAGCAGATTTAGTGCTGGATTCAACCAGGATGATTCTAACTTTCTTTTTACTTCTCATTTGTAACCCACGAAGAAAAAGCAATGGCAATTAACAAAGGCGTGATGTCGTTTCTTGTACTAACGTATATTTATCTCGGTCGTATTACCACGGTTTATAATTCAAGGGAAAAAGAAAGCCATAGTTAGATCGCAATCAAAGAATGCATACTTACTTCGATATGACTTTACTCGAACACGGGTAAAAGTGAAGTAGTGAATTCCCATAGGTTTTTATTATGTTAATTTCAGACTCTAAAGTGTGGCGTGGAATATTTTTATTATAACAGTCTATCAATTAACCCGTACTTTATAAATCACAAATCATGATTGTAGTTAGCTAGTGTCCGAATGAAACAGGATTTTCAGTTGAAACCGAAATCGAACCTTCGGTCTGGCCCTCAGTTTTGGCCACAACTGTAACCGAAACTTATTTAGGGTTTTACAATTTTCTATTTTATACTAAAATTTAGTAAATTTTTCCACTCAAATTCCATCTAACCCAATCCAATCTCATTCAGACATTCAAGATTGGCTGGCCATAGGTCTCCACCAAAGATCTCCACGACGACCGATTTTGCGCCACCCGCATCCTTCACCAGGTCATCGGTCCACCTTGTGAGGACTACCAACGTTACGTCTTCCGGTGCGTGGTAGCCATTCGAGAACCCGTTGGCTCCATCAGGCATCGGTTCTGCAAGCAATGTGCCCCGCCCACTGCCATTTAAGTTTAGCAATTCTTTGGGCATTATCAGTTACTTTGGTTCTTCTGCGGATCTCCTCATTCCTGATTCGGACACGCAGTGAAACTCTAAGCCCTCTCCATTGCCCTTCGAGCAACTTTGAGCTTTCTTATTAGGCCCATTGTAAAAGCCAAATACAGATAAGTAACTTGTATGAATGAACAACACTCAACAGTTACAGTTGAATCATGTAACAAGAATATTTTTTTAAATACATATATGTTATATTTTCTAAGATGCATATATTATGCACAGAGTTCCACTTTCAAACGGCATAATTAGTTTTCAATTTTATTAACTTTAGTGGTCCGTTCCGAAAACTTTTAGTGCGCGCTAACGTCAGATAGATCACCACTATCTTCTGACACAATATTGTTTTCCAACTCACTGCAATTTGATTCATAATTACTTGGGCAATGAGATAAAAAAACGAATAAAACATGTCACATACTCATTAGCATGGCGCGTGATAATAGAGTTTCGCTGCTGTCGAAGATTCGGCCAATTTGTGGCCGAAATCGAAACTTTTACCGAAACAATATTTTGTGGCCGAATCCAGCTGAACCTGAAAACGAACCCTGACACTGTCGGTCGGTCGGTCGGACACTGATTGTGACGTTAAAAATGAAACCTAAAACCAATTAGCGATACGTTTTTGTATGATGTTGCGTTTGACATCAAAATATCGGATTGTATTTAATTTTGAGGGTCGATACTGTATTACTTATCAGGATCTTATACATTATCTAATTCAATTTTTAATTATTACTGTGAATAGTAATCAATAACTAAAAAAGGAAAACCAATACTACAGTGAGCTAAAATATTTTAAATTCATAGGTAAATTTGGACTGGCAGATAAATCTCGTAGTAGTATTTTGATGTTCGTAAGCGCCTTAACAGGGGCTAAATTAAATAAAGTATTTTTAACTTAAATTTTTGAACTATTTTTGTAGATTGCCAGGTTTTATTTGAAGAGCCGATTGATTTAATTAAATTGACAATGGTTTTTTTAGGTACGAAAACCCATCATTGTTTCCCGCCCACCACAAAGGACAGCAGGCGGATTATGTCAATATCAAAATCAAAATTTAGTTATTCAATTTAGGCCCTAAGAAGGTGCTTATGAAAGTCTAAAACACTACCACCGGTTCGGAAAACAACCCAGTCGAGAAGAACCGGCAAGAAACTCGATCTGGTTCTTTTTTTATAAATATAATATATATCATTTTTTTTGTCATATAAAAAACTATACAAATCATAGTCTTAATAATGTTAGCGGAAGCACAGAGATGTGGGTTAATTCCAGACATCACTATCGTTCACGTAATGATCCACCCTGTAATAACCTTTTGAGATTAAATCTTGCTTGACATAATACTTGAACTTATTGTCAGGTAAATCGGTAATGTTACTTGGGATCTTATTGTAAAACCGAATACTATTTTATTACCTATTATTACCTATAAAGCTTTTATTACACTTACTTAACCTAAAGCGTGGGACGGCCAACTTTTCTTTACTTCTAATATTAAAATTATGACGATCATTCGCTAGATCTAGCTTGTCTAAATTTTTACGAACATGCATTAAGTTATCAAAGATGTATTGGGAGGACAAAGTTAAGATATCATATTCTTGAAACTTGTTCTTTAGAGATTCGCGAGGTCCCATATTGTATATTGCTCGAACAGCTCTCTTTTGTAACGTAAAAATGGTGTCTACCTCTGCTGCTGTACCCCACAACAAAATACCGTAAGACATTAAGCTGTGAAAGTAAGCAGAGTAGACTAACCTAGCGGTAGCAATATCCGTCAACTGGCGAATTTTCCGAACCGCAAAAGCTGCGGAACTAAGCCTTCCTGCCAAAGTTTTAATATGCGGACCCCATTGTATCTTATTATCAAGTGTGATACCTAAAACAGAGTTTTGTCAACTAAGCCTACTAAATTCCCTTCTATCTCTAACTTACAATATGTTGCACATTGGGCAACATAAATTTTATACATTTTGTTTTCTTAGTGTTAAGAAGTAAATTATCTAAGGCAAACCATGTGGAAATGTTTGCTAGTGTATTATTTAAGTGCCTAATCTCTGATTTTTTTCTTTTTACTTTAAATATAAGTGAAGTATCGTCTGCAAAAAGAACTATATCAGCTGAGTTATTAACCATTAGCAGTAAGTCATTAATATAAACCAGGAATAAAAACGGTCCCAAAATCGACCCCTGCGCACGCCGATTCTAATTAATGATCCAGTGGAGGTAACCCAATTTACATTTACTTTCTGACATCGGCTTGTTAAGTAAGAGGCCAGGAAGGATGTGGAGATGTACCCCATAAAACCCCAGTATAGTGTCCATTACTGGAGCCCGCGTCTATCGTTTGCGCATTCGCCTTTGAGCACAGCCCTCCTAAAGAGGCTTATTACTAATGTGCGCAACTAAAACTCTCCGAATCTCAGCCTCCCTTATAATTTTTTAATGAGGTGATTTTTTAGAAAGCTCTCGTTCTCGTTTTAAGCTTTCTTAAATACCGTCCGTTGATTTTTCAAAGAGGTCTTCTTTATCAATTTTAAACGAGGTTTATTCCTCAGCCCATCTCTCATAACATTTGTCCCAAAGTTCAAAAATTCTTCCATTAACTGCCATAAACTTCCTTTATTTTGTTAGCTGTCAGAATTGACTCAAAAATACTCGATGGTTTATAATAAGGGACCATTCAATAATTACGTAAATGAAATGTTAGTCAGTTTGACTAACATTCTAATTTTTTCCTTGCCACTACAAAAAAAATATGAAAGATATCACGTTAGAGATCAGATGTCCTCTCTTGTTCGGAACGGATACGGTCATTATGGCGAGAGAACCGGTGACAGTTTCCCGCAAGACTCGTCAACCGGACTTGCGTATGAACAGTTGTGTTCAAAATTATGATCTCGCATTAATTAATGAAATGCGATGCTTCTGAGCAAAACTTTAATCTGTTCCTTTTTAGTTAATTAATGTCAATCTGTAAGTGTCATATGGATGAGATTTTTTCTATCTATAGTATGCAAGTTTCCACACTTTAGCGAAATGATGTTTTTTTAAGTTTTTAAATGAAATCTTAGACTAAACGTTCCGTATTAATACTTCCAATACGTTTTACTTATGGATAATACTAATAATAATAACTTAATTACCTAAAATATCACCAAAGTTACATAATATACAGAGAATTATAGGCGATGATGGCGTAGTGGGTAGTGCGGTCGGATTCCGCGTCAATGAACGCGGGTTCGAGTTCACCTATCCAACTCTAAAAATCACCCTGAGCTTTCGGTGAAGGAAAAGATCATGAGGAAACTATAGCATGGTGGTAGGGCATTTTCTAATAATGCTCGCCTGGGTCGCTACCCTACTCAAGTTTGAAAACTTGTCGCTAAACACCAATAGGTGTGTTCCGGCAGCATTACTTGAGAACCCGTATCTAGGCTTAGAGTGTTTACAATCCTGCACCACATCGCCACTTGACATTAGGTGAGATTGTGGTTAGAGCACTGAGCCTATATCGAGTAAAAAAAACAAGTTAACGATTAAATGGAGGAGTTGCTATAGCACAGACTAAGATCCCATTAAATACTCATTGCTTACTCCCGAACTATTTATCTACTCGTAGATACAAATCAAAATTCAAATTTAAAAATTCTTTGTTTAGTTTAGGCCCTGATAAGGTGCTTATGAACGTCAAAATACTACCACTCCTAATCATCTGAGGATTATAATTTATTGGAAAATAAAAATAGCGTAACAAACCTTCATTTAAAACTCTCAAAGTTGAACGTTTGACATAAAGTTCAAATCGGTGTATTTTGAAAGTAGTAGATATTTAAAGATCATTCAAATTCATTAAAAAATTAAGGAAGTAAGTGACAATAATCTATGCCACTGTATTATAGTAAAACATACATAACATAAGCTCACGCCTGTTATCCCCGAAGGGTTAGGCAGAGGTGAAGTAGCGAACTACAACCACCCACATTTCGCCGAGCTTAGTTCCGTCCCAGATGTGACAGGGGGCGAGCCCGTCGCCATATCGGGCACAAATTCCAGAGTCCGGGATTATACTGATTAGAAAAACCCAATATCACTGAAAACCCGGGGAGCGAGAACTCAGAACGACAGTCGCGCCGTAATACAACTGCGCCACCTAGGCATTATAATAGTAAATCAAAGTAATTACCTATAGTCTTGGAATTCAGCATTTTTTTTATTATTTTATGCAACAAACACAATTTTTATATATGTACAGATAAGTAGTGACGAAAGAAGATGATGAATGAAAGAGCTATTAATAAATAAATTTATTTATAAGTATTTTGTTCATGACTGTCCAAGTTGTCTCGCGGCATTGACCTTGTTGTAATAGAAATCACTTGACTAGTATCACCTAGTATATTACACATTAATAGATACTATATTACTCTTACCCGTGAACGTATGTTAGTGGAAAATGTTTCTTTAAGATTATCATTCATAGAAAGGTGTTTTATTACACTGAAAAATAATTCACAAGTTCAAGCAGGTTAACCTATTTAAGAACTTTTTATCACTAAAATGGGTACTGTTGAACAATGTTAGTTTTGTGACTAATTAAACTTTTAATAATATCATTAAGAAGAAACACGGTCGGCAACTAATTTGTATACAAGAAATCTACTGCTATCACGTTGCGTCCTAATGAAAGACAACTCACTTCAGCTTGGGTTGTATTTACCTATACAAAATAAACGAAATCATTACTTAGTATTATTCTGATTATTCTTAAAAACCTGAACCGATTTTAATTTTTCTTTCAATCATAAAAAAAACAAGAAAGACTTCGGCTACCTATGCCTCTACGTTTTGTTTTTTTCTTCATTTCGTTGCTGATTTTATTCTTCAAATTTGTTTTATGAATGTTTGAAAATGACGGTAAATCAGTTTCTCTATAATAATATTTTTTTTTCTAATTTTTAAAGGCTCGTAATTTATGTAATTATTAATTTATGGAAATAATTAAACCGTAGGATCAGGACATTGGCATATAAAATATTTAATATTATGTGCAATGTTTATAAATGTGATCTGGCAGGATCATTTCAGAGCCCGTAGTACATCTAATATTATATGTCTACCACCCTGGATGAAATTGTCATTTCAAACCAGACGAGATTGTTGTCAAAGAACTGATCCTATATACAAAATGGACATTGATAAATCAGTTTTGTGCATTTTTTCATCTATTCGACAAACGACATGTTTTTTGATTTGTTTTAAATTAGAAAAAAAAAGGATTAAAAATGCAAATTTTTTTGTCCAATTTCAAATACTTTTCATAAATGTTACATGTATTTGGTAGTAATTTATTGATTTCTCTGTTATTATTATCCAGTACGAAAGAATCTTCTTTTATTCAAAGTTTCTTAGTGATCGCATTTATATAGGTACGGGTCTGCTGGTATCAGTTTTTTTCTATATAAGTACACATTGAAAAAACTACCGATGTTGTTAGCTTTCTATCCGCATTCTTTGGTCTCTTATCAACATACTACAGAGGTCTTGTATCCAGGTGTTCACATTACCATGCGAGCATTGTAATTTTTTTTGTTTAACTCCTATGAGCACGGCCATCAAGACTGGGTTCGTTGATGGCGCGGCGCAATCGTCTCACATTTCCCAAGCGAATAGTGATGCAAAAATAGTCTGTAACAGTTTTATCGATATCGATGATATTATTGAGTTTTTCTGTCAATTTTATTCGAAATCTTGTATTTAATAGGTTTGTTTTTTTTTTATTTGACTTCAAACAGCTTCGCCGAACTTTGGAGCGAATGCATAAGGCCGAAAGAGGTAACTAACGCAATAGCACCAAAGTGGTATAAACCTCGGGATGATCGTTACCTGAATGAAAAATTCCGCGGAATTTGCTGTAGGTAATCCCTATGATTTGTAACAAAAAAAAAGTTTTTACAGAGCCCATGCACCTGGGTGTAATGTGCATGAGTTTGTGTACAGGAGGGTGCGTGTTTTGCTAGAATGCATGCAGTGTCACTGTATCGCGCCTGCGGCGGGTGCAAGGACCTCTCCAGTTATCAATCGAGGCAAGTCTTAGGCTGTTGCAGGAGGAGGACCCGGTTTGTATGCGGGAGCAAAGTTAACCGTCTGTCCCTGTTTAATTCGTTTGTTTGTCGTTATGCAGAGCATTTGTATAATTAATTTTATTAACTTACATTTGCGTTAACCAGCGTTCTGAGTGATTTTCAATTCGGTTTGGTCATTATGCACAGTGTGTTTGGAAAAACTAATACGGAAAATAATATAGTGTTGGACCGTTGATACGAGAATGGAAAAATATGGTTACCCAAATTATATTGGCAGAATTTACCAAGACGGACCGCGTTGGAACATTGAAGGAAATCAGATGAAAATGGTATTCAGCCTAAATATACGAACGAATACGAACCTCGCTTTTTATTTTTTTACAATTTTACAAAATACTCCTAGCGAAATCTGATAATAGTTAAAAAAAACCTAGAAACACGCTTTTACATAAAATCCAACTTAAAAAATATAATTATTTTTTTAATAATTTTTTATTTTTTTAAATATATTGAATTAAGAATAGTCTAAATAAGAGTATTTAAGAGAGAAAGGTGGTGGAAAAAAGGTGGTGTTAAAATTATCTATAATAGTTCACCCCTATCACCTCCTAACAGACGTTCCTACATCGAATTACCAATAACCAATAATAAGTGTACATGTAAAAAATCTATATTATAAAGTCCTGTAAATTATTTTACAAATATAGATAAAATAATGTTTCTAGGTTAAAAAGGTACACCACTAACAACGACTCTGTAACCTGCTATACCCACAATATACTCGTGTGAGATGAATATTAAACTCTCGATTTGCAGTCGATCTGTTTGTCGATAATAAAGAACGAGCGTGTCACACTTAAGAATACCCAAGTTAGAGAAGGACGTAGTAGTTATTAAAACAATTTGTTTTTAAACAAACCTTGGATACTTTTAAAGTAACTAGCCGGTTGGTTCACAAGCGAGTGAAAGCATAACTACGCGCGTTTTACACGAAACCCTAATTATTTTATAGAAACAAAAGTACCCTAAGTTACCCGGAGTAACTTTAGCTACCTACAATAAAAACTCCTGTCAATATCGGTTCAGGTGTTCCGGAGATTACCCGGAATAAACATGAAGACTGATAAAAACATATAAAATTGTATTTTTGGTATAGGTATCGTATATACATTCATATGTATTTAGCAAAAAATGATATATTACATTACAAACAAACACTACAATTTTATTTGTTAGTATAGATTTCTTTAATCTCGATAATTAAAAAAAAAGTATATCATAAATAACAATCCTTTGTGCAAACCCTCATACTTTTATAACACATTTTTATTAAAATAATAAAAAAAAAAATCTATCAAAGCCGAATATAAATTGTGTATAGTGACATCTATTAGTCGTATGGTTAGACTTGGTATGTCATTTGTAGGTTTTATAAACTAAGACAAACTGATTGTTGACGTTTAAAGCAAAACATACCAAATAGTTTTGCAACATATTTACAGATGGCGCTTTAAAGAAATAATGTTTTCCAATGAGAAGGGCAGATTTTCAAATGAAAGAAAACAAAGTGTAAAGAGGTATGAACGAATTCCTTTTTTTTTACTCGAAAGGCTCTTGTATACAATTATTTGTGGAATATATCGTCCAAAGCCCGCTGCGGTTCGATTTTCAATGAAACTCCCGCATAGTTTTTCGGTTGAATTTGGGCGATGGACTGCGTCATATTGGCTTTAAAGTAGATTGCAAATAGTATAGATCAGCGACGTCAGAACACCTCACAGAAAAAGTCTAGCAGGGTTAAATCGGACGATCTCGGTGACCAGTTATTAATAGAACAGTTTGATTTCCTTATCTGTAATTTCATCAGTGATTTGTGTAAATACTTTGGTAAGTAAAATTTAGTAGGTACCTACCGATTGAAGTAGCCAAGGTGTGTGTGCGGTGTGCGGAGGAGGGGAAGGAGGCCGGTCACCTGATGAGGGGAGTATTCTGCTTCCCCTCATTCCAAGCTGGGCGCCCTATGGGGGGAGTAAGGTAAAATAGGAGGATTAAGGTTAGGAGTGAAGGAGAGGAGGTTATATGGGGGACCGGCGGATCCTCTGCTCCCTACGCCTTGTTGTAAAACAAGGTGAGTTGAGGAGGGTTCGTGCCACAAATGCCGGGTGGAGTCGAGACTGGGGGGGGGGGGGCGGGGGGGGGGGGGGGGGGGGAGAGGTGTTTACAGCCTTGTCAGTAATCACCTCTCTTCCCACCCTGTGGAGGGCAATTTGTTTTTGTTCTTGGGTGGTTCTCAGGCGGAGGTGGCTTCTTTGTTTTTCTTCTGTTGCAGTGGCGGGTTTCTTCCTCTTTTTCTTTGCCTGCCACTGCTCTGTCCAATTCTTTCTTCCTTTTTTTTATGGGAGGGCAGGAAGTATATCCTGCCCCCCGGACTGTTGACCGCTGGGGCATGCCTTTCTTCGGAGAGGCGGGCGAAGAGGTGGTGGGGGGGCATTCTCCCTCCCCCATCCCCATTGGTCCATTGCACGGACGAGGCCCGGTGGGTTTGCCGCAGGGCGCGACGCGGTGCTTGCGAAAGCCATCCCGTATCGCCCCCATCCCAAATGCGGCGGACGGCCCCGGGGAGTTTAGTGGGTATTTCCGGACGCTTCACGTCCGAGCGAGTCCCACACTGGCACGGAGTCGTCCCTCCGTACCCCCTTACCTATTGCATTGGGGGACTCCGGTCTCACTAATGCAATAGGTAAGGGAAGTGCGTAAATGCATACCCCTCGTCAAAAAAAAAAAGGGTAGGTACCTACCGATGCGACCGGGTACAGTTCGATTTCTTTTTATATTATGTTCTAGTGCCATCTATTGTTGCACAATTTAAATACTTATGTTGTTAAATATTTAAATATTAGTATAATTACACCGGCAAACAAAGAAAAAGTTGTTTGTGCATTTGACCAGACCCATCTACGGATATGTAATTCGACCCGCTGAATCCGAATTTGAGGTCCGTTTGGCCCGGTCACGTCCTCGATTTGAGTAAAATGACGATAAATCGAGCATTTTTTTTTTCATTTTCAAAGGCTCCTAGTTTCTACAATAACTAATTAACGGAAAAAATCAAAACGTACGGGCATGTCAGTGATGGATATATATTATTTGGTATAAAAATATTTACCATATTGTTATTATCCAGGGAAGAAACAGAGGACTCGGTTTGTATGGAATAAGTGCCTCTAACATATTTCATACTACTTTCATAACATATTTTTATATTTATATGTATTATTTTGTAATGCTAATAGACTAATTAAACTTCAGATTCAGTCGAAAAAGTTACAGATTACTTTTTTTTTTAATTACTTAATTTAATTAAGTTACTTAATTTGGATCAACAAAACTTTTTTTCACCTCCATAAATTCAGTTTTTTATTTTTTTATTATTTTATTTATTTATTTTTAGTAATTTATTTTAATTTATGAACGGGATAATTAACCTTCAAATTCAGATTCAGCGGATTGAAATACATAAAAACCATACTTGATCCGACTCCACAATATTTTATTCATTGTAGTATTTCGGAATTTTTTGACATTTTTTGGTGCATTTTACTCAAATTGAGGACGTGACCGGCTCAAACGGACCTCAAATTAAGATCCAGCGGGTAGAAAAACATGTCCGTATGTGGGTCTGGTCAAATGCACAAATAACTTTTTTTTATTTTGTGTTATCATTAAAATCGATGTTATATATCAATACGCCTAATTATAACTTCTGCGTTAATTTTAAGAAAAAAGACATATGTCTAATATTAGTGAAAATAAAGAACATAAGAATAATTCGAATCTGGGACCGTGATGATAATTATCGTATTGTTACTTGAATGCAAAACGTTGCTTTCATGAAGTATGTTTCAATTTATTATTTAAGGATTGAATTCAATTTGACGTTTGTTACTAAAGTGCTTGCCTATTATTGGTACGTCTTTTGGATAGTATCACTTAATGTATAAAAAGAATCTTCAAACGATATTAGTTTCAATGGAATAGAAATGAACTTTTTGAAGACTAAGATGATACTGGCTTCGACTTTCTGACTGAATCGCTTTGTTGTTCACATTTAAGTACGAGAAGAATGCCTGTAAAAGTTGGACGTATCTTTTTTGTCAGTTTTCCAATACTCACAAAAGGTTCTATTTAAGTCTAGTGTGTAAGGTCCATTGTGCCATAAAATACCAATTAACCTCAACGTCGACCCTAATCCTTAATTAAGGTAGAGTATGATTGTCTTTTGGTGGCATTTGTTCGGCGCTTATTTAAATTCTAATTCAGTTCATATTAAATACGTTCAAAAATTAACACATTTTTGATTTTTCACTCTTAATTAATGTAGTTCAAATTTAGAATTTTGATACCCTTTGCTACGCACTTTATCGCACCTCATAAACTGATAGAGAAGGAAGAATCTAGTTCAAATTGTAAATTAGAAATATAGATGAAGATGGGTAATATATTTGTCTCTCGTTTGGGGCGAGACTCTGAAGCCGCGGGGTCCGAGAGCTCAACGCCTTATCAAGGAGCTCGCGACCAGAAGGCGGGCCAATATTTGTCACATGGTAAGCAGTACCATCCAAGGGCAATGAGGGCTACCTTCTGGAAACCATCTGGCGGCTAGCTGGACGGCATTCATTATTCATAGTTTTTTTAGGTAATTTTTACTTTGATTTAATATTGTATCATTTAGTTATTTCATGAATAAATATTTTCTCATATCGATGAAGGTCGAATAGGCGAAAAATATTGTCATTTCTCGCACAACGTAAGCACTTGACCACTTAGATACCTCCTACTCTTCTTTAGGCGGTCATAATCATATCAGGAGCTCCTCAGCATCTTCTGTCGAGGGTCCTCTTTTTCAAAACCAGGCCACATGGTTTTGACAAAAGTAGGAAGCTATCGTACATAGATCTATTTACGTAGTACTGAAGAGTCTGCTTCATGCAAAGGATTGGGTTTTCCGTAAACAATCTTACTTTAGGCTCAAATTGTGTGTTATGTCTATTGATGCACCTTTCTAAGCGCATCCCAAAGTGACTATCTAGCCCCTTACTGGCAATCGTCGCTATAAATGAGTACATTTATAATTTTTACACCTGACTAACACTCTTGGCATGTAGTGTCTTATAACTGGGGACATAACTGAGCTTGTGTGACGAGCTCAGAAAACAGTTAAATAAAAATGGCAACTAATGCACGGGCACCATAATCCTATTAATTCCAATTAAAATGTACAAACTCTTATACTATATTCAGAAACATTTTTATTCAATGGTGGTTTATCAGCCTAAAATCAGCGCTGAATATCTCTTGGTACTGAGCTGGAGACCCTTTTTATCTAATGAGATGCGCTGGTGGGTGACACATACTTACCCTGGTTATTAGTATTATTATTATTTTTCTAATTTATTCAGCATGTGTTTTATATCTCATTAGTGAATAAAGGTTTCCTTATTTCTTTATTATGAATAAAATAACCTCTAACTGTCGTTACAGATGACTTTTTACGTATTCATTTATGGATTAAAGCCTGAAAATTAAATATCTCAATTTACCTACTTAATATTAGGTATTTTCATCTCATTTAGAGATTTAACATTGAATTCGAGCAAATGATGCTTCGTTGGTTCTCCACCTTGTTCCGCTTGAAATGAAGCTATTCAACGATTTTACAATAAGAAAGTAAGGGTGTGTTCATGTTGGTTATAGAATAGCGAGAACATTTTTTTACAATGTTTTCGACGGCGTCTTTGTCTATCAGGTAATGGTTTTATTGGCCATTCATAAACTTACAATATTGACTGTTTGTTGAATTTTGTAATATTGGTGGCATTTTACGTGACGAAGTTCGATAATTGTGGTGAAATGAAGTTAATTCCGAGGTGTCACAAGCACTCTCTAGAAGTTCTAGAAATTGGCAATAATTTTGCTAGAGCGTTGAAGCGTTTGAAGATTGAAATAATACCTTATCGATTTGACACCAGCAGAAACGTGTATGTAATTCAAAAGTTGCCGCCATTAACATAAAAAAATTAGCCAGCTATGGAGACTCCTGACAGAAGTGAAAACACGAAACTTTGGTAAATCTGTTTTTTTAATGTTTTAATTGCATAAATTTTTAATTGAAATTATTAACATAATCTATCTAACATTTATCTGTTGTTTGAATTTATTGCAGCTCCGAGCAACTATTATGTCCACTTTCACTTTTACTTTATTCACAATCAAAACATACGATAGACTGCGTAAGTATTAATTTTATAGCGCCATATTATACTTACATACTGTAGCATGTTGACGAGTGACGTTGTAGAAATGGTAACTAAATGTATTCTTTCTTTCTATTGCGTATTTTCCTCTTTCCTGCACCAAAACTGGATCGTTACGATTTTCTCTACGTTTTCATTTTTAAAATTTTTACATGTCTAATTTGTTTAACGGGCATCTGAAGCCATGGTAAAAGTCGGCCATTTTTTCGAATTTTCATAGTTTCTACAATAATTAATCTATGGAAATAATCAAAACGTTCGGACAATAGTGGCGGTACGTAATATTAAAATTACAGTATGCAGGTAGAAAATACTGGATTACGCTTATAAAAACAAGTGGGCATACTTTAACACGTATGAAGTATAATCTTAACAATAAAAAAATCGCTTAGTTAATCACTGCAGACAGAGGTCACGTAGAAAATTACCCACTTATTCGAAACGGAGACCCTCGACATGAGGTGAGCTTCGTCAATCGCTTTTGTGACAAAATCCTGTCATTCTCACGCACAATGTACCGCGATTTCCTCTTTATTGAGTTAATTCAAAAGAAGGTGGTCGATTTAATTTTTGAATTACCCATGCATGATATCTTAAGGCAATGTTTCTCAAACTGTTCCGTGGTAAGTTAGTTAGCAGGTGTTATTATTGAAACACTTGAATAGTAGCTACGTATTTTTGTATGCTACTTGTGCCTCCGGGTAAGCTTGCAATAACATCTTGTTTTTATTCACGGTTATTTACTGAATCCTATTTATTAAATAGATTTTGTAAACTTTGCACCACCTCAGAATCAATAAAACCTGTGTTATTAGCTGAATTAAATTTGTTTTTTTTTCAATGCTTGAGGAAGTTTATTTACATTCGTTTTGATTTCAGTAAGAGTATGTGAGACCCCTTTGTTTGTATAGATTTATTTAAAAAAGAACATTTATATATCGACGGCGGAAAGCGGAAATGTCGTAACTTGCATTTTGGTCTATAAAATCACTTTTTACCATATTCTTGTATAAAAAAATACCGCTACGAAATTCAAGACAAAGGCATCAGTTAAGCTTTAGATTATATAAAAATCTCTAGAAATATAAGTTAATATAAGTATAATATAAGTCATGAATTTTTGAAATAATTTTGTGGCTATGGTGTAAAGTTGGGTTTTTCAAATTACGACAATTCCACTTTCTTCCGTCGACATAGAAAAAAAAAAAACAGATCGAATTTCCAGCCGGCTAAACTCGACTGGGTTGTTTTCCGAACCGGTGGTAGTGTTTTGAAAGTATTTTTTTTAATGTATTTTGCGTAACGGCTTAGACTAGACAAGCTGTTTGTAACGCTTGTTATTTCTAATGATCCTAAACAAAAAATAGAGATTAAATGCACATTAATTAGTACTATAAATAAATAACGAAACAATTAAATAAATCTAAAAAAAATAATTTAATTCATAGTGTTTTTTTTTAACAAAATAAATAACTTAACAAATAGTATACATTTTAATATCCGTACACTTTACGAGTGTACCGAACTGACTTGAAGCGGTAACATTAAAAATGTAAATAATATTTACAAAATAAATTACTTCTGTGAAGTTTTTACCATTTCAGAATGATGAGAGTGCTAAATTTTTTGCCAAGTTCTTATTAAGTATGTTAATTTTTTAGCAAAAATTTGTGTTTAAACGAAACATTTTAACTAAAGATTATAATTTTGATACTCTCTGTCTCTCGCTTTATACCATTATTTTTTACATTTTTATTGTGAAACTTGGGGATTGTTAAATGCAAAAATGGCGTATACAAATGTATGCTCCTTTTTGGAATCGCAAATCCTTTTATCGAAAATTGCATTTTTACAGATCTTCAAGTTTTAAGTAATTTTAAGATAAATAGCAAAAAAATATATATGTGCCTTTTTCGCATAAATCCCTATCTACCTGATGTAACATGTCCTTTTTGCATTTGGCACGCAACCTATTGACTAAAACCGGCTTGTACGCCATGACGTCAAACAACATGACGCTCTCTTATGCCATAACGCCCTGTGCTGCGTGATTCTTTCTATTCAACTATAGTATATTTGACATTTACATTGATTATAAATTCTAATATCGACATTATTGTTACACATCTACCGGGATTCCAGTGATTGCCAACATTTTTTTTGTTGCAAATTTCTAATTAGACTGTTGTATTAATTCGCTCCACCCTCTGTAAGGTAGCGGGGGGTATCGTACAAATCACGTTTCCTTCTATGATGACCGTGATGACCGGCGTATATTACTTGGTGATCGTCGTGATCATCATGCGAAGCCAGCTTCTTCACTCCTACAATAGCTGAGAGCATTAGAGCCAGGGCTGAAACTGCCAAAGCCTGGAAAAAAAATAGAATTTTATTGTTAATCCTAGCTGGCATATGAAAAGGGGGCGGTACAGTATGAATAGTGATTACGTAACATTTATCTATTGATTTTATCTTTATTATTTAGTTATTTTATTATGTTTATGTTATAATTATATTTTTACTATATAATTAACTTTAGAATTACTGAAATAATGCGGTTTAATTTATAGATTAATGCAGGACTAAATTTAAGAAATGATATAGATAAGATATTTTAATGGATGTCTGTAACTATTATGATGTAATCACAATTCAAAAACGGTGCCGTATCAGTATAGAATAAAATACCCATACCAATGAAATCGTAACCTTTTGAATTATTACTCATTTTAATAACATCAACACATATTTATATACGAATCATAAAATTTATGATGATAATAAAAATCGTAATAAAGTCATGAACACCAATATCATAAAAATTTGTTAGGAATAATAATATCATAAAACGAAGTCGATTGTATAAATCGGAGCTTGTAATCATGTGAGATATTTGGCAAAACAATTTTAATATGGTCGTAAACTTCATAATATTGTAATCAAAATACTAAGAGGACTTGCGGCCGAAGACAGATTTGAAAAGTAGCTATTTCAGAAATCACCCTAAAGAAAGAGTTATAGAACACGAAAAGGACAACTGCAGCGCGGGCTGATTTTACCGTATGCAAATAGGCGAAAACATCACTTCGTAGTATCCTGTTTCCTCCTCCAAAACTGAACCGATTTTTAATTTTATTTTAATTATACTCGTAGATTATGGAAAACTAGCTACGCCTCTACATTTTTTTTAAAATTTTATTCATCAAATTTGTTTACCAAACGTCTATAAATGGCGGTAAAGATCGAGCATTATTTTCGTTTTTAAAGGCTCCTAGTTTCTACAATAACTAAGTTATGGAAAAGCTATGTCTCTACATTTTGCTGTTTCAAATGCATTCGTCTTAAATTTTCTCGATATACGTCTGAAAAGACTGTAAAATTCTGGAATTATTGCATTTTCGAAAGCTTCTAGCGCCTATAAAAATGAATTTATGGAAAAAATCTAAACGTTCGGAGATGGCAGTGGCTGATATACTAAACTTATAGCAAAAGGCTAACAAGACGAAATCTGTACATTGATGATATTTAAGAAAAACATACTATGCGGGGCTTCAAAACCAACAATAGAACACATTTAGATAGTTTAAAAAGATTTTGTCTAACGCAAAAACTAAGTAATATGTACGTAAAGAAAATATATTTCTTTAATTATGTATTATTATATTTTATAATGTAAAGAGTTTAGTGTCTATGGTTAAGAAGGCCATGCTGGCCTTTATGATATTTTGATACATGTCAAATATGTTATAAATTATAATAGTATTCATAATTGTATAATCAGTTTGAACTAAAAAATAAACTTATAATGTCGTTTCTTTATTAAAAAGCAACACATCGTTTATTTTAGTTGTCTTTTATTTATCTTATAAAACTTTGTATCTTTATATCAAAAATAAATCAAGAGAGGAAATGATCAATTAGGCTTTATGTCTCACCTAGGACCAGCTACAAAGCCATTTGAAATAATGTATTTAGATACAATTGGTGGTTTTGGAGGTTCGAGATCAACGAAAAGATATCTAGATCTATTAGTAGATCATTTTACTAGATACACCTTTATTTTGGCCTCAAAAACTCAAAGTGCAAAGGATTATATAAAGTAATAATAAATACAACAGAAAAAAGAGAATATTGGTGTGCTTCTCACTGATCAATATCCTGGAGTAAATTCGAGAGTATTCAAGAAATTCTTAAATGAAAAAAAGATCTCGGTGATCTTTACCACAGTAAATGCACCCTTTTCCAATGGTATAAATGACAGGCTAAATCAAACATTAGTCGATTAGTGGATCGAGATAAACGTAGATAGAGAAAAGAATACATGTGTAGAGATAGATTGCATCTAAAAGGAGATATGTTAGGCTATATATTAAAATATATTTTGTCTGAATTCCACGCGAGCGAAGTCGCGGGCACAGCTAGTATGATATAAAATAATTACTATCATGCGATTATCCAGGGTGGAAACAGATTAATACGTTTGTATGGAATAAACTCCACCCGTATTTCCTCTCAATAACCTCTTAGAATAAAAATATCGTAGAAGGACCAGTTGAATGTCGTTCAGTGCTCTGGCTATCAAGTTTACGATAAGTTACATGTTACAATAACTTTTTGACGAGTACTTGCAAATGACGTTTTTATCAAATATACGAGTCTACTCAGAAATTACGAGATACGACTACATTTTTTACCAGTTTATGTAGAATTTACCTAACTACATTTATCAAATAATGGCACAAGACTTGTAAATTGAATTTCTAATGTATTTTTAAATAACGGTATACTCGAATTGAGTATTAATAATCGCTTCAAATTATCATCGCTTTCATTCTTATTATCTATTGTAATAAATAAAATTGAAATGTCTGTTTGTAATGTTAAATTAACATTTTTTTTACTAAATACATAATTGTGAACACGATATCTAAACCAAAGATACATTTTTAAAAAGTTTGTCTGTCTGTTTGCTCTGCGTAACCTCCGGAACGGCAGGACGGGATTTTTTTTTTGGCAGACAAATGAAGTTACAGTTACATCGGGTAAGTTTAAGTACTTTTGATTTTCGAAAGTAATTAGAGTTCCACGTAAAAAAATTGAATATTAAATTGAATTTGCGAATAAAATCCGATTCAATGGTAAGATTTACGGGCAAGTGCTTGCATTTATGAGAATGATTTTTTTTTAAACGCAGTGAAGAATATATGGAACGCAAACGCAACCGCGGGCACACAGATAGTTTTAATAATAAATTTCCGGACGGGAATATTTGAGAGATAGTTGTAAAGGTTCAATTACGAGATTTAATTTAATTAAATAATAATAACACATAATATAAATGTCGTTTTCAGTTTATTTAACTACTTTGAATGTAGGTACGTCATAAAGTCCAACTGTTTTGTATCGTAAATGTTGTATTGCTGGGAACCACAATAATTGGAAACCGTGTTAATAATCTTTTAACTCCGTTATGAAGTTAAAAGCCGTTCGCGAAATTAATTGGCTTTTAAAACTATATATTGGTCGGTCGGTATGACGTTGGATTTCATGAAATAAACGAGTTCGCTTTATTGCTTTATCATGCTTAGGTCGCGTGTCCTCAAGGCATCTGCTTGGACTGTAGCCACGCATGCAATAATTTATTTAAGACTAGCTGTGTGCCCTCGGCTGTGCCCCGCGTTTTATTTTCACTGCGTAATATAGTTTTTAATAATTTTTTTATACGAAACCCTAATTGTTTTCCAAATTTTTCTTTGCTGCTAACTTTAAGCATAGACTTTTCTCTCAAATTCAAGTTCACCTGCCACTAAAACGGTGCATTGAATTGCATTTTATTCAAATACTCTAATTATTTTCGAAAAAATTATGTATTCTAACTTAAGCGGAGCAACTTCAGCTATCTAACAAAAAAAGACACATCCAAATCGGTCCAGCCGTTCCGGAGATGAGCCGGAACAAATAGACAGACTGATAGACGATTCTACATCGCGCTATGGTTCTGTTCTCTTCGCTTATACATATATATTTCGAAACAGGCGCATCAATTTTATTTATTAGTATAGACATAGATAAATTCATTTAATAAAGTTTGGAATAAATAAGAAATGTTTTATTTGTAGAGTATAATTAATAGGTAATTAATCTCAAGGGGGGAAAAACGCTTCGATTGCTTCTCACTTTTATTCGTCAAAAGTAATCGGAGTGTATGTTGTTTTATCGACGATATATGACTATGTATTTTTATATTATATAGGTCCAGTGCTGTGAACACTGATAACATGATAAAGATACTAAGCCTGTATGTACTGGTTCTCAAGTTATGCTGCCGGAACGCACCTATTGGTATTTGGCGACAGGTTTTCGAACTTGAGGGTGGTTGCTACTAAGGTGTGCACTATTAGAAAATGCCATAAAGCCATGCTGTAGTTTCCTCACGATGTTTTCCTTCACCGAAAGTTCAGGCTAATTTTAGACTTGGATAAGTGGACTCGAACCCACAATGTCCACAGTGTCCATTGACGCACAATCCGACCGCACTACCAATTGTAAAATCAAAACTTTTTTCATGTAATAATTTCAAACGGTTTAACCTAGCATATATATATATATATATATACCATTTAATAGGTTTTAAAGTAAACCTTCGAAATAGTTTGACTTTGCGTCGAGTTTTTAAAGATAGAACATCGTAAAATAGTTACAGTAACTTTAAAACTGTTAGTGAGAAGATATCTTTAGTAATCTTATCGTAAAGCCGTAAGATTCTGGCGTTTGAAAACTTTCGTGTTAAAGGAAATTGGAAAAGCTTTTCCATTTCCACGATCGCTAGAGAAATTTTAAATTCAAATTCATTGTCAATGATCGACTCGCTTCATCGTACTGTATCTATACTAATAAATAAAAGTGTTTGTTTGTAATGTCATAATAACATTTTTTTACTAAATACATATGAATGTATACTATACGTATACTAAAAATACAAGTTGTAAAATTTTTGTCTGTCTATCTGTTTGTTCCTGATAATCTTGGGAACAGTTATACTGATAGCTGAAGTACTACTCCGCGTAACTTATGGTATTTTGATTTTTTTTTTAAATAATTAGGATTCCGCTGAAAAAATTAAATTCGATTTAATGCACAGTTTTACTGGAAGGTATTTACGTTTGTGACAAATATCTTTACTTAATGTTTGTAAGATACAATAAAATTAAAAACTATTACGCACAGAAAAATATATGAAACGCGAGCGCAGCCGCGGACGGGCACAAGGCTATTTGTAGATAAGTACTAACTTACTAATGTGTGTTAGTCTAGATTTACTGTTCAGGGAAACTCAAATACTTGATTGTTTTCACAGTGCGTTCCTTATATAAATAGGTTTTAACAAAATGTACTTATAAATACAACTGCCTTTTAACCCCTTGAGCACTTACCTGGCGTTTACGCCAGCTTTCCATTGTTTTCCTATTGTCTTATTTTTATGGGTACTTTAAATGTTGGCAATACTGGTACTAGTTAATGTGTCGAACATTAACTATAATAGTACCAGTATTGCCAACATTTAAAGTCGCAAAATTATTGTAATTTTCATGTTAAAATTATATTTTCTGCAATAAAATTATCATTTAATCCGGAATAAGAAATAAGGTTTTTAATGTTAACGACTTTTAACAAAATTTAAATAAAGTCTGTAAATATTAGATGGATCAGTATATGAGTATAATGAAGGTTATTACCATTTTGTACGCATCTACGACTTTTTTTTACACGGAATAGGCTCAGTGCTTTGACCACAATATCATCTGATGGTATGTAACAATCTGGTCTAGGATGGTAAACACTCTATACCTAGAGGTACTTGTTCTCAAGTGAAGCTGCCGGAACACACCTAATGGTGTTTGGCGGCAGGATTTCACACTTGAGGGTGGTAGCTACTCAGGCGGGCATCATTAGAAAATGCCCTACCCACCATGCTATGGTTTCCTCACGATGTTTTCCTACACCGAAAGCTGAGGCCGATTTTAGAGTCGGATAGGTGAGGATCGAACCCGCGTCGATTGACGCGGAATGCGGATATACTACCCGCTGCGCCATCATCGCTTCATTTACTTATTCATTGTACGTTTAGAATATCATTATCGTACAAATGGCCAAATTATCGTAGGTTCCCAGAATTACCGTACGGGTTGAGAACGCTGACTAGTACAGACGACTAACGTTTCCCTGAGGGGTCTCTGGGCACGATCATTACGTGAATGCAACCATTATGCGTTTCTATATTGTAGGTCTGTATTTATAAATAGCTGTGTGCCCACGGCTCTGTCCGCATTTTTCATATTCTTTACTGCAATATAGTTTTTAAACTGGAAAATAATGTTGTGTTGTTCATTGAATTGTTTTTTTTTTTTCACAATTCCTAATGTTTTTTTTTGCAGGACCATAATAACTTTTCTAGATTTTTTTTTGGTACTACTGAACTCAAAGACACTGTTCACAATGAAACACCTGGCAATAAAACTGTGCATTTAATCGAATTTAAATAACAATTTCATGAGATTTAATTTTTTTACGCAGAACCCTAATTATTTTCGAAAAATAAAAGTACCCTAAGTAACGCGGAGTATCTTCAGCTATCTACCAAAAAAGTCCCGTCCAAATCCGTTCAGCCGTTCCGCAAATTACTTGGAATAAACAGACAGACAAATTTTTATTTATTGTGTTTTTGGTATAGGTACCTTATATACATTCATATGTATTTAGTTAAAAGTTGTTATTTTGATATTACAAACAGACACTTCGATTTTATATTTACAGTAACATTTAAAAACAGAATGATTTTAACCGACTGCTTATGACTTCGAGGTAACTATTCGATCCAAGAGTTGTTAGAAAATAACGTAGAAGTCCTAATAAGGCAATAGTACAAGGCCATATCTTTCTCTCTGTTGAGGTACCCTATAAGTATGTCGTAATCAGGATTTAAGACATTTTTGATCCTCCCCTCCTCTTGTCAACAATAGTAAGCAAGAATCTGATAACGTAGGCATTGACATAATTTTGAATTAAAAAAGTAAATTGATAAGTAAAATATTATAGCTTGTAAAAATTACCATTAAATATTTAAGAAATATAATAATAGTGTAGAAGAAAAATTTTAAAATGACAGCTAATAGATTTTTAAACATATGACCAATATTTCTGTCATTGAAATCTCATTCACGATGTATCACATACTTCTGCACATAACACGCAGGTACATAGGTATTGTAAGGGACCTTTTTTTTGTTGTTATTAAATAAAAAATGTAGGGCTTAGCTAAGTTCAAAATTCCGCAGAATTTTTTACACTCAGATAACGACCAATCCAGGGTTCGTGCCACTTTGGTAACTCTTGTGCTAGTTCCCTTTTTGCGGTTGAGTACCTTCAGCATTCGCCCTAAAGTCACAGTGAAACCGTAAAGGCCCTTCCGGTCATTAGCTAGTTAGAAATAAAAAAAAGAAGTATTGATATCTACTGAGTTGGCACAGATATGCAAAATTGTAGGTCGGGTTCTATAAATCAAACCAGTCATGATTTAATAATGCTGATAAATCACATGAATATCTCGCTCATGAATCCAGAACATTTTCACCGCGTTACGGCGCATGCATATCGAGGTTTGCGCGCGAGCAGAACAATTAGTAACTTTTTCCAATTAAACACACTACTATAATATAATCTTCTATGATGTTATAAACAATGGCGAGTATTTCAAAATCAGACATTAATTATTTTTATTCATTCTTAATTATTTAATAACATTTATGTCTATTTTCATTGAATAGTAAAAACGATTTGTACGATTTTGTCATGTCTGTTAATTATTTCCGTCCTCTCTGTGCTTCCGTCAAGTCCGACTAATAACTTTAATATTGTGTAATAATTTGAAATTATAATTTTTATTTGTTATAAAAAAATATGTACGTATATATTTTTAGATTTTACATATATCTAAAATAAAAGACATCTGGTTATTTTTGATTTGCGAAATAGTGATGTTCATTCGCCAATTCACGGCTTAAATGGAATAAAGTAAATTTTGATTTTGATTAGCGAGCCTTGATAGTAATACTGACTCGTATGGTATTTTTATAATATACTAACTATGCTCGTGGCTTCGCACGCGTGAATGATAAAATTATAACCAGCTTTTTGTTTTAATTTACATGATGTTTCAATTGCAATTTTTAGTTATTTTACGTCGGCGCAGTATTTCTTATACCTCTATCAGCCAATATCTCTTCACTCACCCCTATTGCCTTAATATCTTCCCTCACACACTCCATGCATCTATTCTTTGGCAGTCCTCTCGTCCTCCATCCATCGACCTTCATAGTCATCACTTTTCACATACACATAATAGCATATAAAAACAAAATCTATAGGCCATTTCACTCCGTTACGTATCATTTGGCAGCGTGAGGGAACGAGACAAGTGATGTTATATATGTTACTGCGTATCGTGGAAAAAAACTCATTACACATATACAATTAAGCGAATTAGTTCAAGTTTGAAATCACTTTACAAATTGCTTTGCTAAAAAAATTATTCAAGAACCACAAGTTAATGTATAATTTTTTTTATAATATACTATAAATGATTGATTACCTTCATAGTTAGAAGTCCCAAACCACCGATCCCCAAAGCGCCCATTGCTTTGGCCATCATCAGACCTAGAAGAGCCACACCGCCTCCACCACCTTTGCCTCGGCCGGTCGCTAATATAGAAAAACAAAAAAGGTTTTAACATTCCGCCCAAGAGCATTTGTGCCTAACTGGGCAAAAATATTAACAAAAAAATCAGTACCTATAAATATGAAAAATTGTAAACGAATGAAATCATCAGAAGTGATGACGATATCTTTGTTTGGTTATTGTGATTGAAGGAATTCCGCGTTTATGGATGCAGGTTTGCATTCACCATAGATAAATGATACTAGTTCATTTATTCTATTTTATAATGAGGTTGAGCTTTCTGTGAAGGAAAAATTGTGATAAGACTATGGCATGGTGGTAAGAATTTCCTCATATCCGTTTGGCTATCCGACACCCTCATCGAGAGACCGTGCCACTAGATTTATCGTGAAAACAAACTTCTATAAGAGCATTCCATGGCAGATCGACCAATAGTTGGAAACTACCCCTTTCGATGTAACGAAGTTCTGCCAAAAAGAAAAAAAAAACTTTTTTTCAAAAGTTATGCAAAATTTAAAATTGCGAATTTTTCCATGTTTTTAAATATTTCGAAAACTATTGTAGTTACAGAAATGGGCCACAGTTATTTTTAGAAAAAGGATACTTGGGGCTATGAAAAAAAAAATTTGACAAAAATTTTGAATTTTTGAAAATCGTCATTGATGATGGACTTAAAATTTTTTGGCTTTTTTTTGGTAAATTTTTTGGACTATTCCTAAAAGATTCTTAGAACTACGTTTTTTTAGTTTTTTTTTTCAAAAATACAAATTTGTTAATTTTAGAGAATCGTCAAAATTGACGATGAACATCGTTACTCCACGTAACTTAGGATACTTTTCTTTTTCCAAAAATAATTAGGGTTCCACGTAAAAAATATCGTAAAAAAAAAATGAAATTTCTAATAAAATCCGATTCAACACACAGTTTCACTGACAAATATTTAAATTTGTGAGAAATTCTTTACATTTATTTACTACCGAAAAAAGTTAAGGAAAATAATTAGGGTTCCGTATAAAAAAATTAAAACGCAGGAAAGAATATATGAAAACGCAGCCGCAGCCGCGCGCACACAGCTTGTATAGGTACACAATTAAGATTAAAAAATAAAGACATTTTATTTTATTTTACAATAATACCGTAGATGAATGAATCAGTATATTGCATGACATGAATTATTTTATTCTCATTCGTATTTTTTTTTTTTATTATAAATGGAAGATAGAATAATATAGTTAACAATTATAGACAGTCATAAAAAACCTTCGGTTATAACTTAAAACCAATTCAATAATTGAATTATTTCGACACAATTGAAAAATCAACGCAAACTTTAATCATCTTAAATTTGACCAGTGACTGTCTAGGATAATAAAATAGAATCAATCAATCCGGTTTAGTGGTTCTCGCGTAATAAGCAATCAAGCAAACGGTCAAAAAAAACGAATAAACATTTTATCATCACAGACTTTATCAGGCTAATATCTCGATCCGTAGATAATATATATGTTTATTTATTTATGAAACAAAATCATCGAACTCTTATACAACTTTGCATCAAAGACGGATCACAGTACAATAATTTTGTAAGTTTTATCCATTCAAAACTTTTTTACAATCAAATGATCCCATAATATTCATTTTAATATTATTGTTTCAATTATAATAATATAATAAATCAGTAAAATTTACATTGCTATAGAAGTAAGTCTGAATAATTAAAACATATTTTTACTTCGGCAGGCTAATTAAACAATGTGTGTGTATTTATTATTTTTTTATTATAATTTTTAAAAGTATAATATATAAATGTCCAGTCGTCTACACCTATGTTTTTTGATGTTATCAAGTGAAAAATAAGCATGACACCCTTCTAATTTAAAATAGTATATATATATATATATATATATATAAATTTACACTAGTAGTAAAATATCAACGTGGAAATAATCATCGGCCCATACTTATATTAATTTGAAATATCTATTTTAATGAATTATCATTACTTACGTTATATCTCCACGAGGTATCTATACTTATAAATAGAATTAAAGTGTCTGTTTGTCAATTTTTTTTAACTAAATAGATTTGAATGTATATACAATACCTATACCAATAATTCAATTTTTAAAATTGTTATCTATCTGTTTGTAACGGGTAATCTCCGGAACGGCTGGACCGATTTTGACGGGACTTTTTTTGGTAGATATAGCTGAAGTTACTCTGGGTAACTTAAGGATACTTCTAATTTTCGAAAATAATTAGAGTTCCGCGTAAAAAACTCATAGAAATTAGATACAATATCCGATTCAATGCACAGTTTTAAGGACAAGTGCTATAATTTTTGTAAAATAAGTTTACTTTATCTTAGTACTAATTTTTTTTAGGAAAATAATTAGTTTCGTATTAACAAAAATAAAACGCAGAATATATGAAACGCGGGCGCAGCCGCGGCCACACAGCTAGTATATATATAAATCAAATTCACTTACCATTATTGTCTTTGTACGTCTCATCCACAGCCTTCAGAGATTCGGAGAAAACTTGCGTCACTTTACTCTTCTCGATCAAGTTCGGTAATTTGATACGTAGCTCGTGTCCTTGTAGAAACTTTGCCATACGGAACAACGCAGAATTCTCCCCGAAAGATCTACCCTCGTCTTCCAGATCATTCGACACAGGTACGCTAACTAACTTCACACCGTCCGTTAGAACTAAATCACCGTCCAGGAACGATCCCAGAACGTTAGTGGCGAAACAAAAAAATATTAAAATTCGATACATTTTTCCAGAACGCTCCATAACGTAATAAGTACGAAAGGGAGGTAGAAACTCTTTTATAGCGATAGCTTTCAAAAAAATAACAACGACAGAGCAATTGCTCCGCGGCGGCGGACGTTAAGAATGAAAAAAAAAAAAGCGACGGAGCTATTCTGCGTTACATTTTTACAGTCTGCTTGTTTACTCGCAATCATAATATGGCGGTAAATTATTCTAGATCTATTCTTGTGATATTATTTAAATATTAGATAAAATTATAACTAGATAATAAATATCCAGGTAAGTGAATGAAGTCTACATTTACTACTGTATCTAAATCAATTAATCAATACTGTAAAATAATACAATACTAGACGATATTATATAATAAAGAATAATAAATAATCATTTGAAAAATGAATTATATTATAAAAAATTATAATACCCACGTACTTAGCGTCTATCCATTTTAATTTTATAAACTTTCTAATACATAATAATTAAAAAAAACCTTGTTCTTTACAACATCATAAGAAATATTTATAACAAGAAAGAAATCAGATGCAAATCGGTCCAGTAAATTAAAGTTACTCCGAACAAAAAAGTGCCACCTCTTTACATCAATAAATGTATAGTATGTCATATCTCTGTGTATTTTATAATTCAAAAACCAAGTAACTGATTTACATGATTCTTTTTTAAATCATAGGCATGTACCACGACCATACTTATACACGAAATAAGTTATGAGGGATATAGTAAATTCAATCACTAAAAAACTTTCATGTAGTGGTTTAATTTATCCATTGAACATTTAATTACATATTGTGAAATAATGGCATTATTTTAGCGCGAGTGAAACACTAACAAATCTAATATAAGTGAGTCTAACGTATTGGAAGTTCGTTTTGTGCTTTTCTTATTCCGTTAAGATAATAATTATTTGTTCTTTGCTTTTTTTAAAATTCTATAAAATCATTTTCGACTCAAAATTCAATTTTGATGATATCATATTTCTAATATAATTGATATTTTGCAGAATAACACTTTCATCGGAAGCACGACATTGAAACGGCGGCTGGTCAAATGAGAGCAATAGTTACGTTCGTAGGCGCAACCACGCTTTTACTGGAAGAGCTACGTTTATTCTTTCTTTTTTTTTTTTCGATTTAGTTACAGAGAATTGCCACTACCATTTTTTCGAATTTATTGAATTCTCGTGTCTTTTTCAAAGCAGTATATTACGTAATATAATATTAGGTACTCACAGAAATCAACTTGGCATCTGCGAGGAATGTGATTCCCCTCCCGTAACTCACTCCTCTTTCCTCTTTCGTTAATAAGGTGTCAGTACGGGCAGTGACATAATTACTGCTACACGTGCACTTCTTTGGGTCAGTATTGTTAGTTTTTTTTTTTGTTGTTGTTGTTTTAATTATTTTACTTGTTTTAATAAGGGTAAATCAATTCATAGCCGAAACACATGTTTTGAACTTTAAAAAAAAATCATACTTTTTATGCACTTAGCTTTTCGCTATGACATCGTAGAACGACGTGCCTAGTTAAGTTAATAAAGAAGAAGAAGTTCTGCGGGTGCTAAGTACTGTTTTAACTAATTGAAATGTTTCCTGAGATCAATCATCTTTTTCTTTCTGTTACTGAACTTTTAGTGAGAACTATCTATTCTAACTAGTTTAACAAATTTTCACCTAATTCGGTTTAATAGATCCCGAGTTATATGAGTACAAATTAACTAACAAACAGATACAGACAAAGAATCATTTACGCAAATATGTTTGTTAATGACTTTAGCAAACAATGCCAAAAGTTTATTCATTATGGTACTACACATTGAACTACTTTTAAGTTTTGCTACTCAAGAGTAAAATTAACAGCACAACTCTATGAGCTCATGAAATCATGAAGGTTATGTACGCATATACGTTTATGTTACGCGTTGATTGAATTAAATTAAGATTTTGATAATATTTAAGTTACAGAATGATGTTTGATTAAATATTTCAAGAGTCCTATTTGCAATCGACCTCGTACGTACATAATATTATAGTTTCGTTCGAGAATTTGTGGTATAGGTTGCAGCGTTCATTAAATATTGAATTGCATAAACTTATTACTACTAGTTCTGTGTATCGATGACCAGGATTTTGAGTATATATAATAGTATTATTTCAGTTTCGAGCAAAATTAACTGCATTAAGAGCATATTTTGGTTGGATTTTAATTAATAATATTATTGGCATTTGTATTATAAAATTTATATTTTGAAGCGATAACAGTTCAAAAAAGTTTTTAAATTAAAAACAAAACCGATTTAACCGGCAGTTAACTCTAGCTGGCACCGATTTCAAAATTATTAATGATATTAAAACAAAATATATATTGAAGTAAACAGAAGCAGATTAATAAATTAATTATAGATTTACTTTTTAGTGCATTTTTATAGTTTGTTCTTTTGAAGTCGGTTTTATTTTTAATTAAAAAAGTGGTTTTTTTCTACTTTTAGTTGAAAGTCTCTTAGGTACAGCTGTGAAGTCTACTTAATAGGTTTGGTAACGAATATGTAAAACACGTGTTAGTGTTTATAATATTTAAGGGTTTTTCTCGATTTTCCTGATTTCCACTAATCAGATCGTGATTTGGTGGAAATAGGTTTACCACAGGAGTGTACTCTTTCGACTAAAAAAATATTGCAAATCGGTCCACAATCGACGGAGAAATCGCGTAACAAACACAAAAAAATACAGACGAATTGAAAAAGGAGGTATCTTTTTGAAGTCTGTTAATAATAATTCGGTTGGATACTGTGACGATGTACGTAGGTTCATATCCAGTTATCTTATAAGTAAATAATGAGACTGGGCTTTCGGTAAAGGGAACATTATGATGAAAATAAATCATAGCATGGTAACAGGATAGCTATCTAATACCCGTCTGACTGACTACCACCAACCTTTTAGGTTTGAAAACCTGTCTCCAAGCATTTAAGGTGTAATCTGGCAGCATTATTTGATTACCAATGGCTCTAGATTTAGCATTTTTTTTACCATTTTCACCATTAGCTGTGTAAACATCAGATGCGATTGTGGTTAAAGCGCTGAACCTAAATGGTATAAAAATGTAATGCATTGATTTAATAAAAATAATAACATATTATTATCTTGGATCTTTAAAGGGGTGATGACGCAGTTGATTGTACGGTCGGATTCCGCGTTAATGGACGCCGGTTATCCGGCTCTAAAACCAGCCTAAGCTTTCGGTGAAGGAAAACATCGAGAAGAAACCATAGCATAGTGGTAGGGCATTATATAATAATGGTCGGCTGGGTAGCTACCACCCTCGAGCAAACACCAATAGGTGTGTTTCTTGAGAACCAGTACCTCTACGCTTAGTGTGTTTACCATCCTGGACCGCATCGTCACCTAACATCGGGGTAAAAAAAATAGATTCTAGATTATTCTCGTTGAAAAGATTTATATGTAACAGTGAATATGTAGTTTAGGGAAAAAAATAAACCAAAATATATATACCGCATCTAGATATGCTTTATATTCATGTAATAGTGAAATAACGTTTTGTCGGGTATTTTTCACTGGTGGTAGCGGCAGCTTGAAGAAAACAGTGTTATTTTTTTTTTTTTGGTTGTCTTTTTACATAATTCGAGATCAGGTGAGTGTATTGAAAGTGCCTACTCGTGAAACGAAGGGCCACTAGGGAAATGTGGTTTTTGGGTGAGTTTATTTGTCTTGTGAATTTCTTGATTTCTAAAATGTAATGTAACGTGAAATATCGTGTTGTTTTCTGCTTGATTTTATTGTAACGTGTAACTATATTTCGATTTATTTTTATTTATAATATGAAATAGTAAACAAAAATACGATCAGTGGCGTAACTATACCATACACCATTTGAGCCCGGTGGCAAATTCATTACACAGGGGACCCTAGTAAAAATCGTCACGTTGTAATTTGGTTTTTAATGAATCATTAAAGTAATCACTAAAGCAGTTAAATATTTAGTAGTATCTAACTTTAATTGTATTTATAAAGCTTACTAATTTGTATTATAAATGTTAGGATACTTGTGACCTCGGGGCTTCATTGACCGGGGCCCGTGAAATTTCGCCAGCTCTGCCACCCTAGTATTTCGTCACTGAATATGATCTGCCTGATCTTAGGTAGTTACTGCTGCTGCCAATCTAATAATAGATTGCTAATTTACAGGACTGACTTGTAACGGTTCGTGTGTCAATATGTGTGTTGCCGATCGCACCTTATAGCTTAGAACATAACTGTGCGGCTAATTTGGTAAAAATAGAAATGTATGTCGGGAGGTAAGACGTTTCTATATGTATAGTTACCAGCACTCTATTTTAGCAACATAAAAAAGTAAGGCAGTTGCCTGACGTTCATTTAGTCACGTATGAACTGTTCTCGCTGTTGGATGTCACTACAAAGTATTAAAATCTATACTAATAAAGAAAATGTAAGTGTCTATTTGTAATCTCAAAATAACAATTTTTAACTAAACACATATGAATGTATATAAGATACCTATAAAAAAATTTAAATTTTTAAAATTTTTCTCTATCTGTCCGTCCGTCTGTTTGCTCTGGGTAATCTCCGGAACAGCTCGAACGATTTTGACGGGAATTTTTGTGGTAGATAGCTGAAGTTACTCTGCCTAACTTACCCTTATAATTTTCGAAAATAATTAGGGTTCAGCGTGAAACTTATAATAAATTGAATCACAGTTTTTTACGGGCAAAAGTTACGGAATTTATGAGAAATATTTTATTTTATATCAGTAGTTAATTAATTTGGGGGAAATAATTAGGGATCCGTATAAAAATTTAAAACGCAGTGAAGAATATATGAAACGCAGGCGCAGCCGCAGGCACACAGCCATTTCTTAAATGTAATTCATATACTGTATGCCGATATATAAATTACACTGCTAGAGTAAGGTAAAGGAAAAACGTTTCTTTATCATAATTATAAAGAAGTAATTATTTTTTATTTTGTTACCATTAACTACGGAACGCCTGAGCGAGATACGTAACTTGATTTGCGTGCGAGAGTGAGAGAAAGAACACTAACGCGGCGCGACGAGTGACTGTGACGAAAGATGTCGGTGATACGTTTACAGTTTTGTAGCTATCATTTAATGCCGCCGCTTTGTAGTGCAATGTTATAGTTGCATGATGCTTCTAAAATGTCATGGTGTTACCAGTAATTCCTCAATGGATTTTTTAAGAACATGTTTACATTTTTTGAAAAAGTTGGTTTAAATGTATATTTATGAGGTGATAGGGTCAGGGATTGGATCTAAAAACTATTAATTTTGGTACGTTTGAGGTTATTTGAATTTCGATTTCGTATGAAGAAAAATATCGTAGTGATACCAAGTTTCGAAATCAATCTATACTTATAATAAAAATCTAGCGGGACTAAATTTGTACATTGAAGATATTTTCTTAGATAATGATGTCCATACCTGACTGCACACAAGGTGACTGATAACTTCGGTCGTCCGCCGTATCATGTACGCGGTCCGGTTCCTTGGGTCTATTGTGACTTTTAATCTTGTAGCAGTCACATTGAAGGATCTGTTAATTTTCTTGGCCTAGTTTTTAATCAATTACGTTCATAATAAAATAAAATACATTAAAAAAAAAATTGTACTCTTTTCTCGTCTATCGTATGGAAAGATATATAGAATAACAAAAGAAAAGAATCTTTTGTGAAATCTTACTTTTAAAATGGAGAATCTAGTATCAAGAGATATAAGGTTTTAAACCTTAAACATTGTTTAGATGCTTTCTGTTGAGTGCTTTCGACAATGGAAGCTTTGAAAGGCTTTATCTTATAGACTATTTTATATAACTATAGATATGTTTGTATTGTATATAATACCTACTAGTTGTCCCGCCGAACTGAGAAATGAACTGAACTGTACGAGAAAATGAATTCTCTTCATAATTTTATTTTTTATGATCGTATCCGTTGTTTTGTCAGTTATTTTACTATTCGGGGTAGAGACAAAACCAACAAATCAAATATCATAAAAATCGCTCCAGCCGTTCATGTTTTGTAAATGGTGTAAAAAACCCGACTTTGATATATATACATATGTATGTTATATATAACCTTAGTCATTTTACATATCATAAAAGAGGCCTGGGACAAAACGTCCAGTTAGGTAGATCCAACTTCGAGAAAGAGGTTAATCGTCGAATTCACCTCGGGTGAGCTGCGTTCGGGAAGCTACGCGGAATCTTCTCGTCCGAAATACTGCGATCTCAAGACGAGAGACTTCAACCAATGTGTGTTGCCAGTGATGACATACGGCACTGAGACGTGGTCGCTCACAATGGACCTAATAAAAAAGCTCAAAGGGCAATGGAAAGGGCTATGCTTGGAGTTTCACTGCGTTATTAAATCAGGAAGGAGGAAATCCACAGAATAACCAAAGTAACCGATATTGCCCGAAGAATTGCTAAATTTAAGTGACAGGGGGCTGGGCACATTGCTCGCAAAACCGATGCCCGATGAGGCCAACAGATTCTCGAACCAACATTTCTTATAGCGATAACGCAGAGGGACTAATACATAAAATTAGATTGGAATTGAAAACCATACATCCACCTGTGTGGGTGGTGGTGGGTGTGTGTGCGTAATTGAAAGCGAAATTACTAGAATATAACCGTTGTATGATTGTTTAATAATATTTTCTATCAACAAAAATTAGAACTATAACAAAGCCATCAATCACCACTCAATCAATTTACAAATAAGCACATTTGTTACTCAACAGTTCAGTGTTGAACACCGCTGAAATCGAAATACAAATAAAACCATTTCTGACTCAATTACACACCGTAATAACTTTCGATTTCTAGAAAAAGTACTACAAGAAGCATCGATACTCTATCGACATCTATTGTTGGAACGGTGTGTGAAAAATAAAACAGCAAAAAAAAACGGAGGAACGTAAAAGAAAAAAGTCTGATAGATACCTACCTACTCGGCTCTTTCTTTTTCGTGCTTTCTAAGAACGAAATTATAACACTTTCACTATCGAATCTTATATACAGTTGTCTCTTTTTAACTTGCGTAAAATAAACGATCGTCATTTATTTTATTTTTTTCCTTATTCAGAGTACGCCGTAGGTGCATAGTACAAATTCGTGTTGGTAAGTTTATTCATAGTTTTATTTTGGGCTAATGTTGGTCGATTTTGAATTTACGAATTACGAATGGTAAATAGGTATGTAAAGATTTATTTTTTATTTTTGCGGTTTAAAGTTTTACCGCAATTCTACCAGCTTATAATATTCTATATTGTGGTTAATGTACGATACTTTAGACTTGATAAGGAATATATTTTCAAGATAAGGTTATTGCCTATATATATTTACAAACTAGTTAAGGCGCGGCTGTGTTCGCGTTTCATTTCTAATTATTACCTAATTATTGTCCTTATTTTTTTTAGTACCTACTAAGATAAACTAAAAATATTTCTCATAATATCAAAGACTTGCCCGTGAAACTGTGCATTGAATCGGATTTTATTAATTTTTTTATAAATTTAATTTTTTTTGCGTGTAACCCTAATTATTTTCGAAAATTAAAATCAGTCCAGCCGTTCCGGAGATTACCTGACAAACAGACAGTAAGACAAAAAAATATAAAATTGTATTTTTGGTATGGTATCGTATACACATATGTATTTTTACTAAAAAATCTATTTTGATATTACAGACACTTCGATTATATTTATTAGTATAGACGAAGAGTGGGCGCTGCCCATTCTAGCATTAAAAATACCCTACCACCTGTACTACGGACCTGTGTACCTAGCATCAATACCTAAAATAATAAATACATAAAAAGTGGTTTATAGAAAACATTCGTGCCTCGCAAGTAATTCGTTTAAAAGCCGACCCAGACGATCCTATCGCTTTGTGGTAACATTTTTTTGGCACGCTCTTTAATATATTTCACAATACATGTATAAATTTAGATTTTAAATTTAAAGTTACTCTTTAGTCTTGCAATTCAATAATTTCAATTGGGTATGATACGAAACACGTATTTTTTGTATTGCATAAACTCTCAGTGTGTTGACCATAATCTCACCTAATGTTAAGAGTCGTTGGGGGTTTATGATGGTAAACACACAAAGAAGTAAGTACTGACTCTGAAACGAACTTGTTAGAATTGATGCTTGGTGGTAGATTATAAAACTTTAATGTGGTCGCCAAAGAAATAAAACAATCAGTACCTACAACAGTAGTTATACATGGAAACTCATAAAAGTGTGGGGTGTATGGTGTCAATAGTCATAAATATTTTTTTAACAGATATGAGTAGAAGGATCACCATTTTGATAATATCTTAAAAAGCACCTACGCTTTTTTTTACAATAAAGTCCATTCTTTTTTTCTATTATTCACACTATTCTTAACCCATTACTTCCCAAGCATCGAAAACGTTGGAATTTTTTGATCAATTCTTTAAATTAAGTTTATAATACATTAAGAAAAAAGAATATGACAAAAAAATAATAAAAAATATACCTTCACCCCTGTTTCGGCCTGTCCTATAAATATGTCAATGGGGACATGTGATCAGAAATAATACAAGTTAACAATTATAAGAAAATCAGCTTTATTTGAGATTATGTCCACAAACAATCTTAATAAATAAAATATTATGATCTTATTTTGTATGATAAGGTATGAAACAATCACTGCAAAGTGTTTTTTCACACTTAGCACAAAAGGCTAGAGGTTTTTTCTTACAACCTTGTCTTTGACAACGCCTCTGTTTGTCCCTCTTTGTCATATAGTGACCAACATTATCGAACCTGACAGGTTGTAAAAGAACTTCTGAAGAACCGGCTGTCGGTTTACTTGCCTTGTCTTGCGATTCTTTCATTCCAAGCGAAACAAACCCTTCGTCTGAAATCTAACAGAGGGTTAGATAGGATAGGGATAGTCTCATCTCATCTTTATTTATCAGGTAGTAGATAATCCATGCATTCCCAAGGGACATGTCTAAAACACGGATGACTAAAGGCCAATACCATTTTTTACCTCTACAACGGATTGGATATTTAGAAATCAGCCAATCATGTTTATCCACTCCTCCCATATTTCTATTATAATTATGAATAAACATTGACTGATTCACGGCTACTTTGGCCTTTTCTTTCTTTGAGTACCTATTCGTTTTTACAAAAGGTTCAACAGAATCAAAATTAGTCAAAAGACAAACAACATTGTTGTCATGCCATTTCACGCACAAAATTTCATTATTTTTATCAAAACGATAATCGGTAAAACCTCGGTCTTTCTTTTTCATTTCTTGTTTGTTCATGATAGGACATTTTTAGTCCTATTTTCTCTGACTGTCTCTGTAGCTCTGATCCCTTGAGATTTCAAATCAATCAACAATTGCATGCTGCTGAAATTATGGAAAGTTATCGAAGTAGACTGCATGTGCTCTGGGAGCTGTACAAACTGTAAGCAACTTCTTTACCACTGTTGCGCCCAAGCCGTGGTCACTACTAGCAGAGGTTTGAGCATCCTTGCCTGTGTAAAGCGAAAAGTTATAACAATATTCGCTGACTCCACACAGTGCTCCAAGCTTTTATCCAAACCTTACTGGTTTACCTTTTATAAATTGTTTGATTCCATGGTGACCGAAGTATTTGACGATCATTTCATCAACAGCTAAATTGGATTCAAATAAACCAAACTTTCGAAATGATTCATTAGCTTTATCGATAAGTGGGCGAATTTTGAAAGCTTTGTCAGTATTATGAATTTGTGAGTTGTCATTGAAATGTAAATAGGATTTCATTTTATCAAAACGATTACGGAACATTGCCTGTTCAAGAAATGGAATATGTACATCCTCATTTCTACACCAATAAAGTTTACTTTGCGGCAAGTATGATGATACGAAAAGAAAAACAAAATTACTATAAAGACTTTTAACCTATTTATAGTTAGATTGAAGTTCAAATCATTTTTATAATGTTTGGCGTACGTTACAGTTTTGTGCACAATATATTCTAGAATATCGTCACACAATAAGTTTTCGAATATTTCTACTGCTGATTTTCCTTCCAACTCCGTAATCATATTTTCCAAACATTGTTTAGCAGTATTAGATTCCGGCTGTATTTATATCAGACTAATGTAAACACAAGCAAGACCCGCAAAAAACAAACAATTGACCAGTTTGAACTTACTACTACTACACTTAGCGTGACAGGATCGAACACGCTTTCGCGGCAAATTGTACAGACAGGTTCCCGGTGTCATATTTATAGGACGGCTTATTTTGAATGTATATCACAAGTTCACAAATTATATTTTGTTTTTATTTGTTTTATATTTGGTAGAGATCTAAGAATAAGTATTATGTACTTTGAAGTAGGTAACGTTTTTCTTTTTACGGTATATACAATCGGAACTCAATGCTCTCCTTCAGTCAACAAAAATTATCAATTTTAAAAAATTACATTAAAATTACATAAACATTTTTTACAGTGAAAAAAAAAAATTATTTTATTAGAAAAATAGTGTAAAAATATGAATTTCATCAGAAATAATAAAAATAAAAGTCCTAATACATAAAAAAAATTTGAAAATGGTGTCCTAAAAATATGACAGTGGGGAGGAATGGGTTAATTTATATTTATTAATTACTTTCTATTTTTTAGTTTGATTTTCTATGAAAGCGTGTTTTTTAGTTTTCGGATATCACATACAAAAATCGCTAATCCTGAAAATCCTGGTAATTATAACGGGACTAACAGTTTAAAATATGGAATTACACGGAACACTGAATAATTATTGTCCTGAATTTGTTTTGTTTTTCATAGACCATCTATCAGTTAGCGCACACAAAACTTTATTTAAATCGTTGATGTTTTTTGAGTTTTGAGATTAAAAGAAAGAAATAGGTAATCGTGTCATAAATGCAAAAAAAGACATATAAAAAAATATGGTACAGAGAAACGTGAACTTTTACAATACTTAAGAACCAATAAATAGTCGTCGATTTGAAACTAGCATCTGTTGGAAATAGACGATTAAAACGTGGGACGGAACGAAAAATAACTCAATCCAATAAAGTTTTCCTAGTTTTATGGGAAACGTTAAATTTATAGGAACAATAGATTTCTTAGTGAAGTCAGGTAGAAACTTTGCGTTTTTAAGACCGAAAGGGTTGAATCTATATTTGCTTTGCAGGAATTTATGGAATAGTAGCTGTGTGACCGCGGTAGCGCCCGTGTTTCTATATATTTTATATAGTTCGTTTTAATTTACGTTTTGGTATAGGTTTCATATATACATTCATATCTAAAAAAAGTAACTTTACGTAACAAATATACACTTCGATTTTATTTATTAGTAAAGATAAACGTAATTATAAATTGTGACGGTAAAGAACAAGTGAAGTATCGAAGAAAATTCTCGTATGTGGTTGCAGAGCATAGATTTTTTTAAAGAATTTATAGGCTCAGTGCTTTCACCATGCACTAACACTCGAACTCACCTATTGTTGTTTGTTGTCAGCTATTTAAACTCGAGGTTGGTAGCTACCCAGGTGAGGATTATTAACTATTATGCCCTACCACCATGCTATGGTTTCCTCATGTTGCTTTCCTGCTAGTGTATGAAAGAAGTGAGAAGTATGGCTGATATGAGAATGAAAAAAAAGTAAGGAATAGCTTACGTGTGTCAGACTTAGCAAGTGCAAAGATGTGGTCGCTGCCTACTCTTTTGGGTGAGAGGCGTAACGTTATGTATGAAAGTGGCACTGTATCGCGCTGGCGGTGGGTACAGAATCCTCCCCAGTTGGGGATCGGATTACGTCCTGAGCCGCTGCTTGAGGGAGTTTCAATTTATTGCCTATAAACTATGATAAACTGTCTGTTCAATAATTTTTTACATTTATTTTACTTTACAACTTATATATATATATATAAGTAAATCAGAAGGAACTTCATTTCTTTCCGTGAATTAACGGAAACGGTCGAGTAAAGTCGGGTACAATTAAATGTACGCACGATTGTCGTGAGACATATCATGCGTTTCAAATCATAGAGCGGTTTATACAGAACCGACAAATGTCCCATGTACTTGACTTACTACCGTTATTATGTGATCTACATTAAGAAATAAAGTATAATAATTAAAAAAAAATTATTCGATCAGTATTTTTAGGTGATCGAAATATGGAATAATGTAATTGTAATATCATTTAATTAAAAAACTGACGAAAGTGAAATAAATAGCTGAAATATTATTAACTGGTCTACTTAAATTTTAAATTAGTTGTTAGTGCCTAATTGTACACATGTTTATTTATAAGAAATAAATAAATCAATGTTTTATTACTTTTATTTTGAGGTGTTATAGGAATATAGTAATGCAGTTTCTAAACGTAGAATGTTTGAAAGAAGATTGACAAAACAGATTTATAAAGCAAATATTCTATCGAGGAAATAGTTACATATTTGGTTTAGAAAATATTAATAATGGTTTCGTAAAAGACCTAAGTATATTATACTATATATAAGTACATATAGTAATACATAAGTACATACGTACATAAGTACGTTTTATTAATTATATTTATTAAAAAATAAATGGTTAAAACGGAACAAGTTACAGTTAGTTAAGACAGATAGCTGCAGTTAAGGGGCATAACTTAGGCCACTTTTATTTTTGGAAAATAATTAGGAATGCCTAAAAAAAAATTTAAACTGATGAAATTTTGAATAAAATCCGATTCAATGCACAATAATTTACTTGCATATGTTTGAATTTGTCAGAAAATATATCTTTGCTTTATTTTAGTAACATAATAATTTTTTACATAAAAAAATAAGGTGCATTTCTTTACAATGATTATTAAAAACAAAATATATTACACAGATAATAATTGTGCGGAGTAGAAAAGTGTTCCGCAGGCGGAGCCGCGGACACGGCTAGTTAAAAATTGATTCTGTCATTTACTTACTCTTTGCTATAGGAAATTGATTAGTATACGGTACAATTTTATTCCTACGTGCTCGGCTTCTTTTCCTGCATTTAATTGACTGCCTATTTCCTTCATTAGTTATTATTATAATAGCCTTGTTAAATTTTTAAGGGGATTTTAATATGTAATCAAATGAACTAACATGAAATAATCCAATATAATCGTCTGAATTATTTTCGAAGAATAAAAGTACGTATTTTCGAATAATAAAAGATACACGGAATAACTATAGCTGACAAAAAAAATCCAGTCAAAATCGATCCAGCCGTTCCGGAGACGATTCACCGTAAAAAAAAAAACAGCCGAGCAGACAGACTATTTTTTTTTAATAACGTTTCTGATATAGGGACTACCGTATATACATTCATATGTATTTGGTTAAAAGTTGTTATTTAGATATTACAAACAGACACTTCGATTTTATTTATTAGTATAGATATTAAGCATTGCACTTAAAACAAAGGATATATTTATTTTAAATACATTGCAGCGAGGTATGGCATTCGTGCGATCACCATTCACATGTTAAAAAAACTCGCCATAGTGAGATTTTTCTGCCCGTCGCTTTCCGGGATTAGCCAGTGAAGATTCAGAAGTGCCATCCAGCAATTGTGATAGAGACGCACAGTACATTTGCGAAATAGTTGTCATATTGCGTTAAGTTGCATCCCGTTTCAGGAAACAACTAGTATATATAGAGGTTTTAGCAGAGAGCTAGCTAGCAGATGTAGGTGGCCATGATAGCGACTGACAATAGTTTCTAACGAATCGAATTTGGATCGATGGTGGTGCAGTTGGTAGTGCGGTCGGATTCCGCGTCAATGGACCCGGGTTGAGCCAACCTATCTAACTCTAAAACTAACCTGACTTTTCGGTGGATAGCATGGTGATAGGGTATTTCTAATAATGCCCGCGCGTGGGTAGCTACCACCTTCAAGTTTGAAAATCTGTCGCCAAATATCAATTAACTGCCAATAGCAGCACTTGAGAACCAGTACCTCTAAGCTCGGTGTGTTTACCATCCTGGATGACATCTTCACTTAATATCAGGTGTGGTTGTGGTCAAAGCACTGAACCTATACAGTGTAATAAAAATCTAAAGGTTGTGTTTGAAAAAAAAAATAAAAAAAATACTGTATTCAGTTTAAACCCAGAGAAGATGCTTATGAACGTCAAAATCACTACCACCGGTTCGGAAAATAACCTGGTTGAGAAGAGACTGCAAGAAACTCAAGCTGTTTTTTGTTTCTTTTTAATAAAACTACGCAATTCACACTTACATAACAATTTTTAGTGTAAGCACAGAGAGAAGTTTCACTTCTAGATATCACCATCGTTCACATAATGATCCACCTTATAATAAATTTCTCCAGGATTAGTGTCTTAATAGCTTAGTTAACATCATCACTTACCTGCAAATGAGATTATTATAAGAAAAATGTCTAAATAAAGAAGTTGTTAAGATTATAAGTATTATTAAGTATATAAATATTTTAAATAGATTTTTTTTAAAAACCTATGAATCTTCACTTACATAATCAAATTCATATAAGCAAAATCTCTTTTGATGCAGTGAAGTCTTACTATTGTGTATATAGTATATATAATGTGTTGCGTGCAGAGAATTTGAGATAAATTAGTTTCATTTCGTGGCGATGGTAAAGTTAGGAAAACTGAATGTAACATAAATACCGAAGAAAAAGTTCAAAAAAAAAAAGTAAAAAAATTAAATGAATTTTTGCAATGTTATACTTTTACTTCGTTACAAATTACATATCGCCTACAATAATGTATTATTGGGTAAAATAACCCAAGCTAATAAGTAAAAAATAAAGTTACTATTTGATAGAATAAGATCCAATCAAAAATGAAACACAATCTCTAACAATATACACCAAAAATTCTAATAAAAACTTCCTATTATTTCTGCCCATGCCTGTTTTTTTTTTTAAATACATTTTTTACTAATATGTTTTTACAATTAATTAGGCACATTGATTAGTTCAGCAGGTATTTTGTATATGTCGATTACCCATAAAAATGGGACAATATGAAGACAATGGAAAGCTGGCGTAAACGCCAGGTTAGTGTTCAAGGGGTTTAAACAGTTACGAGTCAGAATAATTATTATTAGTCGTTGGTGTCTATGTTATTGATCGAGAAACATTGGAATGACTTGACACCTCGAAATCAAACTCACAAAATAGGTATGTGTATTTGTTTTATTCGATAAAGAGTTTGTAATTATATTTAGGTCCAATAGATAGTACTGTTTTCGTAATTAACAAATTCGACGTTTTTTTTTGGAACAAACTAAATAAATCATATTATATGTTGCTATTATTATTATGATAATAATAAAAATGCTGATATTATGCCAAAAGTAAGATCTGGTCCTAATAAATCGGTTTTAAAAACTGGTAGTTGGTATGCGACTTTGTCCACACGAACATTGTAAAATTTACTACGGAATCAGAGGTAGCACTATTATTACAATAGTTGAATCATTTTCATCCCTGTTCGGTGCAGGTGTAATATTTATTTATTTTTCTTACTATAACCATACCACAAATAGTTTTGGCAAAAATTTTCCTGACGTCAACTCTCCTCGGAATTACTATTGCAAATAAGATAGGTGAAAAGGATACGGTTTGCTGAGAGAAACGTACGATAAATGGAAAATACCATATAGAATGGATACTGCAGTAACCAGGAGAAAAGTAAAACTGCAGCAACACGAAACGAATTACTGGCCCGGCCCTATCGATAGATTATTACAATAGTTTATGATAGTATAATATAATACAATATTGCAAAATAAATGTTCTTGCTAACGGTACCTATGAAAGTAAAATATTGATTCTCGGGATGTATTAAATAAACAGTATTTATTCAATATACGCTTTTTTTTCAATATTTCAACATAATCATCGTCCAACATTGCACCTTATAATACGGACGTACGGAAACAAATTCGCTACAATAGTAAAAACGAAAGAAAAGTCTTGAAGCATAACACATGCATGCTCGAAGAAGCCGATGAAAAAAGTAATGCACACATAGGAAGGCGTGGTCAGTGCAGCATGACGACGGATAAAAATGATCAACCAGCCATAGATGGATTCATTATTGGTGTAACGACTGCCAATGGTGGTGCAGACGTGACCTACAAATGGATTGACGACGTGTGAAGTGCAAGTGACATTTTAGTATTCAAAATGACTCCTTTTGTTCTATTGATTGCGCTCATCGCGATGGGAAGTGCATCGGATGTGGTTGAGCTCGATTGTAGTGACAATGTGGCATGCGTCGAGCACATAGCAAAGGATTTGATAAAGAACTTAAGGCAGCAGAAATCGGTGAAGATTTTCGATTTGATGACGATAGAACCAATGGGGCGCAGACATGGGAGGTCTAGTCGAGGATTACTAACGAAGTTTCTCGAGAGCCACGCGTTCAGCTTCGATTGGAACGATTTCACATTTAGGATATCACAGCCGAGAGATGGCAGTGATATGTTAGAATTAGAAGTATATGAGAGTAGAACTGCTAAAGGTATGTTTGATGTTTTAAATACAACAACAAGTTTTATTTCTACAGTAGTTCGCGTAGTAAGTCTCGTAATACAAATTAATTAAAATATTTCAAGATCAAAGACAGTTAGAAGGTAAATTAATTGCGAATTGTGCTGCTATGTTTCAAATTGTATTCGACTAACAGAGCCTAAATAGAAAATACTAATCAATTTTATTTATATACTATTAAAAGTGAATGAGATATCAAATTCCTTAAGCTTGATACTAGTGATATAGTAGATGGATAACGAAATAAGAACTAATTACATATTCCGAACTACTAGAGATGACTTAATTTGTGAATCATAAAAAGGTTGTTAGTAGTGATTCTATTGTAAAGGGTCATGAATATCTTATATGAGGATGATGATGTTATATGATTAGGTATAGTCTACTCTTTATTTTTTTTTCGTTTTTTGATGTGAAACCGACGAATTTGCATGGACGGCAATTTACGTTTGATGTTACACATTTGCCGATAGTCCCGAGACAGTCATCATTTTTTAAATATTTGCTTTGGGATACGTGGAGAAGATTAGAAAACATGATTTCATTCATTATAATCGTCACATTTTAGAAAACTCGCATATAAAGTGGGTTAAAACGAAGATACACAATGGTATGGGAATTTAAGGGTGTTTAAAGTTTTTTATAAACTATAATTTATTTGATAGATTAATAAAAATATCTATTTTTACGGCAATTCTATTTTCGATATTACGTACATATTAAAATTACACAAACGCAATTAAACAGCAAATTATTATATATCATTAAATTAATTAGTTCTGACATTGTTATTAAACTAAAAGTTCGAACAGTTTCCGCATGAGTAATCTCACGATAAAATCAACTAAGGGACCCCATCGCCTATGAAAAAGCTAACACAGTATAGTATACGAGTATTAAAGATAATACCCCTCTCTCATAAAGTTACGGTTAATTAACTTCTCCATTAATTTTCCCTAAAGCCGGATATTGTTTTTGAAGGTAAATAAATAAATTGCTGATTCCAGAAAACGGGCCGCGTTTCACTTTTGTTGAAATTCAATTTCTTAATTAATAAAATATTAACCCTAAATAATTCACATCGTTATCATTCAACGTGTTGAAGTAGCAATTACTTGACTTTTTCTTTCGAACTCACAAAATGTTGTTGCCGGGAAGGGCCTTGAGAGCTTCATTGAACTTTTGAGCTGAGCGCTAAGGGCGCTTAACTTGAAGAGTGATAGCTTCCGCAAGGGCACCAAAGTAGTATGGACCTCGACTTGACTTGTTACCTGAGAAGTAAATTCCGCGGAATTTAGAGAAGCTGAAGCTACGGTCGATAAGGGTAACTACGGATCTCAATATTCCTTATCAGAAAACATTTACTTGCATATAGTGTGCAGAAATGCAGGGTACAATGTAATACCTGTTATTGTAATACTGAATCGTGTTGCGAAGAGTACAGGAGCCTTCCCAATTACAGCCTTTTCACAGGTTTTTTTTTGTATTACTCCGTCTAGTAGTATAGTTTAGTTGCAAGTTTCTACGAGCATCCTGTTTGTGCGGTCCAGTAAAAAGAATGTATAAAAATGTCCACGTTCTGAATATACCTAAACGTATGAGCGCTACCATAAAACAGGATGATAAATACTGCATGTGAACACAGCAGTCATTTTGACAGAATCCAGTAAAAAAAGTTAACTTAACCGCTTGAGCACTAACCTGGCGTTTACGCCAGCTTTCCATTGTTTTTCTATTGTCTTCCTAATGTCTACTATGTCATAATGTCTTTCTAATGTGTTGACCGGGTTCCCCAAGGACTTTACGACACCTCCTATCTCTTGGTGATTCGTGGTGAGGGTTTAGACTCTCCCCCTCCCCCACCAAAGATCATGTATATTTTTTAAGTAACAGATACCATAAAAATGTATAGAATAATAATATAATCTAATTTAATTCTGGGAAATTATGGAAATCGTTACCTATCAATGGCTGGTTAAGGTCTCATGCCGCTTCTCAGTTTAGAGATCGCGAAAATCCACAACAAAATATACGGTTTATCTCATTGTACTCCCCGCTCTCCTTGTGATGTTTGGTGATTTTTTTCCGAACCACTTCCTCGGATTTCAGTCCTCAATTGATTAATAAACGATCCCTATTTTATTGAAATACTAATTATTTACTTCGGAGTCATGTGTAATTCAACATTTGAAATTAGGTTTCTATTTCATAATACCTAATTGGTTCCTTTTTCAGTTTTTTTTTGTATCTATTTTGTTAGCGACACTTGTTTTATAAGACAAGCCAGTTACATGTAATAAATATAAAATAATCGAAAGAACATAAAATAAATAAGCTAATGAAAAACATACCCACAACACTAATTTAAATAAATTACGACCTAAAAACAAACCTTCGAACTAAATTTAAAAGAACTTCATAGAATTCTAGCAGACTCCAATCAGAATCCAAGAAATTAATATTTAAGTGATATCATAGTGTTATGATTACTGAAGCATTCTTTCAAGGAATTATGAACATTATGAATCTTATTGCACTTTATACATAATGGAGAATTTGTTATTTTTATAAGATAAACCTTAACGCTGTAATGACAGAATTTAGGTTAATGTTAGTCTGGGGGCACGGCTCCCTGACGTTTAGGCTTGTGCAGGTACTGTCTGGACATGGGTGTTTCGGATGGTACCTGCACAGAATAGCCAGGAGGGAGCCGCTGCCAGGGTGCCACCACTGCGACGCGGCGGAAGACACGGCGCACCATACCCTCGCGGAGTGCGCCGCGTGGGAGGAGCCGCGTCGGGCAGCGGTGGCGGTGGTGGGGTCGGACCTCTCGCTGTCGGCGCTGGTCAAGGCCATGGTCGGCAGTGAGGAGGTCTGGGGGGTGGTTGCCTCCTTCTGTGATCAAGTAATGCTACAGAAGGAGGCAGCCGAGAGGGTCAGGTAAGAGGATCCGGGGGCGGATCCTCGGAGGCGGAAAAGGCCCAGAGGGAGATGGGCACGCTACGTACGGAGTTTTTCTTTCGTACGTAGGCGTGCCCAGGGGGTTGAGGTGGGGAGTGTTGGTTGGGGGGGGGGGGTGTGTTTGGTGTTGTTTTGTTTTTGTTGTGTTTGTCCTCTTCTTCTTCTCGTTCCTTCCTTCGTTCTTCTAGGTATCCCTCTCCTTCCTACGTCTTGTCGACTAAGACAAGACGAGTGAAGGAGAGGGACCTAAATTCCCTTTGAAAGCAGTGGCGGGCTACTTCATCTTTTCCTTTGCCCGCCAATGTTCTGTCCACTCTCTTCTTTTCTTCCTTTTTATGGGAGGCAGGAAGTATATCCTGCCCCCCGGACTGATAGCCAAACGGTCATGCCTCTTTTTCAAGAGGTGGGCTAAGAGGTGGAGGGGAAGTATTCTCCTTCATCCCTACCGGGCCATTGCACGGACGAGACCTGGTGGGTTCGCCGCAGCGGGCGACGCGGTGCTTGCGAAAGCCACCCCGTGTCGCCCCCATCCCAAATACGGCGGACGGCTCCGGGGGGTTTTAGTGGGTATTTCCGGATGCTTCACGCCCGGGCGAGTCCCACACTGGCACGGAGTTCGTCCCTCCGTGACCCCTTACCTATTGCATTGGGGGACTTCAGTCTCACTAATGCAATAGGTAAGGGTAGTGCGTAAATGCATATCCCCCGTCAAAAAAAAAAAAAAAAAGGTTAATGTTAGAGTCTCCGAACGAGTTGGCCTTAAAATGAACATCGACAAGACGAAAGTCATGTCTAATGTCCATGTTGTTGCTAACTTCTATAGAAATCGGTGACTCTAGGTTCAAAGTTGTTGAAAGTTATGTATAACTGAGACAAACCGTCCAGTTATGTGCATCCAACTTCGAGAAAGAGGCTAATTGCCGAATCCACCTCGACTGGGCCGCGTTCGGGAAGCAACACGGAATCTTGTCGTCTGAAATACCGCAGTGTCTCAAGATGAAAGTCTTCGACCAGTGTGTGTTCCTAGTAATAATATATGGCACTGAGACGTGGTCGCTCACAATGGCCCTAATAAAAAAGCTCAAAGTTGCTCAAAAGGCAATGGAGAGGGCTATGCTTACAGTTTATTACGTAATCGAATCAGGAATGAGAAGATCTGCAGAAGAACCAAAGTAACAGATATTGCTCGAAGAATTGCTAAACTTAAGTTAAATTTTTATAGAAGTTAAAAACTGCTAACATTATTTAACTTGAACGAAGATGTGAAGTGGCAATGGACTGGTCACATTACTAGCAGAACCGATGTCCGATGGGGCAACCGGGTTCTCGAATGGGTACCACGTACCGGAAGACGTAGCGTAGGTAGGCGCCCCACAAGGTGGATCGACGACCTGGTGAAGGTCGTGGGAATCAGCTGAATGTGGTTGGTGCAAGACCGGTCATTGTGGAGATCTTTGGGGGAGACCTATATCTAGCAGTGGACGTCTTTTGGTTGAATGGATGGATGGATGCAAACATGGAGGTTAAAGTAAGTTTCTTTAAATCAGGGAATAAGTAGAAACCTATGACCAAACACTTCTCTTCAGTATATTAACCTAAAACTATTGAATAATACGTTGGAATACTTATTTTTACCTTCTAGTAAAGCCAGCTTCACTAAATGGTCAACGTTATCGTTTCCTTCTAAAACTATGTAAGACAGAACCAATTGCATACTAGTATTATACATTTTTAAACTTAAAAATTGCATAGGCTACCGAAACTCCTCTCTCAGAAGCACATCGAGCCAAATGCTGGAGAGCACTCTTGCTATTATTTTAAAATAGCAATATTTTGGTGCATAGATCTAATACTATGTTTAATAGCTTCTAAAATTTCAAATATATTCCGTATTATTAATTATTCCTTTGTTATTTGTTATACTGACGTTTCAACATTTTAGCACCGTTTGTATAAATCTGTATCCATTCCCCATACCTTTTAGCGCGCTCTTCTGTTATATCATATTTAACCCCTTGAGCACTAACCTTGCGTTTACGCCAGCTTTCCATTGTTTTCCTATTGTCTCATTTTTATGCGCAATCGACATATTAAGTGTGCCATTTTGGTCCAATAAAACAATTTAATTTAATGATTTTTTTTTAATATTAATATACCACATGTAGTCCAAATATTTAAAGAAAACATCTGAAGCTTGAATGTATTTTTTTTATAATTTTTTCTCATCAAATTCCATTACTATTATTTTGATTAATCATCGTTTATTACAGCTGAATATTTCTTTTGAACACGCATCTTGTTTGAACACACGTACGAGCGTAAAAAGTAATTAACGCGTCTCTCACCGTGAAATCAACTTTCCCGAACAAGAATTTAGTTTGCCTCTGATTTTCTCTAATCTTTATAATTTAATTTCTCTGCACTCTTCTTTAGTTTCAATGTAATTAACCGTTGTTGTTGCTTTTGCGTTGTTGTTGATTTTTTTTTTTTTGGCTTATACTATGAATTTCTCCACAGTCCACCTGATTTTCGAATGGTACTTAAGTCCATAGTTGTATGAATTCATAATCTATACTCATGCATAACGATTCAAGTTATCGGACATGGAATTCGGATGTAAATATTCATAACGGTAAACAAGTACGTACAAATTTTACACAAATATCTCGATAGAATTCATTGTTATTCACATGAATAATACATTATCGTTTTCTACATACCCCATATAGTAATGGATTGCATCACGCAAGTGATAAATTGTTTAAAAGAAATTGAATGACATTTTACACGAGATGTTAACTCGGATGGATCGTTAATTTCTCAAAGAATCGAGTTCTTTATTAACAGCGTAACTTTGAAGAGCGAAATGAGACTTTGCAAATAAAACTTATAAATCTTATGATTTACATTTACTGTTAATACTTAACAATTGGTCTACACCTCGAAAACCGTTCAGCAGAAGTACAAAACGCGCTCCGATACTTAACTGGGAAGTTTCCTCTATTCAGCGCTAGCGCCAAACGGGGACATTTTAATGCATTGGCATAACATGTATGTTTTACGCCACGTCCTTGCACGTATACGCATATACAGGTATATGAATTATTTAAGACGTGTTGAGATCTGTATCTTCCTTTTAGTTTAATGTGAGGTAAATTTTCGCGGAATTTGTAATTCAAGTTGAAGTCCAAGCCGAGGTCCGTACTGAATTGGCACATTTACGCTGGCTCCTGGCTGAGCGCCTTAAACAATCATCTCAAAAGCTCGAGAAAGTTTTTTTACGTTAGCCTTTTCGGTCGGTAGCATGTTTAAAAGAAGAGAAGAAGGAATCCATTCGAGAATACGTTGAGTCCATCGGGCATCGGTTCTAAGATCAATATGTCCACCCCATTACCACTTAAGTTTGGTTCTTCTACGGATATCCTCATTCTTGATTCGATCACACAGTGAAACTACGAGCATAGCTATCTCTGTTGTCCTTTGGAGAACTGTTGTTTGACATTAAAGTCGATGAAATATGGTATGTAGCTATTTTTAATTATACAATAAAGCTTTAGCAGAAATAAATAATGGAGAATAATTATGTATAGAACTTTAGTTACCATATAAATCTTTTGCTTCATAGTGAATAAATTCACATTTGATAAAATTTCTTTAAAAATTTGCAAAAGTTTTGACGATTATATATTCAAGTGATTTTTTAACATTAAATATATTACTCCAAAACTAGGTCGAAGTGGTTTCAGTCGTAGTTGGGACAATAATTTCCAGTAATTCAGGTCAAACGGTAAACTGGGAGGTTATCGGATTTATGTTCCTAACATAACTACGCCGAATCACGCGTAATGTACCTACTGCATATTATGTTGACTGGGTTATTATTAATTTATGAGCTCTTTGATCGATAAAGTTACTATGATATATTATTATAGCTTTATTCTGTGTCTTCGTCTACGTTGACTTTAGCATTGAGTCCACAGAGAAACTGTGTTATTGTTGTGATTTGCTATTGTGATGTTTTCTCTTGAAATTTTTTACCAAGAATCACAATTATCTAGTATATCATTATGCTGTATCTCTTAAGATTTCTATTTAGAGTTGTTACTTCTTTGACATTCCGATGCTACTTCAAAGAATGTATGTTGGATATACTTAAAGCTTTCTTTTCTTTTTGAAGTAAATACCGTTAGTATTATATAGTACTATATAGTTCATTATCTTTATGGCGAACGCTTTGGGTACTCAGCTGGAAGGCGATAAATAATACAGGGGTACCACAATACTCATCGCTCACATTTTAATGATTTAGACACAGCGGGCTCGTCGGGACACCGGCGCGTTTTTGCCATAAAAGAGGTCGCATTCGGCCGCGTTGACGCGATCTCTTTTACAGAAATATCGCACTAGCGTCGCATACCGCCCGTTGTGTGTGTCAACTATTAGTAAACATCAAAAGTGAAATTAACTTATAAAGTCATAACCATGACAATTTTGACTATCCAATGAAAACATATTTTATTAGATCTCGCCTGTTGATTAATTCGATCATAATCATTATTGTAAACTTGATAAAAACATATCACATTTTTCAAAAAAAAAATTGTATTGTAACAATAAAGGACGTCAATAAATACTAAACAAAACAATAAAAAAAGTAATCAGTCGACGAACAAAAGAGAAAACGTGTTTTATCAATTAATCGATGATCGTGCAGTTGGATTTTGCGTCAATGGACGCAGGTTCGAGCCACCCTATCGAACTTTATTATCAAGCTTGAGCTTTTGGTGTGAAGCGCGAGCGTGAGCGTGGGCGTGAGCTTATGTATGTATGTTTTCGGTGAAGAATAACTTCGCGAAGTTGGGCATTCTCTAACAATACTCACCTGGGTAGCTACCACTTTCATATTTAAAAGCCTGTCGCCAAATACCAATAGGTGTGTTCCGGCAATTTCACTTTAGAACCAATATCTCTAGGCTTATATTTATTATTATTCGGAAAGGGGCTATGCAGGCTTAAATAGTCCTGTTTCACTGCGACCTAGTCAGATCTATTGTGATCACACCCCCCTATAAAGCTCACTGCCTAGACGTACAACCTGAATAAACTGTAGGATATGTTTGGCAGAGAATGACTGTACCTTGTGCGGGAGCAACACATACTTACCCAGAATTCGGTTCTCTATACTTAGTGTATTTATTTACCATCCTGGATCATACCATCACTTAACGTCAGTTGAGATTGTGGTCAAAGCACTGAGCCTATACAATGTAATAAAAAATCGTTAACTAATTATATGTATATAGATTACGTAGATGATGGCATAGTGGGTAGTGCGGTCGCATCCCGCGTCAATGAAGCGATGATGGCGCAGTAGGTAGTGTGGCCGTATTCCACGTCAATCGACGCGGATTCGATCCACACCTATCCGACTCTAAAATTGACCTGAGCTTTCGTTGAAATAAAACATCGTGAGGAAACCATATTATGGTGGTAGGGCATTTTCTATCGATGCCCGCCCGGGTAGCTACCACCCTCAAGTTTACAACCCTGTCGCCAAATACCAATAGGAGTATTCCGGAAATTTCACTTGATAATTAGTACCTCTAGGTTTAGAGTGTTTACCATCCTGGACCACATCGTCACTTATGACATCAGGTGAGATTGTGGTCAAAGCACTGAGCATATACCATGTAAAAAAAACTATTTCTCAGTGTTAAATTTTAGTGTTTTATATTCTGTTTAAATGTATCTTATTTTTTCAGATGTTACGGATGCAACTACGAAGAAATCTAGCAGTGACTCTGAAGAGGAGAGCGCTGAAGACAGGATCAATAAAATTCACAAACTCGGTCTAAGTAAGTAATTCTCATTCGAACTAACAGCTTGCTAATTTCACACTCGGCTAAAAAATAAAAGTATAAACATAATCAGCACATTAATCGACTTCTTGATGGTGCTAAATGGCAAGAAATTAATAGTTTTGTAAGAAACACAATTACATGAGCAATTTTTTTATACAAAATTGATTTCTCTAGTTTTCATTAATTTCATTAATTCATTAATGATTCAAATGGTACAGAATCGATTCACATATGTATATTATTATAGAGTAAGTAAACAATTGATATAATTGTAATATAAGTAAGTCTAATTAAGAGATTTTTAGAAAATAATGTTCGGTTTTTTAACTAGATCCCAAAAAAAAATAATTACGTGATATGTCTGGAAGTTAGACCTCTCTTTGTGCTTCCGCTGACAACGGTTACTACGGTATATAAGCTGTGTGCCTGAGGCTGCATCCGCGTTTTAAATGTTCTTCACTGCGTTTTAAATATACAACTATCCTAAAAAAACTTTGAATGAAGAAAAAAGAGAGTCATTTGTTTTATTACGGAAAAATTGTACACAAGAGTAAATGGAAAAAAATGAGAAAGGGTCAATCGAATGCAAAAAATAAATAGCCTATAACCATATACGAAAAATTCCACGTCGAATGGTAGTAGTCCGATCCCGATATGTGCGGTAGTTTTGAGGTGATTGGATGTCTAAGGAACCCTATTTTCCTTATGTATATATATGCGTGTGTGTGTTTATATATAGATTAAAATTTATAAAAAAGAAATCAGATCACCTTTCTTGCAGGCTCTTCTCAATGACTTGGGTTTACTGTTCCGAACCAGTGGTAGTGTTTTACGTTTATTTTATTCCGTTTAAATTTTTAGTTTTTGACTTTGAATTATAGATATTTTCTTTGGCCAGTTTTTAGTAAACTGTTTGTTACATTTGTTAATATATAAACTATGACATGAGATTAAAAGTGAATTAAACAGTTAGAAATGATCAGTACTTTCTTTTCATAAATAAAGTAACCTTAGGTAAAACTATTTATCATTGAATGGTTAAAAAATTTAATGAAGTATTGGTATTGCTAGATAAGAACGTATTACACAAATGTAATAGTTTTCTAGTACCGTTTTAATAGTTTAGCGGAAATTTTACATATTTTAAATATTTTTACCTAAAACTTATTTACATAGGTGTTACTATAAATCACAATTTCTCAACCTTATCTTGCTCACCGCCTACTTTGGGAATATATTTTTTTCTAAAGTCCCCGTCTTAATTCTTTTGCTTTTTAGACTATGTTTTTAATCTGGCCACTCCTGTTAAGTTTATCTGAGTCTTCTACTTCGATATTTTCTTTTGTTATGGAAGCGAGCGAAATTTGATCGTCCAAATTTTGTTTGGATTATTTTAAATAAATTACTACGAATTTGCAATAGAAAAGCCTAAAATATTTAAAGCGGAGTCTCAAGAACTGTATAAAAATTGTACAAACAAACAATGAAAAAGAAAAATAAATGTGTTAGAAAACAAACAATTAGAATAGTTCCATTTTTTTTTTTACAACAGCGCGACAATCGATTGAACACATTTCTAATATACCGTGCGAATAATGAATTCGAACAGTTAACTAGTGCGTTCTACTATACTTTCTAAATAAACTTGGTTATGAATTGATATAATTATATCGAACGGTATGTAATGAATGAACGATGATTTTGTTGCTTATTGATTACTTAACTGTTTATCATGTGTTTGGTTTTATTCTTCTCTGAGGCTTGCAAAATAACTGCCCTACAAAATTTGTTGATCTGATCTATACTTTACACTAAGAAATAAAATTGAAGTGTTTGTTTGTAATGTCAATTTTTTTTCTACTATATAAATATGAATATATATGATACTTTTACCAAAAATATAATTTTTAATTTTTTTGTCTGTCTATCTCTTTATTCCGGGTAATCTCCGGAACGCCTGGGCGGATTTTGACGGGACTTCTTTTGGTAGATAGCTGAAGTTTCTCCGCGTAACATACGCTACTTTTAATATTTGAAAACTATTAGGGTTTCGCGTAAAAAAATAAAATTCATAAAAAAATGAATAAAATACGATTTGATGGATAGTAAGGTAAGTGCTTCAATTTATGACAAATATTTTTACTTTATCTTAGTACTAAAAAAATATTAGAGTTCCGTATAATAAAATTGAAACGTACTGAAAAACATTAAAAACGCGGGCGCAGCCGTCAGATGAGACCTATCGCGAGTCGTTATCATTATACCGGTCTATATCTACTACAGCTAAAGTTTCTAGGTAGGTCTGGATATACACGCTGATCCCAGGAATCAAACGCGCCTTAAGAGGATATGCGAGCGACATTTATTCTACACAAACGTAGTCCTCCATTTACTCCGTGGATAATAGCATTATGGTAAATATTTTTACACCAAAGAATGTATATCAAACATCATTATCAAAAAAAAAAAAAAACCAAAGCGTAGAAGTATATTCAAAGTATTTCTTATTTTATAACTGAAAGAAAACTAAAATGATCGGTTCAGTTTTGGACGAGGAAATAGGATAAACTACGAAGTGATGTTTTCCTTTATTTTGACAAAATCAGCCCGAGCTGCAGTTGTCCCTTTCGTATTTTAAAAGTCTTTCTTTAAGGCGCAACGCGTTAGCAATAGATGTCTGAAACATCTACTTTTCAGATTTGTCACCAAGCGCATATCCTCTTAAATTATCACTATTTTTTACCATAATTATCCTGTTTCCGAACTAAGGTACGAAAGCCACACCATACCGCCGGTAAAGCGCAAACTGTATGGGTATAGGATTGTAATGTATATTAAGTGCTGATGTCAATTTTATTTTGATACAGTGGACCCAATAGCTTCTGTATAGAGAAGCGGATCGTTTTTGAAAGTGCAAAACTTGACACGCGTTAAACGATTTTTGGTAAGGCAAAAGTAAAGTCATACTATAAAGTACAAAAAAAAAACATAAAAATTACAAATGTATATATAAACAAGAAAAAAAATCTTAAAATATGGTCTTAGTTTAGATATAACATATAAGTAGATTTAAACTCAATTAATTATGAAATAAAGTAACTACATAGCTGCGTGAAACATTATAAGCATTTTTTTCTGACGCAAGTCGAATAAAACCTCCTACATAAAAAAAGGCGTGGAACCAGAGTACGAGAGGAAAAGATAAAAAAAAAGTATATCATGGCGGTCAGAGATATTACATTATAGAATTCATTTTTACGCAGCCTATAGTATATTGATTGGAGCACCAATAGATATATAAACCGGACAAATTTTGTAGGTTAATAATTTCAATTAACAAATTGTGAAATTTAAGCATGAAGAAAACACTTATTCCAGGATTTTGAGTTTTCAATTCTGTCGGCAGTCTTTATGGATGCCTAGTTTTTTTTAAATATCGTAAAGGCTGAGCACTTTGACCACAATCTCACCTGATGTTAAATGATGATGTGGTACGGAATGGTAAGCACATTAAGCGTACATCCTCCGTACGTACAAGTAAGTACATCCTCTCTGCCGGAACACCTATTTGTGTTTGGGTTTCCAAAATTGAGAGTGGTAGCTACCCTCATGATATTTTCTTTCATCGAAATCTCAGGATCATTATAAAGTTGGGTGGGTGGGTCTAAACTCGAGTTTCTACAAGGAATTATATATATCTTACTATCAATATTTTAAACAAAATTTTCGCTACTTAACATCGGCCATTTGGCCACTTACTTAATGTGACTACTTTATCTTGATTCTCGCTCTACAGTAGCTTAATTTTTCGCGGCAATACCTCGGAATATCAAACGAAATTTATTTTAAGTCGCCTATAAATTCTTACAATAAGCGGTCCATTATATTTTCGAGACGAAATTTCCATAGTAACTATCTATTTGATCATGATTTACGGTCTAACGTTTATGATTAATAGCAGTTTTTAGAATTGTTTTAATGCTTTTTATAACAATTTCTTCAGTGGCTTTATTCGTTAGAGTAATCTTATTTACTAGCTTTTGAGTTTAAATTGTCTGAAATTAAAAGAACAATTTCGTTTAGGAACTACTCTTTGTGTAGATGGTAAAAAAATTTTTAAATTATTTATAGGGAAGTCTTCAATCCATCCATTCAATTGAAAGACGTCCAAGTAAGCCCCCCAAACAAGGTGGATCGATGACCTGACGAAGGTCGCCGAAATCCGCTAGATGCGGTTGACGCAAGACTGGTCATTGTTGGAGATCTTTGGGGGAAACCTATGTCCAGCTGTGGACGTCTTTTGGTTGAATGATTTAAAATCCTTTAACAGCATTTTCTTATGTATTATAAATAAATTGGCTTCTACCCACGATTTAGATTAGAGTTAAACCACGTTTAGCATTTTGGAAGAGAAAATGTGAAGGGAAGAGAGAAAATATGTTATTGTGATTGTAATCGTTAAGTTTTCTCTATGGTTATTAGTATAATAAGTTACACCTTAAGATTTACGCCAGAAGTTTACGAAAGTCATGAAAATATATCTTTTTAGCGACTTGGTAACATAATATTGATCTTTCTAGTTACAAAAAAGTTTCATTAAGATATTATATTGAGTACATATGAATCTCCGGTAAAAAAAAATAAAGGAAGAAATAATCACCAAAACTTTTGCGTGTTTTAGGTGGAGTTAGCAAACAGAAAGACATGAAAAGCAATTTTGTTTTATAATATGTAAAGAAGAAAATAAGTATGTAACATAATTTATAATCCGGAGTGGATTCGATTTCCACCTATCCGACTCTAAAATTGGCCTGAGCTTTCAGTGAAGGAAAACATCGTAAAGAAACCATAGCATAGTGGCAGAGCATTCCCTAATGATGCCCGCCTGGGTAGCTAACACCCTCAGGTTTCAAAACCTGTCGTCAAATACCGATAGGTGTGTTCCGGCAGCATCACTTTGAGAACCTCTAGGCTTAGTGTATTTACCATCCTGGATCACATCACCAATTACCATCCGGTGAGATTGTGGTCAAAGCACTGAGCCTATTCCGTGTAAAAAAAAAACATTGTCGAAGAAATATGTAGTTTATTAATGCAAGACACCTAATTAATATTCATCGTTCTTAGAAATATAATTTCAAAGTAAAATTGGAAGGCAAGTTGTTTTTTTAAATATTCTAATTTAATTTATAGGTATTTAGAATTGGGAAATATTTATATATCATAATATATAAAAGCATTTAGAAATACATTTATATATTTCTTATAAATCGTTTGGGCTTGTATGATATTTTACTTTGACTTGGCATTTTGTCTCGAACTGACTTTCTGACTTAAAATATTAGTAAATAATAACGTTTAAATCTTTTCAAATTTATGTAAAGTTTAATAACATAATGTTTTAATAACCAATTTAATGTAAGTTTAATAACCAATTGAGTACGCTATTAGTCAATTTCACTACATTACGATAAGATTTTAAAAATGTAGATAGATAAAAAAATTCAGTACAAACTAGATTCTAACTAAAGTAAATTCAATCAGAATTTCAATATCATAATCAAATTAAAAAATATACTTAATTCAGTTTAGGGCCTTATAAGGTTTGGATGAATGGCAATTTTTTTTCCACCAGTTCAGAAAACAACACAGTCGAGAAGAGCCGGCATGAAACTCGATCTATTTTGTGCCAACACATATATATATATATATATATATATATATATATATATATATATAAATATATATATATATATATTACTGACGATAAAATTAATCTTGATCATTGTTGATAATTTAATGAAGATGGTATCGTAGACAAATTTGACTTTGAAAATTTATTGGCACAATTTTAATACATGTAATAAACAAAATTAACATTTCCTTACTATATTAGATTCAGTAAAAGTTAGTATAAAAGTGTAACAATAAAGCTCCAAAATACATTACACATAGCGCAGTACAGATTTACTGGATAATTAGGCACAATGTCAAGCAAGTATTAATTTCCAACGGTTTTTATAGGTGGAATCATTATGTGAACGATGGGTAAATTACAACCTTTAGACTAGAAACAATAGATTTACCTTCTCTTATCAATGACTGGTTTGTTTTCTGAATAGGCCCTAGTATTTTGACATTCATAAGCCAAGAATAGTACTACCCCATATCTACCCGTGAGTGTCGTAAAAGGCGACTAAGAGATAAAAACCAGAGAATTGTCAGGAGTATCCTATGAGTATCATCTACTGCGATCGCCAGACCCTGCCGAGCGTATATATATATATATATATATATATATATATATACAATTCAAAGTAATAAATTAATGTATATTGTTTGATAACAACGTGGACAATGTGCAAACCTCACGTATGAATCTGTGGAATGTAGTAGCGGTTTTAAAATTCAATTTGCATGGTGATAATTCAATTTGTTTGCGGTATTAAATCTATGTTTGTATAATTCTGCGTAATTATTAAAATACATTAGAGCGATGCGTGCAACCGAATCCCATTTTAAAATCTGTCTAATTTGGTTATATTTCAAACAAATGCTGATAAAATTTTTATACTGTATATTTCTACGATAATACTTAATAATATGGGCCATCTTCGTTCCATCCATTTCAACCGAATGACGTCCTCTGTTGGACATAGGTCTCCTCGAAAGATCTCCATGACGACCGGTCTTGTGCCATTCGTATTCATCGGTCTACCGTGACCTTCACCAGGTCGTCGGTCCACCTTGTAGGGGGTCTGACCTACCCACGCTGCGTCTTTATGTGGCAGCCATTCGAGAACCCGTTGGCCCCGTCGGGTATCGGTTCTACGAGCAATGTGGCCAGCCCATTGCCAATTCACATCTTCGTTCAAGTCAAATAATTTTAGCAGTTTTTAACTTCTATAAAATTATCTTATTAGGTACATTAGAAAGTATAATGATTATCAAATCTTATTAACTTTGAATTCGTTTTGTATTATTTACTTATTCATGAATAAAAAGTTTAATTTTACGTTATTTTGATAATGAGAATATGTGATTACATTAAATTAATTTTGTATTTATTATATTATGTTACATATTTCATTTCTAGAATTCATTTCCATATTAATATAAAAACTACATTTAAAATAGTAGCGAAGTTTTTTATATGAATCCCGTTCAAAAAAATAAAAAAATGGATTTAATTATAAATCAACAATACCCTTTGGTCCATTTTGCATTATATAAAAATGTATACTTATAACAGTAATTTATTTATTTTCGTTGGTGAAATCTGTCGTTGGTAACTGTCATAGATATCTGCAGACGGGTTATGTGAGACTGTACAAAGGGCCGTATTAGTCTTATAACAGAAGGTAGAAAATGTTACAGGCCCCGACCTTAAAGGGTGCAATATATGGGACTTGGATTAAAAAAAAATTAAAAACATTAAATCTGTTGAATATTCATTAACCGACAGACAGACAAACCTTTGATAATATATACGGATATAGATTATATACACTTTATATTATGGAAAACCATAAATTTTCATACTCATAAATCGCCACCGTTCCCTAGTGCCTACTCCACCGTTGTTTACTCGACACTAGTGTAAATAACACGATCGGAGTAAACAAGAGTTTCGTTTATTATTTTACGATATATATGGGGGACTGTAAATATGAAATCGTTACTCATTTCATTTTATTGACTATTGTTTTTTTGGTGGACAATATAATGGTAGTTATCGTGAATAATTTATTGATTCTACTGGGCAATAAAAATAACTTGCAAAATTATTCTTTTGCCCTTGTTCATCTACAATGTTATGGTTTCAGATGCCGTATTAAGTGACGTAGGTTCAAATCTTAAAACGACTCAATATTCTAGACCACAGTTTCTTAACCATACTTTACTCACTCCCTACTTTGAGAATATATTAATGTCTAAAGTCTCCCATCTTCATTTTGTTTTACCTACCATAGACTATATTTTTAATTTATTCACGCCCTCTCTGCACTATTTTAATGCCCTCTAATTTTCTCTAGTTCTCTGGGGTTCACAAAGGGCCGTTGTCACCCACGTTCAGATGCTATGTTCTAGACAAAGAATAACATTATAAACATGACAAAGAATGACATAAAATAAATCCATAGAACTAAAACACTCAGAACAACAGTAATTGTACGCCAGTAGAAAATATTTCAAATTCACCATATAAGATCACGTTACGTAACGGTGATTGCCGTGTTGTTTACGTACAAGTATATATATTTTTGGCTTCAATGTTACTTAGTTATTTTTTTGTATGTAATTATCGTTAAAGCGTTATTAATATATAGATGAACCCATAGAATGGTGTATTTTGTGATGTCCGCCTAGTCTAGATGGTTTTATGCCAATGTCCTCATTCACCGAAAGTTCGGACTGTTGTGAATAGACTAGGTGGATGACACTATTGAACACTTATTACCAATTGATAAAGTGATAAACATTCTGTATAATTTGACGAAGTTTTTAAATCCGATCGAGAGTTTCTATTATATGATTACTAGTAACATCCACTAAAGGAAATAAACTATTGTCCATCCATCCATCCATCCAACCGAAAAATATCCACTGGTGGACATAAGTCTCCCCCAAAGATAGCGACAACGACCGGTCTCGCGCCACCCGCGTCTAGCTGATTCCTGCGACCTTCACCAGGTGACCTTCAACCACGCTACGTCTTCCGGTGCGTGGTAGCCATTGAAGAACCCGTTGGTCCCATCGGGCATCGGTTCTACGAGCAATGTGCTATTGTATAATCATAATATTAATACGTAAAGCAAAAAAAATTGTATCCCATTTTACGAAAATTACGCGGACGCAGGAGCATGAAATTTGGCACAGTTATAATTTATATGGAGAATATTTTTATATAGTATTTATTACAAATACATATTAATTAAAAAATACTTGTATACGTTAGAAGTTATCCTTCTTTGACGTAATAATGGAAAAAACTAAACCGTTAACAGCTAACTTCAGGTTTTTTGTGACGGTTGCGCGCGCATCGGTAAAATTTATTCTCATCATTTTTCCTTAACGCGCCAAAACAAGTATAACTTCAAAAACACATAACACGTACAACAATGCGTTACACATACACATACGCGCGAAGCGATGATGGCGCAGTGGGTAGTGCGCCTGGAATCCGCTTCAATAAACACGGTTTCCAACTATCCAACTCGAAAATCAACCTGAACTTTCGATGAAGGAATACATCGCGAGGAAACTATAACTTGGTGGTAGGGCATTTTTCTAATAATGCTGGGTAGCTACCACCCTCAAATTTGAAAAACCTATCGCCAAATACCAATAGGTGTATTGCGGCAGCATCACTTGAGAGCCAGTAGCTTTAGGCTTAGTGTGTTTACCATCCTGGACCACATCGTCACTTAACATACGATGAGTTTGTGGTCAAAGCATCAGTGGTATATGGCTATATGACTTAGGCCTATAACGTGTAAAAAACAAATACATACATATCTAACCTTATCTCTTTAACGATTATCAATCTTGACTTGACATTGTTTACTGCATAAACAAAATGTTTACAATCGAGAAGATTTAACTTCAAACAATTGACGATGAAAGACAAACAAAATTGGTTGTATTTTTAAAATTAATTCAAAATAAACTAAATACTGAGTTACTTAATAAGTTATTGTCGAATTTCGAACACAGGCTATTATCACTAGTAAATAATAATTATAAAAATACATTAATATAATATATATAAAAACAAAGAAATAGTTTAATGAATATTACTTCCTCGTACAGTGTGTATAAAGAGTCGATTGTCGATCATAAAACTTTCTTCCGAACCGGACATTAGTCTGGCACCCATTGCTATTCGAGCGGCACTAACGATCTTACTAATTTAAATTTACTTATCATTTTGATAACCCAGACGAATAATAACTCTATAGTTGAGTGGTTAAGAATCAAAATGAACACATGATAGTTTATAAAAAGAAAGATATCTTTGTAAAAGTAAATGGTTTTCTGAGCTATTGGTTCTTTATTGCGTTCGCATGAGGAATTTTTCTTTAAATTATAATTTTCGTGGTCTTACATTATTGTGGTTAAATTCTAGAATAATTATTATAAGATGTAGTTTTTTGAAGTGAATTTTGTTCTTGCGGCTACGATATTCTTGAACTATTTTTTTCATAGGTATAGTCAATTCTTTTGACAACATCTCACCTGATGTTAAGCAGGAATCAACACACTAAGCACTAAGCACTCAAGTGATGCTGCGGGAACACCTATCAAACTTGAAGGTCGTAGCTACCCAACCGAACATTAGAAAATAATCTCATTACCTATGGTTTCTCATGATCTTACCTTCACCGAAAGCTCAGGCTTATTAAAGAGTTTAAACCTACGTCCGTCGATGCGGAATCCGACTACCCTACAAGCTGAGCCATAATTGCTTCAAAGTCCTCTTAACCAATCTTCCTTTTACTAATACTAACTAAAACTATTACTGTCCCTTTTATTTAAAACCTTAACCTATATTTAATATTATTACAATTTTCGGAAAAAATGTCTAAAGAGTATCCGAACCATGGCAAAGTGAATGTTGTAGCAGATTTCTATTTTAGTCACTTTTTCCTTAAAATAGGTTAAACTAGCAAATGTATCATAGTCTTTACGTGGCGGCAGTCTGTTAAGGTTTCAATAGACATATTTTCCCACGTTAAACAATACAAATAACTGGACGAGTATACTAAAATATCAACTTAAGGACTTTTTGTGCTCTATCATTAAACATAATAGCCAAACGACCCGATGCCTTCAAATTGAAATCATCAAAGTAATTAGTAGTACATATAAAGCGGTTTTAAAAAAGACTAACCTACCGATTAAACATAATTTTGAAGAGCTCAAGTTTGGAATTGAGAAAATAATAAAAAACATTAAACAAAAATAGGGTCTGAAGAAGGCTCATCACAATATTGCCACTAATAAAAAAGACATGAAATACGCAAACACTTCGAAGGTTATTTATGAGAGCGAATGTAAGAGAATTGCCTAATTGTTATTTTATGTTACGGTGAGAGATTCCCAAGATCTATAATAAGCTTAATAGGATCACATATTATATAATGTTTCCAGAATTTCTTTTATAGTGTCTCACTAATGGAATAGGAATGCTATGTAAACTAATATTTATATATTAATTCGATTTTTCTAGAACGTCGACAAAAGAAGAAGGTAATGCAAGTGCTGTTGCCTCTACTGTTTGGAATGAAGTCTGCCGGTGCTGTGATATTCGCGTTCACGCTAGTGGCCATCCTCACAATTAAGGCTTTCGTCGCGAGTAAAATGGCCTTACTCGTGACCATCGGTATGGCGTTGAAGAAACTCTACGATTCCTACGGTAGCGGGTATGTTGTTTAATTCCTTTAATATTGCCCTTTTACTTTTAACAAATTACACATCGTTTTGTCGAATCTGGTCATTCTCATTATCATTTTCATCAATTCTATTAACATATCAAGAAACTGTGACTCCTTTAGATTTGTTTCTGCTTGTAGCAATTGTCTCTGAATTACTTAATTTCAAATATATTCCTATTAAGCATTTTGATGTTGGTCATATAATGATTATTGATAATTGTATGCGTAATTGTAACAGTTCTACTAAGTAATCCGTTATTAATTGTTTTTTAATCACTATCAGAAACTTTCAAGAGTGGAGCAGTTTCTGTTTCATAAAATGTAATATACAATGGCTAATCAAACCATGAGTTTTATGGTTATAAATTACGATCCAATCTCGTATTTGGAACTATCAAGAGTCCATACTATGTTTAAAAGTAGTACATAATAATAGTATTGGATTAATCATGATGGTTACTGATATTTATTAAATTAATTACTGATAATAGTACTGATAGGAGTGATAATGATGACCATATAATTTGTAGAAATATTATGCTTGAAACGAGGCTAGAATCCATGCAAACATTACACAATACATAGTTCCTTATGTAGTACCATTAGTACTTAAAAGTTTGGGCAAGGTTTAGAAATATAAATATTACATTGCAAAATTAAAACAAATATCACAAAGTAATATGATTGCGTACCTTCCGATATATATATATATATATATATATATATATATATATATATATATAGATATTTTAAATAGTTTACGTTAACTTTAAAACCTATGAGGTGGTATTTTGTTAACATAAATAATTGTAATTCCCTAAATCGCTTGCGTAGAGAAACTTTCTAAATTTATTTAAATTTACTTATTTCCTAATTATTCTAATAGGTTATTAAGTACAATGTAATAACACTACAGCATAAATTGTATATAAGTAGCGAAATTTCGTCTCAAGTACTTAAGATGTGCTCGAAGTTTACGTAAATTAGAAACTGGAGAAAATTTGAATTTCATAAAGCTGATGAGAGAGAAAGCGAACACTTATAATGATTAATATCAGATCATAAAAATTTTGACTCTGAATTTTTTGGTGGGATCACTATAATATCGGTAAAATGGTATGCAAAGCTCAATTTTTTAATAATTTAGAACGTGAATTGTAGCCTTACTTTTATGTTAATAATATATACGTTTTTTTGACTGACCATACTTGATGTAAATTAATATTGACTTCACTGACTGACTTGACGAAATGTACATACAAAGCACGAGGATGACTTGGAGTTTTATTTTATTGCACAATTTGTTTAGATGTTTTTAGAAAGGGTTTAAAAATATAAAGTATTGGAATTGACTCTTAATTTTGTATAACTCACTTTAGACTAATAAAATCTTACAAATTAATAGATTTCGTGATATGTATGTTATTCAAGATCGAATTGTAATTTGCACAGTTGTGTTCCTGTATCTGTAATTTTCAGTGCATAATAGTTGAATTATTTCAATTATTTACAAGAAGTAAGTCGAAATTCTTTTTTTTTTTTTTTTTACAGTTGATTTTGCCTGAAATAATTATCAAGTGTATTTTATTAAAAGAAATTAATAAAATGTGAACTTCAATATCAACTTAAAATTTTCAAATAAACTATGTCACGCTAATAATATTTGTTATAATCTAAACGAAGTTCAGATAATTTGAAAATAGGGTTATCTGAAGAAATGAGATATGTCCCCAAAGGATTTACAGATATAAACCAAAATTCAGCTGTAAGCTCGTCACAAATACAACGTCACAATTTATCGAGTACCTTTTTATCACAAAATACATGACATCAGATACTTGAGTTAAGATGTTGCCATAGAAATTTTATTTCAGAGGCACTTAAAAGGATTCTTTTGAATGTTCTCTTTATTTAGTATATTTAGATGTATACAATATTTTGTTGAATAAATTATAATGGTTACTTGCTAAGAACCTTTCAGTATTAACTATATAATTACATAGTAATTGGTTCACAGGTTATTGTTAAATATAAGGTTATTGGCTAAAAATAAATGTTTAAAGTAAAAATAGGAAGCAATAGATGAAAGAATTGTTGTCTTATGAATCGATTTTTTTACAATGAAAAATAGATGTATGTAAGTAAAGGTCATTAAAATGTATAACCAGTCTAAATTTTAACAAATTTTTTGTGTATTTCTTGAGTGTATAAATAGTATATTGTTGTAAATAGTTGCCGTGTAGTGTCGGCTTAGAATTGTACAATCCCATATCTTCCCGTGGGTGTCATTAAAGGCGACTAAGGGATATAAACTAGGGGATGGGCAGCAGCATCCACTGAGTACCACAAACACCTACTACGATCGCCAACCCGCCTGCTAAGCGTGGCGATTATGGCAATCCCCGTTCCCTATTTGGAGGAGACCTATATCTAGCGTGGTCTTATGGTTGGATGGATGAATAAGTACTATATTACGTAAATAGTGTGTCCTTTTTTATAACAAAACGACTTTGCACGCTAAATACTGCACTAATTTTATTTCTGAGTTATTACTAGTAAGAGTTTAATATCTTTGTTTTATTTACAGTCTATTTGTTTAAGAGAACTTTCAGAATCCAGACGTTTTTTCATAAACTTTATTATCAAGTTTTATAAAGAATAATTAGCTTATTTGCCATAGTTGTAATTTAAATATAATTCTATGAATTTTTGTCTCCATGTTCCATTGATAATATAATTATTTTTAAACGAGTATTACACGAAAGATTTTATATCCGATATCGCTAAAGAAATGAATCAAACTTACATGGAAAAAATAAATAAAACAAAAATTTATTTATTTAAAATTTAAAAAAATTCACCATCCCTTAATGATAATATTGAAACTGATTAGACATTGTCTAGTTTATTTGGAACAGAATATTAATGTAACCGTCAAAGTTTTACTGAGTTTTAACAAATTTACACCACAAAGTCGTTAGTTTGCATTACAAATCCGAAAATCGGTCTGCTACTACTATCCATATAACAATGGGCATAAAATGAACATTAGATAAATTTTAACGAACATTATTCGATTGTAATACAGTCAACGAAAATCAGACTTTAATTTTTCTAAAAAGTAATTCGCTTGAACATTATATTTCGCATAATTTACGTATGAAAGATTAAATCTATTTAAGAGCTGAGATTCTATGATATGTAATATACACACCATTTCTTTCTTTGATGATTGGGGTTGGCATTTGAAATTCACATCTCGAATTCGGGGTTGTTTACCTTTTTCTAATTGACCCTACCCCCACCCCAATACGCGGAGTCACGTAAGTTTTTTTATGTGTTTGAAGTTACGTGTAATGGAACGTGATTTTGCTTTCATATGTGCATTTTTAAAGTTTTATAGTTCGATAATTTTGTTGTTTACATACATATTTATTGTTGTTTTACAATTATTCATTACTAGCTGCTCTTCGCGGTTTTACCCGCGTAGTTCCCGTTCCCGTAGGATTTTCGGAATAAAAGCTATGTCCTATGTTACTCCCTGGATTTCAAACTATCTCCATTCGAAACTTCATCCAAATTGGTCCTGTACTTTTTAAGTTTATTCGTTACATACAAAAATACAAATCTTTCTTCTTTATAATGTTAGTATAGATTATTAAAAAGAAAAAAAAGACAAAAATCCAAATTGCTTTTCTACAATTTACCTGACAATAAGTACAAGTATTATGTCAAGCAAGTTTTAATCTCAAAAGGTTATTCAGGGTGGATCATTACGTGAACGATAGTGATGTCTGGAATTAACCCACATCTCCGTGCTTCCGCTAACATTAGTTAAGACTAGATTTGCATAGATTTTATATGAAAAAAAAATGATATATATTATATTTATAAAAAAAAGAACCAGATCAAGTTTCTTGCCGGCTCTTCCCGACTGGGTTGTTTTCCGAACCGGTGATAGTGTTTTAGACTTTCATAAGCACCTTCTTAGGGCATAAAATGAATAAAGATTTTTTGATTTTGTTTTTTTTTCACATATAACACAGACAAGCGAACGAGCAAACTAGTCAGAGCAAACCCGACTGAGTTTGGTTAGGTTAAGTTAGACTTGTGATGAAAAGAAAGCGCGAGCCGGCCGCGGTTTCGGTCGGCGAGCGTTCAAAATACCAATTATTGTACGGAGGTGACATAACCTCAAAACTTTGATAATGAATATCTCAGTAACTATATCTCTTCGCGAGGTGGGATTGCTACAGGGGGTAGTCAGCCCCTCCCCTTCCCCCCTTTACCTCCTCATCTCTTATATAAAGATGCGAATTTAAAATGCAACCCCGATTATTGTTTTAGTGTTATATCAGCAAAAATGTCCGGATACGATTTGAACTAGACTTTAAATGACTTGACGACCAATAAAATGACTTTACTTTTATATTTATCGAAAGTTATATTATATATAAAAAAATCAAAATTATTTACATTCCAGTGTCGGTTTACAAAACCAACCATACCTTTATTCGCAATATCCAATCGATTTTCCGAGCGCCACATCGCACGCATACTCCGTTAGCGGAGCGAGCCCACAGTTCGCGTCACCAGAGATGTATAATCCCACTGCATTGGGATCACACACACACCACCCCACACGATATACTTTCAAATGACGCCAGTGCTCAGCAGTCGCAACAGGCACCAACCTTACAACTAATAAACAGCACACGAGCAGCAGAAAGATGGGATGGTAAGTCTAGGCTATTGAAAATCCTCGAACCTGTAATCAATGGGTTTAAAAGTATCATAAACCCTATTGCTAACGTAGTCTATGACGCCATACCAGCTACTTTCCGTGGCTTGAACACTGATGTTCCCTCAACGAAAAGTAACGAAGACGAATCAATCGAAGAACCAGAAACAGTAAAACCTAAGGAAATTCTTATTCCACAACCTAGGCATATAGCGCATAGAAAAATTGGTAGTCGAAAAAACAGACCCAAAAAAAACACGCTGACATAAAAGTTACATTAAATAGGTTAAAACATAATAAAGACTTAAAAGATTACATTAAAACAAAAAAGTATAAGTTTAATTATCCAAATACACACTATTATCCTAGAATTAAATATATTGTTAACCCTAATTATTTTACTCCTAAACCAAATAACACAAAATTACTACTATACAAAAGAAATAGTGCCAATTCAAATATAACCATTAAAACCGATGAGACTGAGTGGAAACCTATTGTATATAACCATACAGTTACACAATATACCAATAGTCAAATAAGAAGAAACTATTTTTATTATAGACCGACTATAAAAAGACGCAACAGAATTAAGAGAAGTGTTGATAATACAGCATTTTTTAAATATAATTTTCATCAACGTGATATATCTAAAAAACAGTTTGTATTTAATAAGTTTAATCAAAAAGCATCAGCTAGAAGCACAAATTTTTTTAAAATACTTTTTGGCTTAAATATATTCGGTAGCATTCCAAAAACAGATACCAAATCTATTTTAAAACAATCAATTAAATCTTCCGAACCTTCGTACTATACATTTGTTTACGAATTACTAATGATGACGTTAGAAGCAATGGAAGGATTATTTGAAGTCCAGGAGGTTCTAGAAAATCATTTCTTTAGCACTAGTAAGTTAACTGTGAAAAAGAAAAAGAAAAAAAACAATTAAGCGTGTAAACGAAACATCTTTAACAAATGTAACAATGACTGAAAAATTGTAAAATTTAAACAGGACTTTGTAAAGATATTATTTGCATTTACCAAAGCATTTATTCGAGTATTATTTATATAGAGGTGGTGGTTTATGAAATAAATGATTAAAATTGATATTAATGGTTACTATATATGTGTAATGGGTTACTACTTATTTGTAAATATCAATGAAAACAGTGTCATTTATTGATTTTTTTTTCTAGTTAGAGAAACAAGTTTTGTGGTTGATTTAAGTCTTTGAAGTTTCAATTGTATCTAAAACGTAATTGATTAGTATATCTCGGTTGTATATATATTATGTAAAATGATAACATATTCACGTCTTTCTTAGTTTATCGTATTTAATAATGTACTTATTAAAGACTTACTAAAACCCAAAATAATTATTTCATATAATATAGATGAGAAAATTGGTAGATTAATAAGGCTCATAGATTACGGATTTTCAACTGGTCTACTCGAAATATATCACCCTTTGAGATTAAACCGTTTTTAATATTAAAACGATCTTTATTGAAATATTGTCCATAAATCTAAAATAATTAAACTTCTCGTGAAAATTTAATTTATGAGCTAAAATTCTGACACTCGTAATTTGAAGAGCCAATTAAAACACTGGGAATTGGATCTTTGGAATATGATTTCTTTACAAGATTTGAATTGATATTTTCAATACTTAAATACAATAATGATGAAAACTTAGTGCCAATGTTTGTTGTAATTTAGTCTGTCTTAGAGTTATAGAAGGATTTCTTCATTATGATGATGCCGGGTGAGCTACAATATCTTTGAATGTTTCACTATATATGAACTACTGATAATATATCTTTTAATAATGGAGATGAGCAATCGGATCTTTGTAGCATCTCTGAACGCTAATTTCATGATATGACATAGCTTTAGCTGACCAACTAAGAATTCACTACACGAGCTAAAGGTTGAATTCGAGTCCTTTCCACTATCCGTTTCCTTATAAAGTAGCCCTTGGTTAATGCTACACAATTTTTATAGTCTTAATAATGTTAGTAAATTTCACTTATGTATGTTCATTTATAATTAGATCTAATAAATAACTTTGTGTTCTAATTCTTGTCTCTAGTCTACAAGAAGGCCTCCGCCCAGCTAAGGACTGAAAATTTGGATGAAATACTAAAAGACTATAAATGATTTCAATTTTGGTTGTGATTTTTATATAACAATAAAAATTATGTTATACAGGCTACCGCAGACGTCCAATGTACTATGGACCTTCGCGCGCTACTTCAGAATCCTATTCGGGTTACCAGCGTCGCCACTAAATTACGCCCCTGCAATGACCATGCCGATGTACGTAATGCCACAGTCGTACAACGCTGTGACAATACACCCAGGGGCCGTCTAAACAAAATTGGACATGTGGATATTCTGTAAGGATCAAGTGGTTCTTGTAATGAATAGCTAAATGCCAGGTCGCCACTTACAAACTTGATCCGAATATGTTATAGCTTTTAAGTGGCGATCTGGCATTTAGCATTCATTTCACACAGTCGCAGTGTTTTAACTTACCTGGAATTTGTTAACTATTGTTTATTTATTTATATATATAAATGTCTGCAACTGTCCAGTTAATTTAAAACATGGCGTATTTCTCCCACCTGTCTTAAGACTGATTCTAAATTCTTATTCTTAAAAACAGCGCGAGCCCGTCGACTTTATTTAGATTATTTAATTTATTAAGATATTAATTTAAGTTATTATAAGGCTTATTTATTCAGGCACTTGGCGAAATATAAGAATATAAAAATATAATTCTTTGTTTTATTTGTTTATCATATTACCATAATTACCCTCACCGTTATAGATTCAGATTCTTGTATTGAGATAAAAAAGTTACCCTTAGAGAGAGCGCTTAAGTAAGAGGCACCCGAATTATGTCTCACGTTCCTATTATGTAGATACAGCGTGTTCGCAAAATAATAAAAAGATGTTAAAAAAATAAGAAATTCATGTAACAATTTACATAAATTATTTTATCTTCATATCGTTTCTACTATATGTGCATTACATACAGATTCAAATGTTTTATATACATAAACACAATAATATACAACCCAGAAGAAATTATATAAACTCACAAGCACTTCATTTTATAATTTGATTTATGAAATTCGTCTTAAGATGTTCTCGAAGGAGAAATGGCAAATTTATCGAAATTTATTCTGAAACAGTATTCAATACAGGCAATATAGCCAACGACCATCAAAAATGTTGAATAAATAAAGTAAATCATTTAGAAATAAGGCGCATTAAAAACAGGAAAATCATGAAAATATTTTTTATTTTTATTTGCTTGTTAATATGTCGATTACCCATAAAAATGAAACAATAGGAAAACAATGCAAAGCTGGCGTAAACGCCAGGTTAGTGCTCGAGGGCTTAACAGTACTGTGAATTGAAATAAAAGGTTTCAAATTTTTTTTTCTTTCACATAATACAATCAAACAAATAGTAGTCAACATCAAATATTCAAGCTTAGTTTTAGTCAAAATCCTGAACAAGTTAAGACTTTAAGTTACAATCTTAAATTTCGTCTTAAACTTTCAATTTCATATATTATTTACTACTTTGGAATGTGGAACATTATTTAAATTACTCATAGAAATCTTAAAGATATTTCATTAATTATTGTTTAATTAACAATTAAAGTGCTGTTCACAGATATACATATATCACAGTATTATGGTAGAACCAATACAACATTTTAAGGTCCCACCAATTTTATCGCAAAATCTCACTTGAAATTTTGTGATCAAATGGATCAAGGTGGTAAATACGCTGAACCTGGAGGTAATGCCTCTCAAAGAATACTACCTAGTACATATAAATACTAGGCGACAGATATACATGCTTAAAGGTAGTTAGTTACTCAGGCGGGTAATAGAAAATTTAATAGCATTTACTATTACTCCTTCACCGAAAGCTCTTACTCATTAGTAGAATAGAGTATGTCTATCAATGAAGTATTTAGTCACACTATGACTAAGCCATCATTGTTTCAAGATATTGTGTAGTTGCTTTAAATTTTATTTCGTAACTAGCTGCGCCCGCGTCTCATATCTTCTTCACTGCATTTTTCATTTTTTTATACGGAATCCAAAAAATATTTTTAGTGCTTAGATAAAGTATAAAATATTTCTTATAAGTTCAAGTACTTGCACGTAAAACTATGCATTGAATCGGATTCGAAATTATTACATTGTTATTTTTTTCCCGCTTAACCCTTATTATTTTCGAAAATCAAAAGTACCCTATGTTATCCAGAGTAACTTTAGCTATCTACCAAAAAAAGTCCCGTCAAAGCCCGTCCAGCCGTTGCGGAGATTACCCGGAACAAAAAGACAGACATACAAAAATTTTAAAAATCGCATTTTTTGTATAGGTACTGTGTATATATTCATATTTATTTAGTAAAAAAAAATAATTTTGTCATTACAAACAGACACTTCAATTTCATTTATTAGTACAGATTATCTTTACCTCCGGAAAATTTGTGTTTATATGCTTTATTTAGTTCACGCTATTATTGGAATGACGCGAAGCATCTTTTGTTATAAAAGCCCCTAAATAAAAATAAGAAACTGTATTCAATACTATTTACGTTTCCTATAAGGAAAAAAACATGGCGACGTCGCCATGATAAATAACATCATACTCTACATCTACTCTGATAACAGTCATCCTCTAAGGTGTCGGTCACACGAAATTCATATTTGATGCGAATTCTATTGTAACCAATGGTTTTTAATTTGTGTCAATTTATTTTTTAATTTAAAACTTAATAAACCAGTAGTGAAATAAATTAATTTACTTGAACCTATTGAAAATAAGATGCCGATTGATTTCAAAAAGTTAATACCATTTGAAACCAATCTAATATAATATGCTTAGTGACAAGTTTTGATCTAGAGGATGGCAAAAGAATTCAAGATAAGCAAACAATCTAAGTATAAGCACAAGTAAATAATATTTTAGAAAAAAAATCAAAATGATTTGTCCTCAATAATTCATTTCTAGTAAAACTAAATGTATAAGATGAGCCTTGCTCAATGTGGCATATGTTGATTGCAGTAACAAGATAGAATGGAGTCTAGTAGGCTTAGTTGATAATACTGTGTTTTAAGATATCACACTTGATAATAAATTATAATGGGGTCCACACATTTAACCTCTGGCCAGAAGGTTAACCTGAGCTTAAGCTCAGATGTATTTGCAGTTTGTAAAATTCGCCCATTAAAGAAAGAAAGAAAGACATTTATTACCATATTTTAGAATAAATTACAAAATTTACAAAAAAAAACTTCAATTAAGCATATAAACAAAATAAAAACACATGGTAATAAGGACTGGCGTCAGCATTTGCCACTTTATAACTGTTGCCATCAAAACGGCGCTGTTTTTCAGCCAGCCCTTTTTCCGGCCGTAACAAAAGATATATTTATATATACATATTGTCAGATATTGTCACTGCTAGGTTAATCTATTTTGCTTATATTCACAGTGTAATGTCTTACGGAATTTTGTATTGAGGACAGCAGTTAAAATACAAGATGGAACATCGCAAATCACTAAATTATAAGTTTTAGGAATCCATCCTAGGAACTTTGCCATCCTAATTAGTATATACTTGATAATCTAATAAAAATTAAATAAGCTTGTAATAGCAAACAGCCGATATAATTTCATCACCAGAAATAATCACAAAATTAGACGTCCCATGCTTTAAGCTTAGTAAACTTTTTAAGTAATAATGGTAGATTCTACAATATGGTTACAAAGCAATGTGCCCAGTCTACTGTCACTTAAGTTCAGCAATTCTTCGGGCAATGTCGGTTACTTTGAATCTTCTACGGTTTTAAGTCATCCAGTAAAACTCCAAGCATAACCCTCTCCATTGCTCTTTGAGCAACTTTGAGCTTTATTATTGTGACATTGTGAGGGACCACGTCTCAGTGCCGTATGTCATCACTGACAACACACAATGGTCGAACACTTTCATCTTGAGACATTGCGGTATTTTGCACGAGAAGATTCTGCATAGCTTTCCGAACTCTAATATATGTTTAGTGATAACTTTTGAATTAGAGGATAATAGTGAAATAGTCATGTACTATAACCATTTCGAACTATGCATTTTTATGGCTAGTGAAATAATTTAATTTAAATTGGTCTGTTATGAAAAACATCAGTGGAATTGAAATTGGTAATTCTGTTTGAAGTCACTCTAATATATATTTAGTGATAAGTTTTGACCTTGAGTATGACAGAAAACCAGGCGAATTGCGAACCATGAATTTATATACCGCAACTTTGGTATCACGTATAGTATTGTTACTATGATCGCTATCCATCCATCCATCCATTCATTCAACCGAAAGACTTCCACTCTAGAACATAGACCTCCTCCAAAGATCTCCACGACGATCAGTCTTGCACCACCCGCATCCAGCGGAATCCTGCGACCTTCACTGGGTCGTTGGTCCACCTTGTGGAGGCCTACCCACGCTACGTCTTCCACTATGCGGCAGTCATTCGAGAACCCGTTGGCCCCTTAAGGCATCGGTTCTACGAGCAATGTGCCCAGCCCATGATCCCTGAGTAAATCGTTTAATATTGAGATTTATACTCGTTATATATTATTACTAGTTGCGAGTTGTACTGAGATTGTACCTTTAGGGATAATGTTTAATATTACAAACGTGGTACGTTATCGTAGTATGTTTATTGTTGTCATATGACGCTGTTTTAGGTTTTTACAAAATTCGTTTCCAAATTCATATTAAATTTATAATTACAAAATTTAGTCACCGTTTACTTTAGATAGTGTGTTGTTAATGTTGTTTCAAATTATGCTTTTTGTTTTAATCCAATTTTTCGTATATACACAAATTTATGAAGGTACGTAATATTTGTGTTCTTTTTTATGTGTAACACCTAGAGAAATATTATGCTTAATTATAGGCTACATAGGTCTTGATAAAATGTAACACTTTTGAATTAATCAATCAATTTTGATGATTGAAATTATCAAATGTATGTTACCTTATTAACCTCTTGAGCACTAACCTGGCGTTTACGCTAACTTTTCATTGTTTTCCTATTGTCTTCATATTTTCTCATTTTTATGGGTAATCGACATATTAATTAACTGTTTATACAAAGACTGCCTCGGTGCCGCAGTTGTATATAGTACGACTGTCGTTCTGAGGTCTGGGAATAGATGCCCAGGTCGGGTCAAGTGATATTGGGGTTTTTACTCAGTATCATCCCAGAGTTTCGAATTAGTGCCCGGTATGGCGACAGGCTCGCCCCCTGTCACATCTGGGACGGAACTAAGCTCGGCGGAATGTGGGTGGTGTATTCGCTATTTCATCTCTGCCTAACCCTTCGGGGATAACAGGCGTGAGCTTATGTTATATTATATAAAGAATGGTCTGTATATCTACTCCTAATAAGATAATAAAAACATTCACGATAGTTTAAATGTAAATATTCCAGTTATTATCTATACTAATAAATGAAATTGTAGTGTTTGTTTGGATTAATATCAAAATAATAACTTTTTACTAAATACGTACGAAATGTACATACGAATACTTATTCCTGAAACAAATTTTCTAATTTTTTATATATCAATCTGTCTATCTGTTCTGGCTAATCTCCGGGAACGACTGTACCGATTTTAACGGAACTTTTTTGTCAGATAGTTGAAGTTAGCCGGCATAAAAATGTTATTAATATTACAAAGAAACACTTCAAATTAATTTATTAATATTTATTACCGACAAGAGAAAGAAGAGTTAGAGAAGGTCACAGAATGTCCAACATTTTGCTAACGTAATACTTGGACAACCCTTAATTATAAATAAAAAGGTATTTGCGTATCTATATCTGTTTAAGAAGCTAAACCGGACCTAAACAGCGGATAACGGTTTAAGTTGATCGTTCCTACCGTTTAGTGGCTGTGGTCGTCGGAAGTGACAGTCACCATAACAGGTACAACCATCATATAGTAGCGATCAATTGACTGTTAATATTATCCAGTAAATTTGGTTAGAAGACGTCAGCTACTTCTACCGGTCAGTCTTGTCACGTATAAATCCCAAAATAAGATGCGAGAATGTCATGCGCGCAACGCCGCGAGCATAGCTAGTATTAAATGTAAGTAAAATACATCTCTGATATTTTACAATTATGTATAAAAAAAATTAAGTTCATTCTACATTAGGTAGATAGAGGATTTCCCCAATTTATCAGCGAAGCGGTTTATTCCAATAATGGGTGAAAACCCTTGGATTAACAAACAAAAAGGACAACAAAGAACCGACGTCATGAGTCTATTCTCGAAATGAATATACTATTATTATGTTATGAATGTGAGTATTTCACCCACATATTTATTTTTTCCTTAAAAGAAAAAACGGGCAACGTTTATTACATAGAAATCTATTCTTCTGTTTCATGTCTAATTGTGATGAAATCGTAAGAAATATTTGTATATTATATAATATCTATACACCACAGTCATGCTCCTTGAAGCGATGCTCGAATCGACGAGGGTTCGCTCTCCACCTATCCGGCTTTAAAATCGGCCTGAGCTTTCGGTGAAGGAAAACATCGTGAGGAAACCATAGCATGGTGGTAGGGCATTTTCTAATAATACCCACCTGGGTAACTACCACCCTCAACTTTGGAAACCTGTCGCCAAATACCAATAGGTCAGTTCCGGCAGCGTCACTTGTGAACCAGTACATCTAGGGTTAGTGTGTTTACCATCCTAAACCACATCGTCACTTAGATTATGGTCAAACCATCAGTGCTTTCAGCTCAGGTCTATTCCGTGTAAAAAAAATGTTTTTGATGTTTTCCATAATGTTTTAAAAAATGTGAAAATAGTGGCTGGCAATATAATCAGTCCTAGCTGCAGCTGTCCCTATTGGAGCGCAACGCGATAGCAATAGATTTATGTAATGCTTATTCTGCAAATTTTTTGACGACCGTGTTTCCTCTGTTTTAAATATCAAAAAATTGACAGAAACAAATTTATATTTGCCATGGAATTTAATGAGACCGACCCAGAGCAGTAATTTTTCGGTTCGATTTTTTTAATCTGTGTTATAATTTTTTTTTTCTTCGATCTCTGCAAAATGTCTGTACTAGATCTGATCTATAATAATAAATAAAATTTAAGTGTCTGTACGTAATGTAAATTTAACTTTTTACTAATACATATGAATTTAAATACATACCTATGCTAAATATACAATTTCTTTTAATTATGTTTTCTGTCCGTCGGTCTGTCTGTTTATTCGTTCTGTTTGCCGATTTTGACGAGACTTTTTTTGTAAATAGCTGAAGTTGCTCTGCTTAATGTAGACTGCAATCATTTTTCAAAAAATTATTAAGGTTCCGTGTAAAAAAATCTCATGAAGTTGGGAACAAAACCGATTCAATGCACAGTTTTACTGGCAGTGCTCTGTGTTTGAATTGGTGAGAAGTATCTTTAACTTTGTGCCAAAAATAATTTCTGAAAAATTATTACAGTTCCACATTTAAAAATAAAAAAAATAATACGATATAATGGTCAGTTTTACGGGCAAGTGCTTGAATTTATGAGAAATATTTTTACTTGATCTTTGTACCAACAAAATTTTAAGAAAATAATTAGGGCCCGTGTAAAATAATTTAAACTCATGAAATCGTAAACAAATACTATTTAAAGGACAGTGCCTTTAAAAAATAATTTCTAATGATCTTTTAAAAACTATATTAAGCAGTGAAGAATATATAAAACGAGGGAAGAGTCGCGTGCACGCAACTAGTGTAATGTATATTGAATTCAATAAAAGTTTATAGGATAATATTTTCTATATTATACACTTATTAATTAAATCACCATTAACTTAATACAAGTAAGAATAAAAAATGACTAGATACACAATAATAATGAAGTAATCCCTCGCTTAATCTGATTTTATTTTCTCATCTCTATTTGTTCTTTTTTATGTGTAACACAAACCTTATATCATATTTTATTTCTTATATCATCCAAAGGCTTCTAATAATTAGGTTTGTAATTAGTCTTTTAATATTAATAAAACTATTTCAGGGCTTAAGAGTAATTCCAAGGAGTAATATGAATAACAGCTTTTTAGAAAAATCCTTATGAACCCTTATATGATCATTATAAAAAATAAACTTGACCGTGTAAATAAACGATATAATTTTTATTAATGATATAGACTAAGTTAAAGTAATAAGAGTTTTCTAGCCAATAGTGTAAAGTTTTACAATAAAATCTCAAAGAACCCATTTACCGGACAATAAGTTCAGCGACCATGTCAAGAAAGTTTTAATTTGCAAAGCTTATTATGGTGCTGGCTTAGAGTAGTATCACCCCATATCGTTCCCGTGGATGTCGTAAAAGGTGACTAAGGGATGGGCAGTAGCATCCTCCGAGTACCACAAACACCTACTGCGATCGCCAACCCGCATGCCAAGCGTGGTGATTATAGCAATCCCCCCCCCCCTTTTTGGGAGAGACCTATGTCCAGCAATGGACGTCTTTCGGTTGAATCAAAAATTATAGGCTGGATCATTATGTAAACGATGGTGATATCTGGATATGGCATCTATTAGAACTTTATATCTATGAGTTCTATAGTTCCACAAACATATGTGGAAAGAAAACCGAATCGAGATCACTAGGTTCTCTTCGAAGCCGGTGGCAGCGTTTTAATGTTCATAAGCTAGATCCTTATTATCAGAGCTTAAAATAAATGAAATATTTTTCAATTTGAATATGAAGTAACGTTGCTAATATATGATTAGGTCAAAAGCTCTTTACAAATTTGTATAAAACTTAAATATACCTTGAACTTGAAAAAAAAACACACCTTGTCTTGATTATAAATCAGAACGAGTTTTTGCCAAGTTCTTAATCTGTCATCTACATAGTGGTTTTTTATACTATTTAATAGTGGTATGACCACGGCTTCGCCTGTGTTTCATATATTCTACATTACGTAATATAGTTTTTATATAACATAATCATTAGAAAAAAATGTTTTAATGTTGCCATCCATTGAATCGGGTTTTATTCACTATTTCATGAGATTTTTTTTTTTACGTGTAACCCTATAATCATTGTCGAAAAATTAAAGTAGCCTTAATTACGCGAAGTAACTTCAGCTATTTTTTATTCTTTTCTACAATAAATGCCGTACAAGACTGACATTGCCTTCTAACAGTACACGTATGTCTTGTTATTAGACAATTAGTTATGTAATAATGGGTTTTAATATAATTTCTTTTTCTAATATTTATTATACTATTATTATTATTATTTGTATATCTTCATTTTATTTATTTCTTTAATTCACCAAGAAAACCCAAAGGCTTCCTATTAGATTATATTTGTGTCAACTGTCAATTTTAACACTATGGGTTATGAAGAAAAAGTGACACTCGACGGGCAATTTATTGTATAGTATAGTAAATTGATGGACAATAAAAGATCCGTCAACACTATAACATTATACTGTTCAGACTTTTAGATGAGGCAAGCGAATATCATAGACGATCGAAAAATTACTATGACCGATACAGGCGTACTGTTCAATAAATTATGTTAAAAGTATTGCAGTGCTGTATGGGTGAGCTCCTTTGCTGGCCAGCGAGGTTTTTTTATTATTATATATGTAATTTTGATATAAATATTTAATGTAACGGAGAACCTTCGGATTTATACAAATTATATTATTTTCATATTTACATTTCGTTTTTATTTATTAATCTAAAATTAATTTAATTGTCCTCGAGACAATTAGTGAAGACGTTACGGCATTATATATTTTTAAATGTTGTATATTAAAACTGTGTGAATAAAATAACACTAATTACTTTTTCTATAAGGAAAACACGGTTATGTCGTCATAGTAACCACGTCGAACGCTGCATGGTTTAATTCTCTAAACTATTCATTTGAAACTTATACTCGCATATTCATTCTCCACCGGTGTCTAATACACTAATCCTGGTACTGGAAAAACTACTTATAAAATAAGGGTTGATATTTATTATTTTGTAATTAAAAACCAAACCGACTTTAACCCCTTGAGCACCTTCCCGGCGTTTACGCCAGCTTTACATTGTTTTCCTATTGTCTTTCTATTGTTTTATTTTTATGGATGCTCGACACATTAAAAGAATAAATTATAAAATTGCACTAATAGGTAAATAAATAATTACTTTATTAAGCTGCTTCTGTTTCCTTCAATGTATATTTTGTTTTAATGTCATTAATAATTTTTAAATCGTTGCCAGCTTACGGACCAATAAGTGGTGTAAATGTTTGATTTTGATAAATTGTTCTTTAATATCACCCAGTCCTTTATTTAGCTTATATTTCACGGTTTAGACAGTTATTTTCATTTCTAAATGAGTACATTGGTTAACTCTAGCTGGCACTGACTCCAAAATTATTAATGATATTTTTTTTTTTATTTCCGATAATTAATGATATTAATACAAAATATATATTGAAGTAAACAGATGCAGATTAATAAAGTAATGATTTATTTACTTTTTAGTGCATTTTTGAAGTTTATTCTTTTAAAGGGCGATTTGTTTTTAATTAAAACAAACATTTTTCTTTCTACTTTTTATTTTAATTACTTTATGTACTTTACGTTTATGTACTTTTAGGTATTATAGCCTACTTAATAGCCTTGGAAACGAACATCGTGTAAATGTCTATAATATCCGAGGGTTCTTCTCGATTTCCTTGAGTTCCACTGATCAGATCCTGATTTCATGAAAATGGGACCAACTTCTACGATTTAAAAAAAAATACGAATCACTCACAATTGACGGAGAAATCGCGTAACAAACATACAAAAAAAAAACAGACGGATTGATAACCTCCACCTTTTTGAAGTCCATTAAAAATATGGGTCACTCTTTGCAGAGCACGACATAATACTGAACTTTATTTTACTTCAAAGTTTTTTTATTAGCTGACCAAACACTGACAGACTGAAAAAATGGCTATTTATTAGTATTTGTGTTTCGCCGAACACAAAAGTGCTCCATTTTAGAGTGGGTTTTCTTCAGAAATGGAAATAAAATACAGTTATTTATTTATATAACTTATTTTAATAAAATAACTAACCTTTAATCTATAAATTAAATTATACTTAAACGAAATATTTAACTTTTTTTTCTAGTTGCAACTTTGTGCCACCGTGTTTTATACATCTATTGTGATATCTTAGGATTCAAAGTTACATGCACTGTTTAGTTAGCGTTAAACCCTGTTTACACCCAATTAAGTAACGAAGTGTTAAATAACCATTAACTATAATGATGTGTGTAGTTATAATTTGCAAGTTAACGATTTAGTGGACGATTAGAATAGGATTGAATCTATTTTTTTGTTTAGTGATCTCACTACCCGTGGGCAACCCCTTGATATTAATTAAAAGTTCTGAATAATTCTCATGAGTGAAATAAAAACATCTACTAAGCGATTTAGTTAAATTTTTGTAAAATACGTGTGAACTCTTGGCCAAATTAAATTCTAAGTGAATCAGTTACTTAATTCGTGTAAACAGACGATTAGCTAAAGGCTTACGTTTATGTAAATATTTGAGAAAATAAAATATTTGTATTTGTTGCATGTCATTGATTGCAAGTTGTTAAAAGGAGTCTACTCGTCCGCGAAGAAAATATCTTAATTTTATCAAAGCATTAGGCACTTTAGATTGAATATTTAAGGTGTATCTAACGCTATAAATGCCGTGAATCAGGATAAAAACGTTTATCTCTATGTGACACTGTTTTAAGATTTTTCGAATTTGTAATAAAATGCACATTAAATTTAAAACTATAACTAAACATTTAACCACAGTTTATTTTAATAACACTGAACAAAATTTTGTTGACCTGATTTAATATGTTGGACTTCATCGATTTGCTTCAAGCAGAGATCCAGGATTCTCTCGAGCCCTTGTGCCGTTAGCCTGGACGTGTATACTTGAGTTTCTGGGACATGGACAAACAATGATCTAGAGTTGTCAATACTCAACGATGTGTAGTAAATATACTCGCAAAGGTATCTGAAATGGAGATTATAATATTTTTTTTATCCGTACATATTAAAAATAATACGGTTGATGTTACTTTGCTAATTCCGTTTTAAATGATATTCAGCTGTGATGTCTTCTGGAGTCTGATACTAATTTGAGTTAATAAATATAGTTAATAAATAAGAATAAATAAATAGATAGATACAAATCAACAGAAATTAATCTATATTAATAGTTATCGATGGTCACTATTAAATTTATATTGATGAATTGATTATAATTAATTAGTTATTATATAATAAAGTATTTAAATTTTATATTAAATAATGTTAGAACATATTAATTATCTATTATATAATATAACTAACCTAAGAGAAATTAAGTGGATGGATGGATTGTTCATTTATTAGTCATAATTCGAGAAATATATAACACAATGTTTACTTACTTTCCAGCTCTGTTCGAGCTAACCGCCGAGAATTTATCATGTTTAGAGTTCTCGTTGATTTCTCTGCAAATTTGTTCTACATTAAGCTTAGTGTGGATTATAGGAGCTCCATCTAGCGGACAAGTGTTCTGATCGGGGCAGTCTGACATATAGTCGGCAAGTTCATAACCGTTTTTTGATGCACGTGTTTCTAGAGTAAGACAGTCTGCTAAGTATGAAACTCCGGTATGTATCATTAGCTGTAATTAAAACAAAATGTTTATGTATTAAGTTAATTTTGGTATGGAATAATAAGGTGATTAAAAAAAGAAAGCTTTGTCTGATTTTAGAGTAGTGTTGGTGGGCTCGATCCCACGTCCATTGACACGGCAACCAACTGCACCATCATCGCGTCTAACCATAACATGCGCTTGATTAGCAACAAGTTAAGACCTCTCTGTTATCATTTCTAATCTTAATTTCACTCAAAGAGTAAAGCGACTTTGGTTAAGTGATAGTGTGGTCTAATACCTCATTGATGTATCTAGATTCGAACTTAACACCCTATCCCATTGCAGATTGTACCTTGAATTTTTAGTGAAAGCAAAAATCGTGATGAAGCCATCGCATGGTTGTAATTAACACCATCAAAATTGACCATCTGTCGTCATGCAATCATAGGTGTGTTCCTGCAGTATCACATGAGAACTGGGTTTAACGTCTTTTGGACCATATGCTGACTATGGGTAAATCGCTAAGCCTGTTTGCGTTCAAACGAGGCAATGCAAATAAGAAGCGTAAAAAGCACCAAATAATTTCACGTGAAGTAAAAAAAACATTTAAAAAGAGCATTAATTTTTTTACCTTAGGTTTGTATTTTCTCCATAAATGTGGTACGATTTTATCGACACCTTTATAAGTGACAGGAATTTCTTGTAAAATCAGTTCGCAGTTGTGATTATATTCAATTTCTTTTTTATCCATAATCTCGACAGCTTGCCAACTCGCGTTGACAGGATAACCGGCAAACGGGCCGAATCCGGTCACAACTATTTTCGGTTTATTACTGTGGCAATCCATATTTTTATTTATATATTTTACACGATCTCTTTATACTTCGGTGTTTTATAATTAAATAATCTTTCATAAGTTAAATTCTCCCTATTTATACGATTGTGTTAGTCAGTGGTGTTTTCCTCAATATGTTGGCAATCTGGTTTCTCCTATATTGTACACACGCATTTAAACTCGTGTATGATAACAATGCGTTACAAATAAGAATGTGCATGGACTTGCGCCATATTGTGATGTCATAACTAACAAAAATATATAGGTGTATATGGTTTACTAAGACAACGTAGATTAATAGTTGTAATAATTAGGCAAATAATTCACTAAAGAAAGACTATGCTAATATTTGTATTGCTGTCCATGCTTTTTTATCGAGCATTGACAGATCAAGGTCATTGACGCGCACAATCTTATTTTAAACGCATAGTACAGCGTACTTCACAAGAGTTTTGGCTAGTTACCGCTCCGTCCGCAATGTTATTCTGTGATTGTAAAATTTTATTTTTTCAATAAAATCTAACTATGATAAAAGACTAACGGGATAAAATTTGTACATTGAAGATACTATACGGGGCTTCAGAATTGACTACAGAATACATTTGGATAGTTTCAATTTTTTTTTGTTTCTGTTTATTAATTTGTTCGCCAATAACGCAAAAACTACTAAACCGAATGTGATGAAATTTGTTTATTAGTAATATTGCATCCAGAGGGAGAACATAGGCTGCAAATTGTTTGTATTACAAGCGAGTGGAACCATCATTGATTATGTCATTGATTCTTAGGAATCTCGACTCAAAAGAGTTTTGAGTCCGTTGAGATATTTAATTTACGCAGGAAAAATTTTTTGTCATTTTTGATTTTGACCCTCCCCCACATGTTTGCAATAGTAAGCAAAATTCTTTTAAAAAAAGTCCTGTGTCGGACCACTGCTGTGCTCAGCCCAAGCAGCACACTCCGAGAGTGTACAGGGCGGGGTCTTCCGCACTGTGCACTGATGACAGATTGCCGTCGGCTCTCTTCTGGCGATCTTATCCAGATACCACCCGAAAAATGTCGGGATACTTGTACTCTGAATGCAATAGCTATATAATGTACAATATGTGTTCAATTGGTGTACAATCAAGTATTAAATAAATAAATAGGTTAAAGTGGCCTATTTAGAAATATTGGATGTTTTCTAAGGTTATAATAACTCAGTCATACAAGCGCCATATGTAAACGTGACTGTAAAAACAAACAAGGAAAGTATGATCAAATTATTATAAGTCGCCTTTCATCGAACAAGGTTACACATAGAGGAAATTCCAAAATAGGAACAAGCATACTCGTATCGTATTTTGGGATGAGTCAGATGTTGTGCCATGTCTCATTACAATTTTACTTTATGCTTGCGATGATTCATCATGGCTTTATGGCAATATCCGATGATCATCATTCTTACGGAAAATACGGTACTGTTATTTTTGATTCTTTGTCTATACTATCACATACGCATTAGTATGCAGCAATGCAGATTTCGCAGAAATCAGAACTATATCAGTTTTGAATTGATTCATACGGCGTATCTTTATTTGACTAATGTTGCTGATAGATAAAACACTCACACTGTTTTGTTTGTTTATTTAGTCAATTATTACTGTTTTGTAAATTATTTACGTTGTTTTTTCCTTGCGAGCATCAGCATCTCCAACGATTCTAAGTGTCGTAATTGTGCGCAAAAGTTGTTGGTCGGTATACACCTGGTAACTGACCGTCTAGGATGGCTTGAAAATAATGTGGGTATGTTTGGTATTTGTTTCTTTTTTTGAAGTGAAATTTCTTTAGCGGTATTCTGGGATTCTCGGTAGGGGATAACTTATCGATTCGCATTATCAATACTATGACGTAAGCTGTCAGTATGCTACAATACGTCGAGTATGATATGGCATTTAAGTACTGGCGCTCAGAGATAAATAACACAATTTATACTTACGCAGTCTATCGTATGTTTTGCTTATGAATATGAACTATATGAAAATGTACATCACTATTGCTCAGATGTCATGTATGTAATGTAGATTCAATAGATGTAAAAACTAGAGAAATGTTATATGTTAGGTTATGTTAATAACTGCAATTAACGAATTATTAAATGTATACAACTAAACATACATTTTCCAAAATTACGAGTTATCACTTACGTCGGCAGTTCCATTTTTTTTTATATTGTGTAAGCTTTAGCGTTTTTACTACAAACTTAACTGACAATGTGGTCCATCATAGTGAACATCCTAGGCCTAGGGGTGCTGGTTCCCAAGTGATGCTGCCGGAACATACTATCTATTATTTGTATTCGTTTCAGGTTACCTTTACCTACACATTGTAGGTATATATTTAGGTATTTCACCCTTCGGTAGATATTCTCTGATAACTTAATATTTAAGAGCCGTAGTTTACGAGCTTTTGGCTTAATGGCTTTGCCCTATCGTCACAGATTATAATATCATGTCGTTAAAATTATATTACCTATGAACATATAGCAGTATATTTAAATAAACACGTGAACAAATGGAAGTAATTATTATGTTAATACAAGTCTAAAATCTGTATTTTAGACTAAATCTGTATCTCCAATCCTCAATCTGTTTTTTTTTCTTTTTTAATCTGCTATTTTTACGTCTTAAACTATTTTTAATTATGAATTACACATTACTTAAAGGTCTAATTAAGGAAAAATCTTGTTACATAAATTAAAATATGTAGATATATCAACGTCTACGGGTTTGTTTCTTTGTATATTAATGAGCTTATGACTTGATAACGATTAAAACAAGAAGTATGGTTTTTTCTTTTTATTTCTTTATCTGATGTTGAAAACTATTACCATCAGTGCGTTCTTACAGTTTACCTTAGCTATTGAATGATAACATTAAGAGTTTAGAATATTATAGTTTATTGTTTATCATAGATCGGGTTAAATGTAACTTATAAGTGCTTTTTTTTTCATAATGGCATATATGTATGTCAAGATTAAAATAATTGAATTCATAACACATCAACAAATAAAGGTCTTGGCTATAGAAACATGTCAGTATAGCGCATCGTGTGTATAATTTTATATTAAAACTTCTCAACACCTCAAACCTGTACAATACTAAAAAAACAACGTTACAACGTTAAAAATTATATATATACAATAATTGCAGAGTATTAAATTATTGGTCATTCAAAGCAATTGTTAGCAAGTTTTACAATAAAACAAACTTTTTGAATGAAAAACAAAACCGACTTCAAAAGAAAAAAGTCGAAAATGCACTAAAAAGTCAATAAATAATTACTTTATTAATCTGCTTCATTAATTTTAAAATTGGTGCCAGCTTTATGCATTAAAAAGTGGTGTAAATTTACGTCGCTAATTATATTAGTTTTTGATTCATTGCTGCCAAATCACCTAGTCCTTTATTTAGCTTATATATAACTATGATAAAGTTTAGGCAGTTATTTCTATTTGTGAATAACATAATATTATTAATATTAATGTGTTTTTATATAACCTACATTGGGTAACTCTAGCTGGCACCGACTCCAAAATTAACGAAGCATATTAATGGTGGTAGGGCATTTTCTAATTATGCCCACCTGGGTAGCTACCAACCTCAAGTTTGATAACCTGTCTCCAAATACCAATAGGTGTGTTCCGGCAGCATGGCTTGAGAACCAGTACCTCTAGGCTTAGTGTGTTTACCATCCTGGACCACATCGTCACTTAACATCAGGCGAGATTGTGGTCAAAGCACTAAGCCTAATTCCGTGTAAAATATATATATTAAAGTAATTATTTATTGACTTTTTAGTATGTTTTTTGTAGTGTATTCTTTTAAAGTCGGATTTGTTTTTAATTGAAAAAGTTTTTTTTTCTACTTTTTAGTTTAAGTATGTACTTTTAGGTATAACTGTGAAAACTACTTTATAGCTTTGTAAATGAATACATAAAACACGTGTAAGTGTCTATAATATTCGAGGGTTCTTAGTTTCCCTAAGTTCCATTGATCAGGTCCTGATTTGGTGGAAATGGGACCACCTCGGGAGTGTACTTCTTCAATCAAAAATTTTGCAAATCGGTCCACAATTGTCGGAGAAATCAAATAGCAAACATACAAAAAAATACTGACGATTTGAGAAGCTCCGCCTTTTTGAAGTCGGTTAATTAAGCACAAAGAGTTATTTCTTCAAGAAAAAATTCGGTTCTACATATTTTTGGTTTGATATTTAACGTGCAAAGTTTAATAAGTCTATTTATTTCAGTCGTTTCATCTTTTCTATTCGATTGATGAAAACGTTACTTTGCGAAAATCCATTGTAAATAACATCTTTTACATTACTTAGCCAATTTCGCTTTAAATGATTTTCAGCTATCTAGTCTTTTAGGAGCTGTCAGAAGATCTTTTGAAGCGGAATTGGCAAGGTAATCGGACAGCTTCCAAAACACGTGACAACTGAATTATCTGAAGGTAAATCATATTGTTCATCTTATTTGGTTTAGAATGTCGTTTACTCAAACAACAGTCAGTTCTTTAGAATTCATCTTATTATTTTGAATTTCGCTTCAACTGTAACTTACGTTTACTCGTAACTACATTTGTCCTATTTTTATGTAGATACAAACAAGTACGCTAGTGACTTGATATTTAGTTGTTACTAAAGCTTATAATAAACTTTAACTTCTCATAAATAAGAGTGCATTTTCTAGAGGTCTATTACTGATCGCTGGGAATTGAATGGAGACATCTCTTGTATTATCAACTAAATCTGTGTTTCCAACTAATTCCTTCAAATCCTTACAATTGTCATTCGTTTGTAGATACACTAAAACTGTTACCTCATTTGCTTGTATTTAGAATTCATTTAGCAGCATCATCATATCTGCCAGAAGATGCCCACTTCCTAGTTACCACAGAATAATCAGTTTTACGCAATTCGCATCCGGCAGGTTTCCTCGACTTTCACCAGGTCATCGTTTCACCTTTTTGGTAGCCGCGCCCACGCTGTGACTTCCGATGTGTGGTCGCCATTCGAGAATTCTCTGGCCCCTTCAGGCGTTATTAAACCGAAAGCCTACGTTATCTTACGTTATCTTGTGACGTTTACCATCGATTGATAACATGATAATTACTTTGCACGCATGTCTGTTCTTATTATAGGGTTTGAGAAAAATGACGATTACGCCATCTGCCGAGAACGTAAACAGGTATTATTAATTTCTGGTCAACAATATTAGTTTTGCATTAGCAGTCTTATTAATTATTTATTTGTTTAATCTAAAATCAAAGATATCTTGTTGCAATCGGGACTATTCAAATATGCCATGTGAAAATTATACTCAAGTGAAATTTTATCGTTTTCCTCAAAGTACATTGAATACTGTGTGGATAACCTTAAAACGTAATAAACGCCGTAAAAGTACGCCGTACGTGTAAGTAAAGTATTTTAAATTGAAAAGATGTATTATCATTTAATTTAAAATAATTATCAGTGTAGGAATTAACCTACTAACAGTGCTAGCACCCTTTTCATGCTGCAGTATAATTGTCGACGAGACGGATTAATTTATTCCTGATTATGACAAGTTTTTGATTTTTTTAAAAAGAATCATGTAAACCAGTTTAGTAATTATATAGGTTTTGCAAGAACCTTTTTGTGCAAAACGAGTGAACTAAATTAGCATGAATTCCGTGTAATTTGGACGCCTTTAAACGGCCTAAATCGAAGTATCATGATTCCCTTGGCGCTAGCTATGATTTTCCGGTTAAGTATCCGGTATCCCGTTAAGTAAGTGCTCGCGTAAAATCCAAGATGAAGCTGCCAAAGCTCTTCAGATCGTTATTTTTCAGAATAGTAATAAAAATATGAGTGAATACTCAAATAGAATCCAATAAAACATGGTAACGTGTCACAATCTGTCCACCGCGACGGAATTCGATTTATTTTCAATCAATGCTATTCCACGGAACGAGAGAGCCATTGTTCTCATATAGAGGAAAACCGAACGGGATAGAGATATATGAAATATATTTTATTTTTATGACGTGTACAGATTTATGTTTTACTAGCTATGCTCACGACTTCGCTGGCGTGGTATTCAGATAATTATATTCTAATAGACACCCTATATTCCCTTCCCGTCCCGTACAGGCCCCTATTCGCGGATAAGGTCAATCTGGGCAGACCAGGCCACCTCCCAAACAGCCTCCTCAGTGCAGTCCAGACAGAAGAAACTATGCACTCAAACATTCTTGCCCCTAATAGGCTTAAATAGTCACCTTCACAGCATACACATGTGGTGGTGAGTGGTACCTCCCGCCTCAGCCCTACCTACAACCAACGGCCTTATAACCCCACACCTAAAACATTGGTCACCTCGTCTACCCCTGCAGGACAGACTGGGCGAGTGTGACCCAGGCCCAAACACTGGAAAGGGCATAGATCAAATCGTTCAGGCAGCGCACACCATATTATAGAAATTTTGCAGACTTGAAATACAATTATTGTGATTAGTTATAGTAAATATGTATTTACCAAAATAAAAAGTAGCCTATATATAATATACATTTCTAAGAGTGGAATAATTTTCAAAATCGGATCAGTAGTTCCGATGATTACACGGAACATCGCTAGTCATAAACTTTACATCTTTATAATATTAGTATAGATGTTATTATTCATACACTTCATTATTATGTTTTTTTTTAATAAATCTAGATAAACGCTATTCGTACATTATATAAATACATACATATTGTTACTGTAGAGTATAAACTACTGGCAACGCGATAATGGTGTAGCGGGTAGTGCGGCCGGATTGAAGCCACAGAAAGTGTGGATGGAGCGTGTAAGAAATGATATGAAAGAAAAAGGAGTAAATAAAGAGATGATGACTGATAGAGACGTATGGAAGAAGAAAACATACTGCGCTGACCCCAAGTGAGTTGGCAAGAAGGCATGAGAATGATGATATAGATTTATGTTTTATAATTTGATTTATTTCATAATGTGACCTTATTTATAAAGCGATGATTGCGAAATAGATAGCGCGGCCGGATTCCGCCTCAATGGGCGAGGGTTCGAAACCTAAACAGTAAAAAAAGGCTAAGTTTTGTTTATAATTAGAAGGTACATCATTTGAAACAACACCCAAGCACGGTATCACTAAGCGAAAATCTAAATATATAAAAGTGTCCTGTAAAGAAATATTGTAACTTTGTTACCTAATTCTCACCATTCGTTATAAGGATTTTACGGTAAATGGAATGAATAAAAATCCTTAATAAAATAGATTTATTTCTCATGAATAATAAAATAAAACTATCTTGTACCTAAAATTACAATAAGTTAATTCATTCCTAGCATCAGTTAGGGATAGGCTAAATTCCTTTTACGTAATAACATTATACATAACATATTATGTCATACTTTAAGTGCGTAAGACATTTTTACGAGTGCGTCGATGTGATGGTACACCATATTTTCTTGTTTATTACCTACGTAGTTTTTTTACAACTGTCAGTATTTATCGTTTACCTTTTTGATAACAGATGCAATGGAAATGGGTTAATAAATTTGGACTACTTCTTGTAAAGCAACAATGTTTATTTAAAATGAATATCAGTATTTAATTCCTTTTGCCGTGCCATCTTGCTATAAGGAATAGAAGATATGAATATCTGACTGTATATAATTTTAAATTATTTACGTTAGCGGCTAGAAATATACTTTAAAAAATAATCAATATTTTAAATTAAAGAATCGCATGAAATGGGATTGTGTTCGTTATTGTTCCTACCGAATTGGTTCTTTATTTTCCTCATTAGTATTTCCACATACTATTCACTATAACATAGTCTATTTCAGTAATATCGTGTCTAAAATGCGCACATACTTTAATTTCTGGAGACTTCGACATGGTTGCACAAGTCATGGTCACGAGTCGACTGAAGTATTGCGGTGCCATCGTCAGCGGAGTAATTTTTTTTTTTTTTTTTACACGGTTTAATGCTTTTTACCACAATTTTACCTCATGTTAAGCGACGATATGGTCCAGGATGGCAAACACACTGAGCCTGAAGGTACTGGTTCTCAAGTGTTGCTGCCGGAATACACCTATTACTATTTGGCGAAAAGTTTTCAAACTTAAGAGTGGTAGCTACCCAGGCAGGTATCATTAGAAAATGGCCTACCACCATGCTATGGTTTCTCACAATGTTTTTCATCACCGAAAGCTCAGGCTAATTTTAGAGTTGGACAGGGTGTGTTTGAAATCTGACCACATAACCAACTAAGCCATCATCGCTTCAATTTATTGATCGCTTAGTAGAAACTAAGGAATTATTGGAAAATAAGGAGCCATTCATGACGAAGCTATAACATTGTTAGATGAAAGAAGGGCAGCTGGACTTTCCAGAAGTCAGATGAGTATAGTCATTCGTCAAGTTTTATGATTTGCTGTACACTAAACTTAGCCTGACAGCTTAATCAACTAATTCCATACTAAAACCTGGAATAATTCACCCATGCTTAAAAAGTAAATCTATTCACTGATTCTCTAGTTATAAGGTAACTAACGGACAGATGAAAGGAGAAACTTTGCTTAATAAAGGAAAGGGTTATAGAGCAATCTATACTAATAAATAAAATTCTAGTGTCTTGTATTGATTGTAATGTCAAAATTTAATATTTTTTACTAAATGCATATGAATGTATATACGATACCTATACCAAAAATACTACTTTTTTAAATTTTTGTCTGTTTGTCTGTTTGTTCTGGGTAATCTCCGGAACGGCTGGACGGATTTTGACGAGACTTTCTTTGGTAGATAGCTGAAGTTACTCCGGGTAACTTAGGGTACTTTTAATTTTCGAAAATAATTAGGGCTGCGCGTAAAAAAAAATTAAAACTCCGAATAAAATATATATCATAAATAAAATCCGATTCACGGTTCGATTCCTATAGTTTTACGGGCAAGTGTTTGAATTTAAGAAAAATATTGTTACTTTATCTTATCACAAATAAAATGTTAGGGTTCCGCATAAAAAATTAAAACGCAGTGAAGAATATACGAAACGCGGGCACAGCTGTGGACGCACACCTAGAAAAAAAAATGGGACCTCGCGAATCTCTAAAGAACAAGTTTCAAGAATAAGGTATCATAACTTTGGCCTCCCAATGTTCGTAAAAATTTAGACAAGCTTGATCTAGTAAATGATCGTCATAATTTTAATATTAGAAATAGAGACAAGTTGGCTCTCCCACGCTTTAGATCACAAATAACATTACCGATTTATCTGACAATAAGTTTACTATGTCAAGCGCATGTCTTAATTTCAAAAGGTTTATACAGGCTGGATCATTACGTGACCGACAGTGATGTCTGGAATTTACACACATCTCTGTGCTTCCGTTGACATTGGTTACGACTATGATTTATATAGTTTTTACATAAAAAATTATATAAGTATTATATTTCATAAAAAAAGGAATGACATTGAGTTTCTTGCCGGCTCTTCTTAAGGCTTAAATTGAATAAAGATTTTTTAAATTTTAATTCTGATTGATATATCATTTTATATGTAAATACCCAACGCATGTAAAAAATACTGCAATAGTCTTTAAGATATTGTGTTTAAGCGATGTGATTATTGATAATTAATATTTACTGTTTATATATTTATTCATTAATTTTTTTTTTATTTTGTTTGCCATTACTATTTAATACGGTATAAATAAAACAAGCTCTTTGTTTCTTCCTTCTAAAACTATTTACAGAGGGAGGATTAAACTTGCTCACAATGGTTTTAAAATCCAGAAATGGTATTTGTCATGCATCTATATATAAATCTTATCAAACGCGTAGTATTAAATTAGATTAAAAAAAAAAAACACAAAATAAGATATACAAACAAAACAGACATACAGACGAAATATAAATCAAAGACTTTTAATTCTCAAGTGTCAAAACATATTTTGATTAATAACTTATATTGAAAATTCAATATATTATTATTTTTCTTAAATAAATTCTTATTTCTGATTATTACATATTTTTTTCTAATATACCCCAATATCCTCATACCAAATGTTACAATTCACATATTGCCAAAGTAATGCTGTTGAGCTATATCTCTGATATATTGTTTTGCTAAGATTTTTCACCTTGTATCAATTTTTATAAAGGCTATAGAACCGACGACGTGAAAATCAATTCTATATTTTATCTTTTCGTAATTGTTGAAGCATCATCTTATATAACTTTACCATTTATTATGACACAATTGTTGTACAAAGAGAAATCTTGATAATTTTATTGATTCCGGATTCCGCGTCAATGGACGCGGGTTCGATCCCCACCTAACCGACTATAAAAGCGGCCTGAGCTTTTGTTGGAGGAAAACATCGTGTGGAAACCATAGCATGGTGGTAGGGAATTTTCTAATGATGCCCGCCTGGGTAGCTACCACCCCCAAGCTTGAATACCTGTCACCAAATATCAATAGGTGTTTTTCGGCAGCATCATTTGAGAATCAGTACCTCTAGGCTTAGTGTGCTTACCGTCCTGGACCACATCATCATATAACATCAGGTAAGATTGTGGTCAAAGCACTGAACCTATATCGTGTAAAAAAGGTAACTAGACTTCGTTCGCATTGAATTTAGTATGGATTATAGAGTTATTGATAACTGTGTTATTTTAAGTCAATTGTAAAAAAAAGAAATACTCCGTTATAATTATTTCTCTAAAATAAAAATTATTCTCTAGTATATCATTTAGATATATCCTTTACGATTTAACCTACGTAAGCCACGAATAACATATTACTTCTCTTTTGTAAATTATCTTATAAGACCTTTTTATTCAAAACAAATGTTAGTAATTCCCGACAATTATGATTATTATTAACTACACAACAAATATAATCTACTTTTTTGTTCAGTTATATATTTTTTTAAATTTGAACTTTAAGCAATAGTAATGATAAGGGTTATATAACAGTTAGTTGTAAGTAGGTTGTAAGAAAAATAAATAATGTTAGTGGTCAATCCATTTAATCATAATTAAATAAATATTAGTACAATTATTATAATGAGATATAAATAAATAATCTTTTCAAATGCTTAGTCGTTTAAATGCCATACAAGCACTGCAGTTAGCACGTAAGTTAACTTATTATGAATAAATAAATAATGTGATATTTACATTTATTTCGTGTGCCTATTAAAATTACATGGATTTGAAACGTTGACAAATGTCTTTTTTTTCTAAAATTATTTGTGAAATTGATACCAATTTTATCTGAATATTTAACTATTATGGCCTCGATTATTTTAAATTGATCTATATTTTAGTGCTTATAAATAAAAAAAAACATTATTTCGAAATTTAAGTGAAATTTTTTTGTTGTTACATTTTGGATTCCATTTTAAGCTTTTAATTGTAATTTAATTGCCATTAATTCTATGCAAAGCGAGAATAAACTAGCAAGACATTTGTCATTGTTTTTATAAAATAATTATTACACCATTTTAAAAAAATGTCTTGTTATAATTCCTTCATTAATTATTTTAGTCATATTGTATTGTAGACGAGAACAATTTAAAAATAGTGTAAAATATCTTATTAAGTTTCCGTTAGTTGAGGTCATTTCGCCATCTTTCTTTATCGGCCTGTTAGTTTTAGTCCTTTTTGCCGATAGCCTGCAATATATTGGATATAATATAAGCAAATAAGCATAAAAATCAATTGATGCATACGTTTATTATCAAATAACGCTTATTTCATATTTTTTTAAAGTGTAACTTTTTTTCATCGCCTCGAATTTTTTCGTCCACCTATCGCATGTCGCATTATAGCCGACCGCAGATTAGGCGTAAAGTGAAAGGCGCTCGGCAGAGCAGCCAAAGCCAATATGGCGGCGCCCATGGCTCGCGTCAACTTGCAGTGTAGCATTTATATTCTTACTCATTCGTACTAGTGCTCCGCGGTATTTGTGTGTTTTGAAATATTATATGATAACTAAAATAAGTAAACAATGACTTGTTTATTTGAAAAGCTTCACTCGCTTCATGGTTTCATAAAACCACGCAACGTTTTTGTTTCAATTATTTAGATATTTTCTTAATAACGCAATAATTCATAAAAAAAAAAAACATCTTACTTATAATAAACAATTCAGTGATATAGATCTATTTAACTTCAAATTTCATAACATAAATATATCTAAAAACAGTTTTAGATATCAAATGAAAAAATCTTATCAGTAAACAATTAACACAAAATTTATCCACATTTATACACATTACATACACACGCACACACACATAGAGACACACATACATGTAAACATTGTCTAATAATTAGTTTTTAAATAGTTATAAATTCATTTTTGGCTCTACATTTTATTTATCAATTTAGTGTAAATGTATTTTTTATACGAGCTGTGAATTTTAATGTAAATAAATAAATAAATCTAATAATATTATTATTAAAGTTTACTAGAGATAATGCATTTTATATAGTATACCAGTTTAATGCAATAGCACATTAAACTTTAATACGAGAAAATGGTTTCCATTTTTATTTCCATTCAAAAGGCATTTTGTGATATTTTAAAACTATTATAGTTTTTGGAAAAACGCACCTTAACGTAACCGATTTAAAATATCAAAAGGAAAACGCAGAGCATAGTGAGAATCGTTTTGCATTAGATTAGTATTCAGGTAAGCATTTCGTTGAATCCAATACTTCTCGCATCGCATTTAAATTTTCAACTATTAGGTAAATGTATTAAATGATTGAAAATGATTTTTCATATAAAACGAGCTGACCTGGCTAATTTCGTACCGCCAAAGAAATAACAAATTCGTTTCATAACCTGATCTTTTAAATCTAATACTATAAAGAGGAAAGATTTGTATTTTTACATGTAACGAATATATTTAAAAACTACTGGACCGATTTGGATAAAATTTGATAATGAAATAAAATAAAATGATATCGGGTTTGTTATGCTGTTTATAGCTCAATAATGACTTTAAAACATATATACTATAAACTATATATATATATATATATTATCTGCTAACAAAGTACAATCCAAGAACTATCATTAATTTAAAACCAACATCAGTCGTAGGCGTATTTTATACCTCAAATGGACTTTATTCAAAATAGCCGTTGTAAAACATTTTTATAACCAACATGGACGGGTGAATACTCAAATATACCTTCGGTAAACATATGAGCTGCTGCTCAGATACAGAGAGTGTAATAAAAACAGGGTCGATTCGGGGACGTATGAAATCATATTTTGATGGTCCTTTTTTGAAGAATGTATTTTTAACGAAAATAAAAATACACATTTTACTGTATGTACCGTTTAAATATTCACATGTCGAATGTTTAAAATAAGTTATATTTAGCTTAAAGATGGAGTTATTCAGGTAAACGTTGGCAATTAAGGAAGGGTTTTGACTAAGTAATTTGATAGTAATTATCTCTCTCGTATGTTAGCTCTTTATAATTATCTTTACCTACATTAGATCCTTTGTAATTAAACATTAGTAGATTAACATGGTTGTCTGTTTTTTGTTTTATGTTTTCGTTTACTAAACAAAGTTAAACTTGGTTTAGTAGGTAAATACAACTACTATTGAACAAAACAAGAGGTGAGGGATGTAGCCACAATTTGGTACGAATCACCGCACGTCCTATTATTAACTAATCGCATTTCAAAAATCAAGATAACATTTAGAACAACATTATAATAAATGAAACCATCATTGTCTGTTTACTCTTATTTATAGTTTATTATCTAAATAGTTTTTGGTCTTTACTCTCAGGGGTACGCCGGCTCACTTGCAAACTCAAACTTTATTTAATAAAACTAGTAACTAGGTTATATTCATTGTCAGGTTCTCATAAGATTCTGAACTATTACATTAAGACCATGGTACCCTAGAAAATATTCCCATTCTGTTTCGTTTCGAAGACATTCTATCAGCATGCCTATCTTCAACTCCATGGTATTTACCACATTTGGTTACGTTACGCCCATAAAAAAAAACTATTTCAGGACCATCTGCACGAAATGCAAGATATCGGCGATGATAATTTAGTTTATTGTCGTTTCAATATGAGTTATTCACGGTATATACGAAGGCTAACTTTGTAAAGTTTTAGTTAAAACAATAGTTACTTGAAACGCTTGAAAGTAATATGTTTCTCTACTAATTAAAACTGTATAATTCAAGACAGATATGTAACAAAGAAATCATACAGATTCAAATACATTCTGTGATGATCAAATATTTAAGTCAAATTATGTACTTTAATGCAAAATAAATTGTGGAATATAATATAATAACCAGACTATAAATGTTTCATTGCCGGGTGAAGAGCTCCTCCAATAGATTTGATCACTACTTCAGTGAACGACGTATTGGTAATTTCAAACAACGAAAATTTATAGCTCTGTTTTTCTATTAGCGTTTTGAGTACAATCTAACCTGATTTTACGTAATGATATTATGATCTACGATGATAAATATTGGCTCTCAGATGATAGTGATGGAACATAACATACATAGATATTTTGCAACATATTTTCAAATCTCAGTTTAGTGGAAAATACCTTAGCACCATGCTACGGTTTCATCATCATGTTTTTCTTCATCTAAAGTTCAAGTTTAATATAGAATAAGATAGATGGATCAGTTTACTTCTATCAGTTTAACTTCATGGATTTATTTTCTCGCTAACACTTAGAGATAATCGCCCCGAAATCACACATTTTTAAAATATTCCAAGCATTCGGAAATCACGGAAATGAAGTATAATATGGTACCAATAAACATATAGATAGAACCATTTATGGGTGCTTAAAATCAACAAGCAAGTGATGAAAGATGAAGTGCTAGTATAATTTAAAGTCAGTGAAAATACTGTACCTAGCACTAGCCCGCTATCTCCTTAATGATGTCCGCCCATATGACCTCTCGCATATACTATTTGACTGTCCAAACCGCTCTGGCATTTTTACATATTATTAAGTTAGTATAAATGAAATTTATTATAGCTTTTGATAATAAAATCTATAAATTTGAAACAAATGTATAGAAGTAATGTTAAAAACATAATATTTTGTGCTAAAGCAATACTGAAGTTGTAGTGAACGATTTCCATTACATAAATAACATTTAGTATGCCGTTCTCAAATTTAAATGTTACTTTTAAATAAAGTAATAATAAACCTGCTAATTTGTTGTCCAGTATATTGTAATGTGGCGTTAACGTTCAGCATTCTTTAGAACTATATTCATACTGTTTCAAACAATTATGTTTATCTTTTTTAGTGATATTCCGTTTGTGCCTTACCAACCTGGTGAGGTTTAATTAAGGTGTAATAATAAATCAATATGTGCGAAATTGAAACCAACATGCATGCATGCAGACATGTCAATGAAACTACTAATTTATGATATAAATTTAATCATGCAACGTGCGTACTAATCAGTCACCTCATGGGAGAACAGCTTCTTAAGTCCAATGATTGTGGCCAGCAGGAGAGCAATCTTCGAGATCAGAAGTGCCTTTCCGACCATGAGCGTGAGACCTTTAAAGAAAAGGGCACCGAGAAGACCAAACTTCATAGCTGCAGCTGCCAAGAACGGTCCAATGTTTTTGTTCTGCCTTCTACCAGTTTCAACGGATTCTGGTGCTTTCATTGATACTCCTATAAAATAATGAATATACATTTAGTTTCTAAAAAAGTTAAGGAGCAATCGTCAATCCTGGTATGGGCATGTAATGCGGAGGAAAGAAGCGGATGTTGTAAGAAAGGTATTGGATATGAATGTGGCCGATTATAGGGGAAGGAGAAGACCAAAGAAAAAATGGATGGATTGTTTGAAAGATGATATGTTTATAAAGGAAATAAATGCGGAGATTACTGCAAATTGAGACGAATGAAAGGGAAAGACATGTAGCGCCGACCCGAAATGAAAATGGGATATAGGAAGGAAGATGATGATGATACATTTACTTTATAATGAAAATTCTACTAGCTGTTAAGGAGAACATCCTATTCCTACAATACTCGATATTTTTCAGAGTTCAGGTCGTTAACTTGAATTTAAAGTCGTACAGTTTCTTTGTTATTTTTATTACCATGTTTATTGATATTATATTATTATTATTTATTACCAAGTTACTGCGATAAATCAGCCATATTGTGAGAAGATAAGATAACCTTAAAAGAAAACGGTGTGAAGATAAAAAATGTGCAAAACGGTAGTCAAACAAAACTTCGAACAACTAGAGATAACCATTAGTACAGCTCTATCGACGATACATGGAGGTAATTTTTTAGCACTGACTTTACCAACCGAAAGAGTGGTTTATTGATAGACCTATGATAACGACAGACCTTAAACATATTTCTTTAATAATAACACTGCCACTCAATTACTATTACACACAATAATATGTCAGAATTATACCGGCTATTACAAATCTTCACAAATTTTCTGCTCATATCGCATACAGAAATTAAGCGATAAACAGGGTGACATTAATTAACATTCACCAAAACATTTACAGGATGATATCTGGAAAATGTAGTTTTCACATATATTATTAATAACAGTATAAAAGTAACCAATTATCAAGTAGAATTTGAAGGTTTACAGCTTACAAATGTACATAAAATACAAGCTATTATCAAATTAACTAAAATTACTCTAAGCAATTTTGCCATTGTAATGCGTGTAAATGATTAATGGCAGTATTATAATACTGAACAACAGAGCATATGTTGCCTACATCTTATTGTTCCCACCGGTAATTAAAATGAAATTTATAGATTTATCTAATGAATAATACGTAATATTGTAATGAAGAGAATTTGTATCGTAAATAGTAATCTTACTAACAGTGACATTAATAATTGGGACAACTATAAAATTATTTAAGGATTATGACACAACTGTTCTTATAAATACTGGTATTGATTCGCATATTAGACTCCTATATAAAGATATAGAACTTTCTACAATTAAAATTACAATTCCTATTTAAAAACGTATTGCAAAAACAACAGGCGGCCGCGCAATAATCCAACTTCAAAGATGAAATTCCCAGATGAGGTGTCATCCCAATACAAGTGGTCTAGCCAAAACAAATTATATGCTCGTTTACGTTTAAGAATCCACTATCGTCAAGGAGTGGTTAACTTCGCTTCCAGCGTGCATTTTCCGTATCAATTTAGCCTAAATTTCCAATTCTCTGGAAGAATTCGATCCGCTGTTTTGTCCTTTTCTGTACCTTTTTAATTCGTTTTTTTTTTAATTTCGCATGACGTTACTTAGATGGAATGAATATTTCAATAATATAACTATTTTCTATTAATGATAATAATAAACATTATTGGACAAAGATTAGATGTACAAAAAATACTAATGTGGGTATCTGCAATGGTTACAAATCGTATCGCGGTACAATATAAAGGTACACTTAAATAACATTGAACATAAATATATAATTTACAAATTAGATGAGTGAATGAAAGTATATATGGGAGTGTGTGTGTATAATGTGTGAGTAACAAGTGTTTTGTTAGAGCATACGGGAGAACGTGGTTGTCTAAAGACAATTTGATTAAATTCTAAACTGGGCCTTCAATAGATTTTCAGAAGCTTCACAGCTCAAACTTTTTCACCATTTTAATATAATTTCTTTTAATTAGATTAAAATGTAAAACCTAAATGATAAGAACTGTTAAATAATTATAAAGATTTGACATAAACCATACTGTAATAGAAACAATAGATAAGAAATAAAAATAAGACCTGTAAACTAGAAATAAGATTCTTTAAACAATATAAGATTCGAAATAACCGTAATGTAATAGAAGTATAGATAAGAAATAGAATAAGAATTATAAATTAGAAATATGATGAAAAATAATAAAGGCGCACTAAAAAAAGGGGAAAATCCACAAATAAAGTAAACAAAACTCGGATTATGTCTGATACGGAAGAAGTTAATAAAAAATAAAAATAATTTGTCTCAATTTATGGCTTTGGAGTTGTTTAATCCACAGTAACTTATTAGTATAGGAAAAAACTCACCGACATCAAAGCTACCGTCCCTCTCCTGTTTACCAGAAATAACAACATCAGCATCATTGAAGATTCTGTATCTCAAGGACCTGGTGGTTGCGAATTTCCATAGTTTATCCATGATTAGCTGTTGGGCTTGATCTTCGAGAGAAGTGCCGGCTCTGGCCATGGTTTCGGGCCGCACTGGTATATCTGCTGCAACTCCATTGCTGGAATAAGTATTATTTATTTTATTTTGATATGTGGATTTCGATAGTTATAATGATACTTCCGATGCCCTATGTGACCAACGGGAACTCGAATGGTTGCCGCGTATCAGAAGATACAACGTGGGATTCCCTCCACGAGGTGAACCAACAACCTGGTGAAGGTTGCGGAAGTCCGCTGGATGCGAGTGGTGCAATACCGGTCGTGGAGATATTTGGGGAAGACGCCCAGTTTTGGATATAGGTCTTCCTCAAAGATGTCCACAACGAACGGTCTTGCGCTACTTACTACGGTACTTAGAGGGCGCTACTGCCTATTCCCTGGTTTATCCTTTAGTCGCCCTTTTCGACATCCACGGGAAGATATGAGGTGGTACTGTTATTAGCCGGCACCACATGGTAAGTATATCTTTTATTTAGATGAATTTACTATGGATTCTGATTCGAAGATCTGATAATATGTAAGGCTTACCTTTCATCATATATCATTAGGTCATCACCGAGCTGAATAGACGCCGTCCTTAGCATTCTATCGACGTAGCCCACTAGCTCGTATGCTATGCAAGATGAGGTATCTTTGGTGGCACATTTGTTACTCAAACCGCGTTTGAGGATTTCTTCTGTGGGTACCGTCTGTAATAGGAAAACCAACATTGTAAGCACATCACTAAGTAAGTATTTACGGTAAAGGTCGGTGGGTTAATTCCCGTTTAGAACGTGTTTTTGTTTGTATACTAGAGGTTGCCCAGGACTCTGTCTACGTGTCTTGATTAAATGTGTAATGTCCTCATTTTATTTTATTGTTATAGCCTATCCTTTACCGAATGAACGACACACGCTCCACGTACACCAAATATCATTCATATCGATTAAGCCATTTTTTAGGATTAGCCATTAATTTAAAAAAAAATCATTAAAGTCAAACAGATTTTTTCTTACTACTATTTCTAAAAACAAGACATTTTTAAGTGTACTCTAAGTTACGCGGAGTAACATCAGCTATCTACAAAAAAAGTCCCGTCAAAATCGGGCCAGCTGATCCGGAGATTGCCCGGAACAAACAGACAGACAGACTGTCTGTTGCCTGAAAAATTAGTATTTTGATATTACAAACAGACACTTTAATTTTATTTATTAGTATAGATACATAGATTACCTACAAATATATTATTATTGAACAAAAGAAAATCGGTTGACAAAAAAGTATAATAACGTAAATGTAATTACTGACGGTTGATTTAATAAAATAAATAAATAATAAATAAATATCAATTCAATATTTATTTCAATAATTTACGTAACGTGAGAATTTTCTTTTTTTATTTTAACTACCATTTAATCTATACTAATAAATAAATTTGAAATGTCTGTTTGTAATGTCAAAATAACAAGTTTTACTAAATATATATGAATGTATATATACGATACCTGTACCAAAAATACAATTTTTAATTTTTTTCTCTGTCTGTCGGATTTAACTTGTGTCTGAAGTCGAGACTTTATTGGAGCTAGTCTCGGAATGAGGCAGAATAAACCTAGTCCAATTCAACCCTAAGAAGACACAAGTTAACGCGTTTACCGCTAAAATGAATCCCTATGGCGCGTCTTGGTTTCGATTCGAAAACGCTTCCTTAGATACTTCGCCCAATATGAGAATTCTTAGAGTTGACATTTCGAGTGACGTTCTGTTCCGTGGTCATCTGGAAGGTAAGGCAAAATTGGCCTCCAAAAATCTCGGTATGCTCAATAGAGCGAAACAGTATTTCACGTCAGACCATTGTCTTAAACTCTACAAAGCTCTGGTCCGACCTCATATGGATTACTGATCTCATCTCTGGGCAGGGGCACTCCAGTACCAGCTTCTTCCGTTCGACCACATCCAATCCAGAACGTCTTGAATTGTCAATAACCAAGTTCTTTCCGATCGACTTGATCCACTGGAATTGCGAAGAGACGTGGGATCTCTATGTATTTTATATAGAATTTCCCATGGGGAGAGGGATTCTACCACAGTACATCGCGTTATAAACTCAAATTGTACCCTCATCATCTGTATGAATGGCGATCCACGACGGTGCGTTTCACGCGGAATATTTTGCCTCGCACAACCATCTTGTGGAACCAACTTGAGTCGGCGGTATTTCCGGACTGGTACGACTTGGGAACCTTCAAGAAGAGAGCCTACTCATACCTTAAAGGCCGGTGATTCCTCTGGTGTTGTAGGTGTCCATGGGCGGCGGTAATCACTTACCATCAGGTGATCCACTTTTGTTTGCCCCCTATTACATAAAACAAATCCGTCTACTTGTTCCGTTTGTTCCGGGTTATCTCCGGAACGGCTGGACCGTTTATGACGCGACTTTTTTTGGTAGATAGCTGAAGTTACTCCGGGTAACCTAGGGTACATTTGATTTTAGAAAATAATTAGAGTTCCACGTAAAAAAATTGAAGATAAATTTAATTTGTGAGAAGTATGTTTGCTTTTTGCTTTAAAAAATATTAGAGATCCGCACAAAAAAAATAAAACACAAGAAATTTTGAAAAAAAAAAAAAAAAAACGACTGAGTGGTCAGTTTTACTGCCAAGTGTTAGAATGTATCAAATACATTTCCGCTTCCAAGAGAAAAACTAACTAAGACGTACCAAACAAGCTTTAGGAAAATAACTAGGGTACCGTGTTAAAAAAATAAATAAAAATAATGAAATTGTGAACGAAACACGATTCAATGGAAAATCACTATCAACATATTATTTCTCAATGATTATTTAAAAACTATCCATGAAAAGCGGGCGGAGTCGCTGGCGCACAGCTAGTGATAATATATTCTCCTTAAAGCGAAATGAAGCCAATCGCTCTGGGAATCACTGTCTTGCAGCTTGTGATCTAGTTTTCCACTTTCCAAGTATAATTGATACGTGCGTATAAAGTGACGATGTGGTCTGATTTATAAGCGTGCGACGTCTTAATTGGTATTTAGAAAGTCATTAGTGAAGTGAATTAGTTTTCTTTTTTACTTGCGTCTTTATGCGAATTACTTAAAGGCACGATAGTGAAGAGGTACCGAATTAGTTATTCATATTATTTTTAATATCCATAGATAATTGCGTGAACGCTAACCTTATGTTTTTGTAAAAATATTTTTGGGAAATAAATTATTATTATTGTTATTAATTTTAAATTTCGTAAAAGAGTTAATATAAATAAATAAAGTTAGTATATACCTATTTATACTGTATCTTTACCTATGGCGCATATTTTCAATAAAATATTGTTCATCTTAAGAAACAAAATAAATTATTTAATTTATTTATTACTGATGTCTGGAAATCTCGCCCCGCTCTGTGCTTCCGCTTAAACCGTTTATTGTTATATATTAATTGTATAAACTATATTATACTTTAAAAACAGAAAAAAAAACCAGATCGAGTTTCTTGCCTGCTCTTCTCGACTGGGTTGTTTTCCAAACCGGTGGTATCTTTTTAACGTAAGCGCCTTTTCAGGGCCAAAAGAAATAAGTATTTTTTTGATTTTGTCCATAGGCTTAAGATTTTCCAGAAAACCATGTAAAAAAATACATATTTGGCAAAATTTGCTGGTTCCGAAATCCGAGCTCTTGCATTGCTAAATGTTTGTCATTGTGTACTGCTCTCAAAATATATCATCTATGATTATTTAATACTTATCTAAAGACTCAGATTGAGTTTTGTCTTCCCTCCTTGATCACAATAAATCAGGCATGTTTGAGAAAAAAATATTTCACTATACCGATTAAGCTAAATCTTGGCATAATTTACTATTAAGCATGCACCTTATTCAGGCAATTATTTATTATGTCAAGCAAGTTTTAATTTGCAAATATTATTGTAGTGTGGACGATGGTGATTTCTGTCTGCCTTCTCTGTATCTGCTAATAAACCTTGTAACTATGAGGTGTATGTCTAAAAAGAACATGTGAAAAAAACCAGGTCGAGTTTCTTGAGGGCTCTTCTCGATAACTGGGTTGTTTTTCGACCCGGTGATGTTTACCCCCTTATAAGCGCCTAATCAGGGTGTAAATTGAATAAAGTATTTTTTAATTTGAAAATCATTTAATGAAAAGTAGAAGAATGTATAAAAGAGATTAGTTAATATGTTAAACCACTCTCTTGTAATCAGTTATATTCATCCAATGTTATGAACCTATAGCACATTGTATTATTATTTTATTGAATACAAATATTTTTATCAAAAATTAACAAACCTATTACTTATACATTGCTGTATGCTTTTGGTGTGAATCTAATTGTTTTCTATATATAAAAAATTAACAAAATGTAAGCTTCAAACTTGTAAAAAGTTGTATTACTATTTTAAATTCTAAATTATCAAGATTACTTTATAACATCTCCTGGAAAATACCATGTAGTATAAAAACATAGGTGACCAATAATATTTTCTATCAGCCATCGCTAACTTCATGTAATAAAACCATCTTGCGTTACTTCAAAATTCCAGTATCACGGGAAAGAGAGAATAGCTAAGCGGTAAATAATTCCAAAACTTTGCGGTACGATAATTTATAATTCATATCGAAACGCCAAGCGCTTATAGTTTGTAATCATATTAATAAAGACTACTGGAACTAATTTACACGTTAACTCAGAATTACCATTGAAGGAATGGGAATAGAAGGGGTTGTAATGAAACATTGCAAGTTCATATCGCGTATATAATGTAATACGTAACAACAATGTTAATGTAATGGAGACGACACATCTTAGTTAGGAACCACAGGGGAGTATGATAGCGATAGATTCATTTATTTTATCTTATGAAGACCGAACTGAAGCGATGGTGGAAATGTTGGTAGTGCGGTTAAATTCCGCATCGAAGGGTGGGCATTTTCTAAAAATTGAGTAGCTATAGAGTTAGTGTGTTTACCATCATAGAATACATTGTCATTTAACATCAGGTAAGATTGTCGTCAAAGGGCTGATCCATAAAAGGTAGGAACTGAATTCATACAATACAGATTTCTAGCTCTATTTAAGCAGTACCACAAGAAGTTCCAATTTCCAACCGAGCAAGCCTCAGCTGCTTGCACGATATATTAACCTTATGCCTTATGCAATTTCAATACCCGAAACGTACATAAGTTCATATCACTCTGAACGCCATGGCGGACACCAGGTTAGTCATAATTAAGTAGTTTCCAGCGCCAGGTTAAAAACACTAGTTTGTCAAAAAATTATCATGAGATCGAATGAGGTTATCCGCAGAAGAACCAAAGCAACCGACATTGTCCGAGGAATGCTTTGCCATATTTAAGTAGCAATGGGCTGAGTACATTGCTCGTAAAACTGGTGTCAGATGGGGCCAACGGGTTGCCGAATGGCTGCCGCAGACTTGAAGACACAGCGTAGGTAAGCCCCCACAAGGTGGACCGACGACCTAGTAAAGGTCGCAGGAATCTGCTGGATGCGGGTGGCGCAAGACGGTCGTTGTAAAGATCTTTGGGAAGATCTTCATTTGTGGACGTCTTTCGGTTGAATGAATGGTAGACAGTATGGTTAAATTATGAAAAAAGCAAATAAAACTAATTTGTGACCTTATTTCGTCTAAAAACTACTGTCACTTACATGCGCGGGTCCCGACGTAGGGCACTCCGGTTAACCTACGACCGTTTAGACGCTGGTAATAGTTCAAGCTGAGATTCTAACCAACGTACTCTACACTCCCGTAATAAAATCCAACAAAGATGTAAAGCCCCTTCAAGAAAAGGAAACTTCTTTACAAACCTTTACTGGAGTAAGGATAGCAATTTTTCCTTTGAAACATCTTATACATACCTACTATTAATATATTAATGCCTTCACAAGAATATTTCGATTCACATCTAACTTTTCCAATAGTCTTTACTATTTCTCTTTGATCCTTAAAGGTAAGGATTAGTTTGTACCGGCTTCTATCTTTACAAACGTTTGAACTGTATGCTGCTATATTATTATTTTTATTACTGAAAATGCCGAGTTATTTAAATTGGCATTACATAAAACTATTATTTGAACGTATTTATACAAAATCAGCTTTTACAGTAGACGGTTAATTGATTTATATTAACGTATGTATGTCAAATCTATACTAATAAATATTGTTGAATTGTCTGTTTGTAATGTCAAAATTATTATTTTTTTACTATATGTATATGAATGTTTATACGATACCTATACCAAAAATACAATTTTTAATATTTTTTGTCAGTCTGTTTGTTTGTTTTGGGCAATCTCCGGACCGGCTAAAGGCATTTTGACGGGACTTTTTTTTGGTAGATAGCTAAAGTTGCTCCAGGTAGCATAGAGTAGTTTTAATTTTCTAAAATAATTCGGGGATTAGGAAAAAAAAAAAAATAAAACTCATAAAAAATTGAATACAATTCGATTCAATTCACAGTTTTTACGGTCAAGTGTTTGAAGTTATTAGAAATATTTTTACTTGATATTATTACAAAAAAAAAATATTAGGGTTCCGTAAAAAAAAAGTTAAATCGCAGTGATGAACATATGAAACGCGGACGCAGCCGCGAGCACACAGGTAGTATTCATTAAATTTTCTATGAGTTATTTGAAACTGTGACTTTGTAAACTGAAATACAATGTCGTTAAATTAATGCGATGGGACAAAATAAATTCAAACAACTCTCAAAAAAGATAAAATACCTAAGTGAGGTAATTGTCACATGAAGGAACTTCAATAAAGATAAACATACTTATAATAAAACGTTTAAAAAAAAAAAAAAAACCAGATCGAGTTTCTTCCCGGTTTTTCTTGACGGATGTTGGATTGTTTTCCTATATGATGATAGTGTTTTGAAGTTTATAAGCGCCTTATCAGGGCCTAAATTGAATAAAGTATTTATTTCATTTTGAAAATAAATCAATGGAAGTACAAAATGTATTAGAACCTTATGGATTTTAAAAAAGTTAAAAAAATTAGATTCAAAGCTGAGAACCTAAAAAATAATCAATAGTAATAGATCTTAAATTTCGATTAAACCTTTCACGTCAATAACGTCTTATACAGAAGCAACAATTTACTTAAAGCTATTGGTAAATCTGAGATCATTCAATTTCCTCAGAATGACAGCCGATTAATTGAATTTCGAGCAGTTTTGGCGACACCCTTAAGTGCTTAAGTTTGTTAGTAATGGTCGACAGCTTGACCGTTTCTACTTAAGGGTTGGCATATTTATTATTATATCTATGTACGTAATATAACAATGTATAGTTTAGCGAGACATGTTAAATTGATGGATAATGACATTAACAAATTTTATTTATCACAATTGGAACAAAATTACAAGAATAAAATCTTTATAATTAATAGTTAGCTTAAGTATAATATTTATAACTATCGGTGTGCTCGCGGCTGCGCCTGCGTTTCATATATTCTTCACTCCGTTTTATTTATTTTTTATACGGTACCCTTAGTTTTTTTAGTACTAAGGTAAAATAAAAATATTTCTCATAAATACAAGCACTCGCCGGTAAAACTGTGCATTCAATCGGATTTTATTCAATTCTTTATGAGTTTTAATTGTTTTACACGGGACCCTAAATTTTTTCGAAAATTAAAAGTACACTTATTTACCCGGAGTTACTCTTCAGCTATCTACAAAAAAAAAATACCCATCAAAATCCGTCCAGCCGTTTCAGAGATTACCCGGAATAAACAGACAGACAAAAAAAATGTATTTTTGTTATACGTATCGTATATACATACTATTCATATCTTTTCATAACATTACAAACAGACACTTCAATTTTATTGTAACATAATATAACATAAGCCCACGGATGTTGTCCCCGAAGGGTTAGGCAGAGGTGTAATAGCGAACTTCACCACCACATTTCGCCGAGCTTAGTTCCGTCCTGGATGTGACAGGGGGCGAGCCTGTCGCCATATCGGGCACAAATTCCAAACTCCGGGATGATACTGAGTAGAAAAACCCAATATCACTTGACCCGACCCGGGGATCGAACCCGAAATCTCAGAACGACAGTCTTATGTAATACAACTGCGCCATCGAGGCGGTTTATTTATTGGTATAGATAAATAAGTTTTAGTTAGTATTGAAAAAAATTATCCATTTAACATATTTAGTATAAATTTGACAATTAATTTCAAGTTTAATGTAGAATTTATTTTGTTAGGTTGCTTGTATTGTTCACTATGACAAAAATAATACAAACAATTTAAAAAGAATATGATAAGGTATTGATTTTTTAGTGAGATTATTTTCTTTAAGTTTTCTTTCGGCTGCAACTTATACAAAAAAAAAAACAGATAAAATGTGATCAAAAAGATTGTATTGTTACAAAAATTCCATTTGTTTATAAATGACCAGTAAGAACAAACGGTACCTAGGATACAAAATTACAGAATGGGTTAGTCTTTAATATCAATGTTAGGTTGTATGAACGAATCGTACGTGTGTCACGAGTATCAATGAACAGTAAACGCATTTATGCGTAACAACAAGGGAAATTTATCACTAACGTCAACAAGACATGCGATGAAAAGAAATCGGCTTCATGCTTTGACATATTTATTCTACCAAACGCAATGATAAGTTGGTTTTCCAGTAACTGGTGATAATTCTGTAAAGAATAAGTTTCAAAAAATGATATCTTAACTTTGCCCTCCCAATACATCTTTGATAAATTAATGAATATTCGTAAAAATTTAGACAATCTCGATCTAGTGAATGATCGCCATGATTTTAATATTAGAAATAAAGACAAGTTGGCCGTCCCACGCTTTAGGCTAAGTAAGTGTAATAAAAGTTTTATAGGTAATAGTATTCGGTTTTAAAATAAGATCCCAAGTAACATTACCGATTTACCTGACAATAAGTTCAAGTATTATGTCAAGCAAGTCTTAATCTCAAAAGTTTATTACAGGGTGGATCATTACGTGAATGATAGTGATGTCTGGAATTTTAACCCACATCTCTGTGCTTCCGCTAACATTAGTTAAGACTATGATGTGTATAGTTTTTTTTATATAAAATAAAATGATGTATATTATGTTATAAAAAAAAACCAGATCGAGTTTCTTGCCGGATCTTCTCGACTGGGTTGTTTTCCGAACCGATGGTAGTATTTTAGACGTTCATAAGCGCCTTCTTAGGGCCTAAATTGAATAAAGATTTTTTGGTTTTGAACCATTTTTTACTTCAAATAGTCATTTAGTTAAGAAGTCAAACAGATTATATGTCTTGTTTATGTCACAATAAAGAAAATAATGGTAATTTAATTATAATCTGTTTCTTGTATCATATTTTTCTATTTGTTGTATGAAACTATAAATACGGAACCCATTAAGAAGGTGTTAGCTTGCAAAAATTCAAATGTAATTTATAAATATAATTACCAGGAGAAAAATGAGTGAAGTCGATATAAAAATAATCACAATCGTATGTATTTCGTGCAGTAATTTAAAAAAATTATTATTCCTTTTTGGAGACATGTCATTTTTAAAATAGAATATTTTGACGTACCGGTAAACTCCGGTAAAATCGGTTATCTCGTGTACTGTTTTTAGAGGTTATACATAAGGATACGAGTGCAAAAACAGCACTAGCTTTTTTAATAATATTTTAATGTGGATAACTTATAATGAGTTTATTTGTAAACAGTTGGAAAATATAATAAAAAAACATTATTGCTGATGTCTTAAATTAAATTAACTTTTTCTTAATATCGAAACAATTTAATCATAAAAATATTTTACCTCATTATCAAATTCACTTGATTTAACGATTCCGAAAAGCAGGATCGAGAATAATACCGCTGACTTCATTTTAATTTATATATCGGCACTTCACAAGCACTTAAAATAATTGTGCTAACCACGTATTTTATTATATTTATATATTAATACAATTAACATCAAGTGTTAACTGTATTCGTTTTGTATAGCAAATGCAGAAATGCAAGTAGTTGCCAGTGTTTTATACGCATACGGATCGATGTCCGTGCCCAGTCAAGCTGTACATATTGATAAGTCGTTTTTACGCTTATGCGAAAAAAATAAATAAATACATGTAAATATTTTCTGTCTTGTTACAATCGCAAGTCAATAAATTGTCTAGTGAAATTATTTACAATATTTTGTAATTCAAAATTCATTTATTTTAATATTCCGTATTTATATAGACGTATAAAAGGGTGGATGAGAAAAGATTGCTTGTAGCTCAGATGCGAATGTCAAAATGGATGAAAATTGAGCCACTGGGACTAAAATTGAAAGGAATTATTCGTTTGTAGCAGTTTATAAGAAGAGATGAAGCGCCTGTGGATAAAATAGAAACACGACATGAATATGAAAGTGGAAGAATGGAAAAGTAGAGGAAGATCAAAGAAAGTGTGGACGGAATGTGTAAAGAATAGTTTGGAAGTAAAAAACATACCGCGCCGACCCCAAGTTAGTTGAGAACAGGACATGAGAATGGTTGTCTGTGTGTAAATATAAAACAGTTTAGTACTTTTTTAATTATTTTTATTCGTTTTTGTTTAGTAGTTATTGACGAGCCTCAGTGTCATAATTTGTAGGTAGAAATATATATTTACAGACATAGAATAGTACCACCCCATATCTTCCTGTGAGTGCTGTAAAAAGTGACTAAGGGATAAACTATGTGATGGGCAGCAGCATCCTCTGACTACTACAAACACCTACTGCGATCTCCAATCCGCTTGCCAAGCGTGGCGATTGTGGCAATTCCCTCCAGTGTGGCAATTTATGGGGGACACCTATGTCCAGCAGTGGACTCATATTAGTGGGATGATTCTGTTAAGAAATAATTATATAGAACTGCCAGGCATTGAAAGCTATACGCTTCGTGGACAACCTGATTTTAAAAGAAATGCATTGCATAGAAGAATAAATTGAATATAAAAGGAAGAATGTACTAAGCCAGAGGTATGATGTGGACTTAATTTATTTCTTCACACGTATGCTTTATTTTAATTCCCAACAAGAAATTCATATTTTAAAACACAGTACAGAAAATGTCAATTAGACAAACGAATGACAGTATTATTTATAAAAAAAAACATCAAAAATAATAACAGTATCAAGTTTAATTGTTTTGTTAGTCTTGCGTGTGAAATTATAAATTAATTCAAATCAGTTTGAACGTTAATTTAAAATATTAATAACGCGTTAGTAGTTGCGTGACCGATGTCGATTTAAACTTTTTAGGAATACGGTAAAAGGTTAACAAACTTTGTTATTTATTTATTTATTAATTATACCAACAAAGTGAACATCAACATAATTTATAAGTTACATTGGCATTACAGGCGCGCTAGATGCCACCTCAATTATAGGCACAAATCACAAGCTCAAAACATCAGCTCATGTAAACAATTGATTATATAAATTATATGAGAAAAAGAGAAATTAGATAACAAAAAAATATATAGGTCTAATAGTGCTATAAGTTATGTCATGCATATAATAATTGAATAAAGAAATCACCAATAAAATAAAATAAAAAATACAACATCGAGAGCAAAACTGTAAAAATATATAATAATTAATAGTAATTAGTGATTATGTCCATAGCTGCTATTTTCAATTTAAGATTAAACTTAAAATTATGAAGATTGTTTGAAAAAATGTCCAAATGATGTAATTTATGATGTCCATCAGAACCGATTCTCTCTTCTCGGTTAAACTCAGTGTCACTAAATGCATTGTAATTATTTGTCATCCTATTAATTAGCGAGGACAATCCCAGAATCGTTCGGGCATCGATCCTTACAAACGTAGTGAGTTTTTTACATTGCCTCGGGCACCTACTAGGTATACGAAAGTTTAATTTACTTAAAAGATATGGAGTGTCCGATAGGTTGTTAATTAATTTGAACAAACACATACCGTCTAGTAATTTTTTACGATGATGGAGAGATGATAGCTGAAAATGGCGTAGGCGATCATCATAAGATTTTTTTGCCAAGTTATGGCTATATGACAAGTGCCACAGGAAACGTTTCTGGACACTATCTAGGCGTTTGATATAAATTTCGTAGTGAGGATACCACATAGTACTACAATGTTCAAGGGTGCTGCGTACAAGGGCAGTGTAAATTGCGATTGTTGTACTAAGTTATAATATTATAAATTAAAATATTATAAGTTATAATAATATTATTTGTATTAGCATCTAATTATCTTGAAAGGTGCAACGTAGTAAATAATCTATAGAAATAAATGGAATTGAAGTGTTTATTTGTAATAGCAAAACTTTTTACTCAATACATATGAATCTACATACGGATTTTTTTTTACACGTGATAGGCTCAATGCTTTGACCACAATCTCACCTGATGTTAAGTGACGATATAGTCCAGGGTGGTAAACACACTAAGCCTAGACATATTGGTTCTATAACAAGACAAAAAGCACAATTTAAAAAAAAAATTGATTTGTTCGTTCTTTCCGGTTAATATTCAGAACGGCTGGACCGATTTTGACGGGACTTTTCTGGTGGATAGCTGAAGGTAAGGGGTGCAACTTTGGCTTTTATGTTTTTGGAAAACAATTATTGTTTAGCGTAAAAAATTAAAGTTCATAAAATCGTGAACAAAATCCGATACAATTAACAGTTTTACTGCCAAGTGTTGGAATTTGTGAGAAATATCTTGGCTTCCTGTTAGTAATAAAATAATTTAGGGCAAATACAAAAAATAGAGTCCATGCTTCTCCAATGATTATTTAAAAACTATATTACGCGGTTAATAATTGTGCGTAATAGAACAAATATTACGCGGGCGGAGCCACGGGAACAGCTAGTAACAATAATAAAGTTGTATTTATTTAATCTCATATTTTGTAAGCTTGGAAGTCTATTTCAGAGCAATAAAATATAACTACAATTACAGTAGTGAGTTCTGGAGTCAGAAAAAGGTACGCTGACCTGAACTACAAATCTCCAGATTCTAACCCTCTTAATTAATGTTATTACTCAAAACTTTTGAATGGAATTACTTAACATACATTAATACCGATTGTTTAAGATTCTTAAAAATAGATGGTGCGCAGTAATGAATTTTTTATCACGCGGTGTCAAGATGTCCGCCAAAAATATGACATCAATTTGTACATTGTTCTAATGTATGGAAAATAAATATTACAAAAAGTGCTATGGAGTTTTAACTGAAGCAGTGTGAATGTATATACTAGTAACCTCAACTGGAAGGGCTCATGGTAAATTATACACCGATCATTTTATTTAAATACTAGCTGTCCGCGGCTGCAGCCGCGTTTCATATGCTCTCCACCGCGCTTTAATTTTTTTATATGGAACCCTAATTATTTTCCAAAAATTTTTTTGGTACTGAGATAAAATAAAGATATTTCTCATAAATTCAAGCATTTGCTCTGACCATTGAGTCGGATTTTATTCACAATTTCTTGAGTTTAATTTTTTTTATACGGAACCAAATTATTTTCGAAAATAAAAAGTAGTTAGCCCAGTTGTTTAAATATATTAGATACCTTTCACTCCTCCGGCTCCTATTGTGTTACAATTGTACGATAATAGGCACTACGTGAGGGAGGAAGTGAGCTGTCGCTGACGGAGGGAGGGGGGCGGTCACTGGCACGCAGCCTCCCTAATTCGTGTTTGAGATAAGAGACGGGGCCTGGCCCTTCGGCCGAGTCTGCTGCCAGGGCAACGCGGAGCGTCATTATAATCCCGTATCGTTCCGTAAATGGCAGCAGACGGCACCGTGGGATTTTAATGGATATTCCCGGTGTTTCACGCCGGGTGAGTCCCACATACCCCCCCCTACCAGCTCCAATGCGGGAGACCTCTCCTAAATCAGAACTGGTAGAGTAGATGCGTAAATGCATTTCTCCACGTAAAAAAAGTTGTTCAAGTACTAACATAATTATTATTGATATTTCGAGGGCAATATATAATATTATCTACTAATTTTTGTATAGGTAATACTAAAACTAATAGTAATAAAGGGATAATCGAAAGCGCTATTAAAAATAATAATATAAAAAAATACCACTGTTATTTTGGCTGGCAGTTTTACTCTAAAATAAACTCGCAATAACCCATCAAAACAAAAATAAGGGAGAAATTGTGGTTGAAATGTGGTTACGCCTGTTAATTCATATAGCGGTAATACAAAAATAGACTAGGTAAAGTGTGGCATAAAATAAATAAACGAGATTGTTCACTACAATCGTAGAATTCCAAAATACACTCCATATCATATAACGATTTTGTATTTAAAAGATATATAACATAACATAAACATAAGCTCACGCCTGTTATCCCCGAAGGGTTAGGCAGAGGTGAAATAGCGAACCACACCACCCACATTTCGCCGAGCTTAGTTCCGTCTCAGATGTGACAGAGGGCGAGCCTGTCGCCATATCGGGCACAAATTCCAAACTCCGGGATGATACTGAGTAGAAAAACCCAATACCACTTGACCCGACCCGGGGATCGAACCCGAGACCTCAGAACGGCAGTCGCACCGTATTACAACTGCGCGATCTTCTGTACGTGTGTATGTGACCAAACTTCTCCTAATCAGCTAAACCGATTTTAATGAATTTTTGTGCCTATTCCTGGGGATTCGAGAATGTTTTAGATTCACAATTTGGTCCAATTTAGTTTTTTATATATTAAACGTGAACGAAGTCGCGGGCACAACTAGTGTATGTATAACAAAAAGAAATTCTGTCGATTAACAGAGAAGAAACAGTTCTGTAACTATTTTGTCTTTATATATTTTATGTTTATATATCATCATCGTTCTCCTTGACGTATCTGTCAACGGCGAAACCTATCTAGATCCGGTCACAAGCTCGAAGATGGCTGGCAAAACCAAATTTGGTTTTTAAGGTTCTACTGCAGGGCGCACAATGCAATTGCATTTATATGTGGTAATTGAGTGAGTAGGCTGTTGTCATTACTTTTGTCATAAAGAACATGTCACATACACTATAGAGGGTTCGTTGTCTATTTACACGTTTATGGATTCCAATGGAAATTAGTTTAATTTTAAAACTGTATTCAAATAAGTATATCAATGTTTTTGTTATTAATTAAAGTGTTTTTGTTAATAAAAACTTTTACACTCTGCATCGCGTGTTTTTGTAGATTTTATCCATAAATTTAGTGATAAAAAGTACTATATGTATTTTTCAGAACACGTGATAACGTGTATGCAAAATTTTATGAAGATCGGTTGAGTAGTTAAAGCGTGAAAGCGTAACAAACAAACAAACTCACTTTTGCATTTTTAAATTAGTTGGTATACATTAATAGCTAGTACCCGTCTGCATGCCTTTTAAAGCCACGGAAATAGTTTTTTTTTTTCCAGACTAGGAACCTTCGCATACGTTCTAAGAAACAATCTACCAAATTTTCATAATGAATGGTTTAAGAAAGCAAAGAAGATAAACATACAATGAAAAATTATTTTTTACTCATATAGATAGATTTTAAAATTGAGTGTAACTGAAAGTGTACTTTTGAAACGATTGTTTAATTTGATTACATACCTACTTCTGGAAATAGCTAGCTAAACTCACATAAAAAGTTAGTTCTGTTTAAAATAAACGTGTGCGTCTCGGGAAGCCCAATAGAAGTGATAACTTAAACTAATCTAAGTTGATGCCTACCGCTGCCGTATGCGTGAAAGAAATGAATGCCAGACAGACTGGCGCCGTAACGCGTTACGTAATGAAGCGGCTTACCCTCCCATAAGAAGTCATCACTACAAAAACCTTAAAAAGAGCTGGGTAAGTGTCATTTTTGTCTTTTTTAAACCTAATTTATACCGAATTTATGAATAGTAAGAGACTAGAAATATACACAAAACATAACTTCACGTATTTCTCACATGAGAGTAGCTAGAAATTACAACCATCCGCTTGCTAGGATCCTGACACACGTCTGTCGTTTTTTTTACATTTTAATTAGGCTTTCCTTTAAAACGTATTCGATCTGGTCGAGATTTTTTTTTACACAGTATAGCCTCAGTGCTTTGACCACATTCTCACCTGATGTTAAGTGATGATGTTGTCCAGGATGGTAAACACACTAAGCCTAGGTAGTAGTTCTCAAGCGATTCTGCCGGAACACATCTATTGGTATTTGGCGAAAGGTTTTCAAACTTGAGGGGTGGTAGCTACCCAGACGGGCATTATTAGAAAATGCCCTACCACCAAGCTATGGTTTCCTCACCTTCATTTCAGAAAGCTCACCTTAGCTCAGCTTCACCGAAACAATTACGTCCGGTTCCTTCACCGAAAACTCAGACTATTTTTTTAGAGTTTTTTAGAGATGTGGACTCGAACCCGCGTCCATTGACGCGGAATCCGGCATCTTCATCTACATCTTCTACCACACAGCAACGTTCCCTTATCACACTATTTCTTACTTTGTTCTACTATTAATAATATTTGTATCTCTTAGGAAACTTGTCTTTTTCGCTTTGAAAACCAAGTAAATACGTTAATATAAAGAGTATTTTTAGTAGGTATTTATTTATTTAAACAGTAAACAAAACAATCAAATTTGTTTCAATTAAAATGTGCATTAAACATAAGAACAGGATCATTATTTCAAATAACTTGATAAATTTACAATGGGTAACTAACTCAATATCTCAAAAAATGTATCAAAATATAATATACAACATATCTTAATACAACAAGAGTCTATCGTATTCAATGAATTATTAACATTAGACATTACATCGGGGAAAATGTTGGACGACAAAAAAAAAGCAAAATACTTTCGAGCGGCGACCAGCTTATAAATAGTCTGCGTGGAAAGTAACAAGTCATCAGGCGAACACGCGAACCGAATGCCATACCTTGCAATTATGCATCTATTATGTATTAGGGTATAAATTATCGTTACTTCAAATGTTTCTACGGGTTTATTGGTGTAGTTATTATGATTATTATTATTCCGAAAGAGGCTATGGAGAACAGACCTGTATCATTGCGACTTATAAATATTTATGATATACCCCCTGACTAATAGATATCACTGACTAGACTTACAGCCTGGATATACCGTAAAATATTTTTGGCAAGGAGCGTCTGTTACCTACTCCGGAAACATTCATACTACATGTCTTTTCGGGTTTCGTCGATAAGACACTGGAGGTGTGATGACCGAATCGAAAGATCATAAAATATTCTCGATAGCTTTATCGCCGATCCTATGGACTTCCTACTCCTTATCATCTGTTCAGGCTCACCAAATAACCGCCCCCAGTAGTAACAGTGTCGACCTTCCTGGTGTGTGGATGCAGATACTTCGCTTTGCTGACATGTATAGCTCCGTGTGCTGCGTCTTTTTTTGCTTGCTGAGAGCCCGCTCTTTTCCGTATTATATTTCGCTATTGCTAGTTCGCATGCAAGCACACACCTATCTTTAAGACTTAAAATAAGCCAAAATAATAGCCGAAGTGGATAAAATAAAAATGTTCCGTGGAGACCGTGTCGTTTATTCGAAAACACCGTTAGCGAGAGAGAGGGGCGCCACCAAGCGTTGCAACACCACAAACAACCGGGGACAAATTAAATGGTGTTGCCTGAACAGTCACAAAACCTGCACTTTCTTGGGTTTCCAGATACTAATGTTGTGTTGGCTCAAACAACAGTGTCCAGTCAGTGCTCTAACTAATACTCATAGCAGATTCCTACTGTGCATCAGGGCTTCTTCTGCTTTGCACTGAGTGAATGCCTTGATAAACTCTTCGGAATGATTTTGACCTGGCAATTTTTTCCAAAACTCTATAACTTCATATGTGTATTAGTTCCTCATGTTCAAATTTATTACTATCCATCTATTCCACCCTTTTGGTTGACGTCTTAACGTCGACTACTGGGTATAGGTGCCCCCCAATGAGGGGAACATTGGCATAATCACTACGCTTGGCAGGCGGGCTGGCGATCGTAGTCAAGTGTTTGTGGTACTCAGAGGATGCTGCTGCCCATCCCCTGGCTTATCCCTTCGTCGCCTTTTACGACACCCACGGGAACGATATGGGGTGGTAGTATTCTTAGCCGTCACCACACGGCTAAATTTAAATAAATTACTGTAAATTTATTACTATTATTATTATTGACAAAAAATGTATCTCTGTCTGCTAGTGGGCATGATAATTCAAGAATCATGGAATTATTTGCATATTTTTTTTGTAATTAATTACAGATACATTTTATAACTAATCTTAGTATATATATTTCATGAAATTAGAATTGTCTAGACAAGTAATATTAATAGAGTATAAAATCAAAATAAAAATGCCAAATCCTTACTAGAGAAAACATCGTTGAAAGAATTTGTGAAAAGGATCTATGGATCTAGTAAATACACCAATATATAGACGGCCAAAAAGAAACAGAGCATAAAATAATTGAAATATTTCAAAATTAATAGGTTTAAATAATAGTCTATTTGCAGATGTTAATAGCATAATGAATACAACTATCTTACTACGCTCAACTTAAAGCAGATTAAAAATATGTTTCCCCGAGTGGAGTGGGTTGCATTAAAATACATTTTGTCATGAAATAGTAAGCCGAATGAATAGGTAAGGTTGAACAATAACTCGTCGGGAACAATATACTCGGTAGAGATTTAACCGTAAGCCTCTGTGACGTACGGACCACTAGTGTGTTTAATTTAAGAATATATTCAATGGAGTTTTAATAATTGTAGCACTCGTTAATTTTCTGTCTGTATATCTTTCTTTATGATCCACTTTGCCTTGTCCTGCGTGTACTTTTCTCCCATTTGTCAGCTGACATCTCAACATTCACATTTTTAGAACTCAATCATTTTTCACATAATCGATGGTGGATGCACCATAAGCAGGCTGCTTGCAATCAGTTCAATATATCTATGAATAAAAAAAAGAATCACGTTATTCGATTTCGTAGTTCTCGAGTTGTTAAGCCAACAAAGAACATGGACAAAATTACGTTTTAAAATTTGTAAGCAAGAATTCATAAACAAAATAAATAACTAGGTAAATCTAAAGCATCTTTGTCTAGACGTATTCCTAAAGGTGTAATAAGTCTTTTCAAGATGTTTTCTTTGACTAAACATCGAGAATTTATGCAAACGGAACGATTGGGGTGAGAGAATGGATATTCCTTTTCTAAAGATTCTTAGAAACACAATGGGATGTTTTATTTGAGACTGGTATAAAAGAAACGACAATTAGCGGAGGCTTTACACTTTTGTGTCGTTAGTAAAGACGAAACAATTGACGTCCTTCTCAATCATAGAGAACGTGGTACTTGTCAATCTAACGATATGTATTAGACGTAAAATCGATATTTATACTTATAAATAAAAAACGAAGCGTAGTTTATTTTTTAAACATAGTCTAAAAATCTTCGCTGATGAGTGCTGAAGGCATATTATGCAGTGAAAAATATGTAAAACGCAGGCGCAGCCATGGGCACACAGCTAGTGTTTTCATAAATATGAATGCATGCCGCGTTAACGTCTAAGGCACTCAGAAAAACAAACAAGTGCTACTATTGTTATTAACAATATTCATATTAACGACGCGACAATGTGTAAACAGACAAACAGCTTTTATAAATGTAAGCAGTATTTCATTTTCACATTAAAATTAAATTTGTCGAACTATTTATATAAAATTCAATTATTATTAAAAAATTTAAAACATTTTCCCGTATTAAAGTTTGCCTTTAAACATTACTCATTTTTTTTTACTTTCTGAATTATTACCTAAATATTATACATTGTTCAATGTTACCTACTACAAAAACTCATTTCGTACCTATAGAGTACTTAATAGGTTAGTAAATCTGTATTCGGATACTTCGTTAACCCCTTGAGCACTTACCTGGCATTTACGCCAGCTTTACATAGTTTTCCTATTCTCTTCCTATTGTCTTATTTTTATGGGTACTCGACACATTAAGCTTGATTTGAATAAAACATATTTATAAATAAACGCCTTGTTAATTAAAATAGCAATATCCTAAATAAATCAATTTGTTATTATTAATGTTAAATATTTAAGATTTTTCGTATGTATATAGAAGATATATATTATTTATAATTAGTCTTAATTTATTTACTATCTGATTGAAAACCATTTGAGATTAGTAAATATTTTATACACTAGCTGTGACCGCGGCTCCGGTCGCGTTTCATATTTTCTTCATTGCATAATGTAGTTTTTAAATAATCATTGAAAATTGTATTTTATTCAAAAATTCATGACTTTAATTTTTTTTACACGGAACCCTAATTATTTTCCTAATTTTTTTTGATAGTAAAAAAACTTTTTAATTAAAAACAAAACCGTTTTTAAAAGAATAAACTATAAATACGCACTAAAAAGTCAATAAATAATTACTTTATTAATCTACTTCGTTAAATTTGAAATCGGTGCCGGCTTATGGATAACAAAGTGGTCTAAATGTACGTCGCTAATTGCAGTCGATTTTGATTAATTGTTATTTAAAATCACCCTAGTCCCTTATTTAGCTTATATGTAATTGTGATAAAGTTTAGGCCGTTATTTCCATTTGTAAATGAGTACATTGGTGTGCAGCTCTAGCTGGCACAGACTTCAAAATTAACGAAGCAGACTAATAAAGTAATTACTTATTTTTAATGCATCTTTGTAGTTTATTCTTTTCAAGTCGGTTTTGTTTACAATTAAAAAGTTTTTTTTTCTACTGTTTAGTTTAAGTATGTACTTTTAGGTATAGCCGTGAAACCTACTTCATAGCTTCGGAAACGAATATATGAAACACTTATAAGTGTTTATAATATTCGAGAGTTTTTCTCAATTCCCATGATTTCCACTGATCAGATCCTGATTTAGTGGAAATAGGACCAAATCGGGAGTGTACTCCTTCGATTTAAAAAATATGCAAATAGGTCCATAATCGACGGAGAAATCATGTAACAAAAATACAAAAAAACATACAAACGAATTGATAATCTCCTCCTTTTTGAAGTCGGATAAAAATAAAGTAAAGATATTTCTCATAAATTCAAGCACTTGCTAGTAAAACTGTGAATTAAATCGGATTTTTTAAGGAAAATAAAAGTAGTCTTAGTTACGCAGAGTCCCAAAAAAGTCCCGTCTAAATCGGTCCAGCCGTTCTGAATAATAGCCGAAACAAACATTCAGAGAAACAACATTTAAAAATTTTGTATTTGGTATAGGTACCGTATATACATTCATATGTATTTAGTAAAAAGTTATTTTGATATTACAAACAGACACTCGAATTATTACTAGTATATATAATAGAAATTACCCATTATTAATCTCTTAGTGACCCGCCCACTTAGAACTAACTACGGTAAAACAAACTTGGAGTTTGAGAGTGTTAACATTTACAACAAATTACAATCAAAAATAAAAGAAGAAACTAGTTATGCCCGATTCAAAATGCTACTCAAAATTCATACAGTTAATACATACAAATAAATAAATATTAATTAAAAAAAAATATTTCATAACATAATATTCATATAATAACACATAAATCCACTAAACAATACAATAGAATATACCAATAAATTAATAACCAATAAATTAAAAATATACATTAGTAATTTTAAACGTAAATAAAGTAACGTAAGTAAGGGCTATAAACTAAAACGGCTACTAAAGCACAAATATATTTAAAATTTATAAATAGAATAGCCAGACTAAAAAAGTAATTAATAAAATTGACGTACAATAAATTACCAAAATTTTTCAAAGAAAAATAAAAAGTTGTTGATACGAGACTATGCCGTCAATCTAGTCTATAAATGCTAAAATCTAGTAAATACTAAAATAATTCATGCATCGATGTTTCTGCTTGACAAAGATCGAAATTCTTACGGTCTCTATGTATCTTTTGTGTTTACCCACATCTTTGTAATTATTTTTTTTTTGTTTTTTGTAATCTAGTTACGTACCTTTGAGCGCTCTAAATACTAATCCTACTTTTAAACATTTGTTTCTCAGTAAGTGAATTATGTAATTCTTTATGAGAAATAAATTTATTCTTAAACCTTAAATTTTTACTAGTTTAGATGTATTATATAGAAAAAAGAATAAATATAACGCCTGCTTAATTAAAATAGCAATCATTTCAAAATAGAATATTGTTCCTTTTGTAAATTATGAATATAATTAAATACACTTTATTCATCGTCTTATTTAAGACTTGTCCCAAATGGCTTTAGTGGGTTGAGTTCAACAGAAATATTATTTTTGAAACAATAATAAGGAACAGGCAGTGTGGAAAACAGGAGCTATTGTCAGGAATATTACGTTTATAATAATAACATTGTTCCCGACCAGGGACCGAAAAACTGGTTAGTCGCTTTTATCTCTAACTCCCACGGATACTACCCAAATAAACGCATAAGTTATGGGATAGAAATTGTTAATTTTAAAATTTCTTGTGTATTATTGTGTATTATGTAACTATTATTTCGAAATTACGACCGTGAACTATGTTTATATTTTTTTATTCATATATATTTTTTTCGTTTTAATTAATTGTAAAAATCATATTTTTTAATATTGTAAACGAAGAAACAGGAATTATATTGATCACGGTGACAGAAAGAAGTGACATTTACTAAAAAATCCATCATGGCGGCGCTGTCGGTCACGTGAATAGTTTTGTTTTAGTTTTTTTAGGTTCCTTACTATTAAATAATAATAATGAGTAAATGACAATCAGAGAGTTATTTTAACAGATCAAAGGTAAACTTTAATTATATGATATTCATTGATAACCTTTATTCAGAATAAGAAAACGATGTCTTAAGAAAATATTTTAAAATTAACATTTTTGGATGGTTGGCTCAGCCACAGTGTGGCCAGATACTCCATCGATCAACGTATGTATGTTCGATTTCTATCTTATCAGATAGTTCATAAATCACGTGGGCTCGAAAGGGGGTGTATTGAAAATATAATATTCTAAAAATTTTTAAGATTATCAAAAAATCCGGGTAATCTCTGGTTGGGGGTCGTATTAAAGCCATGTGGTTACAATTTGCTAAGACAACACGTAGTTAATGATTCTCGTGAGGATAAAAAACGGGTCATAAAGACTTATTTTATCTGACTAACGCTGTTGACCAGAAGGGGCTTAATAGCTTCACTGAACTTTGAGGGATCTTAAAGTCGCTGTGGTTTAATTGAGGAAAGCATTGCGATAAAAATATAACATTATGGTAGACTATGTTTAGATATCTACCACGTATTACCGGAAAATGTCTAAACAAGGACCCGTCGGGGTCCAAAAGGAGTACTTCAGAGCGAGCTTAACGAATTACTTATTCTACATAGTCACTTAACATCAGCTAATATTGTATTCAGATGTTAAACATAACCTGTACCTAGGTATAAAAATACAAATTACGCATATTAATAATAATAGTGAAACATATAATTTTCGGCATTCGGGAATTTTTAGAACCGGATTGGAGATAGAGTAGGTAATAACGCTAAGCGCGATTCTTTTAATAAAAAAATACGCTTAACATTCAGGTCAAAAAAATATTATTGTATGCTGTGCTAACCTTTAATTAGGGCACAACAATGTTATGTTTTATTTGTTATTTTATTTTGTACTTTCATTTGTTTGTACTCTGTTGGTGTGCCATGTAAATCTATACTAATAAATAAAAATATTTGTTTGTGATGTCAAAATAACAACTTTTGAGATTTTTGTCTGTCGATCTGTTTATTCCGGTTAATCTCCAAAACGGCTGTACCGATTTTGACCGGACTTTTTTGGTAGATAAAATAATTTAAAAAAATTAAAATTCATAAAATTCGATTCAATGCAGTTTTATGGGCAAGTGTTGAAATTATGTGAAAAATTTTCCTAAAATTTTTTTTAGGCAATTATTAGGGTTTCTTATAAAAAAACCATTAAAACGCAATGAAGAACATACGAAACGCCAGCGCAGCCGCGTGCACACAGCTAGTAAGTAAATAATTATATTTTATTTTCCTATAATGCCCTCCTGGGCACCACCCAATATTAAAGTTGAAATGGGTGTGCCGGAACACAGGCAATTTTTAGAGCCAGTACCTCTGATTTTAGTGTATTTACCATCTTGGATCACATCGTCTCGAGCAACGTGGTTGAATGCTTTGCGACCCCGTGTTGCTCCGTCAAGGTGGCGGGAGGAACCGGGGGGTTTAGTGGGTACTGGTTAACGGCGCTTCTCGTCGCGTCCTCTCACGCTTGCGTGTGAGAGACTGTCACACACCATCGGTCGGTTCCAGTCTTTCCCTGATTGGGTACGTCCCCTTCGGGTCAGGCTGGACAGCAAGTGCGTAAATGCATTCCCCTCGAAAAAAAAAAAAAAAAAGGGTCACATCGTCTCTTCATTTTGCATTGTCACTTCGATAACTAAAAATCAGGGCTGTGACAATTTTGTTACAGCACATGCGCGATGTTGCCCTATGTGACGTTGAATACGGTTATTATCTCTTTGGTTTGTACATTTAGTGGGTTTAAAAAAAATGACGATTAAATATTTCTTTATTTTATTCTCATATAAATGTTATAGGTTTGTAGAAGAGTAATCACACCAAACTTTTTATAAAACCATCGGTTCCAGATTTTCCTATAGACTATATTATACTATTAGTAACTACCCTCACTAAGAAAATCCCTACAAAAGCACGCTGCAACTGACAGCGTGAAGCAATACAGGTAGCTGCCAAGCCAAGGTTCGAACCCTTGTGCTAGTTACCTTTTGCGACAAATACCTCGTCTACAAAGATACGGTGAAGTTTTTAAGGCCATTTCGGTCAACAGCATTAGCTAGATTAAAAAAAAGAGCGTGAAGCAGTGTTTTATCGCGGATCTGGGTTCTCAAGTCACTCCGTGCCCGAGCACCGAGATCTGAGCGGTGTGCCCGAGCGGCGTACCCGGGCACCACCCGCGCCTTAACTTCATGTTGCGTACGGATGTGAGACACTCCGTACAGTACTGTTACCATGCTTGGTGTTACTTACTTAGGAATCGGTTCCTATTCCTGATCCAACAATAATTTATTTATTTTTTAATTTAAATTTCACTTCGTATCTAGCAATCTCATATTTATAATTGTTTCGAATTGCCTTATAGATATTACGTTGGATTGTTTTGGAATGTTGTTAAAATTACAAATGATTCTTTTTTTTTAATTTAGGAACCTTCGTATTCGCGCGCACAATGACTCGACAAAGCTTTATTAAAATCGGACGAATGATTTAGGAACGTACAGGCGACAAACATAATATTTTTTTTTAATATGAATAATAAAAAAGATGAAACTTTTTTTACATACATTTTAATAAATAATTGTTAAATTACATCTGATAATAAGTTATTAATAAGACAAAGGTACAATATTAACAATAATTATTTTTAAATTAATAATAACTTATTTTTTATATAAATTGAAAATCTTAATCTAAAATAAATATTTAGTTATTATAATTTATGCAAGTAAATGACTACATTTATAAAAGTTAAGTTTAATTAAATTAAACTTAATGAAAAAAATAAAAGAAAAATAATCGAACTACAAGAATCCTTATAAGTAAAAACAAAAGGTGTTTTAGTACAGTTTTTACCTAATTGGTTAGATATTTCCTAAAACGCATCTAAAGCATTCTGTTGGTCTTCATATCAGGCTTTTGGGTTTAATTAGTGTTATAATACGTAACCTAAGTACTAGATAGCTTTAGGAGCTTCGTCATAATATAACCTTATTAAACCTATCACGTCAATATCAGAAGACTCTGGTCACCTTGAAGTCACCACTTATCTAATTTTATTATGTATACAAAAATGGCCAACCTATTAATTGCTTTTACAACTAAATAAAATTGAATTCAGTACGGTACCTATACACAATTTTAACATTTTATATCTGTATGTATGTTTCGGGTAATCTCCAGAAGGGATGGGCCGATTTTGACGGAACTTTTTTGGCAAATAGTTGAATCTACTTAGTGTAGATAGACAACTATTATTAAAAAAAATTAGCGTTGAACAAAATACGATTCAATGGACAGTTTTACTGGCACGTATTTGAATTTGTGAGAAATTTCTTTGCTTTCTGTTAATACCAACAACACTTTAGGGTCACAAATAGTTATTTTCCATCAAAATGTTATTTTCCAATGATTATTAACCCCTTGAGCACTAACCTGGCGTTTACGCCAGCTTTCTATTGTTTTCCTATTGTCTCATTTTTATGGGTACTCGACATATTAAGCAACTATATTACGCATTCAATAATTTTGCGGAATAAATAATAAAATATAAACAAGCGGACCCTAGGAGTACTGGTAGTAAGTTTATATATAATTTTCATTCCAATATATAATAGAACAAGTATTCTAATTATAATAAATATAATTTTTTGAAGCAATGATGGCTTAGTTGTTATTGCGGTCGGATTTCGCATCAATGGACGCGGGTTCAAACCCACCTATTGAACTCTAAAATCAGTCTGAGTTGTCGATAAAGGAAAACATCGTGAGGAAACTATAGCTTGGTGGTAGGGAATTTAAAAAATAATGCCTACCTGGATAGCTACCACCCTCAAGCTCGAAAACCTGTCGCCAAATACCAATACGTGTGTTCCAGCAGCATCACTTGAGAACCCATACCTCTAGGCTTAGTATGTTTACCACCCTGGACCACATCGTCACTTAACATCAGGTGAGATTGGTGTCAAAGCACTGAACACTGTGTAAAAAAAGAATCTTTATAACCATTCTTACTTTCATAACTACATATTAATTCCAGTTGAAAATATGTGTTACAAATACAAATTTATAAATAAAGAACTGGTTGCCTTATATACATAGATAATCACATCAATGTCACGTTAATATAAAATACGTTTTCATTGTACTTATTTAATTAACGCGAAATAATATTTTTTACTGTTATATAAACATACGAAACGGTAGCCACCATAATGGATGCATACGTGACCTTTTTAAATGTGATCTGATATATTATAGTCATCTATAGACTACCGCGTTGTATACATATAAAGCCTGTTGACTGTCGAGTGACGTTACGAACCCGACACCTATTTCGCGTGGAAAATATAAATGGCCTTTTAGGTTACTCACGATATTATGATATAATTGAAGAAAGACAATAACCGACGGTTTACACTACTGTTATAAAATTCATTAAAAATCTTGATACTTCTGCGTCCGTCATTTTTTATTCGAACTCAGCTAAATGTTTGCACTTATGATTGACGTTAAATAAAGTAGGTACAGTACAAAAACGTTGACGATTTCTCATCACTACATCTACCATTGGTAAACCCTTAGGTATATTTGCTGGCTGATCCATGAACGCTACGCACCAAAATATATTTTACTAAATTCAAATCCAATCTTACCACCCCGCTAATTATTGATTCCTATACTAAAGTACGCCTTTTGTTGTTATTTTTTTCCGAACTGGCTAATGGTGTTGCCCGAAAGGGCCTTTAGAACTTCACCGGATTTTGGGGCGAGTGCTTAAGGCCGAAAAAGGTAACTACCACTAAGATATCAAAGTCGTACGAATCTCACCTTGGTCATAGTTAAAAATTTCGCGGAATTTAAACCAACTAAGCCCTAGATAATTTTTATTGCCCTTTTGTTGTAAATATGCTATATTTAGCTAATGGTGTCAAGTTAGAAATCTTTTGTCAAAGATCAATCAATTACTATCCACAGCAACATAATTACTAACATTAGACATGGTTAAAGCCAAACGCAAGTTTTAAAAAAGGAACAGTTAATAAAAATGTAACTGATAGACATCCACATATTTATGCAATAGACCCTGGAGCTGTAATGTATATAGGAGATGGTGTCGGCCTCGGTTTGGAGAGAGCGTAAGCCCTGTTGGAAGCCCAGTCTTTGCCGTAACCCGCACCGGATGAGTAAGAGTAAGCGTTACTATAATCTGAATTGTAGTCGCTCGAGTCACTGTTTCCGAAATACGAATAATGCGTCATCGGATGGTGATGCTGGAAATAAAACAAAAGAATTTTAGTATTAAATCACGCAAATCGGTTAATTACATTCCAAATAATAAATATAGTCAATTTAGCCAGAAATGTTCAGATTTCAAAATGAAAACAAGAGACTAAAAAAGATCATGTTCCAAATGCAAAAAGGCGCATACATTTTTTAAATCATCAATAGTATTTTTTTACAAATCTTTAAGTTCTGAGCGATTTTAAAATAAATTTCCTGAACATTTTTTTGTGTGAATGATGTGCTATGGTACGGCCTTTTTACATTTTGTACGCAATCTATCTTTTAGTTAGCGTTAAAGAAGCAACATTACTAAAGAAAAAATAAATATAACCTTATCAACTATTCGATAAATATTACATCATAAATTTGTTAACATTGAATTCTTACATTTATACATCGAAAACGTTCATGATAATTTAGCCGACACTAAAATCACACTCTGGTATATTGAATTTAAGTAAAACACATACAAACCATTTGACCAGGAAAGAAATAAACAAAAAGTCAGTTGTATTTCAAAACTTACTACTGCATAATCCTAAGCCATTACAATTAGTATTCAAAGCTAACAATAGAACTGTGAATAAAATATTCTTTATCTCTAATACATAAGTGCATGGATTAATAATATTATTTGAAATGGCAACCGGTATTATCGATGAAAGCATCCCATGATGTTAAGAGGGTGTAGATATCATGTGTTTACTCGTGCAACCTTCGATTTTGAAATGCTGCTTGTAATTTGATTCTATTTTTTTTATATTTCTATAACCCATTTTGTATGGAGGTGCATTTAAAAAGTATTTATCTGAAAATTCTTATTAATTTTGGCAGTGGTTTGGTTGGCAGTGGTTTACACAATCCCATCTGAGGACAAAGAGTTGTCTCGCAACTTTAAATAATTATTAAGTATTAGAAAAGTTTATAAATTGCACAGTCTTTCAGTATTTTTTACACGGTTTAGGCTCAGTGCTTGGAGCACAATTTTACTTAATGTTAAGTGATGATGTGGTCCAGGATGGTAAACACACTAAGCCTAGAGGTACTTATTTTCAAGTGATGCTGCCCGAACACACCTATTGGTATTCAGCGACAGGTTTTCAAACTTGAGGGTGGTAGCTACCCAGGCGGGCATCATTAGAAAATGCCCTGCCATCATGCTATGGTTTCCTCATGATGTCATCCTTAACCGAAAGCTCCGGCTGGTTTTAGAGTCTGATAAGTGAGGATAGAAACCCGCGTCGATTGAAGCGGAATCTGACCGCACTACCCGTTGCGCTATCATCGCTTCAAATTACTGTAAGTTCCGGGAAGTACTGTAGGAATTATTATCTATTTACACTTAGAATGATGACATCTTTCACTATCTTCGCCTAAAATCGGGTAAAAATTATGGACAAATGTTGTTGTATAACAAAAGTATCATTAAAATCTATTCTCGATATACTTCTTTTAAACAACAGTCTTTGGTTCTTCTGTGGATCTCCTCATTTATGATTCCTCTCAAAACCCTTCAAAGCCATCTCCATTGCTTTTTGGGTAACTTTGAGCTTTCTTATTAGGCCCTTTTTAAGACCGTGTGTCAGTGCCGTATGTAATTACTGGCAAAAAACAGTTGGAAACAATTGTATCGACTAACCGCCGACCACTACCATCACCGTTCTACCAACTAAGCCATCATCGCTTTACTAAAGTGAGTGTAAAATTGATCTATGAACTCTCAGATTGTGTACTGGCCATTCCGAAGCAAATTAAGGTTGATGACGCTACCATTCACTATTGAAAGTGACAAAAATTTTTCGGTACTCGGTTTAACTTTCTCGCTTCATAAACTTTATAAAAATTGACGCGGTCAATGATTCGTAATGGGTTTTGCGATTGACCTATTTCCTGCTCAAAGGCTTTTGGTTAATTTATGATCTACAAAATATAGCATTGCAAATAATATCTAAAAAAAAGCGAAAAATTGTAGGGACGCCTATACATAATGTGAATCAATTGTCTGTTGGATATTAAGTTTTTTTTTTAAGTATATTACAATGTTAGTGTAATACAACATTCTTTGCGTTTAAGAAATCTAGATCAGAAAACACGTTCAAAATTTACCTTTTCATTGTATCCAAACAATTCAAAATAATTTCGATTATAACTATCTTTGACAGTATTATATTTTGTGTTTTTATTTGATGGCCTTTAAAATATTTTTAATGGAATAATAAAAGCTACTTTTTGAATTTTGCTAACAAAGTACATCGTAGGTCCAAATCCGAGGTTGATACCTATTTTATAATCTATCTGAGCCTTAGATGACGGGAAACATCCTTATTAAAACCATAATGTGGTGGTTTTCAAATATCTAATTAACAATAATTATTTCCAAGCTTGAAAATACCGGCAAATATTTGCGTTATAGTAGCATTACTTGTCAGTTATATATTTATACTTAGCATCTTTACCATCTTGGAACTACATAGTCATTTGAAATTGCTTTCAAAGCCTATATATTATGCACTGTTTATTATCACTTCTCTGCCTAAATCCAATTTTTATTTGGAGTCGGCACAACATGTCCTCTTCACCGAGTCCATTTTGCTTTTAAGTTACGGCTATTTATTTTTACAACCGGCTGCCTGACGTGAAGGACGGTTCCTTGGAGATGCTATTTTTGGTGGATAAACCACCACCTACACAGTCCGAGCGTAGATGTTTGCCCATGTTTTCCATTCTGTCGCTTCTTACGACACGCCACGGGATAGGAAAGAGTAGTTGATGGCACTCTAGCGCTATATACACTATTTAAACAGAATATTATCGACAATTTTAATTTGCTAAAGCAAAATTATCTTCTACATATCTTACCTTGCAAGCTTTCAATGTGGTCAATAAACTTGGAACAAGAAGAGCAGCAGCGAGCAGCAATTTCTTTATCAGCATAACTGCCAAGAAAATGGGGACCAACAGGAATTTGGTCTTTATCGTCGCAAGTAGCGTCAGGAATGGTATTAGAATTGCCAATTTTTCTTCTTCTTGCCACGTGCTGAAAACAAATTGAAAAAATAACTATGGTTTTCGTTGGAGTATGAAATTGTAATTTTGATGAAGAAGAGATGTTAATAAAGGAGATATTTAACATTAATAACACAATATTTTTAACTAACAGCGTGCCCGCGGCTGCGGAGGCTTTTCTTAATTTTTTTTACGGGACCCTACATTTTTTATTAGTAAAAGTAAAAATATTTCTCATAAATACAAGCACTTGCCCGTAAAACTGAACATGGATTGTATTCACAATTTAAGTTACCTGGAGTAATTTCAGCTGTCTACCAAAAAAAATCCCGTAAAAATCGGTCCAGCCGTTCCGGAACCAACTGACAGACAGACAGACAAAAACAGACAAAAATTTTAAAAAATTGCATTTTTAATTTAGGTATCTTGTATACACTCATATGTATTTTGACATAACAAACACACACTTCAATTTTATTTATTAGTATAATTGAAGCAGATAACACAATTAATGAAATAAAGAATCTTATTCTACGAGTAATGTAGTAACGCCTATACAAAATAGAAGAATTAATAAGAGGTCCTATGTGTTTTTTTTGTAGGTTTAAGAGCTATACCATATACCATACACGCCATACAGCCATATACGCAATATACGTTACCATATACGCAATATGGTAAACGCTAACAGAATTTATGTTACTAATGTTTTCAGACCTATCAAAAATAATATCTCTGAACTAAAAATATAATATTAATTCTCATCAGTGCAATAAAGTTGTAGAATTATTTACGACCTACCTTTTACAAGACGGTATAAAGGTCAGATCTCACGTTCCGACCTGATTGTTTCCGGACCGATATTTCCGGATAAAATCTATCACAATTACGATTTAATGGTTATCTCGATTGACATTTACAGCTAGATAAGTAACTCAATAATGGATATCATAACAGTTCGGTAAATAATTATTAATGAAGATGGATGAATTTCTAATGATAAAAAAAATTAACAACTGGTTCTTAAATACAATTTAGGTTTACGTCTTCATTTTTAATATTACATTAATTTCAACATATTTTAGAAACAAGTTATATATCAACAAAAGAGTATTATGGTATCAAAAATTTGACGATTCTGTAACTATTCTTAATAACTTAATATATCTATAACTTGATACATCCTTGGGAAAGTAAACAGGAACAACTACCCATTGTCCTTACAAATCTCTTTCATTTAAAGTCTTTTTTTTTCAATTAAACATATTTACAAATATAATTCTCCGTATGTTCCAGATTTGACTTCTACACACATTTTGTATTATGGCTTTATACTGTTATATGATTCACATTGATGATAATTCATTAAAAAACAGCAGTTAAAAATTGTTTTATTCTTATTGTGATTTGCTAATTCTACTAATAAACTACTATAAAATAGATTAATAATGTAGTAGATAGATTTATATAGAGTGTGAAGGGAATCAGCCTGATTAACAATTTAATTAAAGTGTGCTTTTTACAATAAGGCTAAACTCGTTGCAATTAAATTACCTACATTTACATTATTAAGGTTTAACTTTAAGGACGTGATTCCTCTGGAAATTATTGGATACCAATAGATGAGTTAGTCTGATAACAAACTAAAGGGGTTTGTTTGGGAAATATTCGAAGGGGTAGTCGTTTGAAACAAAGCTTTCAAAGGTAAACAAACCTGACCTCCATTCTAATTTGAGTTGTTACTCGATATTATGGATACGAGCTATAAATCGTGACCCCCCTTGAATTGGTATTGCTTAATAAAATGAGAAAATGGTTTGTGTTTTTGTGAGTTTTCTCTCTTATAATTTTTATGTAAATTTAAATAGTTTTTTTTTTAAATTACATACTGAAAAAATTGTTCATCATTAGTTGAAAATTTGGGAATAATATTACTAGTGAATTTTGTCACTATCTTATTGTGTTCTTTCTTAATCCCTTGAACACTAACCTGGCGTTTACGCCAGCTTTCTATTGTGTTCTTATTGTCTTTCTATTGTCTCATTTTTATGGGTAATCGACATATTAATGACTCTACATATTTCTCATTTGGCTTCAGTAAACTTAGGTTTCTTTAGATAATTCTGATTATTCCTAATTGGTTTTATAAGAAATTCTTAATTTGTTTTCATATAATTACATGTAGTATTATTTTTAATTAATGCATGAACAAAAAGTTTAGTTTCCTATCATAATTACGTAGTTAATTCCACCAGTCTAAAGATCTGTCCAGATCGCTAGTACGACAAAGAATGGCTGGCGAAACGATTGAAATTAAAAATTGTGAAATATTCAATTAATACAAGCTGTCCTCTACGTGGAATCCGATGTAAGGGAACATCAATGTTCGCGATATATCGTTGCAGGCATCACCAGCTGACATTGTTAGTGTTGTGATTATGATAAATATAAAACTCAGAGGTATTTTAATAAAATACAGTCGCAACAGGCAACCACTAGTCTGCCCATAACCATAATTGATGCAATTCAGCTAGAACTTCGTAATTAACCCCTTGAGCACTAACCTGGCGTTTACGTTAGCTTTCCATTGTTTTCCTATTGTCTCATTTTTATGGGTAATCGACATATTAATAATCTATACTTATAAATAAAATTGAAGTGTCCATTTGTAATGTCAAAATATGAATGTATATACGATACCTATACCAAAAATACATTTTTTTTTGTCTGTTTGTTCCGAGTAATCTCCGGAACGGCTGGGCCGATTTGGGTAAGACTTTTTTTTGGTTTATAGCTGAAGTTACTCCGCGTAACTTAGGTTACTTTTATTTACATAAATGATTAGAATTCCAGCGTAAAAAAAAAAAGATTAAAACCCGATTTAATATACTGTAGGTATAATGGCAGGTATTTGAATTGGTGAGAAATATCTTTGCTTAATGTTAGTAGCAAAAACGTGTTTACAAAATAGTTAGGGTTCCGTATAAAAAAAATTAAAAACCATATAACGCAGTGAAAGTTTATATGAAATGCGAGCGTAGCCGCGGGCAAACAGTTTGTTTTACAATAAGGCATTAAGATACGAGTTGAATAAATATACGTAATCACCACCGACATCACATTGCGTTTAACTTAAGCATTGTCTCAACACGTTATACAAACTACTTGATGAAGTTATCTCATACAGATGGGATCCTGAAAACTGTCAGCGATTGTTATCCAACTTTATTCTAACTACGGAACTATTGTACAGTACTCGACTCCATAATAATTATAAACTTTCTACAAATTGCCAGGTTTCGACGAGTCAACGACAACAGCCGTCAATTTCAGACGCCACTAGATGATAGGTACTGAGTGTTAAAACTTTATGAGAGATATCGGTGTGGTATATATATATATATATATATATATATATATAGTGTGATATTTGACACAGTTAAAGTTTATAAGGAGGAGGATTGATTGATTAAATTAGTTTAAAAAATACATTAATCCTTACTAATATTATAAATGCGAAAGTAACTCTGTCGCGCTTTCACGCCAAAACTACTGAACCGATTTAAATGAAATTTAGTACACATATAGTCTAGAGCCTGTGAAATGCAATACTTTTTAATGCAAAAAAGGGTTGTAAGAGATTGAAAGGGGGATGTAAGTTGTTTGGAAGTTTCGTAATTTTTAGAGTTAGAGGCTTGTAACTTATTTTTTAGGATATAAATAAATATGGGCAATCAAAGTTTGGTTTACCCTCATGCGTGTAAAATAACAATAGAGAATAGGGGATGAAAGTTTGAATGGAAATATGTAAGGTATGTCAATTTTTTATAAGTTTGCAACAAGAGACAAAATATTAGTGCTATTCTGATGTAGTATTTACGGAGTCATTACAGAATTTGAAACTGAAGCTAACGCGAGTAAGAAGCTCGCCAAGCACCACGCCATACATAATGAGCGCTGAGCAGCCGCGCGGGGAAATAGCTCATTAAAGTATTTATGTATGTATGTGTCTTATTTGTAAAAGTATTAGCCTAAATAATTAAAAAAGACACTATTCCACGTGGAAGAAGTCGCGGGCACAGCTAGTGATACATATATGCGTTTTGACACACACCCCTATCTATTATATATTACCCACACCTATATCTATATACATATATTTACCGTATATAATTACCGTATATATAATTATGGTCTAATTTAAATTATAAACTGAATTTCGATCAATACTATTTATAATTAATTACACGATCCCATTATTATGTACAAGGTTAATAAAAATATTCTATTGCATTTTATAGTAAGATAAGACTCAGAAAATATAACATCAAACAGATTAGAATCAATTCATTATTTTGTTTAGGAAAACAAATTTAACATTGAAAATGAAAATTTCAACAACAAAGTACTTAAGTGTATCTAAATCAAAATTATGTACAGCTATAATCTACTAAATTATATGTATATATTTTTTTACTTTTTTCTTCTCTATTAACCGATTTTCTTTTTCTCTTAGTGGATGTTATTAGTGCTGTTTAAAAAAAACGGTTTCGGAAATAGTTTTTTCGAATTTTCAATTCTGATCACGGTAAAATTTTTAACTCTAAATATTTGAAACACATATCAGTTTGTGATAATATTTGTGACAATTGAATAAGGTACAAGTTTTATTTTATAAAAAAAAATTGTTAACTGTTTTGCACTTTCAAAGGGTTGAGATAATATTTTATTTACGTTTACTACAGCCTTCAGTTTAATCGTTAACCCTTGTAAGTGAGACAACAGTTGTGTTTACGGGTGGTGTGGTCTGTCCTTGCTCTGTTTGTACCCGGCTTCGGTTGACCACAAATGCTTTTGCCCGACGAAGTAGTATTACATTCACTTTATACCCCCTCTCTCTCTCTCTCTAGTTTCTACTAAATATTAAAATTAACTTTATAAGTCCGTTGTAAGTCCTATCATACTGTATGGATGGACAATAAAAACTTATATAGTCATAAACGTGCAAGAAACATATTCTATATAAATACTATTAATTACATTAAATTAAATACTATTAATTATAACAGAGAAGACAAAATATATAATATAATAATGGCAGGTTTCTTGGTATTTAATCTTATACGAGAATACGCCTTGGGTTGCCATGGTGATTAAGCCGGCGTATTTCCTTAGCAAAACGTCTTTACTTTGTAGGAATAAATTCAAGGAATTTGTATTACAGAAAAAAAAAAACTGTTTAATACATTTTAATAAGTATGAAATATACACAGACACAATAATATCGTCGATACGAAACCTACCATTATATAAAGATCAACGTTTTACTGTCTGTCCCTTTGTAGGCTTATAAATCGAGAATTGCTTAACCAATTAACATTTTTTTATAAATCGTAGGTATGTAATCTAATCAGGTTTTAGTAATTATTTTGTTGGATTAAATCGTAACTACTAGTATAAGTGATCTGAAGAGCGGTAAAAATAAAAACTTCATAAAATTACTCTTATCGTGTTCCTTTCTTACATCCTTACCCTTATATTATATAAAAGTCATTTTAAAAAGTGAATATAATTTAATATAAAAAAACGCGAGCGTAGTCGTGGGTATATTAGTACTACAAGAAAAGTTAATTACATTAACAATGTCGTTGTTACCTTGTGGTGCCGGCTAAGAATAATACCACCCCATATCTTCCCGTGGGTGTCGTAAAATGGGAATAAGGGATATAAATCAGGGGATGGGCAGCAGCATCCTCTGAGTTCGACAAACACCTACTGCGATCGCAAATCCTTTCGATTAAATCAATCTAACATTTTTGGTAATATTAATGTGTAGAGTACCCGTAAAAATATGAAAATAGGAAACCAATGGAAAGCTGGCGTAAACGCCAGGTAAGTGATCAAGGGCTTAACCCGTAAATTTTAATAATTAAACTTACCATCATCGTCCACTTCTTCTTCTTCTACAGTCCGAGATCCTTCAGGAAGGTTGACCCTGAGCGCTTTCACTCTGAAGACATCTTGTATAAGCGTCATAAAATATTTCACTATTTCTGACCATTCGGATAAAAAACTTCTCGGTTCACTAGATGCGTCATTCTTCTTCTGAATTGAAAGCTTTTCAATCGTTTCCTCGTCTAGAGGTACGAAACTGATCATATTATTCGCTTTTATTGTTTCATTCGTTTGTAGATTACCGAATATCGTTCTTGTTACTATCTTCAAAGCCTTATATTTAAGGCAAGAAAGAGCCTCGCCTCGCAGTAAACACGAATCTTTGACATATCTTAAATAACGATCTTCGCTCGCTGGCGTTGTCTGCACAAGTATCAGGGCAAACAAAACGGGTAGGATAATTGATTTCGATGCCATGACTTAATCTGCACAAGGAAGGAAACGAATTTATATTAACTAATGTTATATAAAAACCTGAAATAAAAATGGTAATACAAAAGTTTCAACAATAAAGAATAATATGTGATGGTCGTCTATTGTAAAATAAAGGTTAATTTGTAAATAAATTGCGATTACTAGGTAGGCCAGACTATATTATTTAGGCTATAACCGAAAAGCCATTAAAAAGAGTAGACTAAGCCATTAAAGTCATATTAAAACTCAGATTTAACAAATATATAAAAATAATCATGACAAAATACATATTGTATACATAATAAAGAACAAATTTGATATAACTGGCTTAAAAGACCACGAATCTAGTAGATTAATTTACAAATATATGTACGCATGTGTTAAGTATTCCAACCGCCACTTCACGTAAACAAGACTAATTAGTTTTCTGTCTACTTTTAAGGTATAATCAAATTATTATTAGAACTTGATGATATTTCTATACCCAAAATGTATGATAGCAGTATTTTTTTTCGAATACGATGATGGCACGTGCGGCCGGATTTAGCATCAATCGTCGCGGGTTCGATGCCCACCTACCCGACTCTAAAATCGGTCTTAGCTTTCGGTGAAGGAAAACATCGTGAGGAAACCATAGCATGGTGGTAGGGCGTTTTCTAATGATGCCCGCCAGGGTAGCTACCACCCTCAAGTTTGAAAACCTGACGCCTAATACTTTTAGGTGTGTTCCGGCAGCATCACTTGAGAACCAGTACCTCTAGGCTTAGTTTGTTTACCAACCTGGACCATATCAGGTGAGATTGTGGTCGAGTATATATATATATATATATATACGTATATTTGCCAATCATTCCAATTAATAAACTACACAAGCGTACGTATTCTACAATCGGACGAAGGGGACTGGTGCAGTAAGTGTCGGGCGCGTGCATCGCAACTTGTATATGTCGGCAAATATCATGCACACGCTATACTGTGTTGCTACAAGCTAAATTAAATTACACAAAATATTAACAAATAAGTACGGCCTCTGGCTATGACAATATTATACAATATTCATGTATTGTGTTATATGTATCCCTGTTTGAGTTTAAAACTAATAAACATTACCGCGGGATGTTCCACACGATCAATACTAAAGTTTTGCAAACTCAGTAAAGCCTCACTGCCGCGTAATTGAGAAATAACTTATGACAGACACATCGGATTTCATTTTAATACTAAGATTAACAACAATAAATAGGTATTAAAAACAATATGAAATAAGTTCCAATTCGTATCGGACAGTCATATATTTATTTTTTAATAATAATAATCATTTATTACACCAAAATTACAACATATTATTTCTACATTAAAAAATATTACACAAAAGCATTGAGAACATAACACATGCATTTTGAACTTCTGACTGCTAAACTAGTATTTCCTGTATCTTGGCAGATAGGTTCGCCTTTGTTGAAAAATATGTTCATGTCAGTCGTTTTAATATACGTGAAGCAAAAACTTTGTACCCCTTTTTACGAAGATTGCGCGGACGGAGCAGTATGAAATTTCGCATACTTATAGTTTTGTATAGTGAATGAGTGAAGAATGCTAGTTTTTTTTATTATGCATAAAACATATATTACATTGATAATAATACAGTTCACACACTACCATTAGTTTTACACAGACACACATCTATCATTATCCCTTACGATTACCAATGCATTATCAATCACATGTCAATATCAGACTTGACACTTATTTACCGTGTAGACAGAAGAATATTGACTGTTAAGAAGGTTTTACTTTAAGCAATTGACAATTAAATACAAACAAAATTGTTAGCGTTTTTTATGAATTATGCTCGAATTTCGATCACTCGATTTCGAGCAGTAGTATAATTAGATATGTAATTAAATATCTAAGAAGCAACTGACTAATATCTGATGTATGGAAAGAGGAGGATTGTATGTGAGATAATCATGCGAGGTAAGTTGCTTAATCTGTCATCACCGACGCCTCCCACATACATAGTACCTGAGCAATGTAATTGAATTGTTTCGTTATTTTCACACGAAATTTGTAATATTTATCGCTCTGATTTTGCGTAGGAGCTGTGTTATCAAATGTTAGCACATCTGATAAAGGCACCGACCGAAGGAAGTTTAAGGTAACTGTGTAAAATAACTTTTAAAATCTGGTATAACAAAGCGAAGATAAGTTACAAATACAATTAATTCGAAATTCTTGGACATCAATAAACCATTAATAAAATACCTAGTCAAAAATGTGTACTTCCAGTATAATTCCATACAAGGCTAACCTTAACAAAAATATCATTAAAATATTTTAAAATAATAATCGAACAACATTTGATAACTAAAAAAATTAGAAAGTATAGGATTTTTAAAAATCTGTAACTACGTTAAGAGCTTGCCCACAGCCTAGATTAATTGTACTGAATCTAGAAAGGGAATCCGTGGGTATAGCTAACTTAAAGCCGATTGATATAAGGTGAGATATATTTTCATTATTTTCTACGTGTAATATTTTTAAAGTCTTTTGCAGTATTTATCATTGCTTTGCTAACATTTTACGTCAAATGATTGAAAATTGAACCTCGTGTAGAATACGTAATAATCTTTCAAGTTATTATAATACTAGAAAAATATTTACAACGTTGCAAGATAATAACAGGGGTTGCTAAAAATTACATAGCTCATACACGGGCTGCTTGCGTGTAAGCTACTAAGTAAGATACATAAGTCCTCATAAATGTCTTTTACTTTTTCTACAAATCTTTATGTATATGCTTGTAACTCAAGCAAATCTGGATTTAAAACGGCTAATATAAACATAAACAGAATTTAAAACGAAAACTGTTTCATTTAATGAAACATGACATCTACCACAAAGTGCCTATTAAATCTATATGCAGGAGAAATCAAAAACCTTAATCCGATAAAATCCATCTCTCGGAATAAACAAGAAATAGTTGATTGAACTTTCGTCTAACTTTTAATAAATACCATTTTGTTTATCAGAATTCAGCAGATAATCAAGTCGAATGCTTATTGGAAACAAAACTTTGGAATTGGTAAAAGTTTTAGAACGACTTCCAAATGATGTTTCTAACTATATTAGCGACTTGCAAATATTTATCTACCTACTGGGCAATGGCCTCTCTCTAGTTTATCATCGTACCAGTCGGTGACTTTGTAATTTCAGATACGCAGAAATCTGTTATATCTAAATAACTACCAGATCAGAATATTTTACAAGAGTCGCTTGATATTACAACGCTTGAACCATTGGATCAATTTGAATATGAAATAAAGCTTATTTCTAAGTAATATAGTTTGGTTAACATTCCTTTACTGATGCCGCTTTTAAATGATTTACAACGGCTAGCTAGCTCTAGATTCGGGGATATCAACATCGATTTGAGGATGCCTCGTGAATAGGCACAAAATGTAAAATGCGACTGTGGCCGGAACACATCTCTAACAGAAAGACAGAAGAACTCAATCTTCTTTTTTACTATTATTTTTTTATGAATAATTTAATAATTACTTATTTACTTCATACATGTGTACATTTTTGAACAGTTTCCAAAAGAGGTGAGCACTGTAAATAATTTTAAAATGGATTCAACAATGTTATATCGGTAATATCAAACTTTTTATGTTGGATTTTTGCAAAAAATCTAGTCTTTTTGTCGTTTTTTTTATTGGGTTTTTGGGACCAATCTTGATATTATTATGTTACCGGACATATTAAAAGTTTGAAATTTTTAACTCTTACAATTATTAATTTCATATCATAATGAACATTTATAAAATATGGGGTAATAGAGCATTCATGTTTGTCTGACGTGACGTAAGTTTTGAAGAAAAACCTGTCATAATTACATGTTTTATTGCGTTCTGGAATCAACCAATGAAAATCCAGCAGTTAGAGTCAGGGATAGATGAATCGTAGTCAAACTTGACTGGATTGTAATCACCGTACACTTACACGTGAAAACCTCGTCACATACCTATCGAGTGACTTTAGACGTAAAGATTCAAATCTATCGGTGGTTGCTATTGTTCTTGGCCTGTACTTTATTTAATATCAGACAGATGCAAACGTTTTCTCGATCTCAAAAAAATAACATAAAATTACAATATGAATTTGTCAACAACTGTAAATTAATCGATAACCTCAGACTCTATTAATCCCATTTCATCACGGATATTGATTTGATCATCACCATGAAATTAGCCTAGAACCAGAATAATACGAAATCACATTGCACTTACATTAATAAAAACCACAGCACCACAAATTTGTTCGTCACAATAGAAAATAATAATGTACTTATCTTTTATTTAAAAAAATATGACATTTAAAATTTGAATTTTAAAAAGCGCGCGCGTCGACGTTCGCTAAATCAATGTCAAGTCTGCGCTCCTGATTCGCTATTTAAATGATCTACAAATGTTCTAGCCGGCAAAGTAGTGGAACTAAGATAATACGATCCGGATGATTTGAAATCTTTACACGTTTAACGTTCGCCTGCGGTTTTGCTTACTTTTACTACCGTTTTCTTGATTTTAATTTTATTTTAAATTATGTTCCCTGAGTTATAAGATATTCGTAAATCAAATTATGTTAGTCGTTCGCGTAGCTCTTCTAAATCAAAGAGAAAAGTATACATATATATAAAAATTATAAGTAAAAACAGCGATAAAAACATTTTTTTTAAGAAAGCATTATTTGATATTTTTAAGAAAACAATATATACCAATAAATTTATAGTCATTGTTCCTGAAAAACACGCGTAAAATTCCCAATAACACGCATTCTATATGTTAAGTTTATGCAGTTTTTGCTACATATATATTTTTTAATTATTTGTGTGATTAGTTTCTTAACAGACCTATATCAGTTTTTAACATTTTTTAACAATTGTAAACCGAACAATCAAGCATATAGCATCTTTATTTTGTTTTGTATAACTTCACAGTTCATTTGTATATACATTTAAAAAATAAAATAAAATAAATATTTATAATGACAACGCTATTTTTTTTTTTGTTTTGTTAAATAGTAACAGTTCAAAATTCATCTCTATTGTATTCCGTTAGAATATTTAATATCTAAATTAATACATTTTAAATAAAATATTTTTACGGCTAAATATTAAGGGCAAATAACGTATTGTTAATTTTAAAATAATGTAAATATAATATAACATAAAAGGCAAATGTACTTCATATTAATACTTTTTCTCCTCTGTTTGTTAATCGATTTTCCTTTTCTCATTGAATTTGGATAGAATAACTTGATTATTTAGTATTTTCTGTGAAAGAGAACTTTCAGAGTACTAATGAAATATATGTACTTTAGTTTATTCATATCGTCTACATGTTTTTTACTTTCAAATTTCAAAAATACGATCGTTTTGAAAATATTTCAACGGTCGCAAAGAACTTTACGTAAAAGACAACATCTCATCGTTTGGTTTTAATTTAATTATTGTATATTTTTTTTTTTACAATATTGATCATACTAATAATAGTACAATTCATTTGACAAAAAAAAAATTACCACCAACAAATTATCTCTTAATATTTAAGAGGTATAATTGAGATATATAGATGTGAGAACAAATAACTAATAAATGAAAAATAAATTTGTATTTTTTTTAAATGAACTCAAAAATTTATTATCTATACTAATAAATAAAATTGGAGTGTCTGTTTGTACTGTCACAATTATTGTTTTTTACTGAATAGATATGAATATATTTACGATACCAATACGCAAAATACAATTTTTTAAATATTTGTCTGTCTGTTTGTTTCGGGTAATCTTCGGAACGGCTGGTCGGATTTAGACGGGACTTTTTTCCTAAGATACCTGAAGTTACTCCGTGTAACTTAGGGTACTTTTAATTTTCGAAAATAATTAGGGTTTCGCGTAAAAAATTGAAACTCATAAAAAATTGAATAATATCTGATTCAAGCACAGTTTTACGGGCAAGTGCTTGAATTTATGAATATATTTTCTTTACCTTAATACTAAAGAATTTTGAGGAAAACAATTAGGGTTCCGTATAAAAAATTAAAACTCCGTGAAGAACATAAGAAACGCGGGCGAAGCCGCGTGCACACATTTAATAATTTAGTAATCCATTAAATGTAAAGGAGTGCCACTTCTACGTATTGAAATGAACTATGATAGTCATATAATACGTAGCGTTTCCCTCGGTATTAATTTTCACTTGCATTTTCTATATACGTTTCATACCGGAGTTTATAAAGGTCTTTTACCCTTACTCATTCAATCACTTTGACCCAAGGGATCTGAGGTTTGACTTAAAACTTATGTTTAATGCACCAACGATATTTTTCGTATTATATTATTTAAGGAATCAAACGACGATTACTCAGTGGTTGAGTAGGTGGTCATATACTGCGTTAATGGACGTAGGTTCGAATCTACTTATTTATGATCTATACTAATAAATAAAATTGAAGTGACAGTTTGTAATGTCAAATAAATATATTTTTTTTACGTAATAGATATAATTGTATATACTACAATTAGTCCGAAAATACAATTTTAAACTTTTTTGTCTGTCTATTTGTTCCGGGTAATCTCCGGAACAGATGGACCGATTTTGACGTGACTCTTTTTGGTAGATAGCTGAAGTTACTCCGCGTAACTTAGGGTACTCTTGTTAATCGAAGAAAATTAGGGTTCCGCGTAAAAACAATTAAAACTCATATAAAATTGTGAATAAAATCCGATTCAATGCACATGTTTTAATGGCAGGTATTTGAATTTGAAAGAAATATTTTTATTAAATCAAATCAATTTCTTTTGACCAAAATAAATTTTAGAAAATAATTAGGGTTCCGTATTAAACTAAATTAAAAAAAACTATATTACGTAGTGAAAAATATTAGAAACGCGGGCGCAGCAGCGGGCACACAGCTAGTCCTGTATAAGGTCGCGTTTTTGGTGAACGAAATATCGCATCCGTAGCATGGTGGTATGGTATGGTGGTATGGTCTAACTCCATATTTTAGCTTATGGTAGCTACTACCCTCATAATGCTTAAAAATCTGCATCTATAGATACATTATAGCTCAGTATCACATGACAGAGCCGGTGCCTTTAAATTTACCATTTTGCTACATTGAGTCACATTTTCGTTTACAACATAAATAATTAACACAATGGCACATATATACTGGTATTTACTAGTTTGGTTATAAGTTATTACAAACTTATTATTACTCATTTTTGAATACTGGCCAGATACGCTTCGACTAACTTTGATAAAATAGAATGTTTGCACTTTCTGAAAAAAATAAAGAAATTCGTTTTGATTCACACATGAAATAGAAAAAAAATACAAAAGTTATTATTATAGATTGAAAAAAAAAAAACACTACAAATAAAGGATGCCATCCAGCTCGCTACCAAATGGGATGGTTTCCAGAAGGCTGGCCCCCTTACCACGTTGATATACGCTGTGCTAGATATTGACCAGTCCTCTGGTCTGGTATAAATTAAATTTATATGTAAACTCCAAAATAAGTAGATAACAATAGAACATTAAAAATTGAAATAATTTATATAAAATAATCAAATACCATTATTCCACGAATCCAAAGGCAAAGGTAGACGAACATATCTACTATATTATTCAGGGTTAAATGGATTACGAGGCTTGTACTAAACTTCCCTTCGATCTCTTTAATACAGATACAGAAAGTAGAATGGAAATCTTTGGTTAACTTACCTTCTTAATTAATAATAACTTTATGCTGGTGTAGATAACTTCGCCATAGTCACGTGGATAGAATTTGATGACATTTTTCTAGTTTTCACACAACACTCTAGTAAATTGGCGGGTATTTTGCCGTCCACAGAGATTCTGTCGCACTCCAGAACTTATTTTTCTTGGACAAAAATGTCTTTTTTTATACGGTATAGGCTCAGTGCTTTGACCATAATCTCACCTTATATTAAGTGACCAGTGATGTGATCCAGGATGGTAAACACACTAAGCCTAGGTACAAGTTCTCAAATGATGATGCCGGAACACACCTATTGGTATTTGGCGACAGGTTTTCAAACTTGATGTTAGTAGCTACCCAGACGGGCATTATTAGAAAATGCCCTACCACCATTCTATTATTTCCTCACCTTCATTCACAGAAAGCTCATCGCAGCTCAGCTTCACCAAAGCAATTACCATCAGTTCGGAAGACAACCCAGCCGAGAAGACCCGGCAAGATGACGAAGAAACGGTTTTAGTGTAGATGTCATATCTAGATTTCACTATCGTTTTCGTAATGATTCACCATACAGAGTGAAACCGAAATGAATGAAAGTAATTAAATAGGAGCCTGTAATTATATTCAAAAATATTTTTCAATCTTTTTTTTCGGATTTTTTTAAAGATGAAACTGTAAAACGTGCATTATAAAATCACACAAAGTATTAAATCGCAATGTAGGTAAAATCGAGCGCCAGTGGGGTCCTAGTCCGTTGAATACGCATTGCAGAGTTTTAATACTTCATTTATACATTTTTAATTTAATACATTTTTTACCTATATTATTTTTTGCTTTGTACTTATTTAAAGTCGTAATTGTAAGCTCCCATTTCATTATTGCCATTCAAAGTCACCCTGTATAATAATCTTTGGACATTAAAACTTGTTTGACATAGTGCTTAAACTTATTATCTGGTAAATCATTGATATGCTTTGGAACCATTCTGTAGAACCTGACACTATTAAAAAGCTTTTATTGGACTAAAACTTTTTATAATTTATTACTACCCTGAATACAAGTAATTAAGGCCTATTTTCGTATTATTTTATTAATTTAATTAATTAAAGTGGAGGTCATTTGTTAAAGCATCACTAGAGAGTTGTTGTGAGATCTCAGTACGTGTCATTATTTTCAATTCACTTTACTTATGCACAAAAAAACCAAACTATATCACATAAAACGCAATAAAAATTACATAAAATAGAGTAAAATACTGTAAAGTAATGAGTTAAAAATTTCCTCGCGGATGAGATGATACAAAAAAACCTCTATTTATCGACTGAATGTCTGTGCATGTCAAAGCCCCCTATTGAAAACCAGAGTTGCAGTAACTACCGCAAGGTGATGCTTCAACAAGTAGCTGAATAGAGGGCTGTTGTTGGATTCATTCGTAACTATTTAAAATGAGTGGTTTTTTATTTATAATCTATATATTTATTATCCAACAATAAGTTTCTTTCTTTCATTGTAATAATCATCAAATAAGAAACGCAATTCCATTCTTAAATAAGCTAAAATAGCTTTTAAAGTATCATCTTCAATTACCCACCCCGCTTTAAAAGGCGTTGAGATGTTTTTTTTCCTTTTATAATATTAATAACTTTAACAGTATAATTATAAATAAAGTGTATAGATAAACGGCCGGATTCCGTGTCAATAGACGCGGGTTCGAGCCCACCTATCCAACTTTAAAATCAGCCTGAGCTTTTCGGTGAAGGAAAACATAGTAAGAAAACCACAGCATGGTGGTCGGGCATTTTCTAATAATGCCTGCCTGGGTACCAACGACAAGTTTTCACACTCAAGTTTGAAAACTTGTCGTCAAATATCAATAGGTGTGTTCCGGCATCATCACTTGAGAACTAGTACCTAGGCTTAGGCTTACTATCCTGGACCACATCGTCACTTAAGATCAGGTGGAATTGTGGTCAACGCAATGAGCCTATATCGTGTAAAAAAAAGTCTCTTGTCCAAACGCGATAAGGTAATCTAGTGTTTTAAAAAATTACAAAAATGTTCATCACTCGCCTTCTATATACTTCTTCTCGTCTTATTGCATGAATTCGGTGGAATTTGTATGCCGGTAATATCCCAAGCTGAGGTTCGTATGATTTTACTGCCATTGTACTGGTTACCATTTTCGGGCTGAGTGACCCAAAGCGCTCGCCACAATGCTCGATGAAGCTGTAAAGTCCATCAAATCAAACAGCTTTAGCCAGTTGGAAAAAAACAGATTAAAATATCGGTAGTCATTCTTATTATAACAGTTATCATTTGCCATCAATATCCTGAACCACATAGTCACTTGACATCAGGTTGGATTCTAATCAAAGTGCTGACTCGAAAGAGTATTTAAAAAAATTACATTTGCGCGTAAACCCCTTGCGGAAATGTTTCCATTTGTTTAGCAAGATAATGATTCCTACCTATTAATATAGGAATTCAATAGCTTATAATCAAACTAATTCTGCCTAATAGTATTAATAAAAATGTAGTGACTCGCTTCAAAATACCCATTTCAATTTCTTTGGAAACATGGAAAGCCGACGATTTTAAAATAAGTTCCGAGAAAAATCCCTCCCAATGGTACAGGGGACTTGAGAACTATTAGAAAAGCTAGCATTATAGTAAGGAACGAAGTGAGCTAGATAATAATAGCCTGATGGTGTTATGCGAAAAGTAAACATAAAAAAAATACAAAATAAGAATATTTTAACAAACTTTGTTTGTGATATCAAAATATCAAATGTTTACTCAATACATATGAATGGGACCAACGGGTTCTCGAATGGTTGCCGCGTACTGGAAGACGCAGCGTGGGTAGGCCCCCCACAAGGTGGGCCTGACGACCAGTCCGCGGGTGGCGCAAGACCGGTCGTCGTGTAGATCTTTTGAGGGAGACCTATGTCCACCAGTGGACGTCTTTCGGTTGAATGGATTTGAATATATGTACGGCACCGATACCAAAAAACACAATTTTTCAAATTTTTATCTGTATCTTTGCTCCACTTATCTCCAGAACGGCTGGACTGATTCTCTTTTAGCAGACAGTTGAAATTACTCCGCGTAACTTACACTACTTTCATTTTTTAAAAGGGTTCTGCGCAATGAATTTAAAACTCATGAATTTTTCAACAAAATCCGATTCAATTCACACTTTTTCTGGCAAGTGTTTGAATTTATAAAAAAATATCTTTGCTATCTCTTAGTACCAAAACTAATTTAGGAATATAACTAGGATTATGTGTAAAATAATTAAAACTTATGATAGTGTGAACAAAATACGATTCAATGGACAGCACCATCCTAAAATTATTTTCAATGCTTATTTAAAAACTATATTAAGCAGCGAGCATGCAGCTAGTCTGTCTATATAAACTAATAAATAAAATTACAGTGTCTGTTTGTAATGTCAATTTTTTTTTTACTAATTATATGTGAATGTGTATACGTTACCAATAGAAAAATACAATTTTTACAATTTTTTTGTCTGTCTGTCTGTTTATTCCGGGTAATGTTCGGAACAGCTGGACGGATTTTGAGGGGACTTTTTTTGGTAGATAGCTGAAGTTACTCCGGGTAATTAAGGGTACTTTTAATGTTCGAAACTAATTAGGGTTCCGCGTAAAAAAAATTAAACTCATAAAAAATTGAATTAAATACCATTCTATTCAGTTAAACGGGCAAGCGCTTGAATTTATGACAAAAATATTTACTTTACCTTAATTATTAGAAAAATAATTAGGCTTCCGTATAAAAAAAAAATCAAAAGCAGTGAACAACATAAGAACCGTGGCCGAAGCTGCGGGCACAAAGCTAGTTAATAAATAAAAGTGAAGTCTCTGTTTGTAATGTCATTTTTTTTATAAATAGATATACATATATTGTATTGTATATATTGTACCTATACCAATAATACAATTTAAAAAAAATGTTTGTTTATTGGGGTACTTTTAATTTTCGAAAATAATTATGGTTCCGCTTATAAAAATAAAACTCAACAAATTTTAATCAAATCCGATTCAATGGACTGTTTTACGGGCAAGTGCTATAATTTATGATAAATATTTTTACTTTATTTTAGTACTAAAATCTTTTAAGGGAAATAATTAAGGTTCCGTACAAAAAAAAAAAACGCAGTGAAGTATATATGAAACACGGGCGCAACCGCGGGCACACAGTTAGTACAGAATAAAATAGTTACAAATTAACAAATTTTAAGTCTCCTTCCCTCTCGCTTGCTGTCATCCTAACCGCTAAACAAAGTCTACGCGTGCATGCGTATGTAATTCCGAAGACAATTAAATAAATTAAATGGATATCTAATATCTATACTAATAAATAAAGTTGAAGTATCTGCTTGTAATGTCAAAATTATTTTTTTTACTAAACAGATATGAATATATACACGATACCTATAACAAAAATATTTTTTTGTCTGTCTTTCTTTTTGTTTGTTCCGGGTAATCTCCCGACTGGCTGGACGGATTTTAACAGGACTTTTTTTGGTAGATAGCTGAAGTTACTCCGGGTAACTTAGGGTACTTTTAATTTTCGAAAATAATAATTTCCGCGTAAAATATAAAATTGAATAAAATCTGATTCAATGCACAGTTTTATTGACAAGTGAGTGACTTAAATTTATGAGGAATATTTTTACCTTATCTTATTACAATAAAAAATTAGTGTCCGTCTAAAAAAAAATTAAAACGCAGTGAAGAATATATGAAACGCGAGCGCAGTCGCGGTCGCAGCCGCGGGCACAAAGCTAGTATATAATATATTGTAATGAACCTATTCAAATTACACCACTAGAATAAGGGGATGCGTAATTGTTGACTAAAAAGGTTAAATAAGATGAATCACTGTAGTTACAGATGACAGTTACTCGGGAATATTTAATAAATTTTAATTTACCTAAATCCAACGAAACGAATTTTTTTACACGGTTTAGTCTCAATGCTTTGACCACAGTCTCACCTGATGTTAGGTCACGATGTGGTCCAGGATGGTAAACACACTAAGCCTAGATACTGGTTCTCAAGTGATGCTGCCGGAACACACTTATTTGTATTTGGTGACAGGTTTTCGAACTTGAGTGTGGTAGCGGTAGGCGGTGATTTTTAGAAAATGCCCTACCACCGTGATACTTATAAATACAATTGAAATGTCTGTTTGTAATCTCATTATAACTATTTTTTACAAACTAAATATGAATGTATATACGATACCTAAATAACAATTTTCAAAATTTTTGTCTGTCTGTCTGTCTGGTCCGGGTAATCTCCGGAACGGCTGGACTGATTTATATAGGACTTTATTTAGTACATAGCTGAAGTTACTCCGGGTAACTTTTTGTTGATTTTCGAAATTAATTAGCGTAAACAAATTAAAACTCATAAAAAATTGAATAAAATCCGATTCAAGGAACAGTTTTACGGATAAGTGTTTGAATCTATGAGAAATATTTTTGCTGTATCGTAGTTAAATTTTTTTTAGGAAAATAATTAGGGTTCCACATAAAACACACAGCTAGTCATTAAATCTGCTCTAAAACTTTTTTTATTAATTTATATAGTTTATTATAAATAAATTTCTCTTAAAAAAATATGTGCTTTCAACGATATAATAGATATTTTAATGATAATTAATACTAATTATGATGGCGCAGTTAGTAGTGTAGCCAGGTTGCACGTGAATGGACGTGGGTTCGAGCCCACCTATCCAACTTTAAAATCAGCCTGAGCTTTTAGTTAGGAAAAACATCGTGAGAAAACAATATTTTTTTTTTCTAAACTATCTAATGCTGTTGACCGTAAGGGCCTTCACAGCTGCACCGTAACTTATTTCTTAATAATAATAAAAAAAGGTTCATTACAGGACCTATGTACCTGCGTGTTGTGCAGGAGTGTGTATGCAGTGTTGTGCGTGTAATGCTTGATGCATGGGCAGTGTCACTGTATCGCGCTGGTGGCGACGTCAAGAGCCTCCCGAGTTGGGGAACGGATCACGTCTTGGGGTTTCACCGGAGGGGGACCCGGAGAGTGTCCGGGAGGGAAACAATAGCATAGTGGTAGGGTATTTTCTAATAATTCCCCCAACTTCCCCCACTCTCAAGTTTTAAAACCTGCGTGTGTTACGGCAGCAGTAATGGTTGGATGAATGTACTAATGGATTATACTTAAAAAAAGATCCATTGAATTTTTTTAAATCGACTTCACTTTTATAAGATACTTATTTTTTAAGTTTAAGTATAATTGTATTTAATATAAAGAGGTATGTTTTTTTATTTACTACAAATGTGACCGTCTTTCCTGATGGTAAGCAGTCATCGTAGCCTTTGGAGCCTGCGACACCAGAGATATCAGATTTGCGTTGCCGACTCTTTAACAAATCTTTTACTCTTACAGATTTTCATGCTATTAAATTCCCTGAAAAAATGAGAGCTCATTCCACATTCTGATCATTCGCGGGGGAGGAAACTCCTTTGGAATAGCACTGTACGTGATTATTTCGGTTTAAAGATATGAGAATGACCACCCTGCCAATGTCGAACCGTACTATGGTAGAAAATGGAGGTCAGAGGTATATTAGAATATCAATATTACATATGTCTGTTACCCTTTAACTTAAAAAATGCTTTGAAAGAAAATAAAAACTTTATATTTCAATAACATCTAAATATAAATACCAAATAGTTTTGCATACAAACAACATTCAACTACAAAATCATGTGATTTTATAAACGTGATCTCGTTATGAGTCATACTAGAAAACCACATTTTTAACTATATTATATCTAGTACAGTAAAAAAAAAAACCCCAGGAAATATGAAAAAGAACGTAGTGAGGTGTATTTTAATCAAATAAATAAAATGTATAATTTATTACTTATCGGACTGTATGGCACTAAAGCTAAAGCTATAAACATAGCGTTTAATTTGTTTAGCTTTGACGGAGCCTTATCAAGTGTTTCATTTGAATTGAAATAATTAAGAACCCGTTCAAATGTGTTGTTTTTTTTAAACGTTTGTTAATAATCGTAATGTGAATATACTTAAATAGAGAATGCAAATTATTTCATGGAATTTAAAACCTTTAAATACACATCAAAGAGCTAACGGTACTAAATATGACCGCAATTCTATAGTTGAGACAAACTAAACTAGTCATTGACTCACGAATTCACACACACAAATCACGTTGATCGCGAATGTATTTATGATAAAATAATATTATGAAAAATTCTAAATTCAATTGCGAAATAACAGAGTTGAAAGCTATAAAAAGTAAATTAAAATTATTAAAAAAACACTAGATATAGAACAATTAAGGGGGGTGATACCTATAGAATTTTCAAAAAAATGTTTTTTTTAATTTTTTTATTTATTACCATATTTTTGTAAGGAAAAAAAAAATCGTCAACACAACAACGGTCCGACTGGAATCGAGATTTGGTGCAAATGGCATGAAACCATCGCTTTAAGTAAAGATCTCAGGCTTGAAGATCTTACTCCATTACTTGGCGACGATATAAAATAACATCTACTACCAATTTACGAAGGTTTTGTCCAGTGATGATTTACTGGAAAGATGCTCGGGTGGCCATATCCAGAATCCCAACAAAAGTTTCAATGCGACAATTTGCTGAATATGTCCGAAGCACCTCAATTCTGGATAAAAATTGTTGAAAAATGTAAATATAGCTTTGACGGCGTAACACACAGCCCTAACGACGTGAACGATTGTTTATAATATTACCGTATAAATTTATTATCGTTCCCTTCCAGAGTTCGTTTCACAAGCATAGTTTACGTATTACGGAGAGGTAACCGGCTCGCTGGTGTGTTTTCAAAGAAAATATATATTATGGGTAGGCGTTTCTCCGGTAACGTATTGCGATATGTACTTTACTCGTTTTAAATTTAGTCTTTATCTAATTGATTGCTATTTCCGTATTCATATGAAATAACTTGTGAGATTTGAATTATCGTTTTAAAATATTTTACGTTAATTTATTGAATTATTTTGAAGATATATTTTTGAAGTGAAAACTTCTTTAGATTTTCGGTAGAGGAAAAACTTATAGATTCAGGTCTCCTTTGACGTCAGCTTTCAGCGACATGCTATAGTCTGTCAAATATGAGATAGCGATTAAGTGGACTGTTTTGTGTTGCCACGTCTAAAATACTTTCCCATCCCATAATTCCCGAATATACTTGTTTCGAGTAGAAACAATTATTATTAAAATTGTTGCATTGGTTTATCTAAAGGTCATAAATAATAAATCAGACTCAGAACTGTAGTCCGTGTATTATAAATTTCACTTTAAAAAAATTTATATTTTTCAAGTTTTCAACACTATTGGTAGTCCTAGTTTTTGTAATATCCTTTTATATTTTATGTAAAGACATACCCAGATCTTTTTATTGTGTTTTGAATTGAACATATTGACACCAGACACTATAATATAATTGCGATATATACGTATCGAAGTAAATACAATTCAATACTCTACACGCTAAGAAGAAAATGCTTTAATTTGTACATGCGATCAAGAGGTTATTTGTCTTGATAAAACGCCACTAATGCCTTAATTATTTTCAAATTTTCTGTTAATCATCTATCAATATTTTTAGCCTATTTACTCCTAACACTTGTAAGTAACTTCGCTTGCTGCCAAGGATATAGAAAACCAATTGTCAATTATCCTAAAGACACACAGTTTTGGGCGACGGATTTCTTCGTACGGGGTTGTAAAAATTTCATTGAAAAATGTCCATCCGCTTACAAGTAAGTCAATGTTTACTGTTGAGATAGGAATCTAGTAATAACAGATTTGAATTTCAGCTGAAACTATTTTTTTGTTTTATGAACATTATTGTTAATGTCTGTCTGTATTAATTTAGTACCAGTTATGTTCATGACTCCGTTTGTATGAACTTTCATGTCCATAAAAGATCAATTTCAGATTCATATTTGCAGCTTAGTTATTTAAGAGGTCATGCGGTTAGCAACAGATTTGAAAAATAAGTATTTCAGAAATCTATTTCTATGTTGCGCCCCAAAGAAAGAGTTATGAAACACGTAAGTGACCACTGCAGCTTGGGCTGATTTTACCGTTTGCAAATAGACGAAAACATCGCTCCGTAGTACCCTGTTGTCTCCTCCAAAACGGAACAATTTTTTATTTTTCTTTCAGTTAATGAATAAGAAAGACTTATGCTATGCTTCTAAGTTGTTTTTTTAATTTTATGTATCAAATATAATTAACGAACGTCTAAAAATGACGGTAAAATAGAGCATTTTTTTAACTTTCAAAGGCTACTAGTTTCTACAATAACTAATTTATGGAAAAAATCAAATCTTACGGGCATAGCGGTAGTAGATATTATTTGGTATAAAAAAAATTACAAAATATTTTTATTTATTTTTTACATTTAGCATAAATCTTCATAAACAAAATATACATTTAATTAAGTTTAAGATAAATTTACATTACCTTTTTCATTTATTTTCGATCATCATACAATTATTGTATTCCGAGTTTTATTTCTCAAATATATTTAATGTTTTTCTGATTTTGTTTTTTTGTTTTTTTTTTTACAATTTTATTATAAGTATTGAACAGCTATAAAAGCGGATCCACTCTCGTATATAAATAACACATTAATAATAAATATATTAATTATTTATTATTTATTTTAATAGTTGAATGGCTTAGTAGTAAAATTTGCAAAAGAATATGCTGTTGGCCCATTTATTTCAGTTTAGACATCATGACTTATTCCATATTCTAAAGCATATTCCAAACAAATAGAAAGGAAAACTGTTTGCAATAGCAACACACACACAATCAATAGAAGAGACACTAGTCGCAGAAATTCAATAAAGAGTAGACCAACAATGTCCCAGATTATGTCCGGAGATTTTGGGGACCATAACATAATAACATAGACCAGACATATTACTTCTTTCCAGAAAACTTAAACGTATAGTACTGGTAGAGCTTACAGTACCGTGAGAAACAAACATCCCTAAGGACCATATAATGAAAATAAAGAAATACTACGACCTAACAAATAAATTGACTACAAATGGTTTTGTGGTTAATTTATATGCAGTAGAAGTGGGCACGAGAGTATGAGAGCAAAAACCTCTTTAAAACCTACTAAAAGACCTCGGCCTGCTAAGAGCAACCATAAATTCTTTATTAGGAAGAATGTCCAAAGCTGGATGAGTAGGATCTTACCAAATCTGGCTAGGCATGGAGGGGGGGAACACGGTCAGTGAAGATGAGCGTAGATGCGCATTGTAAAAGGGTCCTTTAAACCTACACCTGGATCGCAAGCTCCGGGCACTGCATTGGGTTCCCACTGAGCAACACGGTGAACCCGGCACCTGCACTTAGTATCCATTGAATGCTAAGAAGTTTTGTCTCATAAAATATCACTTCATTCATATATCTACTATTTACATTAGTTTATTATAGCTATAAATAAATATACAAAGATAAAACAGTTCATTGTATTTCTCTGCATTACGATCAATAATGGCCTTTATTTTTTTTTTAAGTAAAACTATTGATGGGTTTTAGCGTTGACAGTAAAAAAATGAATTTTTAGAATCTTGTCCCTAAATTTCAAAATAAACGGTTAAACATCACAGGAATAAGATTAATTTTTAAAAATTGCTTCATTTTTTAGCTTAACCAGTGTCATAAACAAATTAAAAAACCGACCTTTTTGACTCATAAATTACTCTTTTTTTTGTTACATAAATTTTGCACCCTTCCTCTCGTTTCTATGTTTGCATGGCGAAACGCAGTTTTTATATTACAGTTTTAATAACCCTATGCCACAAAAATAAATTTGGAGGACCATATTTTTGAAAAGGCAATTTGTGACATTTCGGACAGAAATTTTCCCCCATGTTGAACTGAGTAGAAATCTTTAAATTATTAATGAGTATCGCATGACTGAAATTAAAACTGGTAAACTCGTCAATATTGAAGACTAAAGTCACATTTGTTTGGTCTAATGTCAATTCGTTAGAAGGTAGTCAACGTTTATTTTATAAATTTTACACTCTGAAACCTATGAATTATGAAGCATTTATTCACTAGGTTTAGTGTTTATATTTTAATCTAAATAATTCTGGTGATTATGCTAAATTTATTTATTGAAAATGTTCCATTCAATCCTGTAAATAATATAAGGACATTGATGGCAACTCTACGGCGAAAGAGAAGTGTATTTCTGGTTAAACTTTATGGTAACGTGACCATTTATTTTTTAGTCAAAGCGGGCAAAGCTTGCCAAATATTGTAAATAAACCAAAACTGTATGTTATCTATTATTTTTTCAAATATAATATATTAATAATGTTTAAGTTAAATTAATCTTAGAGGTTACACGTTTTTTTTGTATTTGTAAGTGTACCAGAAACAGTTTTGAAGTTTTTTGTCTGTCTGTCTGTCTGTTTGTTTCGGCTAATCTCCGGAAGGGCTGGATCTATTCTATTCTATTTTCTGGCAGATAGCTGAAGTTACACGGCGTAACTTAGATTTTTATTTGTTGAAAATAAATAGCGTTGTGACAAAAAACAATTGAAAGGCAAAAAATTGTGATTAAATCCGATTAAATGCACAATTTTACAGGCAGGTGTTGAAATTTATGAGACCATTAAAACATTATTTTCCAATGAATATTTAAAACAGTGAAGTTTTGTGCGTGATAAAATAGAAATATGATAAGCAGGAGGAGCCGCGGGCAAGCAGCTAGTATATTAATGTTTCGTGTATTTGGTAAAGCGAGATATTTTTACTTTTCTTGGAGATAAACAATTGGGGAGAGGGACGACGCCACCTAAAGCGCTACATAATTAAGACCACGATAGTTATCTATACTAATACATAAAATTTAATTGTCTGTTTGTAATGTCAATTTTTTTTTACTAAATAAATATGAATGAATATACGATACCCATACCAAAAATACAACTTCAACTTTTAAAATTATTGTGTCTGTCTGTTTGTTCCGGGTAATCTCCGAAACAACTGGACGGATTTTTACGGGGCTTTTTTTTCTAAAATAATTAGAGTTCCGCGTAAAAAAAATAAAACTCCTAAAAAATTGAATAAAATCCTGTTCAATGCACAGTTTTACGGGCAAGTGCTTCAATTTATGAGAAATATTTTTTCATTGGTCTCTTCCTAATTATGTTTGCGACTGAGTACTTTCTGCACTCGTCCCCAAAGTTCGGCGAAGCTGTAAAGGCTGTTCCGGTCAATGGCGTTAGCTCGATAAAAAAATTATTTCTACTTATCACCACTGATAATTTATTTTTAGGATTTTTTTTCATCAATTGTGTTATTTTATCTTTCAGATACCAACACATATGTGCACGAAATTATAACGGAGATTTCAGAGATTTTTCCAATTACTGCGAAATGCAATACGAGAATTGTAAACACGTGGCGGAGTAAGTGCTTGATTATTAATAATACGACTGTTGAATAATAAATCATAATGCTGTTTTTTTTTTACAAAATGAATCAATATTTGATACATTTTCATCGTCATATTATGGCTGCGTTATGAAGCTTTAATATTTGAAGAGATGAACGCAGGTACGAGCTCACCTATCCAACTCTAAAATCAGCCTGTGCTTTCGGTGAAGGAAAACGTGCTGAGGCAACCATAGCATGGTGGTTGGGCATTTTCTAATAATATATCCGCCTGGGTAGCTACCATTCTCAAGTTTGAATTCCTGTGGCTAAATACCAATAGGTGTGTTCCGGCAGCATCACTTGAGAACCAGTACCTTTAGGCTTAGTGTGTTTACGATCCTGCACCACGTCGTCACTTAACATGTCTCTCTTTAGATTTCTCCATACCAAATTTTATCCAAATCGGTTCAGAAGTTTTTAAGTTTATTCGTTAGTTAATATTTCCTGTGTGCCCGCACCTGCACGCGCGTTTCATATATTCTTCACTGCGTTTTAAATTTTTTATACGGAACCCTAATTATTTTCCTAAAAATATGTCTAATAAATTATATAGCACTTGCCCGTAAAACTGTGCATTAAATCGGGTTTTATCAAATTTTTATGACTTTTATTTTTTTTACGCGGAACCTTAATTATTTTCGAAAATTAAAAGTACCCAAGTTACCCAGAGTAACTTCAGCTATCTACCAAAAAACTTCCGTTCAAATCAGTCCAGCCGTTCCGGAGATTACACATTACAAACAGAAAGAAAAACAAAAAAAAAATAAAAATTGTATTTTTGATATACGAGTAGGTCTCGTATATACGTTCATATCTATGTAGTAAATAAAAAATAATTTTGAAATTACAAAACATATACTTCAATTTCATTTATTTATATATTAAATATTTCTTAATATTTTTACCGAAAATTATTTCTGCGCAATCTGGATGTAGGTAACAGCATAAGTCGAGGTTTATACCACTGTTATTTATGCTCTTATGTTTTAATAACATTTACTAACTAAGTATTCTAAATGCCGCAAAGCTCGAGTGAAGTTATAAAGACCTTTGCGGAAAAAAAAAAACATTTTAAAACGAGGATTTTAAACTCACGTCAGTTGAATCGATAAAATTTCTTGGTAATCACAATAAAAAGCTGGAATATTAAATCTCCAATAGACCCAATTGTTAAAAATAAGGATGACATTATTTTTAAAGCTGTGCTTTTTTTACCTTCACAAGCTCAGTGATTTCACCACAATCTCACCTGATGTTAAGTGACGATGTCGTCCAGCCTAAAGGTACCAGTTCTCTAGTGATGCTGCCGGAACACACCTATTTAAATTCGACGACAGGTTGAGAGTGGTAGCAACTCAGGCGGGCAATGTTACAAAATGCCCTACCACCTAATCCGACCGCACCGCAATAGCGCTTCGAAAATAATAAATATTATTTATTTAACAGTTATTAAAAAACTATAGTTATAGGTACGATCTACAGAACTCATTGTTATGCAGGGATCATGTTATTGCTAAAGGTAACAACATTGTCTAGACAGACTCAGAATAAACAATAACATTATTCTAATAAATAATAATACATGCACATATAAAATACATGCGTCTAGGATTAGCTTCGGTGCGATGAAAACGCAACTTGATATTTTTAACTTTAAAGTTATATTTTAAATTAATCTGCAATAAATTAATAAAATAACCAAATTAAAATTTACAAACGAAGTAAAATGCCTGCAGGCGAAACGTTAAGACCTGTCAGTAGTTGTTCTTATGATAGCGGTCTGCAAATATCTAGGTTCTTTTGCCAAAGTAAAAACTTATAAATAACTTGGTAACAGTAAATGAACACTGTCTAGTTTAAACTACCACGTTAAAAAAACAATCTCTGCGTCTTATTAATAAAAACTACTACATACAAACTGCAGCTCGTATTTTTTTTATTTTCAATAATGATTCTTTGTATTTATAAACAATTAAATTATTTAGATGAAGTCAATGCGCTTTTGTAAACTTGATAAGCTTCATAATTTTTTTGAAGCAATGATGGTCGGATTCCGCAAACACTTCTTCCTATCCAACGCTATAAGGCACTTGACCTTTCAGCGAAGGAAAACATCATGAGAAAACCATGGCATGGTGGTTTTTCTAATAATCCTCACGCGGAGAGCTACCACCCTCAAGTTTTAAAACCAGTCACCAAACAGCAATAGGTATAATTTGGCAACATCACTTTACGAGCCCGTACTTCTAGTCTTAGTGTATTTATCGCTCTAGGATGATATAGGATCATTCCTAAACATAACGTGAGATTGTGTTCAAAATTCTGAGCCTATATAATGTTAACATAAAATCTTTTTTTATATAAATATAAATAAGCAAAGGTTTCAGTAACTTTTTCTCCTTACTTTGTCAATCGATAATATTTTGTTTTTTTTTTTTTTTGTTTAGTAGCTATGGACGTGCATGAAAACTTAATTCCATTTCATTTGCAATAATGAACATCGATCGACTCTCAATCACTAGTATACTCGTATACAATATTATTCCCGTATGTAAGATAACTTAGGTATAGTACATATCAAGATAACTTACCTATGGTTTAAAAATCAATCGTACAAATCATTTCAATGGTTATCGAACTAAATACAATATACATGTTAAAATAATATACATGTTATAGGGGCTTCGGTATGTACATGCATTGATTCAAACTGAAAGACAGTCCCTTGTCATAGACTGTCGCAGATACGGTTCCTTCAGTAGACCTCAAGCTTATTACAGGAACAAAGGTCATTCTTAAAAGTCTCGCCTCTTTTATGCGATTCGAGAAAACAAGGCTAGCTCTCTTAAAATTCTTAGAAATAATTACAAGAACTGACACAAAAAATAAGTAGTAAACACAAACATAGTAATATAATTGTACAATTTACGGAAAAAAAAAAAATATTAACATAACATAAGCTCACGCCTGTTACCCCCGAAGGGTTAGGCAGAGGTGAAATAGCGAACTACACCTCACGGACATTTCGCTGAGCTTAGTTCCGTCCCAGATGTGACAGGGGACGAGCCTGTCACCATATCGGGCACAAGTTTCAGATTCCGAGATCATACTGAGTAGAATAATCCAATATCACTTAACCCGGCCTGGGGATCGAACCCGAGACCCCAGAACGACAACTGTAGCGTGATACAACTGCGCCAGCGACGTAGTTAATAGTAAAAAAATAACTAAAAATAAATATATTAATAAAGTAAAAAATATTAATAAAAGGTAAAACAAGAATCGTAATCTAGTTAGCAGATAACGAAAAAAAAAAACTATTAGATAGATAAATATATAATCGGTTGCAAATCTAATGGTATATTTTCAAACCTAAAAGAATATGCGATTTATATGTATAATGATAAATATATGGTAAATTTGATTGATTGATTCAATCGGTAGACGTCCACTGGTGGACATAGGTTTCCCCTACAAAGGAGGGGAACTGCCATAATCGCCACGCTTGGCAGGCGGGTTGGCGATCGCAGTAGGTGTTTATCGCACTCAGAGGATGCTGCTACCCATCCTCTGGTTTATCCCTTAGTCGCCTTTTACGACACCCAAGGGAACGATATAGGGTAGTACTATTCTTCGCCGGCATCACACGGGACATATGGTACATGCATAAAAAATATAATTGCAAATACAATTATTTTGTCAATTTATTATATTACGTAAAATACGAGATGAATCTGCTAAGTTATATTTATTTGAAACATTATTCTAAATAGAAAAACATAAATATTTTTGAATCACAACATCATTTACTGCATATTTAGAATCTTTAGAAAAGCTAGTTGAGCCTCTCAGGTTCTCTACAATCGTATTATTAATCAAGACAAATTAGATTTGCCTTTATTTGCTCTAAACTTTTTTATTTCTTTTGCAGATTGGCGTGTATTCAAGAGAGAAAAATGTTAAATAAAATACTGCCGTAAGATTTTTTTTTTTCATTTATAATATACCTAACTCAGCTACATATTTCTAACAAAGCAGCGAAATCTGTATTTTTATATTAATTTAATATATTCTGAGGATTATTTTGAATTGTATCCATAATGAACCTTGAAATATATGACAAGAAGACCACAATGACTGGGCTTCCTCTTACAAACAAGCAACATTGGCAAATCTTTTGTCATACTATCAAAATTCATATCTCGTATATCTAATATGTTCATTATCCATTCACAGGTTGAATAATTGGTCTTGATGATCTTCTATTTTCTACCTACTTTAATGTTCTAAAAGATGTTTTAGAAAAATTACAATACGTGTTTCTTTTAAAATGTCATCGGCACAAATTTTTTTCGTCCATCTATCGCATGTCGCATTACAGCCGTCCGCGGAGTAGGGGTAAGGTAAAAACTATTTTTTCATCGCCTCAATGCCTACGATCCGAAAAGAAGTTTCTCTTGCACTTTAATCTCACCAAAATGCCCATAGCAGCTGGTATTAATTAAATTATTCATTCTAAGTTTTCTTTAAGTTATTTTTTATACCTAGATCTTTTTCATATACATGATAACATTCGATTAATGAAGACGATACATTGCAAGTTTACATATTATATACATGATAATAATATGAGTTACTGAGCAATAATGAATTGGAATTTGTTTAAAACAAATTAACACCAGCAAACCACATAAATAATTCACATAAAAACAAACATCAAAACACTAATTCGATTGCAAAGCACACGCAAAAAAAATAAATTAATACCCCAACTCGGGCCCGTCTAATAATTTTACTTTCGTTGAAAAAAGTAATCTAATTTAAAACAAACTGAACCGACGGAGTTGCAATAAAAAACCTTAATTAAATCCTATAAAGAGTGCGGCTCGAATAACTCTGGATTTTTGAATGTTGGCGTTGGAGATTGTAAAATTGTTTAATCACACCTATACTAATAAATAAAATTGAAGTGTCTGTTTGTAATTCAAAATAACAACGTTTTACTAAGTACATATAAATGTATATACGATACCTATATCAAAAATACAATTTTGAAATTTTTGTCTGTGTGTGTGTTCCGGGTAATCTCCGGAACGGCTGCTCCGATTTGAATGGGACTTTTTTTGATAGATAACTGAAGTAACTCCGCGTAACGCATGCTTCTTTTGTTTTCGAAAATAATTAGGGTTCCGCGTAAAAAAAGTTAAAACTCATGAAATTGTGAATAAAATACGATTCAATGCACAGTTTTACTGGCAGGTGTTTGAATTTGTGTGAAATTACTTTGCTTAATATTAATAGCAAAACATTTTTTTTTAAATAATTAGGATTCCGTGTAAAAAAAATTAAAAACTACATTGCGCAGTGAAAAATATATAAAACACGGGCATAGCCTTGGGCACACAGCTAGCCTATAAATACTTACGTACGCACGTGAAGCGCACAATTTCTGCGGTTTTGCGTATCTCACTGTGTATTTAGAATAATTTGGCAGCAGGTTTTAACAATTAAATTAATTAAAATTTAACGCACGAGATAATTTTCATGAAGATAAATGTTTACTTAGTGAAATCACTATTAATCTTAAACGAGAAGATATCCTCATTTCGTTTCGGTGTTCAGCTTCAACATGGGCCGATTTAAAAACCTCAAACTTCACAGGTCTTACCAATATCGCTTGAGATGCTTTCGCGTTCTTCCGGAGAACTTTAGCACGTAGGCTACTCAAAGGTTTGTACATATACATTCTTAGAACAGAAACTATTACAGGCGAAACACTCCATTGGATACACGTGCAGTATCTTTTTTTTTACTCGATATAGGCTTAGTGCTTTGACCACAATTTCATCTGATGGTGAATACACTAAGCCTAGGGGTATTCGTTCTCAAGTGATGCTGCCGGCACACCTATTGGTATTTGGCGACAGGTTATGAAACTTGAGGGTGGTAGCTATCTAGGTGGGCATTATTACAAAATCCCCTACCATCATGCTGTCCTCACGATGTTTTCCTTTACCGATAGCTCAGGCTGATTTTAGAATTGGATAGGTGTGTGTGAAGCCGCCGCCATTGGTGCAAAATCCGGCTGCACTATCCACTGCACCGTCATCGCTTGTAATATGATCAAAAGAACTCATCTAGTACAAAAAGTTTTCGCAAAATTTGAGATATTGTTTTATATATTAGCTATTATTTTAATGGTTAAGAAACGTGCTGGTACATTATTTACTTAATACACTTCACCGGATAAACGACCCAAATGAATTCACGGCCTCCGGCATAAGTACGGTTTCTCTTTAGTTAGCGATTTCCAGCTCAGACAGATACTTTCAAATCAAATAGCTTCAGCGATATCTGGACATACCCATCCAGAACATTGTCCATACCAGTGGAGTTGCTAATTAAGTATTATAATAGTAAATTAGGTGTCAAATGACAAAAAAGTTATTAGAGAGTGGTTTATATTTAAGAAAAAACTGTAATTATGTGATAATTACATCATTTATTGAACGCCAACTGATAATCTCGTAGTGGGTATAGTCCGTTCACAGTTATTTTAACCCTGAAGTCTCATTTTGGTATGTTGGCATTACTAGCTGTCACGCAGTAAAAATGGTTTGTCAGTTTTATTGAATTTATGCTTTTTACAATACAATAAAATCATAAACAATGCCGAAACAAACTCAAAGTAGTGCCAAAAATCTTTTTCTAGCTAAACGTACATTGTGAAAGAGAAAGCTCCATTAAGTCGATTCAAAAACGTTTGTCAGCGTTTTGCCACCATAACTTCGTACGTAAAATAGTGTTGTCTGTGATTTAAATTTTTCTATATTTTATAGGAATTTAAATCGAAAAAGTCATCTTGATTTATTATAACATATAAAATAAAAAATAAAGTCTTTATTTCTATCATAATACAGTAAATAAATCAATATTGTATTAATTATATGTACATATTTAATTAAAATTCTGAGAAAAATGAGAGCAAAAAAGGAGAAGTTGCAGCTTATATTTATTAAAACTAAGTACTCCAAGAAAAACACGTATCCAAAAAAGACTAACGATGATCGCACAGTGGATAGTGTGACCGGATTCCGCGTCAATGGACGAGGGTTCGAACCCACCTATCTAACTCTAAAATCATCCTGAGCTTTCGGTGAAGGAAAACATCGTGAGGAAACCATAGCATCGTGGTAGGGCATTTTCTATTAACGTCCACTTGGGTAGCTACCACCCTCAAGTTTGAAAACCTGTCGTCAAATACCAATATGTGTGTTCTGGCAGCATCACTTGAGAACCAGTACCTCTAGGCTTAGTGTGTTTACCATCCTGAACCACATCGTCATTTACCATCAGGTGAGATTTATTGACGTGAGATAAGAAATAAAACATGAAATCTAAGTTGGTTTTATTCATTTATAGTTTGTTATAAGTATTTAGTAAAACATTTATATTGTAACTGATGTCGTATGTTCATCCGGTCTGCCAACATACCAAAATGGCATTTTTTTTTTTCGAGAGGAATGCTTTTTTACGCACTTCCCGACCAAACTTACTAGCAAGATCCACAGGAGGTTGTAAGCGGGAGGTGTGTGACTCGCCCGGCATGAAGCGTCGGTACTACTCACTAAACACCCCGGATCCTTCCGCTACCTTGTGTGGTGCTATACGGGATGGCTGATGCATTCAACCGCCTTGCTCCATACCAAAGTGGCCTACGGAATTTATTTATGTTGTGATAGCTCATCCTTTCGGCTGGTCTATTTCGAATCTGATACGTTTTTCAAATTGAATATTCAATTAAACCATGGCGAATAATACGTATCAAACATGGTAACACTATTGTGATATTCAGAACAACAACTTAACGGCTAGAGGTAAAATAACTGTGAGGGGACTGACTATAAGCGCCGCACACAATTAGCGACTTACCGACATTTCAGTAGATATTAATGGTCACTATATATAAAGTTGTTTGTCCGGAAAATATATTATTTATTATACAAAAGAAAGATTATTTATTAATATTATTCTTTTAAATGCATTTAGAGTTATTTAACAATCGTTAATTAAACAATTTTTAGATTTAGTTATAGTCAAATCTTATTCTAAAATACACAAAACATACAAAAGTCAATTTTGATGTAACTGTATGAGCAAACAATATTTATTAAAATGTCAATCGAATGTAAAACATCGATTTACTATTATAAAATCCGTATAATTAAAACCCGTAAATTTTTCGAGTTCGAACACGTTATAGTCATTTGGAAACTGGTACCGATTTCAATTTAGTTTTCAACTTAAAGTAGAAGTAAACTCTAGCAAGCATCTAGACCGGCGAGATAAATTTTCCCAGCTGCAGCTAATTTACTTTAGTTTGTTTGAAATACATTTTATTTCTTTGACACATTATAAAATCTTTTAAACTTTCATAATCTTGCGCAACAAATCATATTACCAATGGTTTCCAATAACTGAATCGAATGATCGAATCTTGCAAAGTTTTAACGATCGATTTTTACGAACTATAAAATAAAGAAGCTATTAAAACTCCACTATAATGGTTACAATTTTAAAGTAATGACGTCGGTCAAGATTTCAGTCTCATTTGATTGCGTTGAAACGTAAATATGTGAAAGATAAACCAAAGGAATTCTTTAATGTCTTTATTCAATACGATTAAGGTTGTTACACACTGACCTTTTTTTTTTGACGAGGGGAATGTATTTACGCACTACCCTTACCTATTGCATTAGTGAGACCGAAGTCCCCTATACAATAGGTAAGGGGGCGCGGAGGGACATCTCCGCGCCAGTGTGAAACTCACCCGGACGTGAAGCGTCCGGAAATACCCACTAAACCCCCCGAGCCGCCCGCCGCATTTGGGATGGGGACGATTGCACAGCATAGCACCGCGTCGCCCCCTGCGGCAAGACCACCGGGCCCGTCCGAGCAATGGCCCAATGGTAATGGTGGTGGGGGGGGGGGGGGGGGGAGAATGCTGGTTATAGCTATTTGTTTGGTTCAACTTAATATATACTAACTGTGTGCCTGCGGCTGCGTCCACGTTCATATGTTCTTCACTCCGTTTTACTTTTTTATACGGAACCCTAATTATTTATGAAAATTCAAAGTATATTATAGTTATCCACCAAAAAAAAGTCCCGTCAAAATCAGTCTAGCCGTTTCTGAGACATTTTGCTAGATAGTTGAAGTTACTCCACGTAACATAGTGTACTATTGTATATGGTAAAAAAGTTTTGTTGGCAGGTATTCGAATTTTGTGAAAAATACATTTGCTTAATGTTAGTAGTAGAATTTTATAAGAAACGCTGGCGTAACCGGGGGTACACAGCTAGTAATTTATACAATCATACGCTTCTCAGCTAAATTACCTTTGCGTCCAATTCAAACAAGCCCTTATCCTATAATTATGTTGACAAAGTACTCAAGCGGGTGGAAGAGAATACTTGTCGTTTACGAGTACATATTTTGCCTTCGAGAGCCAAATTTTTTTCAAGAAGGTCCTGAAATCTTCGGTGGGTACAGTCCCTTGGAAAGTTCGGTTAGTCCATCTTCGGTTTTTTTTTTTATATAGACTCAGTGCTTTGACCACAATATCACCTAAAGATAAGTAACTATGTGGTCCAGGATGGTAAACGCATTAAGCCTAGATACTGGTTGCTCAGATACTGCCGGAACACACCTATTGGCATTTTGCGAAAATTTTTCGAACTTGAGGGTTGTAGCTACCCAGGCAAGCATAATTTGAAAATGCCCTACCACCATGCTATGTTTTCCTTCATCGAAAGCTCAGGCTGATTTTAAAGCTGGATAGGTGGGTTTGAACCCGCGTCCATTGTCGCGGAATCCGGCCGCACTACCTACTGTGCCATCATCGTTTCAAAGATATCTACTATTGTAATTTGCAAAGTTACTTAAAGGGCAATGGAGTAGACTATGATTAGAGTTTACTGCGTGATCGGATCAGGGATGAAGAAATCCGCAGAAAAACCAAAGTAACCGATATTGTCCGAAGAATTCTTAAACTTAAGTGGCATTGGCACGCACCGGAAGAAGTAGCGTGAGTAGGTCCCCCACAAGCAGTGAATGTCTTTCGGTCGAAGGATGGATGGCTGGATGGGATTTGATTTACTAGTAGTGGGTAGTTTGATTTTTACTGCCAGGAATATAAAAAAAAGACTGTTAAAAACTCTTGTGACGCCAATTGTTATCGAACTGTGAAGTTAGTTTGTGATCTATAGTAAAGTCATGCCCAACTGTGGCTAATAATGAATACAATAAAATAATGTTTTATTTGCACAAAACACAAAATAATATTTTTTTAATAAATAAAACAATGTTGTATGTAGACAAGGTCTAATCTCAGCTTGATTGCTGCACTGAAACTTCAAAAGTGTCAGAGTAGTACTCTGGTATTCTGGTTGAACCGTGTCGGTACGCTGCGGACATGCTAATTATTTACATGTAAAAAAAAGTATATAAAACAAGACACCATAAACTGAGAACTAAATCAACAAGTTAATAATAAACAAGTCTTGTCTACCTAATTAAGCGTATTTGTATGGAGAACGGTTTCTTGATTTTCCTTACAAAAGGAGTTTACATCAATTTCTAACCGAATGAGGTTTACTGAATAGTTTTTTCTACTTATTACAGGGCGACATTAAGTTTAATTAAAGGGCATCTCATTCCCTGGTTACAAAAAAGATCTACTTGAAAGTTTTTGTTCTCGTTCTCGCGTCACTGTAACAGAGTTTATGTCGGGTCAACAATTCTTTTTATGTGATACGCAGCTGTCCGAGCCTGTTTTATAGCCTCTACTTTATTATCATGGCTTTTATAAGAAAGAGGCGATAATTTTATGCTCCAATCGGTTTTATACAATTTTCAAACAATCAAGTGATTTACAACCATGTAGTGATGGTATCATTTTAACCGCTTAGTTAACAAAACGCATGTATACATATTATAGTAAACTAATTATTTCAAATGTCTTGTTTTTGTAAACCGTAAAAAATTAACCTAAATTGTATCTGATGTAAAATTACCAGCAAGCTAACCCTAGAGGTATTGGCTACTGGGTAACGCTGCCGTAACACATCTGTAAATGCTTCATTGATTTTAGTTTAACTGCTAATTAGACAAGTATAAGAAAATACCCTAGTAACTGGCATGATATGGTTTCCTCCTAATCAACCTAATTACGTACAAAGTTTCTAATACCTCAATTTCTAATTCACACATACAGTAAACACGTAATCTACGATTCTTTTTTTTCGTGTGCAATTGATTCCAAGTGTGCAATTATCCACGTGCGGATATTCCTTGTGGTTTCCTGTAATATTGCGCTTTTTGCTGTGCGTTTATTTCATTTGCGCTATTATTCACATACGATAAATATATTTAAAACAAAGAAATATGTATAAATAGGGAACTATAAAACAATTGAAAACATTTTTCTTCTCTGAGTTATCTTTATTTTTTTGTTTAAAAACTATTAAAATGAGCTTTAGTGCTATTATTAATAAAATCGAGAACAGTGTTTTCTTTATTCAAAACTTAAATAACGATTACGGTCGAAATTTACTACCTAACGAACAATAGTAGATTTATAATGGCACCAGCACTTCAATATTCAAGGTCTAATTCAATTAATACAACTAGAGATCATATCAAAAGAAAAATAAACATATTTTTTTTTAAGTGGATATTCATTTAATAATATTAATTTGTAAAATTAACTTAAAATGAGTTAGTTAAATAAAAATAATAATGCCATATCCACATAGAAGTCACTATTATGTGAAAGGTTCTTGTAAGTGTCGCTAGCGCGTTACAGTAACAATGCATGCATTCTAGCATTACACGCATCACCCTGCACACAACTTTTGCACATCACTCGCAAGTACATGAGTTATGAAAGGTATCTTTTTGTTCTTTTTTAAATGTGGGGGATTAACTAAAGCAAATTCCATGAAATTATTTACACACAGTTTACGGCCAAGCGGAGATTCGTACCACTTTGATGCCCTTGTGCTTGTTACCTTTTTCTGTTAGTCAGCGTGACCACATAAATTCTCTCTCCTTTCTACTTATTCTCCTCTAGTCTTCTATCTTTATTCCTTCTTTCCTTCCCGTTCCAAGCTGGAAGTCAGAGAGTGAGGCGGTTCGTCCAAACTACCCCACTTTCGTACGCAGGAAGACAAAGGTCATGGCTCGACTTACCATCAGATCTAGCCCGCTGCGCCACTGGGCGACGCGGAGCTTACTCGGCTGATCTCTTGTCGTCTCGTGAAGGCGGTAAACGGTTTGTGGGGTTTTAATGGGTACTTCTGACGTTTCACGCCAGGTGAGACCCACATATTCCCTCCCAACTTAAGGAGGACCGTTCCGCCTGCGTTAAAAAGTTTACTTTTTCGGCTGAGTGCCTTCATTCTTTCTTCAGTATTGTTCAGTTCGAAAATAAATCAAAAGGCCAGTATCAGCTAGTGCAGTATAAAAATAATGATATAACTGAAACATACTGTTTTAACCTAAATATACATATATTATTATAAAATTAGTTCGTCGTGAATAAAGAATATTTGGGCCAGCATCTTTCAATATTAAAAGCCCTTAATCAATCAACACCCTAGAGCGGCAGATGTTTAAGACGTCTGGCACTAATTGAGCGTGTTGGATAATTACTGCAAGCGCTAGTAGTTTCGCCTTGAAAAAAAATTCTGTACATAAAACTAATTGTCAGTATAAAGTTTTTATTTCTGTTTGTAATTTTTTTAGCTAAGGAGTATTTCCGTATTCTTTCTATATTTATGATGACGAGGGTCTGAATAGTTACCATATTTATGTTAATGTTTTGTGTGAATTTGAACTGAAATAATTTTTCTTCGAAAAAGTCGTTTTTTTTTTTTTTTTTTAAATAAAATTAAGCCAATACTTACGTAATCATAGGGAAGGAGGGAGGACGTAATAATATCCGAATTGTTGCTTATGATGTACTTGTACGGTTCCTAGAGTAGGTACTTTTTCAATACAACATTTGCGAAATTGTTGGAATTTATACAATACTAGCTATATGACCGCGGTTGTCCCCGCGTTTCATATATCCTGCACTTTGTTTTAGGTTTTTTACGCGTTTCCCTAATTATTTTAATTTAATTAATTAGCCTATTCAATGCGAGTGACTTCAACTATATACCAAAAAATTTCAGTCCAAATTGGTGCAGCCGTTTAGGAAATTACCCGAAAAGGACAGAAAAAAAAATTTTAAAAATTGTATTTTTGGTATAGGTATCTCATATATACAATACATTCATATGTATTTATTCAAAAATTGTTATTTTTATTTTACAAACACACACTTCAGTTTTATTTATTAGTATAAATGAAGGTCGTCAAAAAATTTGAATTGATAATCAGTTACGCGGTTATAATGCTTACAAATATTTTATTGGAGGGTCTGTTATTACGAAGTTAGATAACCTGTTCATAATGTACCCTTTTTTTTAAAGATAGGGAAATGCATTTACGCATACTCCTCCCAACTTAAGCTGGGAGCAGTCCCCCCGTAGGTTGGGAGAGGGTATGTGAGGCTTACCTGATGTAAAGCGCCAGAAATACCCACTAAAACACCACAGATCGTCCGCCGCCTTGACGGGGCGACGCCGAGCAAGCTTGGCGTTGCTCCAGCGGCAGGCTGAACCTGATGGTGAGTCGGCACATGGCCTTTATCCTCACACGTACGAGGGTGGGATAACCCTTTTACATGTACAACCCCATCCTCAGACTCTTTCCCTTCCTTCTTCAATCAATTTCCCTTTCTCACATTGTTCTTGCATATTCATAACCAGCAACGTTAGCTTGTATGGCCGGCGGCTAATAACCTGAGGCCTTTTTAACAGACTTCAAAAAGGAGGAGGTTATCAATTCGTCTGTATGTTCTTTTTTTGTATGTTTATTACGCGATTTCTCAGTCACTTGTGGCCCGATATGCAAATTTTTTAATCGAAGGAGCACTCTTTTTATTGTTGCTCATTTCCAACAAATCAGGATCTGATCAGTAGAACTCAGGGAAATTGAGAAAAACCTTCGAATATTATAGACACTTGCGCATGTTTCATATATTCGTTTCTTAAGCTATGAAGTAGGTTTCACAGCTACCTAAAAGTACCTAAAAGTACATACTTAAACTAAAAAGTAGAAAAAAAAAAAACGTTTTTAATTAAAAACAAAACCGACTTCAAAAGAAGAATAAACTATAAAATCCTTTAAAAAGTCAATAAAGAATAACTTTATACATCTGGTTTGTTAATTTTAGTTTAGTCTATTTATAAGTCGGTTTTGTTTATAGTTAAAAAAGTTTTTTTGTACATAGTATAGCAGTTTTATAATATTTTAACCACAGTCCGACCTGATGTTAAATGACGGTGTGGTCCAGGGTGGTAAACAAATTAATCCTGGAAGTACTGGTTTTCATGTGATGCTGCCGGAACACGGCTATTGGTGCTTGATGATAGATTTTCAAACTTATGGGTGATAGCTATTTCCATCCATCCAGTCATCCCAAAGACGTCCACTTCTAGACATAGATCTCCCCGAAGATCTCCACGACGACCGGTTTCGCGCAACACGAATCCAGCGGATTCCCGCGACCTTCACCAGGTCGTCGGTTCACCTTGTGGGAGGCCTACTCAAGCTACATTTTCCGGTGCGTGGAGTTTCTTAGGTGTACATTATTTGAAAATACCCTACCACCTACTATGGTGCTATGGTTCTCTCACGATATTTTCTTTTAACAAAAGCTCAGATCCATTACAAAAATTGAATAGGTGGGTTCGAACCTATGTCCAATGACATGGAATCCGACTATTCTACCAATTAAGTCCTCATCTATTTAAACTCTGGTTTCAGAAGATGTAGAAGACTTAAAACTGGTTCTTCCTGCCACCGTCAACCATCTCCTAATATCAGGAGCATTTAACTCTGCTCTGACTTGGACCAAGCAAAGCTTTATTGCTAGAGCTGTGATGGAAATAACTTGAGTGAGAAAATTACCCTCAAAATTACGTCCCTTGTTAAAAAATGAATAAGAAAAAAGTTCCCTAAAATTTACAAAAATTTCAAACAATTTAAAAGTAGGGTTCGTTACACCAAAGAAAGGCTGGACTAATTTTTGTGATCGTTGATTTTTTCTCTTTGTCTTACCCCGAATAGCGGAATAAGTATTAAAACAACAGAAACTATCAGGAAAAAAATGTATAGGGATAATTCCTATTTTCTTGAAACGGATTAACTGATTTCGTTGTTTTTTTTTTCGTTATTCCCTAGTATTTGAGAAGTTTCCTCGCACGTTGGAAGAAAAACTAAATTGAATTCAGCTTTGATTTATGATTTATATTACACAACATTTATGAAGACATGCGGTCGGAAAATTATGTATTTCAGAAATCTATTGCTATCGCGTTGCGCCCCAAAGAAACTGCAGCTCGGGCTGATTTTACCTATGCAAAATAGACGAAAACATCACTTAGTATTACCCTGTTTCTTCCTCCAAAACTGAACTATTTTTTTTTTTTGAGTTTTACAATAATAAAGACTTTAGCTGTACTTGTACGTTACGCTTTTTTAAATATTATTCATTAAATTTATTTGACGAACATCTGAAAATGACGGTAAAAATCGAGCATTTTTTCCATTTTCAAAGTCTCCTAGTTTCTATAACAACTAATTTATGAAAAAATCAAAACGTACGTACGGCCCTGGCCGTGGTAGATATATATTATTTGGTATAAACATATTTACCATATTGATATTATCCAGCAAGGAAACAGTGAACTACGTTTGTATGGAATAAATTAATATTTAACTAAACGTGAATGTGAAAGAATAATTAACGATCATCTTTTTCGTTTGTTCTTCGTAAATATTATTGTAGATATAAGAAAATGTACGGGTATATTGATCGTTTTTAACTTCTGAGATTATGACAATATAGTCCATTTATATATTTTACAATACATTTATTTCACTACTTAGTACAAAAAATCATATTTAAAAATATTTTTATACAATTAAAAACATTGCGTAATCCTTTACGCTACCTTTTACGTTTTTCCAGAGAATTTCATAAACTATTAAAAAGTTAAAAAGTAATAATTTAGTTGTAGATAAAATGATAGCATAAAATATAAATATTTTAAAGTTATATTGTGAACGTAAACGTTTCTAAGAAAGATACCTATTAAGTCTGACCTTGGACAATTCTCAGAAGATATTTTAACCTTTTTAATAAGAAATATTTTTTAAAGTCTCATAATACTAAAGCCAAATTCGTGATAATATTAACACAGGTTGCTAAACTGTTTTATAAATCTTTATCGCACGTATTCGGAGATTTTCATAATTATAAAAGCTCTTCTCAGACTGTCTGTCTGTATCGCTTGGAGGCGATTCATTATTATACTATTTCATTTATTGCTCTATAACTATCTTGGTGTGTGTTTGGAATACATGATCAGACGCAAATACATTTTAAAAAAATGTTTTGTATTTTTCACAAAAATATGAACTGTGACCGGCATGCATTATATGCAATAGATTTCTTTGTGGACATGTATAAGGAACAAACATAACATTCGTTTTTATGTAGTACTATGAGCCCGCGGCTCCGCCCAAGTTTCATGTATTCTTCACTGCGTACCTAAAAAAACAAACGAATGAAGAAAAATGTCAGTCTTTTATTTTTATTAGAGGAAAAAATGTACATAAGAGTAAATCGAAAAAAAAAAACTGAGAAAGGGTAGATGGAATCCAAAATATATATATCCTATAGCTATTGACGTTAAATCCCGCGTCGAATGATAGTAGTCCCCATCCCTATACGTTCAGTAGTTTTGAGGTGATGATGCGTCAAAGATCCCCATTTCCCTTTTAAATATATAGATAGTTAGATAGAAAGAAGAGATGGAGTTAGATTTTTTTTTTCTTTGAAATCGCATGCATAGTAATAGCTCAAATTTAATTTAGTTGTAAAAATGAAATACAAAATTATAACTACACATATCTTTATAAAAAAACGAACTTGGCTGATTATAATACATTTACATACCTTTATGTAATAAAAAGTACTAGGGAAATGTCTTTCTTGTGAAGGAAAGCCATAAATCAAAAGAAAAGTGCTTTCGCGTGTAACCGCCTTGTTTGGGAAAATACAATTTGTAATTGTCAAAAGTAAAGTTTACAAATCCCTAAAGGATTTTGTTCGTGATAACTTACAAATTTCTGTTTTTTAAATTCAATACGGACTAACAGAAAATATTAAAATAACAATATCCTTTAATAATTAAAAATATCCATCACAAATACCATTAATACTCATCGATATTTACGTCCTAAACCAGCAAGAAAAAAACATCTATAATTTGGCATAATTCATCTATACACCCATTTAACCGAAAGACGTCTATTGCTGGACATAGGTCTCCCCCAAAGATCTCCACGATGACCGGTCTTGCCCCACCCGCATCCAGAGGACTCCCCGCGACCTTGACCAGGCCGTCGATCCACCTTGTGGGGCGCCTACCCACACTACGTCTTCCGGTGCGTGGTAGCCATTCGAGAACCCGTTGGCCTTATCGAGCATCTGTTCTACGAACAAACAATTCATAGAAATACCATAATATTATATCCATAGCATTAAATATTCAAATAAGTTAAAACAGTACATTTTATAAACTCCGCGTTAAAAAAGTGTAAATATATTGCATAAACAATATAATTTTTAGCGAATAAAAGAATTGATGATTGAGACTTTTTTTTATTGGTAAAATTCAACTTATTAATATTTTTATTGCAAGTTCGGGGCTCCTTAAAAAGTGGAGGCTCCCGGCGGGTGATGGGTTAGCCGTAACCTCTTAAGGTTCCGTTTATAGATAAAAATTGAAAATAAATGTAAGGAAAAAAATTATAATATTTAGTAACATTTTCGATAAAACACCATTAAAATTTCGTATTAATCGCGTAGTGAATTCCAATACAATTTTTTTAACTATTACAATCATTAATTATAAAAGACAACGCATCTGTCCCTTTAGTTTGTCCTTTAATTGATTTATAACTCGAAAACTATTGAGGTAGGAATTAATAATCATACTAGATGTTTATGTGACATAGTTAAAGTTTACCATATAACAATAAGATGTACAGAAAGTTAACATTATGTTTATAATATCCATGAGAAATACAATTAATAAAAATGGCTTAATCACACTATCATGATTTTGACACACACACTATATAATTATCCTTTACGATAGCCAATGTATTATCAATCACGTGTCATTATCAGACTTGACAGTTATTTACCGCCGTGAAAATAATGTTTACTTTATAGAGAAGGTGTTGCTTTAAGCAATTGACAACGAAAGCCAAATAAAATTAGCATTTTTAAAATAAATTATACCTAAAAAACGAAAATCTTTTGTCTACACTAATAAAGAAAATTAAAGTGTCTGTTTGTAATATAAAAATATTTTTTTTTACTAAATACATACGAATGTATATACGACACCTATAAAAAAAAAAAATTGTCTTTCTGTCTATTTGTTCCGGCTAATCTCGAGAACGGCTGGACCGATTTGGTCGTGACTTGTTTTGGTAAGTAGCTAAAGTTACTCCGCGTAACTAAGGCTACTTTTATTTTCTAAAAATAATTCGGGGTTCCGCGTAAAAAAACTCATTAAATTGTGAATAAAATCCGATTCAAGGTTCAGTTTTACGGGCACACTTGCTTTGAATTTGTAACAAATATGTTTACTTTATCTTAGTACCAATAAAATTGTTGGAAATTAATGAAGGTTCCGTATAAAGAAAAAATGCAGTGAAGAATATATGAAACGGGGGGAAGCCCCGGGCACACAGCTAGTAATTTAAATAAAAACACTCAGAACGGCAGTAGTCACACGCGGCGTGAAGCCATTTCAACTTGTCCTTAAAAGAATACATACGCCTTGCGGTTGCGTGTCGGTGATTACATAATTTCGTGTGGCCTACACACACGCACATATATATATATATAAATATTCGGCTTCAATATTAAACGAGTTTTTTGTATAAAACGATCACTCTTATCGTTATTACTCTATGACTTTAATTAAGGTCGAATATCGATCATAAACGAGCAATAGTATTATTAATTATATATTTATTTACCAGCTTATATTTCTTTCAGCCTGTGTTTCATTACACGCAAAAAAGTCACATCAAAGTCAAAAGTAAAAAAAAAACAACACATGCAAAACATCACTTTACCTCTGATATAATACAAATGTTATCACATAGACTCTGACTATATTCGCCTGTAATATGTTTCATTTCAGCTAAATCTACCGTAATAACGAATAAAGGTGACAGGAAACTTTACATAGAATTAGAAAACTGTCGACTTAAATTTCATGAACGATAAATCAAGTGACATAAAGACGTCACAAGGCATCGAACGACGCACAAAGCGAATGACATCGACGACAAGATACTATTAGTACTCGTCAACAGGAACGTTCTGGAATCTTACTTGAAATAAACCTCGATATTAAATATATTCACAATGCCCTATATTATGAATACAACATTCTTGAATACATCTATATTCATTAGTATTTAGTCTATTTGTAACAACTGATTAAGCTGCCATCGCTATAATTATATATTTTTTTAATATTTTATTATTTATTTATTAAATATGGATCAAGTGCTAGTTACCATTTTGCGGCTGAGTGCCTTCTGCACTCGCCCTCAAAGTCACGGGCGGCTAACTTTGCTCCCGCACACACTCCGGGTCCTCCTCCGGCAGGTGTACAAGACATGCTTCGACTCCCATCTGGGGAAGTTCTTGTAGCCGCTGTCAGCGCGATACAGTGACGCGGCATGCACTAGCAATCACACGCATCATACTGCACCAAATACTTGCACACTACACGCAAGGTGTATAGGTTCTGAATCATTAGCGTATTTATTGTAAACTTAAACAATAAAATTACTCAAATAAAAAAAAAATATACCGTAACAATAAAAATGATCACGTCATGCACAGACCTTTAAAAACATGCTAATTACATAAAAACCAAATTTAAAATCAGTGCAATGAGCTATATAACTAAACTAAAAATAATTAATTAATTATTAAACTAAATTAACACTTAAACTATTAATTATTCCACTAAATAATATGATTGCACACCATCACACGAATTATTATGTAAAAAAAATGTGTATTTAATCAATACAATATATACGTAACGGATTTAAGAAATCCGTGGTCTAAGAGAAGAAGAATTATATAATATTATGACCTTTTTAGATTTAGTTTTTTTTATCATTAAATATGTCACAAGATATTCTACTAACGGGTGAATAAAAACCTAAATTCGTAGAAGAGTGAGGGACGTTGAACGGGACATATTTATTAGATCTGGGGGGCTTTACTGGAATATTTATTTTGAATTTACTTGTGATACCTGAACAATTCACCATACTATTAATTTGTTTATATCAAAACATAAGATCCAGTAACTTTATTCAGTTGAATAATTGAGCTTAAAGTGGTATAGACGATCGTAATATTTTGTGATTTTCTTAGGCAAATTACAGCTATAACACAGGTGGCGCAAAAATCTTTTCTCTACTCTTTCTATATTTTGCTACATTAGTGGTATAATAAAAAAACAGAACATGTTTTTCTTCATGGCTAAATGAAATCTCAACCATAAATAAAATCTAATAGAAATACTTACGTGATTATAACTATACTATTAAATATAACGTAACAAGAAAGGCCCTCTCATCATTTGTGAACTAGTACTTCCAGTTGTTCCAGGCTTAGCGTGTTTACCACATTGAGAAATCATCACATGACATCAGGTGTCATAGAAAAAGGCCTCATTCTTGGACTAAAGCGAGTATTATTTACCAAAGTAATCATTATAGAATAATAATAATAATAAAATGATTTATCACTAGCATAAAACACTAGTAAAAGAAATCTTATCTCCGATCGAATCATAAGCCGACCCGCACAATAACTACTTGACCTTTTTAACTAGTGCCGAGTTTGCGTGAACCATATTACTACGAAGCGAATAATAAGTTACTTCGAAAATTAATTTAATATAAAAGGTTACCAATTTTTTAATTTCGGCATAACCCAGCCTTTTACTTGTTCCATTTAGTAATTTTTTTATCTGAACTCTACAAAATGTGTGCTCTTCATCTGAAATACAACACAAAAATACGAGAAAATCGCCTTTACCAGTTTGGTTATATAATGGGTCAAATCATCACGATCATAATAAATGAAGGCAAAAGGTTTTGGGTACTTACCATCATTTAACATATGAATTTTAATTTCGTCATAATTGCATAACCTTGCTATTCTTTTCTAGATTCCGCTGTACCAATTTATTTTACAAGCGTTACAGTTAAATTAATTACACCGGTGCCGTGCACTTGGTGTAACCGAAAGCTACATAATTCTGCAGTGAACTTAAGTGAAAGATTTTAATTAAGTGTTTTAAAAAACAACCATTAGCAAGTTGTATGTTTTTTTTTAAATCAAAGTAAAACATAATATCCATACCTCTATCCGTATTAGATATGCTTTTAAAATAAAATAGAAGTAGAATTGAGCATTTTTATACTGTATGTGCTTAGTATTTAGCTCAAATTGCAGCTGATTTAGGTGACCATGTTGGTGAAAATGACAATACGCATTTTTTAAATACAATTATTTAATGTGTCAAGTACCCATAAAAATAAGACAATAGGAAAATAATAGAAATCTGGCGTAAACGCCAGGTAAGTGCTCAAGGGGTTAACAACGGGTTTTCATGTATTTCATTTCCTTTTTCCTATCCCGACGTTTCGACTGGGCTTCACCAACCGTGGTCACGGGCTGATTGGCGGTGCGATCAATGGACGCGGGTTCGAGACTTATCCAATTTTAAAATCAGCCTGAGCTGTCGCTGAAGGAAAACACCGTGAGGAAACTGTAGCATGGTGGTAGGGCATTTTCTTTCTTTAATTCTAAAACCAATTTCAGATTTACGAAAACTTAATGGCAAATTCTCTTTTTATCGCTTTGCTCATTCTATTCTATTCTGGTCTTAATAAATAGGTAAGTGTATAAGATATTCACCTTAGCAGATAGCAACAATTTAATACAATGGTATTAATAGTTTGTGATAACTTACAACATTTCCAGTAGCTGTAGAGTCTGTCAACGACTTAACGTATTTCTTTAATTTTTTTTTATAATAATGACCGCCTGGGTAGCTACCACCTGTCGCCAAATACCAACAGGTGTGTGTTCCGGCAGCATTACTTTAGAACCAGTATCTCTAGGGTTATTTACCATCCTGAACTATATCGTCACTTAGCATCAGTTGAGATTGAAGACAAAGGAGCCTATACCGTGTAAAAAAAAAACGTACACGGACATACAAGAATGTGAATGCGTCAGCCTAGAGAGTGAGTTGATCCCCAACTAGGAAAATTCCCGTACCCATCGTCAACGTGATACAATAACACCGCATGCATTACCATAACATGCATTATGCAGTACACCATACTTCTATACACTACACGCTGTTACATAGTTTCTGTAAAGGACCTTGAGATCCGTTTTTTATTTTAACCACAGTAGAATTAGTTAGGGAAAATTCCACGGAATTTACGGTCTTTTGCAGCAATATTGTACTTCAAAACATCGATTTGAATTACACCAAAAATAACTTCAAGAATATAAATATTGTACAATTTCCTTACGCAAAATCAAATTTAATTGTCCAATATAAAATGAAATTTAGGTTTAATGCGGAGCTGTGTCAATCGGAGGTCATCACAATTTGGACGGTCAGAACAAAACATGCTTGTCGTAACACCAAATTAAAAAGCCGTAGTAATGGCGACACAAATACATCGACATATACTTGACATGTCAGTTATAACACAAAAAAAGACTGGGTATATAAATCGAAAACAACAGAATGCTCAAATATGAAGTACAAGTTGTACCCCGGCTACAACAGTCTTTAACATTTTTTTCAGATAATCTATAAATATTCAAAGACTTCAATAGTTAATAATTTTACTGGTAATTTATATTATCGACTTAATTAATTATTACCTTTGTAACTTTTTTCATACTTAGTTTAATAAATTGGTTTAGTGGTTCTCGAGATATGAATTTACAACGGGTAGATATACAGATAGATGCTGCCTTTTATAACAAGTAATGAACATTGCCCGCAGAACCGATGCCCTATAGGGCCATCGGGTTCTCGATTGGCTGCCACGTACTGGAAGGTCGCGGAAAACCACTGGATGTGAATGGTGCGAGGCCGATTGTCATGGAGATCTTTGAGGGAGACCTATATCCAGCAGTGGATGTCTTTCGGTTGAATGCATGGATAAATGGATGGAATGAAGTTTGAAATAATAATATAAATCTTCCATCCACAAACAGTTACAAACCACTTAAAAGATAAAAAAGAAATCATCATTAAATGCCTAAAAGTCTCCAAAATGATTATCATATAATAATTATTCGATCTAATTCGATATATTTAATTAAATTATTATAATTCATTGTATCTACCATAAAGTAATATTTATCAAAGTGAACATTCTGTGAATTTGACTGTGACGACGCCCTCGTTATATACTCGTTTATGAAAAATATGGCATTTAGTATATAGAAAGAAATTTAGTTTCATTTATCCTGTAAAATAAACATTTTTTTAGTCACTAAAACACTAACGAAAACCTGTTTATTCGCTTTATCTGTATATATAAAACAAAGTGGGTTTAAGTTATAACATTTATAACTCCAAAAAGGCTGAACAGATTTTTTTGATTTGTCGAATCAACTCAAACAGCAGAACAACGGAACATCGGAAAATTCACGAAAGAAAATCTTATGAAGAAAATTCATTTTCCTCCGGATCAACTAGTGTCAAAATAAAAGTAAGATATTTACTTACCACTAGCCGTGTGCCCGCGGCTGCACCCGCGTTTCGTATATTTACACTGCGTATTATAGTTTTTAATCTTTTTTATTTTTAATTTAATTTATTAATTTTACATTTTTTTTGCTACTAACATTAACCAAAGATATTTCTCACAAATTCAAATACCTACCAGTTAAAACGGTGCATTCAATCGAATTTTATTCAAAACGTCATGAGTTTTAATTTTTTTACGTGGAACCCTATTTTCGAAAAACGAAAGTATCCTAAATTACGCGGAGTAACTTTAGTTATCTACTGAAAAAAAGTCTCGTCAAAACAAACAGACGGACAGATAAAAGTTTAATTGTTGGTATAGGTGTCGTATATACATTCATATCTATTTACTAAAAAAAAGGGTGTTTTGAAATTACAAACAGACACTTCAATTTTATAATTTTATTTATTACTATAGATTAAATAAATACCATATAATATGCAAATATTTCATGAGGGCATTAATCATTATAATTTACTCGAATTACACGTTTGAAGAGATATCAAAAGAGAGGTTTCAAATTATTCATCATATGCGTTTAATATTCTGTAAGACGTAAAACGTTTGTTTTCGTGATATTTGATCAGAATTCCAATGTGGAAAAATTTAATAAGACTGTCGTTGAGTTACGAATATGCATAGTAAGTAGTGACGGTATAATTCATTTTTACTCGGACTATAATAATTAAATTTAGTTGTTCGAGTTGGTCACGACTGTAATCAACCGAATCGCGCTGGGCCCTAGTATAAACGATTCGGGGTCATGATCAACCCTGGCCGACCTGCGATTCGCAGTAGACCGAAATAATTACTTATAGATCGGCATTTACCTCTCGAGTAACACCGGTGTCCTGTTGCATCTTCCGTAGCCCGTGTGTAGTAACCAATGTATAGTATAAATGTTTTAACTGAGTAATAGCTAGGAAGGCTAGGAAGGAAATATAATTCGGCACTCTTAAAACAATTTTCACATATAAAAACGTGTATCCTCGCGTCAAGTTGTTACCAAGCTGGGCTCTGCGTCAAATCTCGCGGGTACACCAATTTAATCAAAGTACCCCCCCCCTTTTTTAAGTTATGATCAATTATAATTAACAGTAGACAAAGGACCTTTATTACCTTACCCTTAAATTGAAGGGGAGGATATATAAGTCCATCATAAGACCTGTCAAATTTTATGGATCAGAATGCTGGGCTAGTAAGAAGATGGATGAGAAGAGATTGCATGTAGCTGAGATGCGAATGTCGAGATGGATGTGTGGTGTCACAAGAATGGATAAAATAAGAAATGAATATATTAGAGGGAGTTTGAAAGTTGCGTCAATGGTAGAAAAGTTGAAAGGTTCTCGTTTGTCGTAGTATGAACATGTTATGAGAAGAGAGGAAGCGCATGTGGGTAAAATAGTAATTAATATAAATGTGGAAGGATGGAAAAGTAGAGGAAAGCCAAAGAAAGTGTGGATGGAGTGTGTAAGAAATGATATGAAAGAAAAAGGAGTGAATGAAGAGATGACGGCTGATAGGAAAGTACGGAAGAAAAAAACATACTGCGCCGACCCCAACTGAGTTGGGAAAAGACAGGAGAATGATGGAAGGACCTTTCTCATGTAATATTAAAAAAAACATATTTCGCATCTTATTGGTTCTACTTGACAAGCTGAAAACTTCTCATTCTTTGGTATACCCACTAGATTTTATTTTATTTCAAAACTATATGTGTGTCAGCGGCTGCGACCGCGTTTCATAAAATATTCTTCAATGCGTTTTAATTTATTTACGGAACCCTATTTTACTGATTTTTTTTTGTATTGAGATAAAGTAAAAAAATATTACTCCGAAATTCAAGCACTTGCCCGTAAAACGGACAGTTGAATCGGGTTTTATACAAAATTATATACGTTTTATTTTTTTTATGCAGAACCGTAATTATTCAAAATAATACACGAAAAATGAAAGTAGCTTAGGTTACGCGAAGTAACTTTAGCTATCTACCAAAAAAAGTCCCGTTAAAACTTAGTCTACATTTATTTTTCGAAAATAATTAGGGTAAAAAAAAAACTAAAAAGTCATAAAATTGTAAATAAAACCCAATTATTAACTCCCACAGATTTTCTGGCAGTTAGTACCAACATTTTTTTTGGATAAATGGGTTCCGTGTAAAAAAAAAAACCATGATATTGCCAACTGCCTCGGTGGCGCAGTTGTATAACGGTGCGACTGCCGTTCTGAGGTCTCGGGTTCGATGTCCGGGTTGGGTCAAGTGGTATTGGGTTTTTCTACTCAGTATCATCCCGGAGTTTGAAATTTGTGCCCGATATGGCGACAGGCTCGCCCCCTGTCACATCTGGGACGGAACTAAGCTAGGCGAAATGTGGATGGTGTAGTTCGCTATTTCACCTCTGCCTAACCCTTCAGCGATAACAGGCATGAGCTTATGTTTTTTTTTTTATTGTAAAAAAAAAGTTCCATTGTCAGTTATACTAGAGAATGCTTGAATTTATCAGAAATATCATTGCTTTCTCTGAGTACCAAAATAATTTTAGAAAAATAATTATTTGAAAAAAAAGATAGAATTCCGTGTAAAGAAATTAAAACTAATAAAACTGTGAATAATATACGAATCAATGGACAACAGAATCAGAAAATAAGTGTACAATGTTTATTTATTCATGTTTATCTAAAACGCGGGTGGAGCCGCGGACACACAGTTAGTTGTAAATAAGGTGTATATTTAATACTCGTTAAGAGTTTTGTTTTTAATTTAAATGACGTGACAGGCTAAAATTTCCCCAAAAACTCATCCAATTAAACAATTGTGCTGTAGAATTCGATTCGTTTACGTAATTTTCTCAACAATTTTACGAACACATTAAAACGATTCATAAATTCCATAGTCAAAGTATAACTTTACGTTTATGATCCTTACCAATACGAAACAATACCGCAAGGACTAATATATGTCTCTCGTTGTTAATAAAGTAAGTAGAGATATCAATAAATATCTAAGTAATCTAGACCTTTTTATACGCCTTATATTTGTTCATGCCTTGTCGCCATGTTAAATATTAATTTCCAAACCTTAAACGTTACAAATTAATTTCCCATCTCATTTTTCATTTATATTTGGTTACCATACGAACATTTTTTTTTTCTAACCTACCTAGCGCTGTTGACTGGAAGGGCCTTTACAGCTTCACCGTGATTTTCGGGGCGAGTGCTGAAGGCACTCAGCCACAAAAGGTAACTAGCACAAGAGTTACAAAATGGTACGAACCTCGGCTTGACCGTTACCGGAGTGTGAAAACTCTCTCGCAAATTTGATCCTAGCTAAACCCTACATTTGTTTTTTAACTAAAAAAAGGGTTCCTTACAGGAACTATGTACCTGCGTGTTATGTGCAGGAGTGTGTATGCAGTGTTGTGTGTGTAGTACTTGATGCATGATCAGTGACACTGTATCACGCTGGTGGCGACATCAAGAGCCTCTCCAGTTGGGGAACGAGACACGTCTTGAGTCGCCGCCTGAGGGGGACCCGGAGAGTGTGCAGAAGCAAAATTAGCCACCCGTCCCCGACGGCGAGAACGGCGGTTTCGCGGGCGTGAACCACTTTATCGGTCTGTTTGCGAACCTATATCATTGTTAAAAAGCATCTTTCGTAGATGATCCAGCCATATATATATATATATATATATATATATATATATATATATATATATATATATATATATATATATATATCATTATTATCCATTAATGTAAAAATGTAAAAAAGTGTTAATGTAAAAAACAGTTAATGTAAAAAAGACTAGCTTCGCTCTAAAAGTCCTTGTTACCTTCCGATGATTTTACTATTCAGGCTCATACATGTGTTTCCCACTATAATTATTTATGTAGTTGTCAGTATTTAACTCGTACAATTTCTACAAAATATCTTGGTGTACTGATAGATAATGTTCTTTCTTGGCATGAACAAATTAATAGTGTAGTGTTACGAATAAGAAAAATGATTTATATTTTCAAAAACCTGAGGTCGAGTCTTAACCTAGTAATACTACGAGTTGTCTACTTTGCTCTAACTCAATCCATACTAGCATACTGCATTACGGCTTGGGGTGGTTCATGTAAAACTTTATTTATTAAAATTGAAAGAGTTCAAAGAGCGTTATTGAAAGTGATGACTTATAAACCATTTCTCTACCCAACTTGTGAACTTTACTCTCTATGTAAAGTTCTATCTGTCCGTAAATTGTTCATTCTACAAGATGTCATAAAAAAAAACATGCTGAGTTGGCATATGATTGTAATTATACCAGCTTGAAGCGTAGACATGACCTTATATGCCCAACTGTATCAAGAAGAATAGAGTTAGCTAGTAGACACTATCATTACATAAGCCCTATGTTATACAACAAAATTCATAAAGAAATAAATATTTATCCACTTACCAAATGGAAATGTAATAAAACCACCTTAAACTGGCTATTAGGACTTACTTACGAGGAAACAGAACAACTACTCATTTTCACACAATAGTAAAGTAAATAAAGGAATTTTATTTTTATTACACTGATATAGATTAAGCATACATACACACATGCACGCTTATACACGCAATACTAACACATAGTCATTTATATATTAATTTTTTGCATTTTTTGTTTGTTTCTTTTAATATTACTCGTATATATTTGTATTTATATTCTATAATGTAGTTTTCAAGATATGTACCGGAGGCGGGCGATGGTAGTTGCAACACAGTTTTTAATTAAAGCAACTATTATCGTTTTAAAACATTTTTTGTGTAAATAGTTTTATTTAAATAAATAAATAAAAAAAGTTAATAACTCAAGAGCCACTGAACCGATTTACATATTTATATGTAATTATACATTTGTGTGTACTTATGTTCTTATTTATATTTATATATATGTATACTGCTTTAGTCAAGATTTTGCTTAATTTTATTAAAATATAAATAACAGGAAACTTATGAGAGTAAAAACGAATTAAATAAAAAAAAACACTATAATGTTCTTTTTTTACTATACCTACTTAATAAATTACTGAATATTTAGGATATTATAAATAAGTACAATCTTTTGAAAAATATTTTTTGAAAGTAAACGAAACAATTTATCTAAACTAATAATAAAAAAGGAAGTTTTGTCTGTAGATTTAATTTGTTCCGTAGGAATTCCTTAACAAATGTAGATTTTAGCCATTACTAATCTCGAATCTGATATTGAAATTACCTTGTATCTCTATATGTCTGTGTGTATGTCCGGACTTAACACAAAAACGGCTGGACGGGAAACACGGAAAATACATTTCAAGGAGTAATTGATAGGATATAAAGATTGTAGAAATATTATTTTAGATTACGTGAAAAAAATAAGAAAACATACTGTTCGTCTTTAACTCACAAACGGGTTGACCGATTTTTGTGTGCATAACGTAAATATTAATTAGCGACTTATTTGTTATAAAAAATATTAACACCATTTTTAGAAATTACAAAAAAAAACTAATAAATAAAAATAAAATATTTGAATGGCATTATTTGGTATACGGGTTACATGTGTCGTCCGGTAACAAATACCCTACGAAGAACAAAACAAAAGAAAATCAGGACAACCTACAATTAATCAACATAAAACACGTGGCTTGGGGCGCCCGCTAGTTACTAAATAAATCCCATTCAATACTTTCTGATTAGGCAAGAACAATCATTTTAATGTACATACAATGTAATCTCAAAATAGATTGAATGCTCGCATTCAATATACCTTCAAAATGTTCACTCACTTTATAGAGTTCGTGTAATTATATTCGGCTGAAGCTTCCAAGACTGAAACCGAATGTAGCACTCCGTTCATAACTAGATTCTAACTATGGACATTACATACATTTACTTACTCTCAATTTATAACACATTCGTTTAAATTCTTCCAGTGATCTACTTCATTTACATTATTCGATTTCATTTGAATTACTTACGTTTTAAAATTAAAGATAACGTGTTTATTGCATATATTACCTTCAAGAATACATTTACTTTTATCACAATTCGATTGATGATAGATAATTGACAAAGTCAGAAATGGTATGATAAGAGAACGCTGTGGTGTGGTAGAGGATGTAGTGACTAATATAGAAAAAGGAATGTTTATCTGGTTCGAGGACGTGGAAATGATGAACGACAGAAGATTGACGGAACATATTTACTAGGCGAACGTATCTCGATCGAATCAAACACATCTTAAATAAAGGGCAGGTGAAAAGTACCCATAATCGATCAGCATTTATGGAAGCGCTCATGAAAGTAGAAAAAGAGAAAGGGGTGTGTCAAGACCATAACAAATGGAAGGACGTAGATTTTGCCTACCTCCACGGCAGAAAGGCGTGATACATGTATGTATTAATTTAAAATTGCATTCCTAATTATTTCGAGTTTTGATGTTCAGAATTTATGCTTCTTTATTTTTTATTTATTAATGATTTAATGTTTTTTTTTTTTTAACTGAAACACATTTTCATTAACATTGAAATATTTTAGTCAAAAATACTTTCAGTCTACGTATCATAAACATAAAATGACATTCAAAAACATTTCGTTCATTCAACACAAAGCAAAGTCGATCTTTATAAGTTTTTTTTGTAGTTTTAAATAATTGTTTGGTATGAAATGTAATATTTGTATAATTAAATAGAAGCTAGACAAAATATTTTTCTTTAGCTTACAAAAGAGTTTCTCATTGTTACTATGAATTTCAAATAAAAATGTGCGCATCAATGAGCTTGATCTGTAAAAGCTCAAAAAAAAAAGTATGCATATAATAAATATTTATTATTATACAACAAAACTATTTCAATAGTTGTCCTTTTTTTTAATGAATTATTTGCTTGATTATTAAGACTATTAATATACGTTGTTTTAATGAACCATGGCATACGAACCTTTACAATTCTTTCGTTATCTATGACGTCATAATATGTCGCATGTCCATGCACATTCGTATTTGAAACGTACATGATCATTATTATTTGTTTTTGCTTGACTTTGTTCTTATTAAATTCAATAATAATTAAATTGTTACAATTACGAAATGAAAAATCTCTTCAACCTAAGGTCTAAGGATAATAAAATTTGTAATAGAACATTGAATAATGAGCATTTTTATTCGACCTCTGAAAAATAGCTGTATTTCGCAATAAAGTCATCATAATGCGGGACTACAGATGTATGGTAGATACCATGGCTAAAACTTCTAGGTAGGGTAGGTCTTAATATACATTTATTGATTCGCTACATGCCTTAACGTCTCACTGTGATGGCTTTTACAACTATATTGTGGTTGTAACCCAATCGGGAACAAATACATTGAACAAATATATCTTTATTCAATTTCGGGTTTAAAAAAGCGCTTATGAGCGTCAAAAAATTACTACCACCGGTTCAGAAAACAACCCAGTCAAGAAGAACCAGCAACAAACTTGATTAGGTTCCTTTTTGTTTTTAAATTTGAAAATTCACATCATTTTTTTTTATATAACAACTATACAAATTATACTTCTAACCATTGTTAGCGGATGCCCAGAGAGGAGTGTAAATTCCAGATATCACTATCGTTCCGTAATATTCACCCTGTAATAACCTTTAGAAATTAAGACTTACTTGACATAATACTTGATCTTATTGTCAGGTAAATCGGTAATTTTCTTTGGAATCTTATTATAAAATTGAACACTATACCTGTAAAGCTTTAGTTAGACTCAGCCTAAAGCGTGGAACGACCAACTTTTATATGATTTTAAAACAACCCGTTAAATGCTGAATTTGTACTGCCTGATCCCGGAACGCAAGACGTTGAATCGTGGCACTGTGGTAGGTTTTCACTATGTGCATAATGGAGAACTAATCAGGCACAAAAAATTTGTCACCCAGCAAAGCTCCTGTATACAGCGTAGTTCCCTAACGTTTAAATGACCAGAATAACAAAATTGCAGAAGAACATGACCCTCAATAAGTTTTACATTTTTATGGAAAAAAATTGCGATTAAGGTAATAAAATTTAAAATATATCACGTATTAATGAAAGTTCTCGGGAACGAATTAGAGAGGGAAAGAGTTATAGCGCCTCTTGGTCTCAATTAATAGCATCAGTGTTACATGGTATATTATTAGTATCTGACAGTTATGTCGCCATTAAGGTACACGACCTGTGTATGAGTTATTTTAAATAAAATTTAAGCAAACATTTGGATCAAAGTAATCAGGGAGATTACAAAAAATTTAAAACAAAAATCTATCTAAACAAGCCTCCTTTTTGTTATCCGAAAAATGTCTGGTACACGGTTGTAGATAAAATCTACCGCTTGATTGTCTAGCCTTAAACCGTTAACCTAACTTCAGAGTTTCAAACGTCCGTATCATGGAAATTTCCATAATAAAAACAAATGAATTCACGTTCAAATATTCACTATAAAGTAATCGAGAAATTTCTACATTTAGTTATTACACAATATAATGTAATTTTCAAACAAAATGTACTTAATTTAAGTAAAAGGAATGGAATAAAATGTAACCTGATAGTTATGTAAAATATCATTTATTATCCCTCATATACTCCAGTCACACTTTCTTTGGCCTTCCTCTACTTTTCCACCATTCTTATTCCTATTCATTACTATTTTAACCACATGCGCTTCGTTTCTTCTCATAAAATGGCCATACTACGACAAACGATTCCCTTACAACTTTTCTACAACTGGCACAACTTTCAAAGTCCCCCCTCTAATTTATTCATCCCTGACTGTATCATTTCTTGTCACACCACACATCTATCCATATACATAAAACATATAAAATTAAACAGTAGTATGTGTGTATATTAAAAGTAAATATTTTATTAATAACACTACATTTTTATGATTTTATATTTAGCCGCAACAAAATTAAAATAATAAATAGCCAAGCATTGACACGCTGTCAGCGAAACGTAATTTACAGCCGCTGATAATAATTACTGACTGTAAAAGTACCGATAGCATATCTTTTTCAGACTTCAGTCAGTCGCTTCAGGCGCTTTAGTTCAGTTCAGTCCAGTGTTTCCTCGGTGACGGTTGTGATCACTCGTTACCCGCTTCGAAAGCGTCCGAATTTGACGAAACTTTTCAAATTTCGAATTATAACATTTTTTTTATACGTTCGAAAATACTTTTAAGAATTCCTTCATTTGTTTTTATATTATCGAATTTTTAATACCGTTTTGTTTTACTCTTTTTTTTTGGCTAAAATACGTTCCAGTTCTAGGAAAGTGAGTAGTGGTGGATTTTCGATGGTTATAAAAGTGAACTGCCAAAATAGGTGTATCAGAGATAGAAGGTCAAGATGGTCAAGGGACAGGTAGAACTCCGTGCGGTGGGACCGAAGTCAATTGGACGTTATGTTACTACCATATAAAGCGAATTTTAACCATCCTGATACCATTTTACGATGATATGGTAAGTTAAAAAACACATTACATAGGTATGTGTATATTTCCATTTTTGTCTGTCATTGAAAGAGAAATTATTATTTGAAAATATGATATCGTATCGATTTATCTAATGATAATAATAAACCGAATGTTTTCTATAATACATAAGATTCAAATAAGAGCCCGGTGTAGAATAAACTGCTAATAAATGTAACGTATTCAATGAATTTTATAGTAGGTGTCCAATGTTTCCAATACAAGAAGTATTGTTATAAATGAGGGAATCCAGAGCCTCTCCGAGAAAAATAAGATTTATATTAAATTCTGTTTTGTGTATTTTTGTGGAATATTGCTTGCTATTTGTGGACTATTACTATTATACATAATAGCAACGTGTTACGAATATACTTTTTCGTCACTTTTCCCCGCATCATACAGTTTGACGTACCTATTTGAAATGAATAATCAATATTTTTAACCATTTATATATTATATCGTATATAAAATAACATTAAAATAATTTGTGGGTGATAACTTTTATCCTTACACATTTATAAAAGGCAACATCCATCTGTTACTTGACTTATAACTCGAAAAATACTCAAACGATTTACAAATAATAAGTTTCTGATAATAGTAATAAACATCTATCGTGAACATAAAAATATATCAATGAATATATCAAATTGAGATAGTATAGATACCCAATTGAAGAGTAGAAAATATGTAATCGGTAGATAAGTTCTCCTCGCAACAGAATGGTAAAAAACAAAAAGAGGCTTTTTGATAATTTGAACCGATATTACAGCGATAATGGTGCAGTTGGTACTGCGTACGGATTTCCCGCCAGTAGACATAGATTGAACTTTAAAATGAGCCTAAACTTTCTGTGAAGGAAAACATCACGGGGAAACCATAGCATGGTCATTATTATAACAACTCCCGCCAGGGTATCAACCACGCTCAAATTTGAAAACTTCTCGACAAATACCCCTAGGTGTGTTCCGGCTTAGTGTGTTTACCACCCGGGTCTACATCGTCATTCGTCACTTAAGATCAGATGGAATTGTGGTCAAAGTGTAAAAAAATATACGTAGAATGTCATAATATCAAAGTACTTACACCAATTCAGTATCTAAATACAGATTCTTTCAATGGCAGAATGGTATAGAAAAGTTGTTCTAGCGATCGATTAATTTAGCAACGTCTCGGGCATGCAAGCATCAATTGATGCATCTTTAGAAAAAAAAATCAAGTGTCCGAGGACTGACCACACTTCCTCGAATAACTCTGTACAGGAAGACAAAATCGAGAAATTACCTACGAAGTTCCAACGAATTCAATTTTTCTGTGGCTTAATTTTATTATATTGGGTATAATTATCCTTTATTGCTTTTTAGTATGTAATTGTTGTTTAATTTTAGCTATCTTTTTAAGCATTAACCCCCTGAGCACTAACCTGGCGTTTAAGCCAGCTTTCCATTGTTTTCCTATTGTCTTATTTTTATGAGTAATCGACAGATTAAATGCTAATACAATATTAGATTACAAGATCGTTATCTACTTGACAGTAGCATAATTGTGTATGTAGGTAACTCCCAGATTGCCATTGACGTACAGACGAAATTCATAGAATTGTGTTCCAACATTAATTCTAGAATTAATTGTAAAAGGCTTTTTTTTTATTTTACACATACAATATTGCTTTTTTTGAGTTTGAACATATGACTTTTTTTTACTTATACTAAAACTGGCTGCAAAAACGAAAGAAGATGGGTTGATAAAAAGTTAGGCGAGGAATATTTTACACCTTTTCCTATTTACATTTAGATATGGACAAAACCGAATTTACGTGTAGGCATTCAATCCCTTTCACGTTGAGTGCTTGATGCAGTCTGTATCCATCCATACAACCTTACACAAGATCGCAGTGCTAACTGGATTCAATAACTAGGTTACTACATTTGAAACGTTTCATAAACTCTCGCCTGTTTCATATAGCCAATAAATCAGTATCACTAACCAAACCTTTTAAAAAGAACGCCTATTTAAAGATTAAGTTTCGCAAATTAGACATCTGATCTTCCTATAGGAAAAGAAAAGACAACAATATCTCATATTTTACAAAACAAATTACGCTATTGATGTCTTAAGGTGGTCTTCCTCGGTCTTTAAGAGCGCTTACTCATTCAGCTAGGAATAGTAATTAGCACAATCACACCAAAATGTTATGTACCGTTTGTACTACTTGGACTGTATGTGAATTTATTTGTAAAACAGAAAAAATAATGTTCCGTTACAGAAGCCTATTGAAAGTGACGATGACTTAGTTCATTGTGCGGTCGGATTGCTGGTCGATGGACGTAGATTAGAACCCACTTGTAATGTGCCTGAGCTTTCAGTAAAGGATAACATCATAAGAAAACCATAGTATAGTCGTATGACATTTACTAATAATGCTGCCTTTTTTTTTTTACACGGTATAGGCTCAGTGCTTTGACCATAATCTCACCTGTTGTTATGTGACGATGTGGTCCAGGATGGTGAACAAACTAAGCCTAAAGGTACTGGTTCTCAAGTGATGCTGCCAGAATACACCTATAGGAATTTGGTGACAGGTTTTCAAACTTGAAGGTAGTAGCTACTCGGGCGGTCGTTATTAGAAAATGCCCTACCACCATGCTATGATTTCCTCACAATGTTTTCCTTCACTGAAAGCTAAGGCCGATTTTAGAGTCGGATATGTGGGATCAAATCCGCGTCGATTGACGCGGAATCCGGCCGCACTACCCTCTGCACCATTATCGCTTCAAAATCCTTAAGTAACTGAATCCTGAAGAATGAAAACCTGTCACCAAGCACTAATAGATGTGTTCCATTGGCGTTACTTGATAGCTCAGTACCTCTAGGCTTAGTGCGTTTACCATCCAGGACCACATCATCACTTACCTCCAGTAGATATTGAGGTCAAAGCGCTTAACCCAAACAGTATAAATAAGAACTTTTTATTCTGCGCGTTTTATAGCTAGCACAAGAACACCAAAGTAGTAAAGGGCCTCGGTTAAGGCTAGTACCTGGTTAGTAAATTCCACGGAATTTACTCTGCGCTAAGCCTATGAAATTAAGGGCAACTACGGATCTCGAGATTCCTTACAGAATCCATCTTCCTGCGTGTAGTGTACAGGGGTGTGGGATGCAGTGTAATCCGTCTTTTACTAGAGCATGGAAGTTTATTTTATCACGCTGTCATCGGATACAATCGGATACATCGGATCGGATCGGCAGCCTCAATAATTGGGTAATCTGAGCAGAGTTAGGCTATGCTGCCGGAGGAGGCCTCAGGTACTTTTGATGTGCAACTGCATGATGTAGGCACAATAGTTTATCTAATTGGCGATTGAAAAACCTTTCGGATCCCTGCTTTGAGAAATAATATCACAAACACCCCACCAAGCGTTAGAATTTAACTTAAGTAATTTTAAGAATCGCTTTAGACCTAAATATTTTATCTAACCAAAATAGCACTGAATCATTTAAAGTCTAGATTCTAACACAAACATTGAATACCCGAAAACATATTTATCTCCACGTTATCTTGTTATCTTAGCGGTACTTTTATATCTGTTTAACACGTATTTGAGGTCAACTGAATTATTGTAGGTAAGTTTTAATGAAATTACAAAGAAATATTATGTTATGGATTTTTATTATTACTAGTAGTAAGCTAAGAGATTTTTTTAGAGTTTAGTTGTTTTTTTATATTGGGTATGCTAAATAATGTGTTTAAGCCCAATGCAACTAAATGTTGAATAAATAAAATGAAGAAATATTTCGTTTAGTGTTGAATGAAAGATTCGTTATCATTGATAATAATGTATGAGTGTATGATTCAAACATAGATTGTGCTACAATTTTTTACATAATATTTAAAAAAATCTATAAAATGTTAAATCGTTTAATTTTTCTAAGAACATGATGGCGGATATTTTTACTTTACCATCGTGAATTTGTCGTTAGGCTTTTGAAATAACCATAATTATGTAGTACATTACTCGTATGTCGATGTATCTCTTAAGATTCAGCCTACCTAAGCTATGAAATGTGTTTTTTGCGACTTCGTTACAAAATATATATTTTTGAATTTTTTGACACGTTAGGGAAAAACGATGAGAATAAATTTTTACGCGCAACCGTCATGAAAACCATAGGCCGCGTAAGGCGCGGGCGACCGCCCACGGCCTCGCGGACCAGGGCCTCGCAGCTCAGGGGCCTCGCGCGAGAGCCCAAATACTAGCTGAGTGCCCGCGGCTCCGCTCGCGTTATATATATGGCGTTTCTATTGAGTTGCTGTCGCGAAGGAGGAGGGAGGGAGGCCTTGCAAAATATACTTCGCCCACATTAAATTATGGTTTTGCTCCGCCACTGTTGTCAATATACGATGCGCGTGGACACCGTCACGAAAAAAAAAACCAACACCCTGAAGTTAGTTGTCAACGTTTTAGTTTTTTTGCTATTATTACGCCAAAGAAGCATAACTTCTTACGTGCGAACGTACACAAGTACACAAACACTTTTCTTTCTACTTACGAATAAGCTTAATTATGATTATAAATAAACGTGAGTGAGGTGGAAAATCCCACAAAAATAGATATATTTGATTTTGTACTGATAAAAAAACTAAAGGTTTCCAACTGATTTTATAGTTTGTTCTGAAATACAAACAACGGTGAATTTACAAACAAAAGTCTGTATCCGTAGAAGTTTTATCATAGTTTTGAGCGTAGGAGTTTCTATTCAATCGTGTCTATACCTACATGATTTGATTATAGGACAGTCACTGGAGTATTTTCCAAGCAAAATAACATACATCTAAGTAATCACAAACTTGTAAAATGTATTTTATTACTAAATTAGAGATAAATACTTTCTTTAGAGGCTATTTCAATTATATATTCAAACGTTTGTCTATATATATGTAGGTACTGATAGTAGTAAAAATGAGTGTTTGTGTGCACGTTTGATTTTCATCTACTTTACCTGTATGTCTGACTTTTAGTCAAAAACGGCTTGGCTGATTTCGATGGAACTTTGTTGTATGTGGGAAGATTTTTAGACTAAAAAATAATAATTAAGTCGTCTTTAACTCGAATACGGGTTGACCGATTTTGATAAAATGATGTCGGGACTATAAAAATTACCAATATTATAAATATATACCAAAAAAAATTATAGTGAAATTTGGTGTACGAGAAGCATGTGTCGTTCTTCGGTAATTAATATGCTATGAAAATCAAAATAAAATCAGGACATATGCAAAATTCAGTCAAGATAAGACACGTAGATGAACTGGCGCGCACCCGCTAGTTATTATTATTAAAACTAGCTCCGCCCGCGTTTCGTACATTTTTCACTGCATAATACAGATTTTAATTTTTAATACAGAACCCTAATTATTTGCCAAAAATTTTTTTGCTACTAAGATTAAGCAAACATATTTCTCACAAATTCAACCACCGTATTACTGTGCTCGAAATCGGATTTTTTTTTTTTTTTTTTAGGAGATTTAATTTTTTAACGCGGATCCCTAATTATTTTCGGAAATTTGAAGTACCCTATGTTACACGGACTAACTTCAGGTATGTACCAAAAAAAGTCCTGTCAAAATCAGTTTAGCCGTGCCGGAGATTACCCGCAACAAACAGACAGACAGACAAAAATTTTGGTAAAGGTATTTTGTATACATTCATATTTATTTTGATTTTGACATTACAAACAAACACTTGTTTATTTACTAGTATAGATATTGTACAATGTTTAAAAGCGTTCGAAAAACATACATCTGTTGATGCAAGGGTGATAACAGACACTGATACTATTGGCATAGGATTAGGGACCGTATTGTGATAAGTGTTAACACGGCTACATCGTTATTTTTACCCACCATATATTTCATTGAACAAAGACACTTGAAAACAGGAAGTGGGATTTTTAATTATCTATTGAATTGACGATTTCTGCGAAACGATATCTTAAAATCGCCAATCGTAAGATTACGAAACATATACTCGACCTGAGAGTGATTAGGCCATTATTTTATACTGTACTAGCTTTGTGCCCTCGGCTCTACTTGCATATACTAACGGACAGACTGACAATTTGTGATGTTTCTTTTTTCAATTATCCTAATTACTATTCCTAAATACAAATTATTTAATGTAAGCGTATCTAAATAAAAACGTAGTCAGAGAATATACCTACGATTTAAAACAAGGATCGCGTAAAACAGTTCAGTGGTTCTCGAGTTATAAAGTACCTAATAGACAGCTAGATATATAGGTATTGCCGTTTATATAATAAATAGTATACTAAACTTTGGCGGGGGTCCGTTCGCGTCGAACAGACAGATAGATGTAGCGTTTTATATAATGTAAGGAAGGAATCCATCCGCCATTCAACCGAAAGACATCTACTGATGGACATAGGTATTCTTCAAAGATCTCCACGACGACCGGTCTTGCGCCATCCGCATCCGGCGGATTCTCGCGACCTTCACCAGATCGTTGATCCACCTTGTGGCGGGCCTACCCACGCTACGTCTTCCGATGCCTGGTACCTGTTCGAGAACCCGTTGGCCCCTTCGGGCATCGGTTCTACAAGGAAGAAGGATATAATAATATAATCGTATAAATTACTTCGGTAGTTCTCCAGTTATAAACCAACTAACGGACAGTTCAGATTACTTTTGTTATTTACGAAAAACATACAATACTTATCAACATAACACAACATATTTAACTACAGCCTGATCAGATAATATTTTTTCGATTAAAAAAAAAAGAGTCATGTTTATCGGTTTAGTAGTTCTCGTATTATAAGCCAACTAACGGACAGACATATAGAGTTTGCTTTATATGTCATATATAAGGATAGGCTCATGGTTTGCGACGATGTGGATCAAGAAGGTAAATACGCTTAACCTTGAGGTACTGGTTCTCATTTGACGCTACCGTAATACATTGTACTTGACGGCAGATTTTCACACTCGAAAGTAGTTAACCCAGACAGTTATTAAAAAATACCTTACTACTATGCTGCAACTTCTGGGTTATCTTTTTCATCGCTATAAGGTCACGCTCATTTATATAATTTAATAGATGGCTTTGACTATCGACGCAGAATCCGACCACGCTACCATCGGAGTAATTGTCGGTTCAGAATAAAGATAAATAAAATTCGTAATAATGGTCAAGATGCTAAACACTCTAAACGTAAGAGAGGACCTGGTATCTTCCTGGATCCTCATATTGCCAGATTATTGTATTATCTACAGACTTCTCGAAGCAGCTAACTTTCTATCGTAATCCAAATATTTGTCTTTCTTTTTAAATATAATTTTTCGTGCTGCAAATACATGGACGAACAATAATTGTACTATAGATCTTTTAATATTTATAAAAGTCTTAAATTATCGTTTATATTGGACATTTATACAATAAGCTCATTATAATTAAATACAATATCATTTGAAATTACTGGATAACATAATCTGGAAATCTTAAAATCATAATAAATTCTCTTCCGTAGATTATTATATAGCCCGTTTAAACGATATTGTACAAAATCGCTTAATTCAGTTATTTCTTTATTTAGTAAAAATAGGTATTAAATAATACAAAAAACTTTTACGTATAAAAAACTGAATTTTGTATTTTTCGTATACCACGAATAATATTGTAGGTATATTTTTTGTACGGTCATGATACGGACTAGAAACACTAAAAGTGGACATAATCATTAAATGAGATCTTCGTGTTATTGTGACCTTCGTAAAAACATTTGCAAAGAGAGCAGAGTAAATAAAACCTTTCTGTACGGAATATAAAACCCGAATACTCCTTCGAAGTCGTTTGGTTAAATAAAAAACTTTTTCTGCATACGACTATCGAGGTAAAGAAAAAAACTAGAAAGATCGTACCGTATAAATCACCTTTATGTGAATTCATTGCTTATTGGAAATTTGTGCTGTAGGTACATACTTTTTCTCAAGACAGAAGAGAACGATCTATAAGTTTTATGTATCCTGCGACTAAGATTTATGTGCACTTGGTCTACCATGCTAAACAAGCCAAATAACAGCTCATACAGAATTATCTATCAATTACTCAGCCTGTGGGCGGTGAAGGAAAATATCACGAGGAAACCATAGCTTGGTAGTAAGGCAGTTTAATAATTCCCCCACTGGGTAGCTACCACCCTTAAGCTAGAAAACCTGTCGCCAAATACCAACATGTGTGTTCCGGCAGCATCACTTAAGAACCAGTATCTTTGGGAATAGTGTGTTTACCATCCTGGACCGTATCGTCACTTAACATCAGGTGAGATTGCGGTCAAAGCACCGAGCCTAAACCGTATAAAAAAAATATTTGTAAATTTGTAATTGCCTTTGATGTTTCAAGGCACGGCTACCTAACTAAATACGTTCCCGATAAAAATACTATGCAGTATTGGTAACATAAATCCTACAAGTTTATATATATATTCATTATTACTTATTGCTATACAAAATACATAATACGTAGTTACAGACTTTTTTAATTATAAACAACCCCGGCTTCAAAAAAGAATAAACTATAAAAATGCACTAAAAAGTATTTAGATAATTAGTTTATTAATCTGCTTCTGTTTACTTCAATATATATTTTGTTTTAATATCATTAATAATTTTGGAGTTCGTGCCAGTTTGAGTTAATCAATTTACTAATTTACGAATGAAAACAACTAATTAATTGCTCGTCGGTACACAACTGACGGAGAAATCGCGTAATAAACATACAAAAAAACAGACGAACTGAGAACCTCCTATTTGAAGTCGGTTAATTATAAAATACTCTTTCATTTTCATTATGAAATTCGGGATTTGTTTAAATAAATAACTCCTATTTAATTTGGCGTTTAAAAGTAAAATATTTTTCCGTGACCCAGTTATGAGATGAAAGCTTTTTTGCTAGAAGACAACGGAAACGTGGCTCTTTAAAATAATACCTGATGGAGAGTAGCGTTTGATAAGGGTTGGCGAAGCTGTCATCTGCGGTAATGTTAGCACAGTCTAATGTCACACCGAAAAAAATGATGAAAGGTTTAATACGGATTTCGCATTGGTAATTATAACGAAACTTAATAATTCTGATATTAAAGACATGATAATTGAGCTCTCTCTAAATCATAAATAGAAATGTGCGGGGCATTTAGTGTGACTGAAAGACAAAAGATGTACCTAAAGGGTTACGACGTGGAATTGGCAAGCGTTGTAGAAAAGGACCGCCTATGAAATTTCAAGACGTATTATTAAGATGGCTGTCATATCGTGGTTACTTGCATAGCTCAAGATAGAGAGCGCTGGTAATCTTTGAAGGGCCGCCTTCACCTGAGGAGGGGTTCTTACAAATCAACTTTATAGTTTTAAATATGTAGTTACCGTTCTTATGCGAGTAGTAAAAGGTTTTTTTATCTCAAGGGCACCACATAATTTTAGATTACATGTTAGTAATAGTATTCGGTGAACCCATTTTAGTTTTATTTTATTAACACGCGTTTTTGAACCTATATTATGTATTTATATTGGCGTTTTGTGTGATATTATTTGGTTATTGTGAACAAGTGAAGTTTTTTTCGAAATAATAACATTATTATCACCATTATGTCAGCTGATAGACATCCATTACTTGACATAGACCTGTCCCAAAAGTTACCACAAAGACCGGTCTATTGCCCGCTGCATCCAGTGGATTCCACGTTTATCGTTACCATTGGAAAACCCGTTCAACTCATTTACCCTGGGTCTTTGAGCAATGTTCATTGCCACTTTAGATTGGTAAATCTATGGGCAATATTAATTACTTTGGTTCTTCTACGGATCTCCAAAAATAATAAGGTGTAACGTTTATTCTGAGGTACCACAAAAACTCTTTGGGAATATAAACGTCAATATGCTTAAAGCATTCTATACAATATTCGATATCTTTTTCACTTGTCACTGGTAGAATTTTGTAACTCATTGACTAAAAAATAAGAAGAAGACCACTGATTTAACACCCGTTATAAAGGTCAACTATATAACCAGACATTGAAAGGCTACGAAGGTAGGCATGATTGAGGAATTTCAGGAAGAAATTTTGAATATTTTGTGGACACTGCTATTTGTAGTTTGTATACTATTCCTACCATTAGGTAAATTATCATCATTTTAGCCTGTTACGAGAAAATAATCAGCCGTATATATTCTTTGTTTAATTGTTAGTAGAATTAAGATGTGCTTTAAAATGTAATCTCGTTTTCCTCTGATAACTAAATCCTATCAAAACAAGCATGTTTTGTAGTAATAATGGATGCATTCAAATCCCCTAATTGCGTTTTAGTATTTGGCATTGACAAACATCCGTATGAAATCATAAGATGGTGACTGGATTCCCATCCTGTAATTTTCAGCTGTTAATCTACTATTCTCTTGTTGATAATCTTGTGTAATACACGTTTCATCTATATATGAAATCACTTAGCATCAAGTGAGATTCTGCACAAACTTTAAACAAAAATAAACTTATTAACAACCAACGTTTATAATTGTTGTAAATTGGAAATTTCTAATTAGCAAAATTTACTGCGTGCAGATAATATTTAAAGTTTAATGATCAAACCTTAATTACTAAATATGTTTACGAAGTGTTGACTATTCTATAAAACTTCTGTTTATTTATTGTAGATATACTAGATGTAAATTACTGCACTAGATATAAATTAAAGTCATTACAAAACCAACAACCGTTGCGAGTGATTGATGGACAAATTTGCAAGTAGGTACCTAAATATTATATAATATGTAAAAAATGTTTTCCCATAGCATTAAAATTACACAACGTAGTGTGAATAAAATAAAAATAAGTGAATAACATAAATAAATTAAACATGAAAATTAATTATAAATGTATTCCTTTAATAAATGTTGTTTCTTTTAATAATGATGTTCGTGTCTGTGTGATGGAGGAATAGATATTATCGCAACTTCCTTATTAAGTAACAGGACCTTTATTAATTTTAAAAGCTAAAAGATGTTTATTAACTTGGCAAGAATAAATAAATAAATGTTCATTTTTAATGAAAATATAAAACAATTTACTTTGTTTCTGTTATATTAGAAATAAAATTATTGAAGACATATTATTTTTCCATTTAATATCAAAATACTGCAAAGTTACAGTATTAAAGCCAACACAGTATAGGCTTGCAGAAATATGTTTTCACGTTACATACTCGTATATATACGCTTGTCGAGTCCAATTTCGTAAGAAATATTCTGTTTATATATACCTATCGCAATATTAAAGTATAATTTTACCTTTTTTCGGATCTAGAAAACATTTGAGTTTACTCAAGATTAGATATTATTAGTTATTTATGACTCTGTATTTATTTTGTATGAGAGAGAATAAATTTTAACTCATATTAAATTATACTTTAAACACAGTTGTGATGAGGGACAGTTGGAAGTACTTTAGTTAAAAACAGATCATTTTCAATTCGAATACCTCGACCATTAGACTGACTTATTTATACTTATTTATATCACTATGGTGATTGTTTAGTATAGGCAGGTAGATGATAATTAAAAAAAAAATTTGGCATTTTTTTGTCATGAATGTATAATTGAGGGTACGTAGTTTGATTGTGACGTACCGCGACTGGACTTGCAGTCGAGTTGAGTACGTGGCGTGAGTCGAAGTGTATTGTTGTATAACATCGATATATTTAATTGTTGGTTACTTGGTTGATTGTAAATTTAACTTTAAAAAGATTATAATAGTGTTGTGTATAATTGTTGTTGTTGTATTGAACATTGGATATAAAAGTTGATAACTGAGTGTTCGAAAGTGATTGTGCCGAGCCGCCGCCTTTGGATGCCAGGTGGTATCACGCTTACATGTTACTCACATCTCCTACACAAAACCTACACACCCTACTTCCACATGTCTCCAGAGCATCAGTGTCGACCGGTACAGGATGAGTACAATTACTTTAGCGCTGTGGTAACGCATGCCGGGTACACTGTTGCACGGACGCACCGTTCCGCCGTCCGACTATCATTTAAAACTTGTACTACCGGGCCCAGCACGGATAGTTGGATGGTGGTTCGAGTGAGTCCGGTTATGTAACAGTCATATAGGTTACCACATTTCGACAACATACATTTCAATATTCTAGGAGATTGTGCTTTTAATGATGGAAAACGCTATAATAAAACTATATTACTTACATAGCATCACGCCTCTTTCACTTGAAGGTAGGCAGAGACTACGTCGTTCCATTTTCAGCGATCTTGACACTCCTTTAAATGGTATTGGCCGGGGCATATTATCCATAGAATAGATGCCCGATTAGTACTCAAATGACGACTACGTAGTGAAATCTGCAGCGTATGCAGGCTCCTAACAAGGTGAACGGATAAAGCTTTGCGGATATTAATACGCTGGATGCGAGTGCTACAAGACGGGTCGTTACGGAAATCCTAGGTGGAGGACTATGGTTAACAGTATACGTCTTTTGGCTAAATGTATTATGCATTATGTGTGTCTCTCAGTAGCAGCATTTCATCAGATTACCATTTCTATGTTATCCTTACTTCCATTTTTAATTCAGGTAAAAGTAGATTTGAAATTAGAACTAAATAAAAATAATTGAAAAGGATGAATATAATTTATTTCTCGCTTCTTACGAAATAACCGGAAACGTCATTACAATCTGTGAAAAACCGTACAAACGGTTTTGAAGATAGAAAAAAATGTCATTAAAAACCAGTTCGAAATGACACCATAACATCTGTTTCGTATCAAAGGGAATTTCTCAAGTTCAAACGGGTATTCGTTGAATTTAATCTATAAAGATTTTATGGTAATAATTAAAAAATTTCAATAAAAAATTTAAATATTTTTTTAAATTTAAATATAAAAATAAATATAAAAATTTATCAAGATTTAATTCCTTTTTTCGTATATTATATAGCTTTATTTGTTAATAATACAGGTGTTCTGTACAGGTACACGAATGGTACATGTCTGTAGAACTGCATTTTTTATACGGAACAGGTATAAATATTTACTAATAGTTACGTTTTGTGATCGAATCAAAAACAGAAATGAGGAGATCCGCAGGAGAACCAAAGTAACCGACATTTCCCGAAGTTTTGTTAAACTTAAGTGGCAGTGGTCACATTGCTCATAGAGCCGATGCCCGATGGAGCCAACGGGTTCTCGAATGGCTGCTGCGCATGGAAGACGCAGCGTGGGGGACCTGATGAGGGTCGCGGGAGTCCGCTGGGTGCGGGTGGTGCAAGGCTGGTCGTCGTGGAGATCTTTGTAGGAGACCTATGTCCAGCAATGGACGTCTTTTTGTTGAATGGAAGGATGGATGGACGATATTTGCCTAATATTATTAAGATAAATGATTAATGGAGTCAATTAAGACATATCAGGACACTATGTTAAACTATTATTTTAGATTATATTTTTACTGTATAATTGTAAGAAAAATAATCATTAAGATGACCTTCCTTAAGCGTGGTTTAGTCAATTTTTGTGAGATCTTCAAAGTGTGAAGTTATGTTTTACTTTATAATCGTTATTACTGATTTTTCAGAGGTCTAGTTTTATAGATATTATGGCGCTTCGACATACACGTGCGTCGTCGTACATAAAAAAAGTAAAATAAATAAACATAAAATGAAAGTTCATATTGCCTGGTTTCTGTTATCTTGTCATAATTTTTGATATGTATTATGTAAATGATAATGTTTGTGTCGGTGCGGCGCAAGTAACTAATTCTAATCGTAAACATTGTTATCTGTGTTTTTATAACGCGTCCAGAGCCGGACATAAAGTCCATGACATAAGCGCGTACTGGACAGCGAACATGGTACGTCGGATGACCAAACTGACCGAAGTCATGAGTTGTCTTGTACAAAGTACAAGGTTAAGTACTCACGACATGACTTCGAAATTATTGAAGCGCGACAACAATAGAAATTGCTTTTTATACTAGTAACGGACAAATACAGGTTGGATGAAATGACTTCAGGTCTCGGAGGTTACATGTAACCCACATATGGGCCTACAGTTTAAGGGACACGTATATAAGAGCTGTCGTGTTGTAAAAATCTGAGTGTTGGACAACTAAATACAAATGGAAATAGAGTACACATAACGAAGATACGAATGTTAAACTGGATGAATAAGAGAATGTATAAAATTAGAAATGAGTATATCAGAGGAAGCTTGAAAGTAGAGAAGTTAAGAAGGAGAGATAGGTGTTACGTAACCTTTTTTTTTTTTTTTTTTGACGGGGGGAAATGCATTTACGCACTACCCTTATCTATTGTACTTACGGGATCAAAGTCCCCCAGTACACTAGATAAGGGGCACGGAGTGACGAGCTCCGTGCAGTGTGGGACTCACCCGGGCGAGAGTCGCCCGGAAATACCCACTAAAACCCCCCGGGGCCGTCCGCTGCATTTGGGATGGGGGCGACACGGGGTGGCTTTCGCAAGCACCGCGTCGCAGGTGTTACGTAACCTAGAATAGTGTTGATTATGAAGATGGATGGATATAGATTTAGAGGAAGACTGATGCACGTATGGATGGATTGGGTAAAGAATGATATGAGTATAAAAGGTGCGAATTTTGAGATGATAATTGACACAGAAGAGTGGAAGAAAAAATATGTTGTGCCGGCCCTACTTAATATAGAATAAGGTAAATATGATGAAGAACAGACACACATACAAATCGATGTTACGTGTTATAACATGTAAGAATTTGTATGGCGTTGTTTACGTTGCCGCTACACCAGCAGCAATTTTTTCGCGCTTCGATAATAACGACCGTACCTGATTGTGCCCACAAGACGATTGGTAACTTTGGTCGTCCGACGTACCACGTACGTAGTCCGGTCCTCGCATCTGTTGCGACTTTAGCACTTTGCTTGTTTAATAAATATATCTATCTTCATATTAACTCCTATATATTTAACTAGAAAGTAGATCTGTAGAGGTACTACACAATTTGCCTACGATGTTTCAACCGACAGTGCCATTCTGCTGTACTGCTGTAAAGTTATCAGGTCTGCTAAACCAGTCTTCAGGGGTATACATTTTTATTTTTACTGACATCAAAAATGGTAGTGAACAATGACCACCAGGTGGAGTTTTTTACGTCTTTGTAACTACTACTACTTCATATCATTTAAAAAATTACAAGAATTCTCGACTGAAAACTGTTATCTTATACTTTATCGGCTCAGCACTTTAAATAGGCAGTTTCGCTCATACGTCCATCGACATAGACGAGAAGGGACTTTGCCTCTTTATGTGTGTTCTACCGTTTGTATAATGGTTTGTGTTCTGATGAATTGTTCTGTTCGACATAATGCCGACACCTAATTTCTACCATCGTACGGCTCGCCATCGGCAGGGTGTTCACCCTCACATCTTGGAGCCAAAGTTGGCCCGGACAGTGCCATTTCAGAGGAGTTTCCTCCCGCAGACTAATCGGATGTGGAATGAGATCCCAGGGGCCGTGTTTCCGGCGGAATACACTATGGGGTTCTTCAAAAGAGGCGTGAGAAAGTTTTTCTTAAAAGAGTTGGCAACGCCACGTGATACCTCTGGTGTTGCAAGCACCCATAAGCTACAATAATCTAAAAAAAAAAAAAATCTGACCAAACTACCAACTAAGCCATCATTTTTTCATACGAGTGTCCTGGTTTGCCAATTTCGAGAACGCAATAGTTAACAAATCTACTCATATTTAACAATCTATTAAAGATTAAGCAAGATGAATTTATTACAATGTCTGTGTACGTGTAATTTTATTAATGAGACGTATATTTTTGTAAAAATTACTAAATAAAAAATAGTTGTTTTTTGTACGGGAAGGCGCGTTACTGGTAAATATCTAAACCGTTTTGAATGTAGGTCTTGGAATAATACGAGTTTAAGAATTTTAGTAGTTCTCCGATGTACCCTCGATATATCTCTGTACATTTCTGTACAACATCAGCTTGATACAATGTCATGTCATTTTGATGTAGCATAACATGGATTACACTTCACCCACACTGCTGTACACTACACGTAGCTATAGAGTAGCGTAGGGATATGTAAGGGACCTTTAGATCCGTAGTTTTCGTAGTTCCTTAACTTAGGTTAAACGCGGGGTGAACTTCGCGGAACTCACGTCTCGAGTAGCAGCCCAGGCCAAATTGCGTACCGTTTTGGTATCCTTGCGTTAGCTACCACTTTCTTGGCTAAACGCCCTACGCGCTCTCCTCAAAAGTTCAGTGAAGTTATCAAGGCCCGTTTGATCAAAAGCATTTAGTCAGATAGAAAAAAAAAATTATGCCCTCATGGGGACTGCTGACAGAAGTTGAAACTCGAAATCTTGGAAAAATTGTTTTTTATGTTTAAATTAGCTATGTGTTTTAAACGCTTGAATTTATTAAAAATAAGTTTATTAACTTTGATGTAAGCATTCATAGGAAAATATTTTAGATATGGCAACACAAAAGTGCCGCGACTTAAATGCCATCTTATACTTGTCATTCTGTAGCATGTTGATGACTGACGTCATAGCACTGGTAATGCAAATGTAAAGTTTTCCCCTACCGAGATTCGCTCAACGCGGACAAAGCAGTTTTAACTTCGAAAATAATATGATGTTACTTCACAGCAAATAAAATCAAATGCGAATAACCACCAGGTTAACATAAAATCATAGGAGAGGTCGACTGTTATCGGTATCATATAAAACACTTAAAGGTTATCAGCCGGAGACAATCTTTATCACTTAGTATGTATAACAGAAAATCCATGTTACAGTAATATCGACTGATAAAGACTCATAAAACATTTTTACATGACACTGAAAAGAATAATTTTCTTGTTATTTTTTATCTCGACAAAAATCAAATTTTCGGTTTTTAATACTTATTTAGTTAGTAAAAAAGTTACATAATGACAGAAAAAATACAAGACATGTGCGCATATTGTTTTATCGGAAAGAGTTACAAATAATTCACTGACATGCTGAAAGCAAATCTATGTCGTTTTTTAATTCAAAATTAAAAAATAATCTTTATTCAATTTGGGCCCTGAAAAGATGTCCAACTACCACCGATTCGAATAACAGGCCAGTTTTTTTTGTAAAAGGTGTTTTTATCTTTACTAATAAATAAAATTGAAGTGTCTGTTTGTAATATCACAATTATTAGTTTTTTTTTTTTACTAAATAGATATGAATGTATATACGACACCTATAACAAAAATACAAGTTTTGAAATTCTTGTCAGTCTGTTTGTTCCGGGTAATCTCTGAAACTTCTTGACAGATTTTGACGGGACTTTTTTTTGGTATATAGCTGAAGTTACTCCGAGTAACTTAGGGTAATTTAATTTTCTAAAATAATTAGTGTTCCGCGTAAAAAAAATTAAAACGTAGTAAAGAATATATCAAATGCGGGCGCAGCCGCGGGCATACAGCTAGTAGCTTAACTAGCTTACACTGTTCTAAAAAAGACTAAGCGATATGAGTATACTAAAGATGTATGTGATTTCTAAAATATTAAATTATACACTAGTTACCCTACACGGCGTTGCCTGCATTACATTTACGTAAAAATATTCCATGGAAAAATAAAAACATTAAACAATCATTTAAATAATATATTTTTCCTTTTTTTTTTTTTTTGTTAATACTCCTGGATGTACTATATATAGATCAGCATGTATTTTTATTTTATAAAACAATATCTTTGCAATATTATATGAAAAATATATTAAAAACATCAGAACAAACTCGGTCCAATGGATTTTAATATTTGTCGGAACAACAAACACAGTCTATACTAATATGAAATCCAGGGAGTAAAAATATTATAAAGTGGAAAGATTTGGATTTTGGTATGTAACGAATAAACTTAAAAACTACTGGACCGTTTTGGATGAAATATGGTATGGAGATAGTTTGAAATCCAGTGAGTGGGAGAGAGTTAGTTTTTATTCCGAAAATTCCACAGAAACGGGAATTACGCGAGTAAAACAACGGAGAGCAGTTAGTATGCGAATAATATAATAACCATATATAACATGTTATATATGCAAAATATAATACACAAAACAAACCTAATTTAAAATATTATCTACGATATTTATTTTCACATTATCACAATAATTACTGATTGATACTCTCTCTAGTTGCACACTCTGGAATTAGTTGAGATAACCATAAACTCTTACTATTTGTATTATTTCAATACGTGCCAATATTGCAATGCAATAGAATTCCATCCATCCATTAATTCAACCGAAAGACGTCCACTGGTGGACATAGGTTTCCCCTAAAGATATCCATGACGACAGGTATTGCGCTACCCGCATCCAGCGGCCTTCGGCCTCCCGCGACCTTCACCAGATAATCGGTCCAACTTGTGGGGAGGCCTTGCCCACGCTGCGTCTTTCAGAACGCGGCAGACTTTTGAAAACCTGTTGATCCCATCGGGCATCGGTTCTACGAGCAATGTGCCCAGCCCACTGCCACTTAAGTTTAACAATACTCCGGGCAATGTCGGTTACTTTGGTTCTTCTCCGGACCTCCACATTTACTGATTCGATCACGCAGGCAAACTTCGAGAAAATTCTCTCTATTCCCCTATTGCAATAGGATTGAAATATGTAAATTATATTTATGAGAAAATTTTACGTAGCTAAAGACCAGGATTTCTATGAAAATATAAAACCCTTATTTGAATTTTCACTTTTCACGCATAAAATGATTTCTTATATAGGTCGAGAGGCTCCTCAACGGATCCGAATAACGGAATAACAGGCCCATAATAAAGTGGAATCAACGTATAGATAAGTTAAATAGGGTCGAGAATACGTAACGGCTTGAAGCAAGCCACTTATATGTAAATATATTAGAGGGACCTAGACGGAAGTGATGTTTGTGTACATCTTTTCATGTTTGTTGTTACACCGAACACAAAAAAAAAAGAAATAACTCGTGAATTGCAAATACAATGGGTTATGTTATTTACAAATAAAGATAGAGAAAAACTGGTTATGCTTCGATTGTATTTGAATTGGTTTTTTTAGGGTTATTTTCATTAACAAATGTAAATTAGAACCAGTATATTTGTATATTTCTAAAGAAGGTACTAGAGTATTTTATAACTGCTCTCGACTAACTGTTAGCATAAAAAATATGTTCCTTTTGAGGCGATGATGGCCCACGTTGTAGTGTGGTCAGATTCCGAGTTAATGTACGTACGGTTGAACCCACATACCTTATTCTGAGCCTGAGCTTTCGGCGAAGTAATAATTCTTTTGCCGCGTTGGGGAAAAATAATGGGAGTAAATTTTTACGATACGCGCGAAACCTTCACGAAAAACCAAACACCCTGAAGTTATATGTGAACGTTTTAGTTTTTTTTTTTCTATTATTACGTTAAATAAGTATATCTTGTTACGTGCGTACATGAGTACACACGCACACTTTTTTTGACGCGGCACCATAATATTTTCCTGCAATTATTTTGACACTAACAGCAAATATTATTAACTTAAGCAAATATATTTTTCACAAATTCAAACATCTGCCAGTAAAACTGTACATTGAATCGGATTTATTCAAAATTTCACTTTAATTTATCACTTTCTTAAAATAAAAGTAGCCTTAGTTGCACCGAGTAACTTCAGCTATCTGTCAAAAAATCCCGTCAACATCGGCCCAGCTGTTCCGAAACAAACAGATAGACAGACAAGCAATTTTTGAAAATTGTGTTTTTGCTATAGGTACCGTATATACATTCACATGTATTAAGTAAAAAGTTGTTATTTTGATTTGACACAGAGAGACTTCAATATTATTTATTAATATAGATATACCGGTCGTAGTCGACAGTTATTTTCATTATTAACCTATACTAATACATAAAATTGAAGGGTCTGTGTGTAATGTCATTTTTTTTTTTTTTTTACTAAATCGATATGAATGTATATACGATACCTATAACAAAAATACAATTTGTAAAATTTTTGTCTATCTGTTTGTTTGTTTCGGAACGGCTGTACCGATTTTCACGGAACTTTTTTTAGTAGATAGCTGAAGTTACTCATGGTAACGTAGGGCTCTTAATTTTCGAAAATAAATAGGGTTCAGCGTAAAAAAATTAAAATCTATAAAAAGTTGAATAAAATCCGATTCAATGCACAGTTTTACGGGCACGTGTTTGAATTTATGACAAATATTTTTATTTCATCTTAATACGAAAACAAAAATTAGGGTTCCGTATAAAAAAAATTAAATGCAGTGGAGAATATATGAAACGCGCAGGCGCAGCCGCGGGCGCACAGCTATTTTTATATATATTTCTTTATGTATTTATGTACCTTTGAGTTTAGTCTAGCTTACCAATCTGAACTACGTCGTCACTTAGTTGAGATTATGGTCAAAGCTCTGAGCCTATATAGTATTAGAAGAGTTCTGTTAATTAGTGGTTAATTTTAGTCATTAAATTTGATGGTAAAAAATCCACTCTAGAGGCACGTTTCGACTCGTCGGACTCGTTTTAGAAGAGGCAATCTGTGTACACACAAAATGTGCCAGCGTTATATGCTTTAGATGTATTTTCACTTTTGTATCAGCGTTACCAAGCTCTAACAAAATGGTAACTCATCCTGCTCGAACTTTTCCATGGAGCTTTGTCGGCACCTCAGAATAAATGTTACTCGTTATTTTCTATAATGAGCTTAACTTGTACACAATAACCCAAACTATATCACAAAAACGCCACTAAGATTACACAATATAGAGTCAAATACACAAGATAATTAATAAAAATAAAAAAAAAACAACTGCTACATGACAGACTGTGATCCAGGCAAAAACTTCATCGCAAACTCGATCCTCATTTATGTTGACGTAAAAATATTATGACATCATCTGTCCTGTTCTATGTCACGCGTAAAAAAGAGAAAGGCGACATGTTGTTTGTAACGCGATGATTTATTGGTTTGTTCTAATGCTAACATTTATTTAGAGCTGTGTCAGAGATATTGATTTGTTTATTATCATCTACATTTAAAAAAAAAAAACTGTTATACGAGTAAACGTAACAAGCACTGATGGTGGCAATCGTTGAATTCGTCTTGGGTACAATGTAAACGCAATATATTTACATTGAAAACCAATTTGCTTCAAACCAAATTAGCGGGATGGATTTACGGCCAAGTCTAGATTAGTTGATTCTCTTAAAGCAAACTTTTAGAATCGTGGGCAGAATGGACTGTTCTATAACTGAGTTTAAATTATTATTGCAGGCTGGAGGAGAAAATATTTCTTTTTTATATCTGTTTTTTATTGTTAACTAACTTCGTTAGCTACTCTGCTCGCAAATATGTTTCGTTTTATCTATACTAATAAATCAAATTGAAATGTCTGTTTGTAATGTCAAAATAACATTTTTTATAATAAATAGATATAAATGTACGATACCTATAACAAAAATACATTATTTTTTTCTGTCTGTGTCAGTTTGTTCCGGGTAATCTCCGGAACGGTTGAACCTATTTTGAGGGGACTTATTTTGTTAGGTAGCTGAAGTTACTCCGGGTAACTTCGGGTACTTCTGTTTTTCGATAATAATTAGAGTTCCGCGTAAAAAGTCAAAACTCATGAAATTTCGAATAGGATCCATCCCGATTCAATGCAAAATTTAACTGGCAAGTTTTGAAATTTGTGAGAAATAGTTTTACTTTATCTTAGTATCGAAAAAATAAGGAAAATTATTAGGGTTCCGTATAAAAAAATCAGAACATATGAATCGCGGGTGCAGCCGCGGGCACACAAGTAGTTGATATTTACTAAATCATTTTAAACAAAATTTCTTCTGCCGAAATAATTCCAAAACGACCGATCTTGCGCCAACCACATTCACGGCCATCACCAGATTGTCCGTTCATCTTATCTCGTACTAGCTGCTCTTTGCGATTATACCCGCGTAGTTCCCGTTCCCGTGAGATTTTCGGAATAAAAACTATCTTATGTTACTCCCTGGATTTATATCTATCTCCATATCAAATTTCATCCAAATCTGTCCAGTAGTTTTTAAGTTTATTCGTTACATACAAAAATACAATTCTTTCCTCTATATAATATTAGTATAGATATAGATACCGAATCAGGCATCTGTTCTACGAGTAATATGCTCCCTTCACAGCTACTTTCGTTCTTCTGCGAATCTTCTCATTTCTTACTCGATCACGCAATGAAACTCAGACTAGAGCTCTCATAACACTTCTTGATGGTTTCAATACAAGGCTCATTGTGAGCTTCCACGTCTCAGTACTGTGTGTTATCGCTGCCAACACCTACTGTTCGAAGACTTCCATCTTGAGATGTTTAATAGAGAAAGTATTCGATTTCGTTTGTTCGAAATTCAATTTACATAATTTGAGGTAAATAAAAAAAGAATAACATTTTTTTTATCGATAACACTAGAGTTCGTAAATGGGTTACTAAAACAACAGAAAGACAATTTGCTAACGGACAGAGAAGAAAGGGGTTCTAAACTAATTTATCTTTGCTTATGTTATATATATGCAATATTTTACGTAAAAATATGATTTTAAAATAATCAATTCCCTTGACTTACAGATAGACATTTATATTTTATTTCACAGTTCCATTAATACTCTGTCAATCAGTAACATTTATAACTTAGATTCATAAATCTTTCCAAACACAGAATGACCTCAATCCGGTTTTTAGAGTATGATTTATTTTTAATATTAAACAAAAGCTTACATATATTTTTCAATAAATTGATAATGTAACTGTACAATTCATTTTACAATACAATTTTTCATTAGGTACGCATTCAAATTGTATGAAATGAATTTGTTATAGCGTAGAAATAGAACACTCAGAACGGCAGTAGTCACACGCGGAGTGAAGCCATTTCAAGTTGACCTTAAAAGGACACGTATTTCTTTCGTTATGTGCCAGTGATTACGTAATTCAGTATCGATTAGACACTTACACGTATATATTTTAGGTTTCAATGTTAAGCAAGCTTTTGTATGAAATTATTACTCTTTTTTTACGCGGAATAGGTTCAGTGCTTTGACAATCTCACCTGATGGTAAGTGACGATATGATCCTGGATGGTAAACACACTAAGCCTTGAGGTACTGGTTCTCAAGTGATGCTGCCGGAACACACCTATTTGTATTTGGAGACAGGTTTTCAATTGATGGTGGTAGCATCATTAGAAAATGTCTTACCACCATGATATGGTTTCTGTTTAGTATGGGCAGGTAGTAAATAATTTTTAATATTTTTTTTGTCATTTTTTTGTCATGAATGTATAATTGAGGGTACGTAGTTTGCTTGTGACGTACCGCGACTGGACTTGCAGTCGAGTTGAGTACGACCGTGAGTCGACGTATATTGTTGTATAACATCGGAACATATATTTAATTGTTGGTTACTTGGTTGATTGTGAATTTAACTTTAAAAAGATTATAATAGTGTTGTGTATAACTGTTGTTGTTGTATTGAACATTGGATATAAAAGTTGATAACTGAGTGTTCGAGAGTGATAGTGCCGAGCCGCCGCCTTTGGATGCCAAGTGGTATCACGCTTACACATTACTCACACCTCCTACACAAAACCTACACACCCTACTTCCACCTGTCTCTAGAGCATCAGTGTCGACCGGTACAGGGTGAGTACAATTACTTTAGCGCTGTGGTAACGCATGCCGGGTACACTGTTGCATGGACGCACCGTTCCGCCGTCCGACTATCATTTATAAATTGTACTACCGGGCCAAGCACGCATAGTTGGATGGTGGTGAACGAACTCGCATCGATGATGCGGAATCCGGCCGCACTGCCCGCTGTGCCATCATCGCTTCAAACGTTCTTAACTTTGTTACTCTATGTTATTTAAGTATTTAGTTTCAGAAGAACTAACTATAAGGAATTTAATTTTCCTATCTTAGTTATTCGTAGACTAATAGAACCTGTTAGACTTTAAGTGTATTAGGTACTTTGGTAAATTAATATCGATTCCCGAGACATTTGCACTCGTCACTTGCATTCTTGAAAATGTCGATCCGGGACAACATTAAAGTAATTAAATTGATCACTTTTCAAAGTGTTTCATTGCTCGCTTTTAATGTACAAGAGTGTTGCCAATTGAAACGGGTATTCTGATAATTTAATACAATGTTATGGTAAAATTCGATAGGTAGCGTTGTAGTCATTATAAAAAGTTACATATATTTATAGACCAAATTCACCCAATTATTTCAACAATTAATATCGCCCACTAAGTGACACAAATAAAACATAAACCGGGATCCGATAAGTGTTAGGTGGTTCAGAGGTTAATTATCCAAAACCTAGAAGAAAATAAAGAAGGGTTAATAGTTAATAATAATATACAAGGGAATATTAAGGGCTAAATCCTTATAGATTTATTATAATGACTAGCTGTGCTAGCAACGTCGCTCGCGTGGAATTCAGACAAGTATATTCAGCCTATATTCCGTCTAGATGCAATCTATCTCATTACCAATATGTTCATCCCGTCACGTCCCGTACTTAACCTCTGTGAACTTGGCAGTCGACTTTTTTTTTAGAATTACCATTGGATTGTACGTCGTTTGTACCACTTTTGTTTTCGTTTGTACCTCAAAAGTACCAAAAAGAGTTATAGCGTTTTCAAAATTGGACCCGCAGCCAACTTTGGAAAATCGAAAATTTTGCAACGGGATCTGATTCATGGTCGTCTGTACCCGTTTGTAACTGCGTTTTTAATTCTTTTCGAAACCCGAAAAAGATACGGCAATTTGAAAATTACGAAAAACTAACTATTCCACTTTTGACATTTTCTAAAATCTGTGAACGGGTATCAACGCGGAATCATTTGTATCCGCGGGAATCACTTTCATTTTCGTTTGTACCTCAAACCATAAAAATTTAAAAGCCTTTTTCGATTTTGAAAAAAAAAGTCCACTTAATTTCCTCAATTATTGAGATATCTCAATTCTGTAAAGGGGGTTCGGTTAGTGACGGTGCCATGAGGTTTATACCGATTTTCGTTTCGTTTGTACCTCAAACCGAAAAAAAATTGCGAGCGTTTTAAAATTTTCAAATATCAACTTTATAATTTTAGAACTTTCAGAAATCTGTATACGGGGATCGACGCAAAATCATTTTACCCACTTTCATTTTTGTTTTTTCATGAGTCTTTTTCGATTTTGTAAAAAGAAGTCCACTTAATTTCCGCAATTATTGAGATATCACAATTATGTACGTATTCTCTACGGACACAAGGTTTTTGATTTCTATATCAATAACAAAGTCCACCGCGAATATAATTTTCAAAAAATATTTAATATACAGATTTGGCCTAGTCACAGTTTTATTATACGTATAGATTTGATCACAATCACATCAGAGTTGAGGTAATGCTATTAATGGGCTTAGCCAACTACAGAGTTGGTTCTCGAGTACAATCGCACTAAACACTAAAAGGCACTTGGCGAAACATTTTATAGTTACCGTTGGCACTTAGCCAGGTGAACGGTTAAAAGACCCTAGGATTTTGTACAGTATGGGCTCAGTGATTTTACCAAAAATAAGCTAAACTAAATAGATGTAATACACACGCCATTCGTGATGGCGACATTTTGAAACTTGAAGGGGGTGAAATCTAAGACTGTATTATATTCAGATAATTATAAAACTAAGAAAAAAAAAACGAATGAAAGGAAAAAATAGAAGAGAGAATAACGAAATACCTTGCTATGGTTTGGTCAGGCTGATTATAAAATAAGAAAGGTGGATTTGTATCTACGTCCATCGACGTGGTATCCAACCATACTATCACTGAATCTCCGTCGTATCAAAATAATGAATTTTATCTATAACACAATTTAATTGTAATGTTGAAGCTTACAATAGTCTTTACATATTATAAAACGTTTATACTTTACCGAGTATTCAACTACCACCTTTCCGATTCTAAAATCAGCCTGAGCTTTCGGTGAAGGAAAACATCATGTTCACCGGGGTTTGAAGTTAACCTTAAGTTAACCACCCTTAAGTTTGAAAATCTGACGCCAAATAGGTGTGTTCCGGCAGCATCACTTGAGAACCAATACCTGTAGGCTTAGTGTGTTTACCATCCTGGACCACATCGTCACTGAGCCTATTCTGTGTAAAAGAAAGTCCCGTTTATTAACGGTTCATACTATCTAAGGGTAATTTTATGAGTTGTGAGTTTATGTTTTTTAAATCGCACAATTTGTGCTGCAGACAAGAGTGTGTTTTGTTTCATAAAACGACGCAAAATGAGTTTTTCTGTATAGTCTACGCTTATATTGAATGTTATCTAATTGTTTTCACCCATTTAAGGGTTGTTTTTTATGCACTTTCTTTATTTATAACTTCCACTTTACATACAACGTTTCATAACTCAGTTGCATGCATAGTTTTGTAGTTAAATATCTATTTAAAGATAAAGTATTAAAATAATTGTTTCTTAACAGTTTTATTATAATTAAATATCAATATCGAACTACGCCAATTCACGATCACTCAATCGAATTCCAATGTCATGATTTATAGTCTGTTGACGAAAAGTTTAAATTTAATCAAGCAGCTTCCTTCAAATGTTTCTTGTCCCATTAGACGGTAGGGAATTCATTACTCATAGCCGTGACTGTGGTAAAACGGATAGCAAAACCCATATATCCCCCATATATGCAACTGAATTTCAATGGACATGTACGACGTTCAGTTACGAGGAGTGGAGAGTAAGGGAAGCGGTCAGTTACACCTGTTTATCGATCATTCAATTCAGTTAGAATTTCAGTCGAACGTAAATTACGCAACGCAAAATGCGCGACGCAAATTACGCCCGTCGAAGCCTTCCATTTTATTTCTAGTCTAAAGAAAAGGTACAACAAAAGCTACTACTACTCCTACTCCTACTAAGCTTGTTATTAGCTCTCTGTGTATTTTTTCCATGAAATCTGATACTTAAGTTCGTATTTTGTGTTCAGATATTTTCAGTAGATACGTCGTACGTATGCACGTACGCACAGGCGTCACGAATTCTATAATGTGATTGTTACACAACGCGATATAACTTTGACGTTCTAAGAATTATTTTTCTTGTAAATCTTTTATTTGTATACAAAAGATATTTCTTAGAAATTCGGTAAAAAAAGTGTACTGAGTTGATATAAAAATACTAACTTATTTTAGTCATACGATACATTTTAATTTATTTTGTGGTAGCACTATGTCTCAAATTTAAAGCATTAACTAACGAACCGTTGTTGGATAGTTAATTATTTAATTTCATAAAATAAATGAGAACACATTATAATTCAAGTAAAAAATAGATTTTAATTATTTAAACCATAATTATTTTCCTTTATTTTTTTTTCGGTACTAAGACATAGTAAAACTATTTGTAACAAATTCAAACACTTCCCAGTCAATCTGTGCATTGAATCGGATTTTATTCCAAATTTCATGAGTTTTTTTTTTTACGCGGAATCTTAATTATTTTCGTAAAATAAAAGTAAGCTAAATTACGTGTAGTTACTTTGCTATCTAACAAAAAAAGTCCCGTCAAATTATCGGTTCAGCCGTTGCCAAGATCACCCGGAACAAACAGACAGACAGGCAAAAATTTTAAAAATTGTATTTTAGGTATAGGTATTGTTATTTCGACATTACAAACATACACTTAAATTTTATTTATTAGTATAGATAGGTACCTAGACATTTTTCACAAATTCTTTTCTTTTTTTTTGATAGACAAACCTTGCCTTTAATGTAAGGTTAAGGATACAGATTAAGTATATTCCAAAGTAATAATCATCCTGCTACTGATTTATATATTAGCCACTAAAGCTAAAATTGAAACGGCTGTGAGAAAACATAAAAAAGCGAATAACAAACAAATATGACGTAAACGGAAAAGCTAACGTAGAACTGTGAGAACGAATCGTAATTCAGCTGTCAGCGCAGACAACGTCGACTGACTGAAGAAAAGTATCAAAAATAATGTTTAAAATAACAATATTATTTTTTTATTAAAAATACATATCCCGTTGTATTAAACAGTCTGTCTAAAACACAACGCATCGCATTTTCAATCAGCACCTATCCTGCTTCCGAGATAATATGTGTTTCACCATAATTGGTCTTTATCGTCTATAAAAGATGATTTTATTAAGAGACGTGGTAACATTTAGTTTTATGTGATATCAAACCAATGTAAGAGTGGCAGAAACAGGAACACAGGCTACTTCGAAAGTGACTCGGGAATTGGGATTGATAGCGCGTTGGTGTGTCTTGAGACGCGGTAATTTTTGCAATATATTTTTTTTCTATTAGTAGCATTTTCTAAGCTTCAATAATTGCCTAAGCCGACGCGTCATGATTTTCTGGCAAATTTTGTCTACAGTTGCTATAGGGAATGTGTATTTTTCTTTACAACAATTCATTGCAATGAACATTGAGCAATAGTAATTTTAAACGGCGCAGTGAATAGAGCGGCCAGATTCCATGTCTTTGGAAGTGGGTTCGAGCCCACCTATCTAACTATAAAATCAGCCTGAGTTTTCGGTGAAGGAAAACATCGTGAGGAAACTATACGAAGGTGATAGGGCATTTTCTAATAATGCCAGCCTAGGTAGCTAGCTACCACACTCAAGATTGAAAACCTGTCGCCAAATACCATTATATGTTTTCCGGCAGCATCACTTGAGAACCAGTTTCTTAGGCTTAGTGTGTTTACCATCCTGGAACACGTCGTCATTTAACATCAGGTGAGATTTTGGTCAAAGCACTAAGTCTATACCATGTAAACAAATTGGTAATATGATATTAAAAAAAAAAATTACAACATGTAATAGAAACGAATTCGCTGACGTTGTTAATCAGTCGTCAAAATTTAAAATTAATCAAACGATTTTATGGAGACCACCTATAACACTGTTTGTTTTTATCAAAACAAAAAAAAAATACAACATAATATATTTTATAAATGTGGGACGACAGTGGTCGGTTGGTGTTGAACGATGCAAAATCGGATAATTCTTGGACCGATGTCATAATAAATATAGAAGAAATGGTTTTGATGGGACAGATCACGACCCATAAGCGAGAAGTTTATAGCTCGCTGTCCAAACAAGATATTTCTGTGCTATTATAACTCACATGCTTACATGAAACTATGAGTTCGTGATATTTTTTATTCTATAAATTTGTAAACCAGAATTATATTTTTTTTTTACTCTGTTTAATCGTTTCATCACAATCTCGAATGATTTTAATTTACAAGCCTGTAGATTAGTTAGTTCTCGTGAGTAAACTGCTGTTTTTGATTGCATAAAGCCTCGTCCATTTAAACACACTTCATTGTTAGTTACAGAGACTTTACTAGAATCACGACAACTCCCTTTTAAAGCTCAAGAGTTTAAGTGTTTAAGAAACCTTTAGTGTTTCGAAACATCATTTTCTCACATTGCCGGAAGTCGATCTTGAGCTGCTTACAGATTTCAATTAACTGATGAATTACGAAATATCAATACTTATTATAAAAATACAAATTTAAAATTAATTATATTTTTGGTTGTAAATTATTTATTGATAAGAGTTTACATTGATTTGCATGACAAGAATTTCCGTTATAATCAACAGTCGGTATGGTACTATTGACAAATTATTTACAATCAGTAATGAAAACATCTGGGCAATGGTCAATATTCATCTAAAATGAGCATATAACTTTTAAAGTAGCTAACACGTGTGTTAGTAGCGGAAAATACCTAATGAAAGAAAATGCCTCAAATAGCCATGCAATGCTATGACTTCATCATTGTGTTCGAACCTAAATCGCTCAATCTAAAAAATGTGTTTTTATAATTATTTTAAAAATATTAATACACACAATGTTAAGGAATGATAAAGTCGAATAATGTAAAGAAAAATATACGTTTTCTTACACTTGAAAATGTCGTACTTTTATGAAGTCAATCCTCATAATTAATTAATTGTTTGATATCGAGGATCTGGAACGTTTATTTTCTTTCAGAAAGCCTATAATATTGTTGAATATTTCAAGTTAAAATTCGACATATCACGGTCAGTTTTTGGAAATCATTTATCAGTTTCTTTCAGAAAATACTCAGGAGTAAATTTTCGGGACCTTATCAACCATTTTAAACAATCTCCCTAGTGCTTAAATTTACGTTACCGAGAAATTGATTCTTGATAGAAATGACGCAATAAAAACATTGAGTAGTAATCGTCTTACTAATGTTTCTTTAGAGTTAATGAATGATGCTTCGATCCATAAAATTAAAATATTTTTCTTAATACCTCTTTCTGAACTGATGCTTCAACTGTTAAGATATTATTATATTATTATTTGATACAAAATTATTTTATAATAAACTTTTAGTAATAAATGAAAAATTATATAAAAAAAAATATCGATAACATGTGAACTCCATTTTTGTTTATTACTTGGCTTTGAAATCTAAAACTACTTTCAAGAGTTTCATTAAAAAATAATAGATGAATTCTAGAATAAGCTAACGCGACCTAATAAGACATTATCCGTTTAAAATATATTATTTATATGGGCATGTAGAGAGGATGGATGAGAGAAGATTAACGAAATTAATTTATAAGGCGAGGGTGAATGGGCAAGTCGGTAAGGGTCGACCTAGGCGAACGTATCTAGACCAAATCAATCATGTGTTAAATAAAGGCCAGGTAAAAAGTACTCATAACCGTCGAGCATGTATGAAAGCGCTCATGAAAGTAGAGGAAGCGAAAGAGGTGTGTCAAGATCGTAGCAAGTGGAAGGACGTAATCTCTGCCTACCCCTACGGGAGAAAGGCGTGATGATATGTATGTATGTATGTATTTAGAGTAAAAAAAGATATTGTTATTCCCGTCTGAGAGTCGCGAGCGTGGCTAGTTTTCATCCTTAGAGCTGTAGCAGGAGAATGTTCTAAAATTAAAATTAATCTTACGTAGAAATTATATGGACTTCGTTTTGATTTTTTTTTAAAGTTACCTTGAACATAACCACAGACTTAATTTTTATTTCTTTACTGTTATTTTATTCATACCTTATTTTTCACCAATTGCATAATTATTTGATACATTTTAAATGGCAGCATTATTGCTGTCAGTATTTTTTTTCTAGGTAACATTTATTTATCTGGTATACAGTTTTTAGTTTGCCCAATCTTAATTTTACAGTCCATAAGTGTTTATTTTATCAACATTAACTTCTTATTACTGTAGCAAAATATTATGTAATTTCAATACAATTGTGTGATTTTAAACTATATTGAATATCTTGTTCAATGAAATAAAATACAATAATTCCTATTCTAATTCTAAGCCATTCATTACATTTAATTTATAATAATACATAATGACAGTTTGATTAGTTACTAAGTTAGATTTGTTTAGGCACGGGAATTAGATATTAGACACAGGAATGGTTGGTTACATTAAATTATTAACGCGAAACTAGCCCTATCAGACAGGTTAGATTATCAAACGACAGCTCCACCTCAGTTCTGCCCTTGAGGTCATATTTGGACGGGCTTAATTTAAAAATCGAAAATGATCAATTAATTTTTTTAAATATTAAATAAAAACAAAACATAAGCTAATAGCCAAACACGTAATATATCGCACAATGTGTGGAGCAGCTGCGTGTATATCTAAATTATCCCACACCTACCAAATAGAGCAATATATTTCGCGCGTCTGGCGTATGTTACGCTACGGTGTTATGGGCGACCTCGGCATCCTACGTGATTCATATCACGACCGCCTAGTTTATCACGTGGTCACGTTTCTTAAATACTTTCACTGGGAAGTATTTGTGCAGTTTTATTGTAGTAAGTAAGTTTCGTATAGTTTCTTTTAATTTATCCCTTCTCGTCCTTAAATGTATACTTAATTTCCATTTTGATGCATGTTTTAAGTGTGTATTATCCCCAAAGTATGTAAGTAATATCCTACGTATGTATGTGTATATGGTTTATACATATTTGAATGTTTTATAATTTATTATGAATATATATTTTTTTATCCGTGTCGTCTTTGTGAGTAAAGCCATGGTTTCAGTGTAGCAATAATGCAGAGGATGAGTCTATTTGTCCCCGCACATCATTCCGTTTTTTGTGTAAAGTTTTTAAAGTAGTAATTTAGTACTATTATGTTTTGTCTGTGTTACTGTATTGTGTTGTGTATTAGAAATAAATAGATTTTTTTTTCTTTATGTCAATCGCCAAAAAAATTAAAGCGAATAAATGAAATGATTAAATGTTTTTTTTATGTATACGGGCACGGTAAAATACCTACATTTCATATAATCTCTATAGCATTAAATAAAAGGCAATGTCTACCTGTGTGTTTGACGGTAGTGGGTTTATAAATGGATAACCGATTTACTTGATTATTGTTTTAATACGTAGATAAATAATTTTGGTCAGGTTTTAGTATATATTTTATTATGTTACATAATATCTATAAATATATGGGAAAAGTAATCAGATTAATACGAAAAGAAGCGACGTTGGCGCAGTTGTTAAGGTGGTCACATTTATCTTTATTGGACGAGGCCGGATTCGAACCCGTCTATCTAACTCTAAAAACACCCTGAACTTTTGGTGAAGGAAAAATCACTTGTGTGTTTACCATCATGGACCACATCATCACTTAAAATCAGATAAGATTGTCATGAAAAAAAACATGTCTTTTGTCACATTTAAACATTTGTACTTGATAGCAATGGTTACCAGAAATGGAAAGTGTGACCGTGATATTGAGCGAAGAGTTATGTTAGGGAATCGATTGAACGGGGTCCTGCGTTACTTTATGTGCAGCCAGAATGTGTCTAAAAAGACACGTTTCGCTGTGCATCAGGGTGTGCAAGTCTCTACTCTTATGAAAGCAAGATTAATGCCGTAGAGACGACACGTCTAAGAAGTACAGCTGAGACAAGCTGGTAAGGTTCGTCCTAGGCGATCGTATCTCGACCAGATTGAGGAGTTTCTAGAGAAAGGCCAGGACAAGAGTACCCGTAACCGAAGAACATGTATGAAGGTGCTTATGAAAGTAGAATGTAGTGAGATGTGTGTCAGGATCGTGGCAAGTGGAAGGATGTGGTCTCTGCCTACCCTTATGGGAGAGAGGCGTGATGTTATGTATGTATGTAACAAAACTATTTCGTTTTTTCCTCTATATTATCTGTTTTAAAATTGATGTACTTTCATTAAACTGAAACGTATGTTGATCAATGCCTATTCAATTACGATATGGTTAAATCAGGATGATTAGAAAATTAAAAATTTACTAGCTAATTTGAAAGGTGCAGAATTCAAGATTTAATTTTCTGAAAGCAGAACAGCGGAAGGAACGTTTATTATCTTGTTACACAAAACCCGTTAGATAAGTAAGCACAACAAGGTAATTTTATGGAAGTAGCCATTAAAGACGCTTGGAAAACAACTGTGTTAACGTAAATTATTTACAATGCAAACAATTTGCTTCAGTCCAAATTGGTGGGAGGGATTTACGATCTCTTCTAATTTAGTTATATTTACATTTTTACTAAGAATATACTGTAATGCTTTCATTTCCAATATTAATATAAATTTTAGAAAAAAAAACCAACATAGGGTAGGAGGTAATTTAGTTGACCGATAAAGTATTATACTTTGTTGCTTTTATGTATACGTATAGAGATCCAACAGAAGAATAATTTTGTAAATTCTGATATCTAGATTGAAGAGGATATCCTAGCGGCATGTATATCATACAAACGTAGTCCCCTGTTTTCTCTCTGGATAATAGCGTTATGGTAAATATTTTTATACCAAATAATATATATCCACCACCAGCATACGTTTTGATTTTTTCCCATAAATTAGTTATTGTAGAAACTAGAAGCATTTGAAAATGAAAAAAATGCTCAATTTTAACCCGTCATTTTCAGACGTTCGTCAAAGAAATTCGATGAATAAAATTAAATCGGAATAGAAAAAAGGAAAGGTAACGCGTGAAAACCCGTTTTAAATAACTGCATTTATGTAAATATGGAACGCGAAAATTTAAAAAATGTTCATAACTAATCAAGGAGTATTATGTCTTGATTATTTTGAAGTTTATTTTTTTTTATCTAGTTTTTCTTTCGAGATTTTTTATTCTTCCAGCTTCACGCTTCATAACACCGTGGGAGACGTAAAAGACCACTAAGGGATATAAACCAGGGGATGGGAAGCAGCATCCTCTGAGTACCAAAAACACCTTACTGTACCAGGCCCTCCTGTCAAGCGTGGCGATTATAGCAATCCCATCCCTTATTGAGGAATACCTATGCCCAGCAGTGGACGTCATATGGTTGAATGCATGCATGAAAAACTATCTACTAATGGAGTATATCACTCATCAGTCTCAAAATATTATTGTTTGCAATAGTTTTCGTAATATAATTATTGTCAAACTCGTATGACAAATTTAGTCCAAATTACATATTATTTCAAAGTTTTATGTATCTTTATTAAGTCATAATGAATAAATTGTTTTACATCAGTAAATTATTATGCGATTTCTAACATCTTCCAAATTTTACACGGTATAGGTTCAGTGCTTTGACCACAATCTCACCTGATGTTAAATGACGATGTGGTCCCAGATGGTAAACACACTAACCCTAGAGGTTTTGGTTCTCAAGCCTTTCTGCCGGATCACACCTATTGGTATTTGGCGATAGGTTTTCTAACTTGAGGGTGGTAGCTACCCAGGCGGGCATTATTTGAAAGTGCTATGGTTTCTTCACGATGTTTTCCTTAACTGAAGGCTCAGGCTGGTTTTTAGAGTTAGGTAGGTGGGTTTGAACCCGCGTCCATTGATGCGAAATCCGATCACACTACCAAATAAGCTATCATCGCTTCAATTCCTTCATAATCTTATACTATTGTACGAGTATTCACTAGTTATAGAAGAAACTGTATTTCTTTTCCGGTTTCTTTGGCGTAAGCATATTATTAGCAAACAATAGTATACAATGCTCTTTCCTCCCCTCATAGTTACGTAAGCATTAACATAATTTTGAACAAGAAAACGAGAATTAATAAGTAAATATTGCAAACGTAATCATCATTCCACCAACAACCATTTTATATGATGAAATTATTTGAAAAAGTCTTAATAAAAAATATACTTATTTGAATAAAATTTCAAAAAAAATATTAAAATACGATTTGAAATTTAATATGCTACGTGTTTGGTCAAGTATTTAGCAAAGAACAGAACGTGTATAGATTTCATCGTAGAATCTGGCGATGTACTCTGTTACCCTTAGTTTTTTTCTACGTTATCATAAACAGTAATTTATTATAGTTATAATGTTTTGTTTATTGCCCTGATGTGTGGTGTTATGGCAAGCCATTGTTAATGTGTTTGACGATTGATGGTCAACGTCGAGTTTGAGTTTGGGCGGTCGTGTTTTGTTTTAAAAACAACTTCTCTTGTAACCTTCTTCAAATACCGCAGGTATGTTAGAGAAAAGTTTTTTTTTTGTTTTTATTTTGAATTCGTTTATATAATATGGATAGATAAAAAAATAAATATAACATTTATTTTTTTATTAAATTACACATGGTTACATGTAGTTATTTAGTATCATCAAGAATGCAGACTTTGAAAAAAATGATATCAACTTTAGAATAAAATGCCTAATATAGCTTCAAGGTAACATGAAAAATTTCCTTTTAGTCTAATAAGCTTAAGATGGAATATGAACTTGAAAAATGTTTTTTTTTTTTGTTGTAAATATTGCATTGATTGTTCTCTACAAAATTTAGACTTCTACAAAGAGGAGCAAGACGAAATAGAGGGTCTAATACGTAAAAAGAGATAGAAATAAGGCACTATAAGTTAGTGAGAAGTTAATATGATGGCGAACTATTGATATATGATACAGAAAAAAACGAATAAAAAAACATAATAATTTTTTTTTCGCAAACAGATGTTTCATGTTTGCGCTGGACCTTTTTGTTTTATAATGGTTATATAAATGGCTATTTTATTTTTACTCCTCAAATTACTTATTAAAGGCTTAAGTTAAACAATATGTCAACCCACTTCTCATCGTTTTCTTAATTAATATACTTGCCGATTTTGACTTTTTTGTCTGATTTACCATTGAAACAACCTTTTTCATTACATTTATGCACGGCCGATTGCTAAGAAATGTAGCGTCGTGTCGTACGTACCCTTGGACCTCTTGAAGTCTCGAGAGGCAATCGACCTACTTATCAGGTCTGCGGAAACTTCGGATCATTATATTATTTGCACCAAGTTAACTACGATAGGTGTCTATATAATATCATAACGATTACATTATGACTTGCGAAGACACTATCATTTCACTTAGGATGCCTATGCGGTTCATTCATCCATTCAACCAAGAGATGTTCATTGCATAGATCTCCCCCAAATATTTCCACAACGAACGTTTTTATGCCACCCACATCCAGCGGATTACCGTGACCTTCACCAGGTCGTCGGTCCACCTTGTCTACCCACGCTACGTCTTCCTGTGCGTGGTAGCCATTCGAGAACCTGTTGTCTCCATTAGCGTCGGTTCTGTGAGCAATGTGCCCAGCCAACTGCCACTTAATTTTAGTAATTATTTGGGCAATGTTGGTTACTTTGGTTCTTCTGCGGATCTCCTCATTCCTGATTCGATCACGCAGTGAAACTACAAGCATAGCCCTCTCCATTGCCCTTTGAGCAACTTTGAGCTTCCTTATTAGGTCCATAGTAAGCGACCACGTCTCAGTGTCGTATGTCATCACTGGTCGAAGACTTTCGTCTTGAGACACTGCGGTATTTCGGGCGAGAAAATTTTGCGTAGCTTCCCGAACGCGGCCCAGCCGAGTTGGATTAGACGATTAACCTCTTTCTCGAAGTTGGATCTACCTAACTGGACGGTTTGTCACAGGTAATAATAATATATATTTATTTGAGTCAAAAATCCATTTGGTTAGTATACATACAACTTAGAAACTAGTGTTAGTACTTACATCTACATTTACATCAAATAATTACTTTTATAATGCCACAGTAGCATGTAGGCGTACCCAATGTCCCAGTATGGGACTGTCCCACCTGTCTGCTAAATTATTGAGGATGCTGTTGGGGCTGGAGCGTACCCTACGCATGAGAGAGACGCATCGCTTGCCCATGATGGCATGAAAGCCATCAATTCTCGCCTCCGCGAACGTCCCTGAAGCGCTGCAGTAGCGCGGCAACCCCATCAGCATCCTAAATGCATTGTTGTATTGACATAGCTGTCAACAACTTCGAGCGTTATGCGTTCATAAATGATAAACACTTTAGTGCATTGATAGGTCTCTGCCGATGTAATTTTCAACTTGAAACTCGGATGACCACAAAACGAAACAATTGATTTTGTTTCGAATGAACACTTCAATTTTGAAACCCATCAAATAACAACATTAATCATAACATATACATGGCTATTAATAATAGTAGGTTAGGTACATATGTATTGTATCAGTTATCGGTACATTTAGAACGAAACGATTTTCACGATCTAAAGTTAGAAACGAAAGTGAGTAATAAATTTACCATTGATGTAGCTGAGAATTTAGACATAAATTTTACAGGAAAAATTATGTAAACATCATAATTTATTCTCATGATTAATTCATTAATGTATAATATGATGTTTTGATTGAACTGTACTATGGCCAGACTAAACAATGATTCTTGTAAGTATTTTCATATAGTTTTACGCAACTAATAAGTGCTTTAATATACATACATATTTTGTTATAACCATAAAATATAAATGAAAATAATAATGAGCTATCCACATTACAGAAGATACGGAAAGTATTTTAAAAGGCCAGTTTGAAAGTTTAATCATTTTTTAGTTTAGTTTTTGCTCGGCCGTTATTCACACAGACATTCCAAAACTTATTACTGTCACTTCACACACAAATTTACTTATTAATTCTGAATCTTCTTAGTTTTCAAAATAGCTATCAAACAAAATTTAGACCAGAATAATTTTAATACAAGGTATAAACGTAAATTAACAGTTACGGTAGTAAAACTATTAAGATTTTCTCAAAGTCAAAGAAAGTCTCAAAGCACATTACCGATTTACCGGATAATAAGTTCAGGCACCATATCAAGCAAGGTTTAATTAGCAAATGTTATAATTATACGGTGGATCATTACGTGAACGATGATCATGTCTGGAAATGACAAACACTTCTCTTTGCATATACTAAAAACTTTGTAACTATGAGTTCCATAAAAAACATGGGAAAAATCAAATCGAGTTTCTTGTCAGCTCTGCTAGTTCCGAACCGATGTTAATAATTTGAGATTCATAAGCGCCTAATTAAATAAAGTATTTTTGAATTTGGACGTGTTAGGAAAAACCACGCTTATATTGTAATGTCGGGCATTAACAAAAAATAATTACGAAAGAATAAACAAACGTTTGTCAAAACAAATACACGAAAATTTCATAAAATTCATTCCGGTCTAGAGAACATAAAAAAGATAAAAATTAAAATACATGTTTTCTAGATCAAATCAGCTACAAATTTGTTATAATACTTCGAAGTAAACAAGTGGAAGTATTAATATAACATAAAACAAAAAGAGATCAATCAGTATTAACTTCAAAGTCAGTGAAGTTGAACAGTAATAAATTCAAAGGTCCATTTTTCCCTCATCCAGTATAATATGGTAAGTCAAATAAAACTTTGCAAAATCCGTGAAACAGAATTACGAAATCGCTCCGCAATCTTCCACAAATCCGACAAAAAGTGAATTTGGGATTTATAAAACTTTTACTATAGCGTTTCCATCACTAAAATTAATTTTTGTTCTGTTAAAAATCGTTCGACTTTTTACATAATTTTTTTTTGTTCAAATTACTTTATTAATTATATGTTGCTAGAATAACGTACGACTCATGTAGAAACGAAAAATAAATCAAGTGTATTAGTTATAGACTGACCGACAAAGCTCAAAGCGTTGAGTAGTGTTGAAAAAAGTTGGTTATCACGGGACTCCCCTCAGGTGTGAAATATCAAACGTCACTTCGTTTGCCATCACGGCACACGAGTCAAATTAACTTCGAAGGTGCGACATCAGAGGGCGTGAAACATTGTATTTTATTTAGACGGTAGAAGCTCAGTGCTTTGACCACAACCTTACCTGATGTTAAGTGACGACATGGTCCCTGTTGGTAAACACACTAAGACTCTCACATAATGGTTCTCAAGTGATGCTGCTGGAACACACCTATTGGTTTTTGGCGACATTTTCTAACTTGAGGGTGGTAGCTACCCAGGCGGGCATTATTTTAGAATGGTCCACCACTAAGCTAGGGTTTCCTCACGATATTTTCCTTCATCAAAAATTCAGGGTAATTTTAGAGTTTAATAGATAAGTTTAAACCCGCGTCCATTGACGTCAAATCTGGCCGCATTACCTGGTTGAATGCACACAGATGTTTTAATTATAATTACAAAACTCTGCTAATTATCTAGTCTTTTTGATTAAAACTAATTTACACACGTAATTCTAAAACAACCTATTTATGTCCGAATAGTTTTACATACCCACATCCGTATTATATGAAAAGTAACGTCAGCCAATATAAGCTTCTTTATGGTAAAAATGAATGATTTGACCCGGACTTGTGGCCTGCTTACGCCCACGGTAGATATAAGCCTGGGCCGTAGTAAGAACATTACGGACGGACAGATGCCATATTATTGTTTACAGTGGTATTAAATATTGTTATACCTATAGGGAATTATTTTATTAACGTTTCATTCTAATCACATTTAATTTGAACGCTATATAAATCCTTTTGCAAAAAAAAAAACTTTAGATTTTAGACTTTAGATTTCGTTCTGTACTTCAATAAATATTACAAGAAAGATATTTTATTAATTTGACGATGTACAGTTGAAGATGATTCCTTACGCAGTAAATTTAATTTTTTAAAGCAACAAAAGAAACATAATGATCATTGTAAAATTGCATTACTAATGTCGCAAATTTCTGAAACTGTTTTTGCTGAAAATTTTTGGATATTTTCTGTAAACTAAACAATTTAATTTTTCTTTTTTCCATAAAATACCACTTTCTGGTATGATTGTGGAGAAAAGGGCGGTAAACTTATAGCCCTACTTGAAGAAATTTGTTCGCAAACTTATGTGTCTTAGCGTAAAAGTCGTTTCACTACCCAGAGAATTTGGCAACGGTATCAAGAGACCGGTCCGGTAAAAAGAATACCAGGCCCGGGAATAAAACGATGATCAGAACAAGGTTATACCGCTTTTTGTTGGGTCAGGCGTTGGGGAATCGTAAGTTGTCAAATATGGACCTAATGAGAGCCTTAAAGAAATAAGAAGAGTAGATTTTAGCTTATTAATATTATATCATAAATAATTAGTAATGTGTGTCATGTGGTGGCGCAATTGTATTACGGTACGACTGTCGTTCTGGGGTCTCGGTTACGATCCCTGGGTCGGGTCAAGTGATATTGAGTTTTTCTACTCAGTATCATTCCGGAGTCTGGGATTTGTGTCTGATATGGCGACAGGCTCGCCCCCTGTCACATCTGAGACGGAATTAAGCTCGACAAAATGTGGGTGGGGGTGTACTTCACCTCTGCCTTACCTTTCGGGGATAACAGGCGTGAGCTTACGTTATGTTATAATATCAGTATTATTATTATATCTATACTAATAAATAAAATTTTAGTGTCCGTTTGTAATGTCAAAATGTTTTCATTATGTTGTTGATAGAGATGTTATGATTTTATATAGGTATATATAGACATCTAAATGTAAATATATCTATACTAATAAATAAAATTGAAGTGTCTGTTTGCAATGTCAACATTTTTTTCCTAAAAAGATTTGTAGATACGTTCCTCGTAAAAAAATAAAACTCATGAAATTGACAATAAAATCCGATTCATTGCACAGTTTTACTGACAGGTATTTGAATTTGTAAGAAATTTCTTTGCTTAATGTTAGTAGCAAACACAAATTAGAAAAATAATTAAGTTTCCGTATAAAAAAATAAAACGCGGGCGCAGCCGCTGGCACATAGCTAGTGCTAAAATAAAAGAGTTCACTATTTCTTGTTCCTCTGTTGTTTGCCTAATTAATTTTTTTTTAGATTTTCATAATAACCGTTGATGTGGTTAGGAGTTAAATAAATCATATTGGAAATAGGGTTTTTTCTAAACAAATTTCAAAAATGTTTTCCTATGCGCACTAGTTCTGACAATTGACACTGCTTGAAATGATTACGTTTAGAAAAATACTAAACCATCAATTGCTCCTTGATATATACTTTCCGTGTAAAAAGATTTATCAACATCGGTCAAGCCGTTTTGAGTTAAATCCGGGCATACGGACAGACGTTTGTTTTAATGTCTAATTAGAGATTCGGACTAGATATCTCTCACGAAAGTTGCATAAAAATATGTGAAAGCCTAAATACAATCAGGTTTGCAATTCATCTGACATTAAATGATCGCAATTAAATGACTAAATCTATGAAAAAAACACACGCACACTTAGTAAAATAAACTTTATTATATAATGGTATAATTACCATGTATATAGTAGTTGTAAAATCGAACCAAAATACCAAGTAGAGATACAACCAAAACACCAGTTAGATAATTAAAGATACGTTGAATAAATTAGTTAATCCGCTACCGACCTAAGTGATTAGAAGTTTTTTTGAGTTAGTTTGTTTTTTTTCTTTGACTACGCACGTATTTTATTGGGACTCTGTTTTGTTTACGCTCGTCACCATGACGTATTAGGGAAGCTAACCTTATTCATGTCTATTTATTTAAATTTATAACTCGATGACCACTGAACGGATTTACTTGATTCTTTTTTTAAATCATAGACATTTTCACTGGCCAGATATTTGGCCTATGATGATGATGGATAATGAATGACGCTGAAAAACAAATGAAAACCGACAGGGTTAATCATCAAATACTTGTCTTAAACCATGTAAAAGATATTTAGTACAGCAACTAAAAATGCAAATAATTATTTTTGAGGGAAACTGCTCGAATCTTCTTTCATTTGACCATGAGAATAAACAACATAATGCGAGAATATTAAGGATTCCTTGTGTTGTTCATTTCATTCGGTCGTTCAATTTGTTGTTAATAAGAAAGCGTGTTTTTTTTTGGGAAAGTTTTTGCCGCTTCTTAATCGTTGTTGTGTTGAGTTTAAAATAATAACTTAACTGTAAGCTTAGTGATTGTTTCATAATATACACTAATAACAATAACTTCAGAGCATAGGTCCGCATGCGTCAACGGCCGACGTAAAATCATCACGATCTCTATCGCAGTACTGTTTCATAGAGATTCTGTTATCGATGGTAGTTGTCATTTAATAATATGTTATTCTTTTTTAAAAATAAAAACCACATCATTAATTATTGTAATTGATTTTAAGGCAACACAAAGAGGGTTGTCAATTCCAGACATCACTATCGTTCAAATAACCTACCCTATAATACCCTTTTGAAATTTTAACTTGCTTGACATAGTACTTTAACTTATTTGGCAGGTAAATCAATAATGTGCTCTGTAACATTATTGTAGAATGTAACGCAATTACGTAAAAGTTTTTCAGCGTCAAACCACTGGACAAACGTCTATGTGGATCCTTTTGCATAATTTGAACATTCTAAATGCGTCCCCTTGTGGTGCATTTGACCCAGTTATGGGCCAATTGCGACGAGAACCAGACACCGCTGGTAGTAAAAAAAACCAGAAAGAAAACTTTTGAAATCATTCCTAATTATTATACAAAATACAAAGTATTTTTACCTTCCAACTCGAACGTGGAATATTTTTACACGTTTATTTGTTTGCGTACTCGTTTGTTATGCTTACCTCTTTTATTGCGGTTTCGTTGAGAACGATATCTTTTAACGTCTTATTAGTTTCCATCTTCTGTATTTAGTTTGTTAATGTACGTGTTTGTTGAGATTTTAGTAAAAATCTATCGATAACGATCTCGAATAATGCTTCTTCTTTTTTTAATTAAAGACATTCTGTGATTACATACATAATTCGTCGTGGCCGTGTGGTGCCGGTTAAGTACTACTTCATATCTTTCTGTGTGTGTCGTAAAAAGGCAGCAGCATCCTCTGAGCATCACAAACACGTAAATCAATCGCAAACCCGCCTGCCAAGCGTGGTGAATGTGGCAATTCCCCGCTTTTTGGAGAAGACTTATGTCCAGCAGTAGACGTCTTTCAGGTGAATCAAAATAAATCAATCAATACGTAATTATTCTGCTAGCGTCAACCAGGTAAAGTAATTTTGCAATCCTATATCAACGCTTGAATGCTCCAGAAAAAAATGGTGACTATAAACCAGAGAGATTTTTTTGTCTAGAATTTTACGCATTTCATGTGAGCACCTTAATGTGATCACAATAACCTTTTTAATTTAAAAACGAAACCTCAAAATAATATACTATAAAAATTGTATTGATTGGTTTTAATACAATTTGTTTATGTAATATTTATTCTATTATTATTATTTATATATCTTCATTATATTTACTATTTAAATTCTTTAAGAAAATAGTTTACGCGTAAGATATAAATAAGATATAAAAATGATAGTTGGCATAAATAAACTACTTAATAGAAAACCAACGGGCTTTCTTAATGAATTTAATTAATAAATATAATGAAGGTATACAAATAATAACAATATAATAAATATTACAAAAACAAAGTAAATTTAAATTAATCATTACAAAATGGACTAACAAGTAAATAAATAATTACTTTATTAATCTACTTCTGTTTACTTCAATATATCCTTTGTTTTAATATCATTGATAATTTTAAAGGCCGTGCTATCATACGGATAACAAAGTGGTATAAAAGTACGTATCTAATTTTATTCGATTTGATTAATTGTTTCTTAAAATCACCTTAGGATAAGTATATCTAAGCTTATTTCTAATTGTGATAAAGTATAGGCAGCTATCTTCATGTATAAATGTGCGTCGGTTAACTCTAGCTCGCACCGACAATACTTATCTATAATTATAATAAAAGGCTATAGGGACGAAATCTGTACATTAAAGATATTTCAGAACAAATACGACGAGGGCTCCAGAATCGACACCAGAACACATTTCGGTGGTTTTTAAATTTTGTCTCTGTCGGTTGATTAATTTGTTCGCCAATCCACGCAAAAACTACTGGACCGAATTGGATGACATTTTAATACGTATATACAGTTATATAATGCGTAAATAGCGTTTATCTATATTCCCATTAAAACATCATAATAAATATCTGTTTGCTTAATAGTATTATAAATGAATAATGGAATGAGCAGAAATAAAGTTGAATTAAATCAACATAATTTATTTACATTTAATTTAAAGAATATATTTAAATATTTCTGCCGATTATTCCACGCGAGCGAAGTCGCGGGCACAGCCAGTATATGATAAAGCTATTTATTTTTAATACGAGTTAAGATTCATATGGTTTTACTGATCACTGCATTCTGTAACCCGTTGTTAGTTTGTTCACACGGGACCTATTATTATTTGTCCACTAAAAGCAGGTTCGTGTTGTTTCTGTTTTACATCGTGTCCCGCTGCGACCGCAAATGTTTGGTCAAAGTTTGGTTATTGTAATTTTATGTATTGCATGCTTCTCGATGTAGTGTAAAAAACTAAGAATGTTTAGGTGAAGAAAAAATATTGAAAGAAGGAAAGAAAACATTTGTGCACTAACAACGTGTGTTTCGTGAGTGAGCATTGTGATACAAAAACATACTACAAAAAATAAAAAAATTGTCCGCAAAAATACACAAACAAACAAACGTGATTGACTTTTCAATTATTACTTTTTTAAATATTAAATAAATCAGAAGCAATTTTAGTTTAAGGTTTTATTTTTTTCTACCGTGGCTTTTGTTTTTATAAGATTCAATATTTGTTATATAGAAATATTACATATAACATACAAAAAAAATTGTTTTTCTTAAATGCACCAAAATTGACTTGTATATCGAAATACATAATTGTTTTTTCGTTCGGACAAATTTTTAAAACCAGCGTACCGATTTTTTTTGTTTGTTATGTTGCTTGCAAACGAGTGCGTTATATTCTGTGACAGCGGAGCATTAAACAGCCGATGCTGCGCCATAAAAGAGTTTCTTAACAGAATTATATTCGAACCAGGAGATTGTAAGGAACGTTGATGTCAAGCAGGTCGTAAAACACTAATCCAAATCCCATTTCACAACATAAAGACATGTTGTCCTCAGCCTGTTTATTGTAGGACGCGTGAAATAAGAAGAAGATTGAATGTTATTATTATTTTACATTAGACATTTCATTAATAAAAAATAGACTCTATTTACGCGAGTCTGATAATAAGTTTAAGCACTATACTAAACAGGTTTTAATGTCCAAAGGTAGTGCTGTCTGGACATGACACCCGTCTCTGTGCTTCCGTTATTTTATTGTTATATATGAATTGTATAATTTATATTATACTTGAAAAAACATTTAAAAAAAAACCAGATCGAGCTTCTTGCCGGCCCTTTTCGACTGGGTTGTTTTCCGAACCAGTGGTAGCTTTTTGAGGTTCATAAGCGCCTTCTCAAGGCCCAAACGAATAGAGAATTTTTTGATTTCGTAAAATTTGATTTGAGTATACAAGATTTGAGATTTGAAAATACATTTCTCAAATCATTAATATACTTTTTGCATTATTTTACATAAATATAACCCGGGCAACGTCAGGTAGGACAAACATTATAAAACAATTATTATATAGTAAACCTCATTGTAAATTCCATCCCAAACAAAAAAAAAATTACTTCTCTGTAATACATTCAGGGCGGAGTATGAAGAAGTTAGTAACGTTATAGGGAAAGTGAGAGAAAAAATATTTTATCGCCATATAGGAACATAACTTAGATAAAATATTGCCTCATGAAACAAAGAAATATCTTTCGAATTGCTAAACACTTCAATATACATCCAATATCTGCGAGTTATTTCTTTTTTTATAAAACGATATCGGTATTCTTTGAATTTTATTTCGTTCTCTGTATATTAATGTTAGCACAGTTACTTAACCTTATTTTGCTCACCGTCCACTTTGAGAATATGTTTTTTTCTAGAATGCCCCCCCCCTCCCCATCTTAATTATTTTTGCCTTTATTAGACTGTATTTAGCCCCGTCTGCGCTATCTCAATGCCACCTATTTTTTTTTTTCTTGGTCTTCTAATTTCACAAAACTTTATCGCCCACGTTGAGAACCTACGATGTATAGTCTACTTACAACCAAATATAATTAATATGTTGAATTATATTGTACACATATTTCTGCGGGTTACTGTTTTGTGAAATGTCACATGATGTTAAAGCTGAGGCCAAACGAGCGTAATTTATACGAGTTATGAGTCGAACAATTTACGCTGCTATCGGATTCGTATGAAAGTGTGTTTTATTTAACATAACGGCGCAAAGCGTTAACTGACGTACCAGTGGTGTAACTATGCGATCTAAGGCCCGTGGCAAATTCATTATATGGGGCTCCCGTAATAATCGTCACGTTGTAATTTGATTTTAATAAATCCTTAAAGTAATCACTAAAGCGTTTAAATATTTAGTCGCGTCGAACTTTAATTGTGTTTACAATTTTTTACTAAATTTTGTTACAAATGTTAGGATACTTCTGCGCCCTGCGGGGCTCCATAGGATCAGGACCGTGGCATTTTTCCATCTCTCCCACTCTATAGTTTCAACAATTTCACGCACGTAGATGAAGATGAATTTTAGTCAACATGTGTGACGTTCGAGTACAGGAGGTTGGGGAGTGAGGAAAGCGAGTAATTGTTCGCGTTAAATGCCCAAGAGTCAAAACGTTTTTTTTATTACGCCCGTTTGGCGGTCTAACCGAATTTAAGTATACACGGGGTAAAATGTGCGATGCAAATTACCCTATGTTGGTTGTAAGTGCTTCGTCTATTTGCTTTGCAATCAATGCACAGGCGGGTTGAGGCGCAATAGATGCACTTTCCCGACAGTTCTTCGGACGGGTCACATTACCGACCACTGTAGAAAAATGAAAATTTTACTTTTTTAATTGTTTTTTAAGCGGAACCCGAATAATTTTCGAAAATCAGCCTATATTACCCGGAGTAACTTCAGCTATCTACGAAAAAAGTCCCGTCGAAATCCATCCAGGCGTTGCGGAGATTACCCGAAACAAACAGACAGACAGACAAAAATGTTAATTTGTATTTTTGGTATAGGTATCGTATATACATTAGTAACATAAAGAATTCTGACATTACAAACAGACACTCCAATTTTATTTATTAATAATTATAAATTAATATAATGTAAAGTTTACGGCGTTATAAAACTGGTACTAACGCTCGTGATGTCATCACTTTTATCATTTGGAAGCTTTATAAATTCAGATGATTATGGTATCGTTCATCAATCACTGGCTCGTAAAGGGAAGTTAGTCGGAATATCACAAAGTTAAGGGGGGTTGCAGTCGTATATTACGTGTATTAATGTTTCGTTGAACTTGCGATGTCTTTAATCGAAATATTTGTGTCTAAACATATCTAATATGGTACTAATTTTCTAGAAAAAATAGAAATTTTGTAAGATATTTTGTACAAAAATAATACACGAGATTTTTTAGGTAAAAGGTGGTTGGCATTATCTAATAATATCTCACCACGTGATATTAAGGGGTTGTAAAAATTTTAATTAATGGATGCACCCTATTATTAAATACGTACGTATGTATTATAATGACATCACAAATTTAAATTATACTAAAAAAAAAACAATTATTTTCACCCGTTAATAATTATTCACTGTTTTAATTAATGTTTTACAAGGGACACACTTAAAGTAATTTTCTTTTATCGACATGATTTATTACCTTCATAAACTTATTTTATGAATTACCTATATTTACCAGATGGTCATCCGAAAATACCCTTACTACCATTCTTATGTTATATCATAATGCTTTTTTTTTTTTTTCACCGAATGCTCATTATAGAATCCACATCCACACACTTTTTGAAATTGTACAGGCTCAGTGCTTTGACAATAATCTCACTAGATGTTTAGCGACGATATGGTCCAATATGGTAAACATACTAAGCCTAAAGGTACGGATTCCCAACCGATGCTGCCTAAACACATCTTTTGGTATTTGGTGACAGGTTTTCAAACTTGAGGGTGGTGGCTACCCAGGCTGGCATTATTAGAAAATGCCCTACAACTATGCTATGATTTCCTCTTAGGAAAGCTGGAAAGCTTAGGCTAATTTTAGTCTTAGACTACATTGAAGCGGAATACCGACCGACCGCATTGCCAAATGCGCTATCATAACTTATGAGAAATAAATTTCACGAAATTTGTCTCACGGTAAACCTACGGTAGTTAAAGGCAACTACGGATAATTAGGTCCCTTACAGAACCTATGTACCAAAGAGTAATTTATAATGGAACGGTGTAATGCGTGTTAGGTTAGCGCATGAAAGTGTCATCTTATCACATTCGTCATGGGTACAAGAACTTTCCCAGACAAGGACAAGAATACGTGCTGGTAGTGGAAGCTGGTAGTGGTAGTGCTAGAATATAGTCTAAAAAAGGCAAGTAACTTAAGATGGAGACACTAGAAAAAAACATTCTCAAATGAGTGGTGAGCAGAATAATGATGGGTAACTGTGACCTAGTATCATAGGATAGTATTCAAGTAGGGCAACTTGAGCATCAGATCTTTGAACTACATTTTACTTAACATCTGGTAAGAATATGTTCAAATCACCAATACAATATTTATAAAATTGGAACTGGTTTTTTATTTTTTTCATAGTTGGACTTAAAAAAATGTTCGATTCGAAACAAATATATATAGATAAATTTTTCATTTCACACAACACAAAAAATTAAACAATTTATAAAAAAAATTCAGTTTAATTCGATACGACAAAAAATGCGCAAATCCTGAGAATATCAAAATTGTTGACATAATAACCATTCGAATTTAGGTATTCTTTAATTTGCTTTTAAAAACGATAAAATAATATACCATTTCTAGAAAAACTCTTAAAAGACCAACTTGAAAACAAAATAATCGCTTCAAATGCAATAACCATGAAATAACTTTCCAAAAATAACCCAACAGTTTTTACTTTGTAGATACACGGATCGCAATAGTTCAATACCGGATTGCCATACCTATCTCGGATAAAGTTTTTGTAAATATTTTTTACACAGAATACAAAGTGGTTAAGGTTTTCTGTATCTATAAAAAAGATCCTCAGTAGTAAAGGCCTTTAAATCATGTTAAAGTAACTTTTTCTATATTAATTCTTGGCAAATATGAAAAGAGAAATGAAATTTTTAGTAGTTCAATCAGTTATGAAGTTAGTGACCTAAAAATTGGTATGTACTGTATGGTCACTATCTAAAGTATGTAATATATAATTTGCCATTTATTAAAACGTTTAATAATATTATGTGGGTAAAATCCTTAAAACGCAATAATTATCTACCTGTTAAGACTTATGTAGCTAAACTCATTGTGTTATCGTTATCGAGTTTTTCAACAAGCAACAAGTTTCAATTTTCACCCAATATAAATTACAAACAAGTACTCAATATAAACAGCGGCTTAAGTTCTCCTCACAATAATTTAGACACCAAAGTAAAATATGGCGCAATCTATCTCGCCCGATTGATTTACGTGTCCGTGACTGGCTTCTCTTGGATTTTGCGGTTTCGTGTCTTGATTAATGGATTATCTGGTCCTCGTTTTGTTGTTGTAATCATTTTTCCTGTGACGGGCTAAGACGGACATTTTTGTATGGGTTCTGTTACATAATTGGATATCACTCCATAATAAAATAAATTATTAGTGTATGCGAAAGGGCAATTTCTTGTTAGAGGAAAATTCAAACAGACATTCTGCCTGCCTAGTATCACTACTTTCAATATATGACCACAACCTTAACGGAGGTCACTAAGTAACGAGTACCCTTGAGAAATAAATTGGTAAATTATATGTGACCCTGAGTGCTGCTGAAAAATCAGGTAAATTCCTTACGGAAAAAATAAAATATAATAAAAATAGATTAGCAGTGAAGCTTCAGCAGTCGACTCTTACGTAATTTTTTTTACATTATACAGTTATTAATTGAAAAACCTAAAGATTAACTGACAATTTTGATCCATTATGCAGTTATGAATTGAAAAAAAAACATTAACTGACAATCTCAAATGAAATCGCTAATAAACTATTTACCATGAAATCGAAAATTTGTTGCTAACGTTTATTAATATTTTAACAAGTGCACTGGAATCATAGTTTCAATTCTTAATTTATGACATAGTGACAAATTTGGTATAGCATATCCTTAAAGCAAAAAATTTCTTCTTCTGAAGCCTGTAAGGTCGTGTATATACATTTAATGACACTATTTTCAGTACAAATCAAAATTAAATGACCTTTATTTAGTTTAGATTTGCACTTGTGAAAGTTAAAACATCTATTCAAGGCATATCCCTATTCGCTGAGAAAAAGTCACAAAAAGCTTTAGTGGATTTGTTAAAAGTCAACAATGTAATATATAAGACGTTCCTGAGTGTCATTGCTACGATGTTGTTTGTATAATGAATCCTTAAACCTAGAGTCAAGGTTGCGAAGTTGCGAAGAGATTTGAAATTATAATAAGAAACGTGCCCGTCTCAAAAGGTTAAAGAACTTTGAATAAAAATCTTTACCGTCTTAATCTATACATTTGTTGAAAACGTGATCTACGGACATCCCTTTTGTGTACGGATGACCTTCATTTAGTTTTCGCTAATATTCATCAGACGTTTTGGAGACTTATAAAGTATTTTGATTATCCAGTAGATTATTTCGTTTCTTTTAATATCTTCCAGTTGGATTCTAGTTGGTGTCAACATGAAATAGCTAAAATTAATATTACACTAAACGAAATCTTTGGTCGTTTTGAACATTGTATCCGACATTTACAACAAAAAAAAAAAAAAAAACTCTTACTTCTCTGAATGTGTTACTAATTTTTTTTTTCAACCCGACTAAATCTATTGATCTAAAAGACCTTGACAAATTCATAAGGTTTTGTAGCTAGCGCTTAGACCACTCAACAGAAAAAATTACACCAATGGTGCCTAATTTGGTAATGCAGTAGGATTCCGTGTCGATGGACCTAGATTCAGGTCTAACTATCCAACTCTATAATGAACCTGAGTATTCAGTGAAGGAAAACATCGTGAGGAAATCATAGCATGGTGGTAGGGTATTTTCTAATAGATAATGCCCGTCTGGGTATCTCAAGTTTGAAAACCTGTCGCTAAGCACCAATAGGTGTGTTCTGGCATCATCACTTGACAAGTCAAGACCTCTAGGCTTAGTGTGTTTAATATACTAGCCACGTGGTCACTTAATATTTGTTAAGATTCTGGTCAAAGCGATGAGATTATACAGTATAAAAAATGATAACTAACTTCAGGCCACCATACTAATACGAAGCTTGGTTTTGTGCTTTTGCCTGCATGGAAAATCTGAGGAATTCGTCGTAGGTAATCATATCTGTTGAGCATCATAAAAAATAAAACAAACAAACCCTGTTATATAACCTATGTACCTGGCATATAGCGTGTAACTATGTGGTGTGTTGCTAATATCTCAATTGAATTTTAAAGCATTTCTAAGGTCGCTGCCTGGGATGTTATTAATCAAACTAGTTTTATTTATGTCAGTTCGGAAAGATCTTTCAAAACATTTCGGGATGCAAACAAATAACTATCGAACTGACTTTCCACCGATCTAATGATTCAAATGCCAACGAATTACACGAAGTAGTTTACCTGAAAAGATTTCACTATCGGGTGAATCGGATCCCTTTCCTAATGCAATCCATTTTGCGAACTATCCCCCATTGGATCCTAAATTGAAATGCGTTATAGTTATGTAGACATACGGATTCAAACTTATCCCCTTGGTCACAGAAGAGATTACCTTTTTTATTATATTGTCTTTCGTATTGTGTATTTTTAGTAATAACAATATTGTACGTAGATGATATTGTTGAAATACCACGGGAATAAAAGTTACCTGACTTTTTATTAGATTGTCCACAAATATCATATACATTTAGGTGTAATTTCTTTTTTTGTTTGTTTTTTATCTTAAACAACTACTATTGCATTACCTATCTAATATGTTTCCGGGTATATATAAACTTTTGATTTAGTATCGATATTTCTTCTCTTATATTTATCAAAGATATCTGGAATAAGTTTATGATTTATTTTTTGGAGATTCATAACGAAATAGTTAAAATAGTTACAATACTTAAAAAGAAATATATCTTTGTTACAGAATTTAGATCCGAATATGAATCTGACCCTGAATGGGTCAGCAAAATGGCTAATCGAAGCATCTCAAGGCATTCAGGACCCGAACGTACTCCTCGAGAAATTCTCACAGACAAACAGAAAAGTCGACGATCCGACCAGAGCTCTGCTTCTAACGTTTTATGGTATCCTGGTAGTCATTGGCGCTGTTGGTAATTCTCTGGTTGTTATATCAGTAAGTACTTTTTTTCTTTCTCATTCAATAATTAAAATTCAAGTATAATTAATGGTGACCGTTGTAAAGTATTCATCGGCGGTCACCATGATGTAAACTTTACTATTTTAATAAACAAATATTTCACGTTATGTTATTTTGGCTTATATTTAATTTGAAATTTTAATTAGGACTTGATTTTTAACTATCTTGAAATTAACTGTTATAATTTCGATGTTATAATATATGATTCGGTTATAGTGTAAGCTCAATAAAACTTAAAACCATTGACTAGATTTCACAATCTACATATAGATTCTACGTTCTAGCTAGGGCTAAGCGCAGACGGCGACTCAGTCCGGACACCCCACCGGCGGGAGTCTGGACTCTGCCACATTGCCAGACCAAGATGGAAAGGGACGGGGCCCTGATCTTCCATTGCATTTAGAAGCCTGTCTGGGAGATGGTTTGGTTAGGCCAGGTTAATGTCCTCCGCGGGCCGGGACAGGACATATATAGAGAGAGATAAGAATATATTAGTTGAGATAGATTGAATGTACAAGGAGAATATAGGCTGTCTATTAGAATATAATTGTCTGAATTCCACGCGAGTGAAGTCGTGGGCACAGCTAGTAGTAAATAAATCACTACATTGACTGTTGGTGGCATCTCAGTACATTATTATATTTTATTTATTTATAATAAAACAAGTTTATTACAATGTTATCTTGTCTATTTTGCAAAATAATTAATCGTTCCTAATGATGCCAATTCGACGTAACGGGATTATTAATTCCAGAGAAATTTATCCAATATTGTTGTGTCTTAAAATAAATGTTTCCAAGTAAAACAAGCTTGAGATTTTTTAAAATCATTTTTATGAAAAATTTTAATGTGAACTTGTTTGTAAACATTTTTAATTCGCTCTGTTTAGGTATTCGTAATAAATTAAGCTTCTTAAGATACCTATAATATTATATTTTAGCGTATATTATATATTTACCGTATATATAACCGACTTTTAAAAGATTTTTTTTTGTATTTTTAATACGCTATTTTTACTTCAATTGTGGACCAATTTGCAATTCTTATTTTAATCGTCGGAGTGCGACATACAAAATTAAGCTTAAATAAACTTATCTTAAGGATTAAGGTGATTTTAATAAACAATTAATGAAAAACGAATGTAATTAGCGACATTTTTATCTGTAAGCTAGCACCAATTTTAAAATTATTAATAGTGTTAAATCAAAGCATATATTTAAAATCAGTTAATTTTAACGGGTTTTCACGCGTTAACTTTGCTTTTTTTCTTCCTATCCCGACGTTTCGGCTGGGTTTCACCAACCGTGGTCACGGGCTGACTGGCGGTGCGCGGCGTCGCCTGCTGCGTTGAGGGGTATTTTGATGAACTACCCCTGTTTGGTCTTTATATTTATTATAGTCACAACACACAACACTAACAGTATCCATCGACGATGCCTGTGACGATAAATCACGAACCTTTAGATTTTCTAGCACCGGATTCCACGCTGAGGAAAGCCTATACCCATCCTCGCGATTGAAATTTGGATGTTTTTTAATTTCAATCGCTTCGCGAGCCATTCTACGATAGTATTGGCGATCAGTGGATAAAACTTTCGGCCGGTGGAATTCGATCCAATGGTTGGTATTGGAGTTAAGCAGATGTTCTGCTATCGCTGACTTCGTTGTTTGGCTATTCTTTACAGCCGCGATATGTTCTTTGACTCTTTGCGCGATAGTGCGCTTAGTCTGCCCGATATAGGAACTACCGCAACTGCAGTTGATTTTGTAGACACCTGGTGTCTGGTACGGGATTACATCCTTCGGCGTGCGAATCAAATTTTCAATTTTGGAGAACGGAACGTATACAGTCTTGATGGAGAATTTTTTTTTAAAACTGTTCCAACTTTGTCCGTTACTCCTTTGATATATGGCATGAACGCAGACTGCCTATTGACCTCCGGATGTTTCGTACGGTGTCGACCTAAGCCGTTTCGACTCGCTTTGTACCCGTTTCTTCTTAGGGTCTCCTGAACGTGTGCGAGCTCCGTATTTAAATGTTCAGGGTCATAAAGTTCATAGGCTCGCTTCGTCAAGGATGTTTCAACAGGCGTTTCAAGCGTTTAGGTATCTGTCTGTGTGTGTGGGTTTCCGGTGTACAGTGTGTCCCAGAGAGCCATCCTCTCGTACATTTAACCTGACGTCCAGGAATGCCAGTGAGCGTTCACTCTCCATTTCATAAGTAAAACGGATCTTACTATGAATGGAGTTGAATGGAATGGAATGAATGGAGTACTAGTATGAATGGACCGGTCACCTAAACTCCATTCATAGTATATAGATGATAATTTCCTTTTGTTTATTTGTCCGTGAGCTAGCTAGTAGCTTATAACTCAAAAAGCAGTGAATTAAATTATTTACTTTTCTTACAGTTATTTGGACATGTTTTAGTATATATTTCAAGAACGTATTATGAATGAGCGGAATAGTGGGCACAGATAATAATCCTTTTACTACAATCACATATTGATATTGAAAATAAATTGTATTCAGGTCTATTTGTGCCAATGTTCTCGCTTACAATTTTACAAGTCGTCCCGGCGAGTCCGTCCGCGTCGAAATCGGTATTTGTAAAACGATGATTTAATTGAAAATATAGATACATATTAACGCAACGTCTATATTTGTGTCTGTCCGTTAGTTGACATCGAGAATAACTAAACCGATTTACATGATTCTAATCGATTTTCATTGTAGACTTATTATTACACCCATTGCTGCCGAATTGAATATTAAAGAAAAATATTAACAAAAAGAGAGAATAAATTATAAATTTTAATTTCCATAATAAATTAATTATAAATTTTTTTTATAAATAAATTATAAAAAGTTGTCCACGCGATTTACAATTATGTTAATGATACGTGGTAAATTTGTATCAAGGGGCATTCTAGGATGACGTCAGGATCAAGGGGGGCGGGGCGGTCTATACATTGTTTATTTATGACTAACTGTGTGCCCGCGGTTGCGCCCGCGTTTCGTATATTCTCAAGAATGCTGCGTTTTAATTTTTATTACGGAACCCTAATCATTTTCCTAAATTATTTTTGGTACTAAAAAATAAATCAAAACTCATAAATCAAAAACCAACGAATAAAACTGTGCATTGAATCGGATTTTATTCACAATTTAATGAGGTTTATTTTTATTTACGCGGAACCCTAATTATTTTAGAAAAATTTAAATCGCCTAAGTTTCACGGAGTAACTACAGCTATCTAACAAAAAAAAATTCCCACCAATATCGGTTCAACCGTTCCGGAGATTAACCGGAACAAACAGACAGACAGGCAGACAAAAATTTCGTAAATTGTGTTTTTGATATTACAAATAGGCACTTCAATTTATTAGCATAGATAGGTAGATATTGATGTCAGACATATGGGACAGAAACAAAATCTGCATAGTTAAAAACATTAGTCAACACAATTCGAGCTGGCTGTGATAACGTTGGGTTCAGATAAACTTTTTGTTATATGCTATCACATGTCCGAAAGGCCGGCTGGTTAAATTACGATAAGCTTCAAAGTCAGTTGAAAAACATATACACATACTAGCGGGTGCCGCGACTTTGTCTACGTGTTTAGTCATGATTGAATGAAATCAAAATGACGCCCTAAAGATATATTGTTCTTCTAAAAAATCCTGGAAAAAAATTCGCAGTGATAAAATATATTTATCTCTTACGAATTATCTACCAAATCAATACGGAAATCGCGGGCATCGTAAAATTAAAATCTTTATCAAATAAAGCTGACTGGCTATAAACTTCAGAGACTCAAGAAAGGATAGCCTGATGGTAGGGTATTTTCTAATAATGTCCGCTATCACCCTGAAGTTTGAAAACCTATCGTCAAATACCAATAGGTGTGTTCCCGTAGCATCACCTAAAAACCAATACCTCTAAGCTTAGTGTGTTTATATTCCTGAACCACATCGTCACTCAACATCAGGTTAGATCGCGGTCAAAATAAGGTGCTCATACAGTATTAAAACAAATACTAACTGCAATCAATATGGCTGTTAATAAGTTTAATGATCAAGAAAGTGTTTTTTTTTCTTAAATTGTTTACCATAAACATAGGGAGGTGAAGACAATAGAGCATCACTTTTTCTTTGTTCATGGATACCTTCGGATACCTTTTCTTACGATGGTAATACCTCTATTGATCCGCATAAATTATTCTCGGTCGGGCTTGGTTTCAATTTCCACGCATTTCCTTTCTAATTCACTTAATTTGCGTTTATTGTTTTCTCTATTTTTGTTTGTTTTATCTTATCAATATAGCAAACAAGTATACAAGCTTTATTTCTTTCAAGCTAAAGCCGGGGTATGTGCGTATGTACGGTCTGATGTGTGCTGTCGCCGTTTGCACCTCATGGAGGACCCCTCCTTCTCCACCCTATGGATGCACGTGGATCTCGGCGTTGAAAACCGAGTCTACGCGTGTCTGTATCGATCTCACAAGGGAGATGATGAGACAGCTCGGCTGTTTGACTATTTAAGCCAGGCAACGGACGACGCTCTGGAGCAGTTCCCTACTGCAGAATTGGTGGTTTTGGGAGACTTCAATGCACATCACGAACAGTGGTTGAATTCTTCGAAGACAGACCATGCAGGACGAACTGCCCATGCATATGCGCTCACGCACGACCTGTTACAACTAGTGACCCAGCCCACCCGGATCCCCGATATAGCGGGCCATGCACCTTCCCTGCTGGACCTACTGCTGACGAGTCATCCTAGCGAGTACAAAGTGTCGGTCAATGCCCCAAGTTCTGACCATTGTCTCGTTGCAACATCAGTGCCGCGCTCCATGCCCCGACCTCCCTCGGAGACCAGGCGTAAGGTTTGGCACTACTCGTCGGCAGATTGGGATAGTATGCGAAATTATTTCGCATCCATACCTTGGAGGCAGCGATGCTTTAATGGGAGGGATCTTTCTGCGACTGCCGAGGCAATTGCCGCCGAAATAGGGCTCGGAATGGAGTACTTCATTCCTTCGTCCGAAATCGTCGGTAATCGCCGCGGACGCTCTTGGTTCAACCACGAATGCGCGGACGCTTTCAGTCGGAAGCAGATTGCGTATCGTGCTTGGATCAAGGGTCGCGCGAATGAAGATCCCGATCTCCACTCCCTTAAGGCGACCTACAATAAGGCCACCAGGTCCTGCAAGAAGGTTTACATAAGAGCAGATGCTCAGCGCGTTGCACGAATTGGCCAAAAATTGGTCCGCCACCCAACTAATAGTCGTGCCTACTGGGGCCTGGTAAAGGCCGTCCAAGCAAATTTCTGCCATACATCTTTGCCCCCGCTACGATATCCAGACGGATCACTGGCCCACGAACCGCAGGAGAAAGCCAACTTGTTGGCCAACATCTTCGCGGATAATTTTCGACTCGACGACAGTAACGTGCGACCGCCCACAACATCCAACAGCGGTATCTTGATGCCTGAAGTCCGCATCAGGCAAAGAGACGTGCGCCGTGAGTTGCTGTCTCTCGATGTTCGGAAGGCCAGTGGGCCGGACGGTATCCCACCAATTGTGCTTAAAAAGTGTGCAGCCGAGTTGTGCCCAGTATTGACACACCTTTACTATCAATCCTACATCTCTGGTGACGTGCCCCGCGTTTGGAGAGAGGCCAATGTGCAACCGATTCCTAAAAAAGGAGATCGTTCTGACCCCAATAACTACCGCCCGATCGCTGTAACCTCAGTGTTGTGTAAAGTTATGGAACGCATATTAAATGCCCAACTTATGCGCCACCTAGAAAATCACCCCCTTATCCATGATCGTCAATACGGCTTTCGACCGAACCGGTCAACGGGGGATCTTCTAGCGTATATACTGCACCGCTGGGGGGAAGCAATCGACAACCATGGCGAGGCTCTGGCTATTGGTTTAGACATAGCCAAAGCTTTTGACAGGGTCTGGCATCGTGGTCTTCTCTCCAAACTCCCGGGTTTCGGACTTCCCGATAACCTGTGCCGATGGATCTCCAGCTTTCTGCATGAGCGCAGATTTCGTGTCCTTGTTGACGGGCACAATTCGCAGCTCATGTCTGTAAACGCTGGAGTACCACAAGGCTCTGTTTTGTCACCCACGTTGTTTCTTCTGCACATCAATGATGTACTTCCCCTGGGGCACATTCATTGTTATGCAGATGATAGCACGGTTCATGGGTGCTACGTCAGTAAGCCTGGCTGTGGGAGGGGAGACACAGAAAAGAGACGGAAGGAACTTGTCATTGAACTTAACCAAGTCTTGACCCGCATATCCACCTGGGGAGCAAGTAACTTGGTTGAGTTCAATGCCAAGAAAACGCAGGTATGTGCCTTTACTCATAAAAAATCCCCCTTTTCACCCAACCCCACTCTTCAGAACACCCAGCTTGCAATGCGTGACAGACTAAATATCCTGGGAATGGATATTCGGAGCGACCTAAACCTCAAGGACCACATCGAACATGTCATCTCCACAACATCTCGGAGACTCGGAATCCTAAACAGAGTGCGACGGTTTTTCCTGCCCGACCAGCTGTACCTTCTTTATAAGGCCCAGGTTCGGCCGTGCATGGAATACTGCTCGCACCTCTGGGATGGATCCGCTAAATATCTCATCGATGCCTTAGACAGGATGCAGAGGCGCGCTGTCCGCATTGTAAATGATACAGACATCACCAACTCCATAGAACCGCTTCAATTGCGCAGGGACATAGCCTCTCTAAGCGTATTTTACCGCTTTTATCATGGCGAGTGTTCTGAAGAGCTCTTTGACCTGATCCCCTCCTCTCCATTCCATAACAGAACCACGCGGGCGGGACTTCGGTGTCACAGTTTCACGGTGACACCCATAACTTCAAGAACCAAAAAGTTTGCTGACTCTTACTTTTGTCGCACTGTGAGGTTATGGAACCGACTTCCTGTCAGCGTGTTCCCTCCTTCATACGATATTGGGTCCTTCAAAAGAGGCGTGAAGAGGTACTTAAGCAGGCCAGCATGACAGCGGTGACTGGCGCTGAATTCTGTTCAGTGTCAGTCGCCGCTGTTTTGGATTGTACTGTACTTACCATCAGGTCCAGTACAGTCACTGTGCTGTTCATTATAAAAAAAAAAAAAAAAAAAAAAAAAAAAAAACAAGCATGTTCAAGACGCAAGAAATATTGTGTTGATTTTTGATTGGTGTCAGTTTCGAAGTCCTTTTTAGATGTAGGTGTAAATTGGCTTTAGTCAACCCTAATTAAAACTGCGCAACTGTTTGTTACTTCTTCATATATATTTTAAAGGATTATATCGGTTCTGTTATAACTCGAAATTTAGTCCTAATGCCGATACGAAATCGTAAATTGGAATTCATCCTATCTAAAGATGGCTGACATTATCGCATCGAAAATATGTTAGGTAATAGTATATTAAGTAGTGTAGTGAACTTATTTATTTAGTTTACACATTCTTACGTATCTTTTATACGAAATTATTATTTTAAGATTAAGTACAATGAACCACGGGTTCCTAGACTTAACCTAATTTTCTTCGAAAATCCATAAACCATTATTATGTATCAAGCGTTAGACTGACTGTCCTTTTTCTAAATACAAAAAAAAAATCTTACTTTTATATTTAACAGCTTTACCCATATCTCCACTCCACCCATTTATTTTCTATTAACCCCTTGAGCACCTTTCTGGCATTTACGCCAGCTTTCCATTATTTTCCTATTGTCTTTCTATTGTTTCATTTTTATGGGTACTCGACACATTAAGAACAATCTTCAATGGTTCGAGTAATTCTAAGTGAATATAATTTTTTATACAGTTTTTTTTTATTATATAGTTTTTTGAAGTAAAAACTTCTTTAGCGGCGTGTTAGATTCTCGGTAAGAGAAAATCTTATATCCTATATAACCCTATGGCATCAGCCGTCAATATGCTACAGTATGTCAAGCATAAGATGGCATTTAAGTGCTGGCGCTGAGAGATAAATAGTACAATATTAAATGTCAGGATATGTTAATAATTTCAAATAACATATTATGGAATTTAAATATACATAAAATATAATAGTTTCCAGTTTTCACTATTATCCACATTACATAACTTGTAATATATATTTCATAATTCAATACAATATTTATTAAAACGATTAAAAAGAAAAACGTTTTTAAACATACCTACTTAGTACTTTTCCCCTTATAAGTGTATAAATATTCAGATAAACAGACAGAGAAACATTAGGAAAATATCAATCAACATTATTATTCGATAAATATCACAACCGGCAATCATTTCTGTAGAAATGATAAATTTTGCCTTGCATTGTATAAAAATAAATAAAACATTGGTCAATTCCTTGTTACAGGTAGTAAGAAAACCAGTTATGCGTACTGCCAGAAACATGTTTATAGTCAACTTAGCCGTTTCGGATGCACTGGTCTGCTGCGTTGGCACTCCGCTTACACTTATGGAACTTTTGACCAAACATTGGCCACTACCGGACTGGCCAAGCCTGTGCAAAGCCTGTGGCGCTATACAAGCTATATCGATATTTGTATCCACTATATCAATTACGGCGATCGCTTTAGACAGGTATCAGGTGAGTTTTATAAAGATTCCTTTTGTTTTGATGTCATCTTTAATGTCATTATAGAAATCGTTTCTTCGCCTGTCTACATACCATTTAATGAACTAATAGCCGAAGAATCACTTAACTGATTTATGTGGTTGATTGCATAATAAATTGATAGATTTATGATCTAGTTCGGTTCTGAGGTAGAGTAGCTTTTGAAGTTCCAACTTCGCGATTGTAAACTCAATTGCTACCGAGAATCCACAAAACATCAAACACAAACAATCACACGATTTTACTATAAACAGCTTCTATGTAATTATCCAAAAATAGAATATATCTGTTCGGTTCGTATGACGTCACCAACTTTAAAATACAGTTCAAACTGTTGTTGTCTTAATAAATTTAAGTCATTTTCATGCCTACTGCGTATTTGAAAGGGTTCAGTTAGATCCGTAAATACGTTCCATTGTTTCTAATATTACAAAGTTAATTAAAACGTCCATGAAAAAATACCCTATCACTCATCCCTTTCGCGTATCCTTTTCGTGTTCGAAAGGTTTTTTGTTATAAAATAATGTCTGTGTGGGCCATAATTAAATCTAGGGGTTCATTGTATTACAGTTAATTTTGTCCTGTGCTATGTTTGGAGTTTTACTGCGTGATAGAATTACAAATGAGGAGATTCGCAATTGAACTAAAATTAACATTGCCAATCTTAAGTGGTAGGGGGTGAGGCAAATTGCTCATAGAACCATGCTCGATGCAGCAAATGAGCTCTTGATTTGCGACCTTGTAACGGAAGGTGCGGCATGGGTAGACCTCTCAACAAGGTGCTAGAATCTTGGTGGTAAGAATGAACGGATGTGTTGCAGAACGCAGAAACTACCGTGATACGGATGTCGACAAGCCGTTTGTTATGGACTTCCTAGGGTGAGGCCTATGTCCTGCACAGTATGTTTTTCGGATGACGCACTGTCCCGAAGCTCTTTACTGCATTATTTACTACATCTTTTTGTAATTTATTGCAAACCATAGTGTTAGAGTATCAATTCGACCACCGTAGCAAGCCAGACCAATATTTTATATTTTATATTTCATTACTTTATATATTTCATTTTTTATATTTCATTATTTTATATGCATTTGACAGTTTTTGTGAGAGAAACATAATGTGTTATATTTTAAAATTCTGTTGAATTTTAAAACCTGTTAAATATCCACATATGTAATTTAGTTACTAGCACTTGCATCACAAATGAGAAATAATCTACCTATCCCAAGATTGTATTATGTATGTTGTTACCGAAAGATATTTTATTGTAAAATTCAAGTCCTTTGAATGAGTTATCATATCATCAAATCTGTGAATGCCCTACATTAATATTTCAATCTAGATATTGCAATAAAAATACTTATAAACTGTCTGGCTATTGATAAATTTAAATAGCCATTCAATATGAATATCAAAACTTAAAATATTATTTGGTTTCTCGTACACCTGACCAAATCCTGGTGCCTCCAAATCCTAGTAGCGTAGTTGGATACTGCAACGATGTATATAGTTTCCAATCGACCTATTATAATCCAAAAAAACTCTTACTTATCTGAAGGAAAACATTACGATGAAACTATGAAGAGTTGTTTATAATGCTTGTCTGACCACAAAGGTGAGAACCCCATCACCCTGAAGTTTTAAAATTTGTTGCCCAGCACCTATAGGTTTATTTTACCAACACTCTTTTATAGCCAGTACTTCTAGACCTTACGTGTTTATCATATTGGACCACATCGTTATTTAACACTGTGAAATTATGATCAGGGCGCTAAAACCAAATCATATATAATACAAAATAAGTGCAATCCAGAACTCTACGTATGCCGTTTTAATTAAATAGAACTTATACGATACCTAAAAATATGTTATTATAAACGACTACGTGATATTTCTTCGAATAAATAGTTATAAAATCAAGAGCTGCAATCATCATAACTTTAGACAATATATCTCCAAAATAATTTCTAAAGTACCTGTTAATACTTATTTCTTTCGAATCTTAGGCTAACTATCGCTTTTCTAAGAGTCAAAATCTCCTAAATAGAAGAGGACCTAAAAACACCTAGCAAACATTTAATATCAAACGTGTGATTAGTTTATATTTTACAAGAGCTTGTTATCGAAAATATTGAGTGGTCTTATCAATTCCATAGCACTTGGTTCATTACGCTAACTCTCCAGCGATAAAATGATAAATAATGAAGTTCAAGCGAATCAATACGTTGAACTATAGAACTAAATACTATGAACACTAAAACATGAATTAGTGTTGTTTCTAGAAACTTCAAACGTCCCACTTGAAAACATTTTTGACCACCTACATTTGTTAAGGACGCCTACTGTAATTCATCATCATCATCTCCCTACCCTTTTCCCATTTTTCATTTGGGGTCGGCGCTACATGTCTTCCTCTTCTATTCTTCTCTATTTGTTGTCATCTCCGCATTCACTCCTTTCCTAAGCATAACATCTTTCACATAGTCTATCCATCTTTTCTTTGGTCCTCCCCTTCCCATGTAACCGTCCACATTCATATCCAATACCTTTCTTACAATATCTTCTTTCTCCCTGTGCATCACATGCCCATACCAGGACAAAGGACTGCCTACCATGACCTAGACCTATATCCAGAAGAGAATATCTGACGGTTGAAGGAATGGATTGTAATTGCTTTCAAAATCAATTTTTTTATTCCATTTGGGCCCTGGGAAGGTGTTTATGAACGTCAAAAATTACCACCGGTTCGGAATGAGTTACTTTCACTGATACTTCATAGTTTCATTATTTTAAGAACAGATAAATTTTAAGATATTTTTCTACAAGTTTATTTTTTTGTTCACAGCTGATAGTGTATCCAACTCGGCCCGGCCTGCAAACAATGGGAGCTCTCATCACCATGTTTTTCATATGGGTCACAGCTTTCGCCCTTGCATCTCCGCTCTACATATTTCGCAGTCTGAAAACTCACAAGTTAGGCCTCATAGGAATGGACTCACTAAGTTTCTGCATAGAAGACTGGCCGATAACAAACGGCCGAGCTATATACTCTTTATTCAGCCTTGTTTTTCAATATTTACTTCCGGTTTTAGTAGTGGTTATCGCGCATGTACAGATCCATAAGAGGCTAAGAGGTCGAAGAAGGACTACTAGAAAGACTCCTGCAATATTGATAGCGATAGCAGTAACTTACGTCATAAGTTGGTTGCCCTTGAATGTTTTTAACTTGGTAGCTGATTTTAATCTTAACCACTTTTGGGATGAGAACACAATGACAGTTACGTATGCTGTTTGCCACATGTTTGGAATGTCTAGCGCTGTATCAAACCCACTACTATATGGATGGTTGAACGACAACTTTAGAAAGGAATTCGAAGAGATATTGTGTTGCTGTAAGAAGAGGCAATTGCTAAAGGACACACGGATAAAGAACAGGAAAATGGACACAGAATTGACAGCACTGGCGCATTTAGAGCACACGGTTACGGTTGAAACTAAAACATCTGAGTGTCCTCAAGTTTTCTGACTAAAGGCCTGCTTTAAATAGCATGAACCGACCAGTGTCGAAATGCAGAGCATCTGAACTATCGTGTCAATTGATTTTGTTTTTTACGGTGTAAAAAGTTCCTTTGATATAATATTATGTTCTTAGTGTTTATAATAATGTACATATTTGTTTATTTTAGTTTAGTTTATAATATTACTACTGTACGTTTTATTGAGCCCAAAACGTAGAGTATTAAAATATTATAATCATTAATAATAATTCGTCATAGTTGTAATTTTTTTTAAGTGAATAAAGTCTCTTAAAATTAAAAATGTTATTTATTCATTTTGATTTTTCAAATTGTACTTACATGTCTTTCTTTAGCTGTATATATTTACGGGTGTGCAAAATTCGTTGTTTCTTGGACTACTGTTAGATTTGACATTAAATAAAGGTATAAATGGAAATCGTAATACGTAAAAAACTAACTCTAAAGTAATAATTCTGCACGATGGTTTCCTCCAAATACTATAAATTTTACTGAGCCATGAATGTATTTTGATTATCTTTTATAATTTTGTTTATCTCTTTAAACTATTCTTCTATTTCTATTAATATGTCGATTACCCATAAAAATGAGACAATAGAAAAACAATGGAAATCTAGCGTAAACGTCAGGTCAGTGCTCAAGGGGTTAAATAAAGTGTTGAACTCCCTCTGAAGATTAATTTCAAACATACTTGTAATTCATAAACTGGACGTTTATATAAGGATGTGGTACAGTGAATTAAACTTATGTTTGAACTTTATCTACGGCCTTTTACGACACAAGTATTTAACCCTATCGTAGTTTGAATGTAATGAATCGCAGTGATTTCCCCTTTAACGACTTAAGTTAATGAGAAACAATTTAATGACTAAGATAATGGATGGAGTTAAAAACTAATTTTATAGCCATGGGGTAAATATGTGCCATAGGTGTTTGTCTAGATGCCATTTCTTTATAATATTTGGTAAGTAAAATAAATAACATTAAATCTGGAGCACGATATGATCTCAAAGATTATCTTCCTATATTCATATTTAAGGATAAAAACAATTAATTCTATTTTGTAACTATGCTTTATAATATACAAATAATTTTCAACCAGAAATCTAACACACAATGTACTGAAACATGATCAGAAAAAAAATGCTTTAGTATTCAATTTATTTGTAGCATCTATCACACTAACAGTTCATAGTATAGATTATGGACCAATGTTAAAGCCGGAAGAAGCGAGACCTATACCGCCAGAACTATTAACATATTTAGAAAACAAAACACTATATGAACAAGAGATAGAAGAATGTATGATCGAATACTCAGAATGTGTCAGTGTTACAGCTTTTAGGTAATGTTTCAAATATTCATCAAATAGTATTAACTCAGTCATTCATTAAGTCAATTTAAATTATACGCCAAGTGTATTTGAATATTTGCAGAAACAAACCAATCTGTGCACTAAACTCATTTGGCATGAAGAGAGAATTTCTTAGCATGTGTGACATGGGTTATGAAAATTGCAAAAGTTCTGGTTTGTATTTCAGTTTTTTTTAACTGGTGTTTACGCCAGCTGTCCATTGTTTTCCTATTGTCTCATTTTTATGGATATCTGTCATATTAAATCTTAGTAAGATAAAAGATTCAAAGGTTATATCAATGAATGAATAATACTTTTGGGTAATTAACTTTTTGTGCAATCATCACACTCAAGATACAGAAATTGCGTGAAACAGTTGAAAATAATTATAACTTCTAATTAAGTTTGATTAGTGGAGATATTTATTCTGATAATGATTATAGATTTATCTTTTAAGAAGGAGCTTTGATAGTTAAATAATGATTTTCTCAAGTTATATTTCATTTATATTCCAATTCCCAAATCTAATTGAGATTCATCATAATAAATTGTTCCGGTTTGTCACATTTCAGAATTAGCCAAAGTAAATAAAGTTGGCTAATGAATTTTACTCTGAATATTTACAATATGCAAATATTTCTCAAACTTCAAAAGTGCTGTATATTATAAATAAAATTTATACTTATTATAAATACAATAAAATTCTTATTTTTGTAAAATGATCTTTTTGTGTGATGGGTCTGAAAGAGTAAGTTGTATCGCTGTGGACTTTGAAAGTTGATAGTATTTCTGATTGACCAATACTGTTACAGCAACCGTTATCGATATTTGAAAATAAGAAAAAATAAAAAAATATATCGTACAAAATAACTAGATATTTACTTCTAGAATTGATCTAGCTATGACGTACGAATTCTTAAATAACTATTTGAGGTTCTAAATAACATTACCCATAGATGCTTTTTATACATGTAACTTACGTGACCTCCAGGCGGATGGGTTTATTCAATTTTATAATTTCAAAGGCCTAAATACACGCGAATAAGTGTATAGTATTCTATCCTAAAAATTGTATTATTTTGTTTCAGAATCATGGGGTTACTTTCGAGATGATCATTGTTAAAATTAACTAACCTAACAGTTTTGATATACATACATTTTTGTTTAAAATTTGAATTACAATCAAGTCTATTTTAGAATTAAACGTCTTTGGTTTTTGATTATTTATGTTACAAGATTTAAAGATATTGTCTATGCAAGTAGGTAAATAATATAGCTATTATTTACTGACCAAAGTTCGAATGAAAAACGTCAAAAAGTTAAAAATAAATAATAGGAGAATTCATCCCGGCAATAGACATAGACATATTAAGGCTGATTTAAAAATTAACCAAGACAATTTTAAAATTATAGCTGGTATTCCATTTTGGACTAAGTTAAGTATGTTAATTGAGACTAAACTACGCGACAGTGAAACTGAGATCTAACTATCCCACTGCTGATCAGGTGGCTATTTCGGAGGAAAAGATGACTTTAATCACAACGTTAACAATTACAAAAATCTATATTATTTCACAGTGCGGTAGTTCTTGAAAAATATTTCTAAAAACGTTGTAGTTTTATTACGATATTCTCCTTCACCGTCATACAAACACAAGGCTAAATTCCAACGAGTCAATCAAGAGTTCGTCGATAAACTACGAACTGCAAAACTAAGAGAAATTCTTATTGAATTATCAATTTTCTTTACCTTAGAAGAAAAAAAAAACTAAAAGTCAGAATACACCAACTTAATAAAAAACATTTAGCACAAATAATAACAGAGTAATATCTAACTTATTAAAAGCAGACCACCTTAAGTCAGAAATTATTAACCTCCAAATGTCCTACATAGTAAAGGTCCGACCCAAACCTCATTAATCCAAGCTTAAAGACACGGTAAATTATATCAGTAAAGTGTGCAAGTCAGCCCATTCTATGCTCCTACAATCCAGTGGTTCACTAACACACTTCACATTGAAACCAGGGGTGCACTGAGATTATATTTGGGGGACAAATGAACAATATAAATAAAGTAAAACATAGAATTATTTTTTTTAGGTCAATAAATGTAGGTATGATAGGTATTTGGGAAATAGGAATATACAGAATGTCCTAAGAGATTATTCAACTATAAAGATGGTGATGAGTTCCTGGGTGCCCTGATCGAAGATTCAATACTCACAGATAAGAGGAAAGAGAGGTTATCTATACTTATAGTGAAAGTATAACGAGTCGAAATCTGTGCATTGGAGATATTTAAGAAAAATACTATTCGGAGCTTCAGAATCGATTATAAAACACATTTCGATAGTTAAAAATGTTGTCTGTCTGTTTATTAAGTTCTTTGTCAATCACACAAAAACTAATCAACCGAATTCGATGAAATTTGGTAATGACATATATTGCATCCAGGGGAAGAACATAGGATGCAAATTGTGTGAATTCCAAGTGGGTCAAAACCGCGGACAGAGCTAGTATTACATTATGTAATGATTTAGCTATAGCTTACAACTTCATTATTGAAATCTGAAAACACATTGTTACATTAAATATGTTACACAACATTAAATGTCTTCAGTTTATACAGCAAATTGGAACTGCCTACGATGCCTGTTTTAATTTGGAAACAATATCAAAATTTGATACTCACATATCTTTTTTAAACTTTTACAATACTCTTCATCGATACAAGAAACAAATAAAACACACACGAGATTATTTGCTTTAAAATAAAGTGGAGTCTTGAGCCACCCTCGTTGTTTAGATTACGAACCTGCACAGAACCTACATCTTATACACTCGATGCAAAGGGTTAAAGGGTCTTCAAGTAATTTCTTCGCCATTTACATGAATTTAATTACAACTAAACTTGTTTACATTTAATAATTTCGATAATAGGTTTGTATTTCGAATATTATTAATACTTCTAAATATAAGCGTAATTGACGATTAACTTATCTCACGGACTTATTTATTTTTCGCGATTCAGTCGGCCTCAGTTGCTCTAATTTTTTTAACACTTAAATTGTCAAATTATATTATATGTATAAAATCACTTTTACTGTTATTAATTTAAGATTTAAACAGCCAGAAATATTTCTGCAATTTCTTACCCTAAAACGGCAAGCGTTTGCCATCAAAATAGTACGTGCGCGAGGCTCAGGCAACAACTCCGGCTGCCAGCCTTCGTAACATATTCGTTGGGTACGTACATTACCAACAAAGCAAGAATATCAGACTGATGTTGACACGCAATATTTTTATTACATACATAGCCAAGGCGACGTTCCTCCTCACCCTCAATTGATAGCAACCAACCATACCCAAAATGAAAAAAAGTCGGATACATCACTAAGTAATACGGATAAACACTATTCTGCTTATGGTAAATATACCTAAGAGATTTATTCTATAGTTTCTCCAACATATGTATATATTTGGTTTCAGACGGGCACCAAATAATTGAAATCGATTCCTGATGACTGCGAACCAAAGAATTATATAATAGTTTCGTTGCAGGAATACTACGCACAACATTCTAATGACATTGTTTTGGAATTAATCCAAATGTCTTTAATGTTTCTTTACAAATATCTACCATGTGATCACGAAACCTTAATTCTGCCTCCATAATAACGCCAAGATCTCTCACTTGCATAACCCATTATAACAGCGTGTTATTTATAATTTAACTACTTAACTTACCAATGATTTAACTTGAGTAATGTTTCAATTTTATTCAGCAACGATCATTGAGGAGAATTCGTAATGATACTATTTACTTGGATATTAGTTGGACCACCACACACACCTATGCTGTTTTCTTTAAATATAAAAAACATTACTTCTATTATAAATAAATATATTATTTACTTATAGTGAAGTTAGAAGTTAGAAGTCTTAGTTTCTTTATTGTAATTTGCCATTAGCTTGAAGGTTTTTAACTTTTACTTCATCACTGGATCATTTCGGATTGTTATATGAAATATTAAAGCGCCTTTTAAATACTTTGTAGCAATTAACGTTAACATCTAGCTTGCTTCACCAAACTCCATTCTGTAAGTGTTTTTATATCATTACAACGTAAGTAGTTCAATAAAATTATATGTATTTCCTAAAACATTATTACGATTAACGTTTGCTTTTTATGCAATTACTCTTTACATTAGATTACATGTGAACATTTTAAATATCTTACTTCTCCAACTATTGCAGTTTTCGTATTCCATTTCGCAATAATTGTTAAATGTTTTAAACTGACCATCATAGTGTCGTGAACAAATCATATTTTTCCTAAAAAAAATCAAGATTAAAGTTTAATTAATAAGTAAACATTGCAAGATTTACAATTCATTTGAAGCATATTCCATTCGGTCAACCATAGTTAGCATAGCTCCCACAGTTATTAACTACAATCCTTTACCTGTCTATTACGGTTAACGCAATTTAAAGGTTCATGTAACCACGTAATGCTAAGAATTATAAAAGCTATGCTATATGCATTTCCTTTGCATAGTGCCATTTATAATTTCATATAGGCATATACTGGTATTTAGTTTTTTTATAGGTATTTTGTTCAATCTAAGCAAGATTTTTTACTTTATTAAAGTAAATGTGGTGCCGGCCAAGAATAGTACCACCCCATATAATTTCGCGGGTGTCGAAAAAGGCGACTAAGAGATAAACATCAGAGAATCGGCAGCAGCATCCTCTGAGTATAACAAACACCTACTGCGATCGCCAACCCGCCTGCCAAGCGTGGCGATTATGGCAATGCCCTCCTCATTGAGGGAGACCTATGTCTAATAGTAACTTCTTACGGTTATATAGATAGATAGAAAGTAGGTAAATTAAAATATTAACATAAAATTACTCTCGAAAAAGTATAGTGACTTTCGAAAACTTACTTTTTTTGCTAAAATCGGCCTGATTTTTCGCTTTGACAATGAACATTATCCCTTGATAAACCAAGAGGAACTGTCTGCTCAGTGACGCTGCTGGAACACACCTATTGGTGTTTGGCAAGAGGATTTCTAACTTGACTTAAGAATGCTAAGTAAGTTAAGAATGGTAGGAACCCATAAGAACATTATTATAAAACCAGCACGTTTCCTCACGATGTTTTTTTCCTTCACCGAAAGCTCATGTTGATTATGGAGTTGGACAGGTGGGTTTCAACTTGCGTCCATGGATCTGACCGCATTACCAACTGCACCACCATGTCTTCAAACCCCTTTACAGCTCTAATTAGCACCGTTGAGTTACAACAATCTTTAATTTACACAAAGCGTATAAATATAAGTCAAGAAAATATATACCAATAAATAAAATTGAAGTGTCTGTTTGTAAGGTGAAAATATTTTTTTTATAACATACGATATCTATACCAAAAGTTTTTTTTTGTCTGTGTGTAATGGATAATCTCTGGAACAGTTGGACCGATTTTGGTCGGACTTTTTTGGCAGATAGTTGAAGTTACTCCGGGTACTTTTAATTTTCGAAAATGATTTAATGAATTAGGGTTTCGGGTAAAGAAATTAACACACATAAAAAAATAATTAGGGTTCCGTATGAAAAAAAAACGTATATGAAATATGAATTTATGAAACGCAGGCGCAGCCGCAGGCACACAGCTAGTATATAAATAAATTGACATAGATATATCGAAGAGACACTATAAAATAAGGTTAAACAATACTCGAGAATATGATTGAGACGATAACGATCTAAGTCTATTTAAACTCTTACTTGTAACTCGCTGGACAATTCTTAATAAATATTGAACATCCTCCATTGATGAGGTCAGATTTTTTGAATACTGACTTTTTAGGGTAAAAAACGTACAAGCGACGGTCTCGAATGCATTTTGTTTATATAATCCGCATATATATTTGTTATCAATACTGAAATATAACGATTATTATTAAGATCTATAGGTGTTTTGTATTATAATATACTTTTCTTAATAGATCAGTTGTGGATTTTTGTTTATTCTTGGGTATAGACTTCTTGGGTATAGTCTTGGGTATAGACATTTGACGACGATGATGCCTCGTTAAAACATCATACATTTTTGGAATGAAGTTCTTTACGGCAGGCTTGGGGGAGATAGAGATTTTGCTGCGCGACAAAACTGAAAAAAATATGAGACTAAAACCGTAAGGAAAAACATATAACGGAAGTGCTATAGTCGTTCTTTCTTCCTCTTTTATCCGTTCTCTCATCCCTTCTCTTTCATAGATAGAAAAATATTTATAATCTATACGTTACTTTCCATCGATTATTTAAAAACTATATTACACAGCAAAGAATTCTGTGAAATATAAAATACGATACGAGGGCGGAGCCGCGAGCAGTAAATGTAATAAAAAAACTTACAAAACATCTGAATCAGTGGAAACGAATAATGTAACATAATCTTGTAAAAATATAACTCAATAGGTACCGAGAATATTTTTAAGATTATTGCTATTCGGTTTTATGGTTATAAATTCAATAACTGTAAAACATGCAAACACAACGTTTATAAGTAAGGGATGTTAAGAAATACAGAATAATATCACAAGATTTATTTGCATACGTACATATTTTATTTAATACTCGAATATTAAAGAAATAAGATATGCAATAAATATTATAGTTATAATAATAATCTTAATATTAACACTGGTATGGCACGGCTTTTTTTTTTACAATTTATAACAAAAAAAAATATCACATATTCATGTCCATTATTTACTTTCATTGATTTAATTAAAATTAAATTAATATAAACAAACAATAAACAATTAATGGAAATTACTGGTTACCCAACTTTTTGGATTATAGAAATAATAAATATTTCTTTAAATTTTTTAATGATATTGTTTACAATTAATTCCTTTGGGCACCTAATATTATAAAATATGTATATCATTCTTCATTAGAGTCACGGCCGTCTGCGATGTCTTTAGCCTTTTGCAGTACATCGATCGCTGGACCAGCGCTAATTATCGCATCTCTCACTCTCTGGCCGACACCTTCCTGGAAAGATAAATGCGAGCTTAATTAAAAAGTTATATACGTATTTCCTGTACTAAAAATAAATCGCCGGTATATTAACTAAAAATAAAATTCTCTTAATACAAAAATATTTCTTTTTTATGAAGACTGTTTTTTTAATAATAAATATGAAATAATTTGTTCTAAGTAGATGTTCAAGTGTTTTTTTTTTCTAACTAGCTAACACTGTTGACCGAAAGGGCCTTTACAGCTTCACCGTGACTTGGGGGGCGAGTTCTGAAGGCACTCAGCCGCAAAAAGGTAACTAGCACAATGGTTACCAAAGCTTGAATGTTACAATGATTGAAAAAAATTAAGCGGAATTTAGAACCTAGCTAAGCCCTACATTTATGATTTAATATAAAAAAGGTTCCTTACAGGACCTATGTACCTCTGTGTTATCTGCAGGAAGGTGTGTGCAGTGTTGTGCGTGTCATGATTAATGCATGTTCAGTGTCACTGTATCGCGCTGGTAGCGGCGTCAAGAGCCTCCCCAGTTGGGGAACGAAGCTCGGCTTGAGCCGTCACCGGAGGGGGACCCGTAGGCTGATCAAGTGCTTATTTTTGATTAAATGAGAGACGGGAGGGCTACATGGCGATTAGGTTAGCAATATTGACTTAATTACTTTTATTTTATTTTTCAAGATCATGCTATTGCTAATGTTTTCATAGTGGGAGGAGGCGGTAATAGCTTTACTATATTACTGACAAGAAGGGAGAAGCAGTCAAAAATATCTAACAGTTTACGTACGTTTACTTGATCGGTCCCTAACCATATTTGAAAATATACATTTGCAATTTTTATATTGTTTTATTAAATAGTATAACGTATCAATACGAATAAATAAAATTAAAGTAAATAAGTGTCCGTAATGTTAAAATAACAATTTATTACTAAGTAAAATACAAATGAATCTATGTTCGATACGTATACATAAAATTTAATTTTTAAAGTTGTTGTCTGCCTGTCAGTCGGATCGGCTGGACCGAATTTGACGGAATTAGTTTGGCAGATAGCTGAAGTTACTCCGCGTAACTTAGGCTACTTTAATTTTTTCCGCGTAAAAAAATTTAAAACTATATTACGCAGTGAAGAATATATGAAACGCGGGCGCAGCCGCGGGCACACATCTAGTACTTAATATTACATATAATATGTATGATATAAAAATTAGTAAACCAAAAAGAATTGTAGAAATATATAAAATAAACATTTTTTATAACAAGTTATGGAAGGTCTATCTGAAAAATTACCTAAAAAGGCCTAATTATAAAATCGTTAAAAGCATCTATCAAAAACTATTAAAGACAAAATTGTTCATTAATATAGTTTACTAGCAAAATACAAACTTACAAGTTCTTTGAAAAAGTCCCACGCTGTCACCGTTGAAACAAACATGACGCAAATGGCGACGAAAATCAAAATTCTAACAGAGTTCATGTTTATTTTTTATTTATTTCTAATTAATACTTCAAATTGTTCAAGTCAGTTCGAAAGCGGCTGCTCGAATGACACCGATTCAACTCCATCTTTTATATACATAAGTGACCACTTATAATGAAATTTCAAGACGATTATCCTGTTAGGCGACAATGTATTTTATTCCCTGCAAAATACGATACAATTTAATATTAACGCAGATGTTATAACCGCAGATAACGCGATAATGGGAGCTCGCAAGGGTCATTGAAGAGAAACAAAGATATTGCAGGGAGTTCCCTGAGTACCGCCGTCTATCAGGTTATGTGGGAAGTCAGCCGAAAAACACAAATATTATTCATAATACGAAAAACAAACAAAAACAATACGGTTTTTTGTGGTAACTATTAACCGCTGATTTAATAATTGTATTTGCGAGTAATCAATTGTTTTGTAACAATAAGCCCGTTCTACGAATATACAGCTTTTAATAATTTCAAAATAATTGGATCCGTATTTTATTCACTTTATTTATTGTATTCACTTTTGATTGTCTTCTTTAAAACTTGCTTCACATATGTATCTTATGATACTCACAATGTGCTTAACCTTACACCATTTTTTTTGTATTAAGATAAAGTTAAAATATTTAAAGCCTGGTCAGTAAAACGGACCATCGTATCTGATTTTATTGAAAGTTTTATGTGTATTATTTTTTTTATGCGGAAGCCTAATTACTTTCGAAAAATAACGGGGGCCCCAAGTTACGCAGGGTAACTTCAGCTATCTACCAAAAAAACTCCCGTACAAATCGGTCCAGCCGTTTCGGAATTACCCGGAACAAAAAGACAGACAGACAAAAGTGGTAAAAAATGTGTTTTTGGTATAGGTATCATCGTATATACATTCATATGCATTTAGTAAAAAATTGTTATTTTGGAATTACAAACAGACACTTCAATTTTATTTATTAGTATATATAATTTATTTGAGTATGTAGTTGAAAAAATGAATCTAAATACAGATTTAGCCTAACTAAATGGTTTGCCCGAGTCAAATTTTCGGTTTGCAGTCGAACCTTATTTTAATAATTTATTTTAAATTTTCTGGGATGCAAATTTGATACTTCCGTAAAACCTGTAGTAATAAAATAGCATTGAATTTTCCTTTTCTATCCTGTCAAATGAACATTTTTTTACTAAATACATATGAACGTACATACAATACCATACCAAATAAAGATTTTGTCTGTCTGTCTTCTTTGTTCTGTGTAATCTCCGTAACGGCCAGCTCTTCTCGACTGGGCTGTAACCAAACCGGTCGTAATTTTGACGTTCACAAGCGCCTTCCCAGGCCCAAATTGGATAAGGATTTTTTTTATTTTGAATGCTAAACCATTAACAGACAATACCATTAGTCAAACCCGTATCTTTTCACGACATAATTCTTCATTTATGAATATAAAAACAACATAAACAAAGTACGGAATAAATAATTTATGTAATTATAAGATGGAAAACCATATTATCGTCGTGCGAAACGAAATCCAGCGTCGGCGAACTAATACGTCCGCGACATAAATATATTTCGTTAACGCATGGGTTGGACGAGTAATTACTTTCCTAAATTGATCAATTTCTGCATGAATGTGAAATAACTACGGTATAACAACACATTTTAGATTGGAGAGAGAGACAATGTAAATTGAAAACAATTGTAGTAAAACTTGTTTCGACTAATACAATTTTATAAAAAATATTATTATTAAAACATAATATTTTATTTTGTTTTTTTGTAGGAAAGAGTCAACTCAGATGGTGCAGACATATTGAGCGTATGCAGGATTCCAGACTGCTTAAAGCCGTTATACTCAAGAAGAGAAAACGCACTCTTAGAGGCCAGTGCCTGCGTTACAGACATGCGAGGATTGGGAAAGACTCGCAAAACAGAGACGAGAATGGCGGAATTTTTGATTACACGATATAGGCTCAGTGCTTTGACCACAATCTGACCTGATGTGAAGTGACAATGTGGTCCAGGATGGTAAACACACTAAATCTAGGTACCGGTTCTCAAGTGATGCCGCCGGAACATACCTATTGGTATTTCCATTGGTCAATTGACGCGGAATTTCGCCGCACTACGTACTGCGCCATCATCGCTTCAACCCTGTAGATAAGGCTGTTAATAACGAAAAAATGCGATTGCAGGATGTGGATTCAAAGCACCTTATTGTTTACGCACAGCCGAAACATTGCTTTACCTACACTTATGGCAATGATGGTCAATTGTACTGTGCACTCTGCAATAGAGTCTTTAAAACCAAATCTGCTATTGTCAGCCATTTTCAAGCTAATGTTTGGATCTAAGTAGGCTTCACCGGATGTCATGTGAAACTATATTATATTTCTACAATTTACAGTAAAAAGTAAATTGGTTGACAATAGATATTGGACCTGTTTTATCTTTGCTTATTTATATAAAGAAGATTGGAAATGGAATTCGGTTATGTTAAGTATGCAGTGAAATGGTTTAGCAAATACGCATGGTTACATCTGATCTTAAGTGACCAATAAATTCTCTAGCTGTATATAAACCAACCTTAAAAGGCTAATTTATTTGAGGACATTCATAATGCCTTATTATGCTTTTAAGAGCTAAATTGGAATATGTCTCATGTTAGTTAAATAGGCGAACTTCGTACGGTCACAGACTCAATAAATGTTGTGTAACTGTATGAAAAATTAATTTTCTTGAAAATTTTCATTGTTTTTTTTGCTACGAAAAATGACTAATTAACTTATATTTGTTCAATTAATTTCACTTTAATGTCCTATACAGCATAACGTTCTAGTAATTTTAACTTTAGACGATCAAATTATTAGGATTTACAATTATTATACGATATTAATATATAACTACTACAGAGATACATACATAACTAACTAACGAATAAAATTTTTATTTATTACTAGCTGTGTGCCTGCGGTTGGGGGTCGCTTTTCATATATTCTTCACTTCGTTTTTTTTTTATACGGGACCCTAATTTTCTTTTAGTACTAAGATATTAAAAACATTTCGTATAAATTCAAGCACTTGTCCGTAAAACCGTGCATTGAATAGGATTTTATGCAATTTTTATGAGTTTTAATTTTTTTACGCGCAGCTCTAATTATTTTCGTAAATGAAAAGTACCCTATGTTACCCAGAGTAACTTCAGCTATCCACCAAAAAAACTCCAAAAAAAGTCCCGTCAAAACCCTTCCGGCCATACCAAAAATTGTATTTTTGATATAGGTATCGTATATACTTCATATGTATTTAGTAAAAAAAAAAAATTTGGCATTACAAACAGACACTCCAATTTTATTTATTAGTATAGATGTAGTAGGTTTATGTAGGGTTGAGATAAATTCAAAAAATTAAACATCGTAAAATTCGATCCAATCGTTCTTGAGTTATAATTGGTGTACCTAACCAGATTTAGTTTTGTATACAATGCCAAATTCAGTACAACTCAATACGCAAGCAAAAAAATAACTCATACAAAAAAGCAAAATGCGACTCTTAATAACCATCGAATAATAATAATATGTTAATACTAGCTGTGCCCGCTACTTCGCTCGAATGGAATTCAGACGAATATATACTCTCTGTCTATATTCTCCTCCTAGTGAAAGCTATGCTCGGCAGCGAGGAGGTCTGGAAGGTGGTCGCCTCCTTCTGCGAACAGGCGATGTTGCAGAAGGAGGTGGCGGAGAGGGAGCGGGAGGGGGAGCCAAATGCGGGGCCCCTTCGTCGGAGGCGAGTTGGGCGGGGGAGAGCACGCGTACGTTACGCGCGAAACCTCCCCCTGCAGTTGAAAGCCAGCTGCTTCTTCTTGTCTTTTCTTTGTCTCTTCTTTTTGTTTCTTCGAGGCATCTCTCCCTTCGCTATGCCTCGTCCTCGGACAAGACGAGGAAGAGGGGAGGGACCTTTCTTCTTTTCACTCTCTATCTTCTGGTCTTTCCTGTCTGTTGTAGCTGGCAGGTTCTTTCTTTTTCTTCCCTTTTCTCTCCTATTATTCTTCTTTCGTCTTTTCTATGGGGGGGGGGGGGGGGGGGGAGTGTGTCTTTTGCCGCTTCCTCCCCGGGTTGAATTCTGCACCGGCTCATTCGGTGTGGCACAGTTTTTGCGCCGGCCTTCGCTTGGTGCTGTTTATTATGTAGGGAAGGGGTGACTCAAAACCCCTCCCCCGACGTTATGACTCTCTTTGAGAGTTGGGCGAAGAGGTGGGGGGGAGTTCCCCCTCATCCCCAACGGGCTAATGTATGGACGCGGCCTGTTTGGCCTGTCGCAGAGGGCGACGCGGTGCATGCAATTGCAACCCCGTATCGCCCCCACCTCAAATGCGGCGGGGCGGCTCCGGGGGGTTTTAGTGGGTATTTCCGGGTGCTTCACGCCCGGGTGAGTCCCACACTGGCACGGAGACGTCCCTCCGTGCCCCATTACCCATTGCATTGGGGGACTTCGGTCTCACTAATGCAATGGGTAAGGGTAGTGCGTAAATGCATTTCCTCCCGTCAAAAAAAAAAAAAAAAAAAAAAGGTCCCCCGCCCCTTTCCCTCTTGGTTTGACAATGCGGCAGAGTCCAAACCCCCGTCTTGGCGGTTTCCGGACTGAATCGCCGTCTGCGCTTAGCCCTCGCCCTTATAGGCCTGAATGGCGGCCTGCACAGCATACTACCTATTTGATAATGAGTTTCACCTTCCGCCTCAGCCCTACAATCAACGGCCTTATGGTCCTACACACCTAAAATATTGGGTTCCCTTTTCTTCCCCCAAAAGACAGACTGGGCGAGTGTGACCCAAACCCAAACACCGGAAGCTACGCAGGGGCATTGATCAAACCGTTCAGGCAGCGCATGTCATATTATACAATTTTTGCTTACTTCAATACCATCTATTGTGATTTACCCCTTGAGCACCTTCCTGGCGTTTACGCTAGCTTTCCATTGTTTTCCTATTGTCTTTCTATTGTTTCATTTTTATGGGTACTCGACACATTAAATATTGAAAATATTTGTTATTAAAAATATATAAATTTAATGAATCTAGATATGATATTCATTATATCAATACTTATACGTGTAGTGAGATGATATTATAGAGTATAACTACTACCATACCAAATTTCATCGAAATCGGTTCAGTAGTTATTGCTTGATTGGTGAGAGACAGAATTTTTTTTAAACTATCGAAATGTGTTCTGTATTTGATTCTGAAACGCCACACAGTATTTTTTCTAAAATACCTTCAGTGTACAGATTTTGTCTCGTTTGCCTTTTATTACATCATAAGTGTATAGATTATTTATTGTAGGCTAAGTTATAGTATTATAGTTAGAGTTAACTTATAGTTAATTCCATAAGAAAATCCAAGCGTCTTTTCAGAAAAAAATTGTTAGGGATCTGTGAGGTTTCATATCAAATAATACTTAGTAGACATCTGTTGCGAGTCAATGATTTATGTTCAAACTCTACCTATGTTAAGAGAAACTAAACTTTCATGAAACTATGAAAGGATAAATCCACTTTTCATGGAATATCTCTGACACTAGGCGATAAAAATAAAAGTTAGGTAGAAAAAAAAACTAGCGATATACCCTAAGTGCCGACTTTTGTACATATTTATGTTTTATTTTTAGTACGTACGTCTGTTCCGAATAACTGTTATGTAGGAAACCTGCGTCTAGAGTTCCACTAAAAGTAAGTCATAGATAAAAATATCCAGAATGTTTACGTGGAGAGATTTTATTATTTTGTTTTTTGACTGTGATCATTTATACAGTATCGGTTTACAATTTCTCTTGATGTTAAGTGTAACACGCCAAGCCTAGTTTTCTTTTAGGCTCTTAAATGATATTGTGTGTGTAGGTTTTGAAGTGAAAACATCTTTAGCGGCTTAAATCAATTCTTGGTAGGAAAAAAAACGTATAGACACGCGTTACTAATGCTATGACGTCAACCGTCAATATGTTACAGTATGTCAAGTATAAGATTGCGTAAAATTGCTGGCGCTCAGAGATAAATAATAAAATTACACTTATTCTGCGGCCTATCGTTTGTTTTGATTACGAAAAAAAACTATATGAATATGTGCATAGCTATTGCTCGGAGCACACTTTGGAGGTAAAAACTAAATATTAGGTTATTTTGTATATATGACACGGTGCATGCGAAAGCCACCCCGTGTCGCCCCCATCCCAAATGCGGTGGACGACCCCGGGGGGTTTTAGTGGGTATTTCCGGGCGCTTCACGCCCGGGTGAGTCCCACACTGGCACGGAGTTCGTCCCTCCGTGCCCCCTTACCTATTGCATTGTTGGACTCCGGTCTCACTAATGCAATAGGTAAGGGTAGAGCGTAAATGCATTTACCCCCGTAAAAAAAAAAAAGAAGTTATTTTATGTATATACATAGGTTATATTTCAATGACTTAGGCTACTTAGTAACTTATATTTTTCGAAAATAATTCAGGTGCCGCGTAAAATATTAAAATAGATGACATTGTGAATAAATTCCGATGCAATGCTCAGTTTTACTGGCATGTGCTTGAATTATGATAATAAATTTGTTATCTCTTAGTTAAAAAAAAAATTAATAAATAAAATTAGGGTTATTAGTATATTAGTATAAGTAGGTAATAAAACAAAAATAGATGAAATTGTGAACAAAATACGTGTCAATGGAAAGCACTATTAAAACAATACATTCCAATGATTATCAAAAAACTATTTTACGCAGTGAAGAATAAATGAAACGCGAGCGGAGCCGCAGGCAAACAGCTAATACTTACGTAAAACAGATACATATAATATGATAATACGTCTTACAAAATTCTTAAGACAATCCGATGCTAACATAATAAATGTAAATGGCGTTGAAAATTAAATAAATATAAATCTTCTTATTCAGCAGGTCTTAAAAACTTTACACTAGATGAAACAATTAGTACGAAAGCACTTGCCTCTGTAATCCCAATACAAACTCTATTAATTTCATTGATTTGTACCCGTATAGTGTAGGAATTACTAAGAAATGATCCACGTTAAACGAAATTGATTTTTATTTCAAAGATACTACGGTTTATATTAACTATATGCTCAGATATTTAATAATAAAGAGCTGTTTACATACAAACATCAGTGGAGCAGTAACCGAGATAAACCAGGTTGTTCCCAGAGCCCGTCGTATATCAGGCTGGAGGGGAACTCTTTCGTAAGTCTCTACAGCGATAAGATTAACTAAATATAGACATACATTTTTGTTCAATAATTAATTTAATTCATTAATGTCGCAGATAAATCTCGTTTGTAATTTTTTTGTTAACTGCGTTCGGCAAATGACTAAACTTCAATTATATAACTATGATTGGATCTATACAAATAAAACAAAATTGAATTGTCTGTTTGTAATATAAAAAAACAACTTTTTACTGAATAATAAAAGCCTATCTGTACTATTTCTGGTAGAAAGCTGGAGTTACTGCTCGTTACTTAGGCTACCTTAATTTTTCGATAACAATGTTAGTGTGCCGTGTAAAAAAAATTAAAACTCATAAAATTGTGAAAAAATCTGATAGTTGTACTAGCAGGTATTTGAACTTGTGAGAAATATATTTGCTTTATATTAGTAACAAAAATAATTTTAGAATAATAATGGATAGCGTAAAAAAGTTAAAACCCATGAGATTATGAAAAAAAAAACCATTCAATAGTCAGTTTTAATGGAAGTAATTTTCCATTTCTTAGTACCAAAAAATTATAAGTATATAATATAAAACAAAGTCGGGCTAGTTACCTACTCCATTTATAACTAAATAACAACCAGACCGTTTTTATGATTTCGATCGATCAAACAAAACTTTCAGAAAATAGAACATTTTTTTTATAGCAATGAAACAAACAGGAACAAAAAGCTCAGGATTTTTTTTTCTTAAAACTCTCTATGGTACGACTTTTTTTGGTTATACATATAGTGTGAACTGGTTGACTTATTTCGATGATTTTCTTTTCTTCGCCTCAGGCATTGGATTTAATTCAGCTAAAATAACACAACACTAATCGCCCCAAAAAAAGAAAAAGGGCAACTGTAGTTCGGGCTGATTTTACGTACACAAAATAGACGAAAACATCACTTCGTCGTACCCTGTTTCCTCCTCCAAAACTGAACCGATTTTTAATATTTTTTCAGTTTTGTTATAATAAAGACTTTGGCTATGCCTGTACTTTTTGTTTTTTTTTTAAACGCCTATATTAACTTTATGCGTATGTGCCTGTGTCCCCGTGTAACGGAAACTTTGAACATGATTTTAATCCTCTTGAAAACGTCGGATTGACTCGAAATGAACATATGGCATACTTATCAAGGACCGATGACAATTCAATATTTTAAACAGCTAGTTCCGTAATCCTTACCAGATTTTTCAGGATTAGCGATTTTTTACTGTTTTGAATACGTAATGTATTTTAGCGACATCTATTGATACAACTTCGAACATTTTCCACAATTGAGCGATAAAGGTATAGTATGGCATGTGTGATGGCAACTAAAGTGATGGAAGGTGGCGCTGCCGTCGATTATGAAGTAAATTTATGAACACGCTTTAAACTAAAAAAAATAAAAATAAATAATAGTTTAAAAAAAACTAAAAACACGCTTTTATAGAAAATCCAACTAAAAAATAGAAAATAATTAATAAATATAATTAAAGAATAGTGTAAGTAAGAGTAAAGAAAAAAAAATGGATTTTATTGTAAAATCCGCGGGGTGCATAGTGTCAATAGGTATAAATATATTATTGACATATATGCGTAGAAGGAATAGAATGTTTAACAATATCTTAAAAAGTACCCCACGCTTTTATTTACACTATTCTTAATTAATATTTATTAACTATTTTCTATTTTTTTAGTTGAATTTTCTATAGAAGCGTGTGTTTAGTTTGTTTTTAATTTTGTCTGACGAACGTCTGAAAATGACAATAAAAATAGGGCATTTTTTTAAACCTCCTAGTTTCTACAATAACTAATTTATGGGGAAAATCAAAAAGTACTGGCATGGCGACGGTGGATATATATTATTTGATATAAAAATATTTAAAATAATGCAGGGAGGATAATATTATCCAGGGAGGAAACGAGCGACTACGTTTGTATGGAATAAATGTCGCTAGAATATCATCTTAACAGGTTATCGCTACAGCTAGTTTGAAATAAAATAAATTCTAAGAAAAATGGCATCTGCCAATAAATGAGTATTTATTGAAAGTCTTTATCATCATAATGGTACACATCTACCACAACAAAGCCTCTGGTTTGGTCCATTTGTAAATATACTTTATGATCTTGGAACGCGACGCGTCTTATGTTTCTATGACCCCATGTTTTTCACTAATGTACAGTGATCAAGTTATGATTTCAGTAGGGTGTAGTGATGATGGTTACGTCAGTAGTGCGGTCGAATTTCACGTCAATGAACGCGGGTTCAAACCCACCTATCCAATTCTAAAATCAGTCTGAGCATTCGGTGAAGAAAAATATCGTAAGGAAACCATAGCTTGGTGATAGGGCATTTTCTAATAATGACCGACTGGGTAGCTACCACCCTCAAGTTAGAAAACCTGTTGCCAAAAATATCAATAGGTGTATTCCAGCAGCATCGCTTGACAACCAGTGAATCTAGGTTTTTTGTGTGTTTACCCTCCTGGACCACATCGTTACTTAACATCAGATTGTGGTGAGAAGCAAATAGCCTATACCGTGTAAACAAAGATGTCTTATTTTACATGGGAAATGCCTTTACGCATTCCCCTGTTATCTACTCCCAGATTAGAGATACCAGGGTGGTAGCCCGCCTTAAGGGGTCAAAACCCTTTTGGGACTAGAGCGAAGATTGCATTCGCGTGTACTCTGATCCACACCAGAATAGGGCCGAGAGTACAGTGGGGTTTAGCCAGTAAGAGTCTGACATAACCCACCCACCGTTGCCCGACGGGTGTGGGTAACCTTGGAGGGCTTACCCACTTCAAAAAAAAGTATGGAACTCGTCGTCAATAGTCAATATCATCAAGTTTAGCTTTACTAAAAAGTTGTTACTTTGATATTACAAACAGATACTTCAATTTTATTTATTAGCTTGATTCTTAAATGAATTAAGCTATCAACCAAATCATTACCTATTTGAAAGCAAAAAGTTTGACCATAATGATACCTAATGTTGATTGAGAAAGTTGTCCATGACGTTAAACGCACTAATTTATAGACTGTCTATCAATCGATGTTGCGATAATACATCTATAGGCCCTTAGCAACAAAAGAAGAAACTTGAGGCTGGTAGCTATAACTAAGTAAGCATTAGACAATGCCCTACCATCAAAATATGAGCTTTTCTTCCTACGATGTTTTCGTTCACCGAAAGCTTAGATCTATCGATGCAGAATTTGACACCATCACAAGATCACTACACCAAAAGCGATGAGTATTTTTTTTCCAAACCTTATCCGAATTTCTCAGATACACAATTAGCAAATGTAAAATGGTTGCAAAAACAAACATACTTTTATTTTTTTACACGGTATAAGCTCAGTCTTTTGACCCCAATCTCACCTGATGTTAAGTGACGATGTGGTCCAGGATGGTAAATACACTAAGCCTAGAGGTACTGGTTTTCAAGCCATGCTGCCGGAACACACTTATTGGTATTTGGCGACAGGTTTTCTAACTTGAGGGTGGTAACTACCCAAACAAGCGTTATTTTGAAAAGTCCTACCACCATGCTTTGGTTTCCTCACGAAATTTTTCTTAACCAAAAGCTCAGATTGATTTTATAGGGGGATAGATGGGCTTGAACCCGCGTCCATTGACGCGAATTCCGATCGTACTACCAACTAAGCCATCATCGCTTAAAAATGTTTGCTTATGCAAATTACTAGGCTTTTTACTAATTTTTCTATAATAACTATTGGTAGATCGGTCGTCGTGGAAATTTTTTGGGGAGACCTATGTATGTCCAACAGTGGACGTCTTTCTGATGAATGGATGGAACTATTGGTAAAATTTTAACCACTGGGCGAATACTAGTATATAAATTGAAAGTAATTTCAATTACCTAGTAATTTTAATAATAATTCGGTATTCATTTATCCACTGAAAAACTAAACTGAAATAAACGAATGCTTTTGATTGTAAGCTGTGAATCCGCTTCAAAATCCGTGTCTTAATCTCAAACAAAGAGTTTCATTTTTCATTGATGCAAAGTATCGTAATCAGACAAGATTGGAAAAAAAAAACACCTGATGTAGACCTACTTAGTTAACAATTTTTTTACTGCAAATCTATTGCAAATATCTATCGAACTAATGAAAAAAATGAAACTAAATTTCTTACTCCCATCTTAAGCCACCTTAGAAAATAAATAATTAACAAGAAAATGGACGATGTTTATGTCATAGAAACGTGTTCCCATGTTTTCTCCAAAATACTATAGTTACATTAGAGTTTTTTTATACCAGGTAATATAAAATATGGTTTTTTTCCATTAGGAAATTATTATAGCAATTAGGAGCACACAACAATGAGAAATAATGCTTGGTTTTATCCTCGTGTTCAGACGTACTTCAAAGAAATTTGCCGAATAAAAACGTGTATATTTAAAAAAAAAATCAATCCAGTTTGGTGAAAGAAAAAGGGGAATACGAAGTGATGATTTCGCGTATTTTGCATAGGTAAAATCAGCGCAAGTTGTAGTTGTCTCTTTCGCGTTTTATTACTCTTTCACTACAGCGCATCGCGATAGCAATAGATATCTGATAAACCTATTCTTCAAATTTGCTACCGACTGCGTTTTCTCTAAAAGCGTATTTATTATTGATTGACTCAACCAAAAGGCGTCCACGGCTGGACATAGGTCTCCTCGATAAAGGAGGGAATTGCCATAAGCGCCACACCTGGTAAGCGGGTTGGCGATCGCAGTAGGTATTTCTTCAGAGGATGCTGCTGCCTATCCTCTGGTCTATATCCCTTATTCGCCTTTTGAGACATCCAGGGGAAGACATGGGGTGGTAGTAATCTTAGCCGGCACCACACTATTATTACTCAAATTAAATAGGTAAGAATTATTAAAAACAACTTTATCAAACTTCGAAAACATACGTTTCTGGAACTCTCATATAAGCGCAAAGAATTCTGTTTCTTATTTATACTGAAATAAAGAGTAAATTACATTATTAAATGCATAATTATTGTATAGGTTACCTATTTATAAAAGCAACGCATATTAATGTGTGTCACAATTATTATGTGTTTAATTTATATGATCAGTCAGGACAGTATATAAGGAGCTTTCGCCAGGAAAAGCGGCACTCAAATCCGAGCAGTGTTAACTACAACAATAATATTCATATTGTAACGTATTTTTTTTAAGATTTATTAATATTAAACATGAATTTCACTAAAATTATTTTGTTGGTTGTCGCTTGCGTCTTCGCTATGGGGACCGTTTCGGCGGCGCCGTGGAATCCCTTCTAGGAATTGGTAAGTGTTTTAATATTCTATTAAACTATTTATATGGGCTCTTATATCTGTGATAGGTATTTTTTAAAATACTATACACAGACTGAATGAGGAGATCCGTAGAAGAATTAAGTGGCAGTGGCCTGGGCACATTGTTCGCATAACCAATGCCCGATGGGGCCAACGGGTTCTCGAATGGCTACCACGCACCGGAAGATATAGCGTGGGTAGGGTAGGATAAGGTGGACCGACGACCTGGTGAAGGTCACAGGAATACGTTGGATGCGGTTGGCGCAAGACCGGTCGTCGTGGAGATCTTTGGGGGAGATCCATGTCCAGCTGTGTACGTCTTTCGGTTGAATGGATGGATGGAAACATAGACACATCAAAGAATAATGGAATTGAAATAATCTTAAGAAATATTTGAGTGAAGTTTATTACATAAATTATTAGGCGTTTTAAATGTAATGTTCGTATGTCATTTTCTAACAATTCCCACCTTGGTAGCTATCACCCTCCAGTTTAAAACCTGTCGCGAAATACCAACGGGTGTATTCCAGCAACATCAATTCGAGCACTGTCAATACGTTTACCACCCTGGACCACATCGTCACTTAACATCAGTTTAGATTGTGGTCAAAACATTGAGCCTATACAGTATTATTTATTTTATTTATTTAGATTAAAATTCACAGCTAGTATAAAAATAACTAAACCGATACATAAAATAAAGAGCCAAAAATGAATTTATCACTATTAAAACAATATATATATCCATACTTACCTAGTAGGTTTAGAGCTAGATTGTTATTATTATTAATTATAAGTGGTAATTGTAGGCCAGCATTGTAATGGTGACTGTCGTTTAATTCTCATTTATCGGCGATCACCATCATTCTTAAACTGTACTATATTTCAAATCAGTCAAATCTTTTCAAGCCGACATTTAATAAAAAAAAACAATCCGTAAATATAATTAAATTATTTAAAAAAAATTAAGATACACGCCGATATCCGAACTAAATTATCATATTTTTTTCGAATTAAAAAAAAAAATTGTTTAGGCACATATTTGTGTCACATACAAAATAATAATTTTACTATGTTTGCTTTAGGAGAAAGTTGGCCAGAGAATGAGAGACGCAGTCATAAGTGCTGGTCCAGCCGTCGCTACAGTGGCCCAGGCCACGGCTTTGGCTAAAGGAAAATAATCATTCATTAACTTTTTTATGTATTTTCTCATGTTTATATAATCACATTTTTTGTATCATATATACATATAATTCTTGATTCATATTTTTATACCCTTATAAAATGTATCACTGAAATAAACAAAAATAAAAAAACAACTTTGCGTTTTTAATCAATTTTCTGATGCCGTAGCGAGTCTCCCCTAAAAGTAATTAGGTACCTAACAAAGAATTAAAAAGTTAACACATGTAAAGCCCCTGGTATTTTTTATTAACATTGATTACTTCACTGAATAATACTAACAATAAACGTTTATCAATAGTTTAGATACAGCACATTACAAAAGGGTTCACTGGACCGGGATAAAAATATTCTGTGTCCCTGGCTGTCCAGGCACTTTAAATCATTACAGAGTAAATAGATTTACTTGTATGCATCAGCGTCATCAACAATATATTTGTGTTTCTCTGGTATAAAATACGTGCCCGCGTGTGTATTATTAGAAAGAACATTAGAAGAATCCTGTCTCTTCTTCTTCTTACTTAATGACAATCTGTGAGTTATTTATTTATATGGTAAATTTACATCAATAAAACAATATAGCACTAAGAACATAGAATAATTAGCCGAATTCAGATTTTCATAAATAGATAATAAATTTTATAGAAAATACACATGTGAATTAACACAACGTTATATCTGACTTATTTCATCCAAAATTTAAAAAGAGAAAATGATAATAAACAGTTAAAAATAGACATTAAAATATGACATGATTAATAAAAAAAGGTCCAGGCTCAACTGTCCTCTAGCGGATACTAAATTAGTGAAGAATACATAACATAATTCTACACAACATTAATAGGTATAATTGCATCGTAATTATTACAACGTAAAGTTCATAAATGATTTTATTCCTTATAACTTTGTGAATTATAAATCTGTTAAAGTTATAGTATACTATTTAAAATAAAATACTACGAAATATCGTATTTAGATAAAATAAATAGTTGTGCGAAAAGCGTCATCTAGCTGGAAAATGTTAAGAAAAACTCTCATATTTATCAATATGTTACATATTAACATTATTAGTAATTTTTCGTTTTGTACATTCGCGTCTATTTGTATTTCACATCGTCCTAATAAAATTAAAAATTTGAAATCCACGATCGCGAATATTATAATACTATCAAAACAAAACTTGTAAAAAAAACCAAATCTCGGAACTCTGTTCTTCTACCGTAAAAGTTGTGAGATCCATATAATACCAAGACGATTACTTTATCAAGTCTCTACTTAAGGAACCGTTTGTCTTAAGTTAATACGTAATTAGCTAACCTAACAGCATCTTATAGTGACCATATCAATATTAGAAATATTTTATGTTTTAAATAAAATCGATTGACTTGGCCATCGCATGAAGGCACAATGTATCTTACAAGAAATAAGTTCATATTATATTATAATAGAGTAAATCTATTTTATTTAAAAAGTAAAAGATTTTTAATATTGATATGGTCACTGTAAAACGATGTTAGATTAACTAATTATGCAATAACTTAAGACAGAAAGTCCTTTAAGCAGGGGCTTAAAGAAGTAACCGACTTGGATCTCACAAATTTTTACGGTGGAAGAATTGAGTTCCGAAACTCGTTTTTTTTTACAAGTTTTGTTTTCGATGGCTATATCAAGTCTAATCTCATACGACGAATCAATACTCCCATACATAGACGATGACAAAGAATTAAATAAATACGAACCATCGCCAGGTATAGGGACAACCCAGTGTGAGCAAGTATGGTCTTTCACATAGAGTATTTCTGAATCAATTCCGGCTACAATTACTGGTACGCAAGAGTTTTTACGATTAATAGATAAACGTGACTTATTGTGAGTAATTATTAAAACGTTACAGGTATAAGGTACACTGTTTCATTAACTGTAAATGTAACTTATTAATCCTATACATTTAGGAGTACCCCCAAATTATAGAAACCTTCATCGCCTGCTAAAAATAATTAGCATTTCTCACTAAGAATGCTAAGTAATATGGTAATCATTTTCATACACAAATTTATACACATAATTATATTATTCTAATCTTGTATTAGTATTTATTTTGACAACGCTGTGGTAAAATGACGGTTGTCTCGCTTGAATATAGACTAATTTTACAAACTGGACTGAGCACTCATATAACACAGTTTTTGTAATGTGTACCGTAAATGTACATTTATATTCAGTAAAACGTTATTTTCTTATTACAAACAGACACTTCAATTTTATTGATTAGTGTAGATAATCTGGCAACATGTGTTATGAACTTCATTTTTTTTTTTTTTTTAATTTCAACGACTTTTTTACTAGACGAGAGATTGTGAAATAAAAAAACATTTGTTTATTTCGATTATTAATTTATTAACATAAGTTTGGCAGTGATTTTATAATAAATAGAAAAACTACTTCTAAATAAATGCTTTGTTTGATATTTACAAGAAGACATGATAATCTTTAATGGCGGAACGAAGTAAAATTATTTACTTGATAACAATTTTTTTTTAATAAATATTAGATCGAATTCTTAACCCTTAGCAATATTTGTTGCTTGGCCGACAACAGCGACGGCTGGACCAGCTTTGATAATGCCATCTCGAATGTTCTGACCGACTCTCTCCTGAAAAAGAAAAACTCTATGAGAATCCTGGTTCTTAAACGATATTTTTTTATCTTAATGTTATTTATTTTTAAGATGATAAAAGACCGATAACTCTTTGCCTACCTCAAAAACCGTAGTAATAGAAAAAATAGATGACGTGTATATTTAAAATATAAAAATACAATAATTATGATCACTGTAATCAATTGTAATTGTCACTTGAAAAAATGATACTATAATTATGTAATATAATTAAAAATTATATTATTATAAGTTAAAAAAAAACGAATATCTTAATTTATTCTAATGGAATTTAAAATTGAATTATTTTCGTTATTTGTGAATTTTTGTTATTGTGAAACAATAATTGTTCTAAAATGCCGTAAATAAAAAGCGCCATCTATTGACTGATATTAATATCATTGTTATTATTAAAAACTTATGTTTTTCCAAGTCGATATTATATTGAAGAAACAATAACAAAAGTATGAATAATAAACACTATTAAAAAATTAATGAATGTAACTTACAATCTTCTTGAAAAGCTTCCATTTAGGTTCCGGCGCCGCATTGACCGTTGTCAAAGCCAATAGGCAAGCAAATACGAAAAAGAAGATTCTTGAGAAATTCATTATTAAATAATAATTAAATATTTTCTTTGTAATTAACTATTGACAGTTGTGAAGTGACGCTTCGAATGATTCTTAACGATGTACGACTTGGTTTTTATACTATCAAAGAGCAACAAAGAAATTCTGCACGACGAAAGTGATTTGTAACGTGTCTTCGACTTTATTTGCAGGTAATAATGTTTATTATCCACAGGTGAGTATTGGAAATTACTTCGAGTAACGGTTCAGCATGAATCGGCTTCAAGCGAGGGGACTCCCAAAGCCCCGTAGCGCTAATGCATTCACGCGGTATTTTTTTTAATACAATTTAACTATAATATATTCATGTTATTAGTTAATTATTAGAATTCTATGTATTTCTTTATTAACGGTTAATTATTTCCTCTATATAAAAGTCACGTATAAGTAAATTTTTCTGTTATCAAAGTAGGAGTCATAAAAATGATATACGTAATTTAATCCTTATCTATAGTAATAAATAAAATTGAAGTGTTTGTTTGTAATGTCTAAATATTTTTTTTTTCACTGAATAGATATGAATTCATACACGATACCTATACCAAAACTACAATATTTAAAATTTTACTCTGTGTTTGTTTTGGGTAATATCCGAAAAGCTGAACGGATTTTGACGGGATTTTTTTCATATGTAACCGAAGTTACTCCGCATAACTTAGGGTACTTTTGTTTTTCGAAAATAACTAGTAAAAGTCAACGTCTTTCTGTCTGTATGTTAGCTAACTCGATTAACATGATTCTTTTTTTAATCGTAGGTCAAGTTCTAGAAGATAATATATTGCATTAACTATATTAATAAATACTATTTAAGGGTCTCTGTAATGTCAATTTTTTTACTAAATAGATATCAACGTATATCTATAGATAAAAATAATTGCAGCTATATACCAAAGTCCCGTCAAAATAGGTCCAGCTTTTCCGGAGATTACCCGAAACAAACAGGCAGACAGTCTGACAGAAAATTTAAAAATTGTTGGTATAGGTATCGTATATACACTCATATCTAATTAGTAAAACAAAACTATTTTGATATTACAAGCAGACACTTCAGTTTTATGTATTAGTATCGATTTAAAAATATACACCGCGGTCTTCGATCAACAATAGCAACATTGTTGATCGAAGACCGCGGTGGTTTGATTTGATGGATGAAAACTTTTAATTCGATGTCCGTAGATTCGATCTTTTGTAAACGAGTTTATCAAAATTTACGGTACAATTTAGTTTAATATGTCGATTACCTATAAAATGAGACAATAGGAAGGCAATAGGAAAACAGGAAAGCTAGCGTAAACGCCAGGTTAGTGCTCAAAGGGTTAAGTAGGAGGCCGTTCAGGAGTGCAAGGTTTGCTTATTTTTGCTAACAAGGGGGATGGGGTATGTAAGCAATGTTTATTTAATTGCTTTTGATTAAAATTTTTATGCCAAGGTTTATTTATTTTATCCATAATCCTGGATAGAAGTAAACTAAGAACTTTGCTTATTACTTATTGTTAAAATTAAATGTCCCAATCTCCTTAAGTAGTGACGAATTTTGAGTCAGGTTAACTTCAGCTCGGGGTGTCCGCCCACAGACTACAAAAACCACTCGAACACAACTGGCGCCACGACCTCAGAGTCTCAAGATCGCATTTTCATGCTCTTTGCTGGCACTCTGAGGTACATTCGTCTAGATCATAGTTTATCAACCTTATTTTGCACACCACCCAGTTTTACAACAGGGTTTTTTCTAGAGTCTTCCATCTATTTTTTTTGCCTATTTTGGAATATATATTAATCTGCCCACGCCCTCTTTCCGCTATTTCAATTTGCTCTTGGTCTTCTACTTTCACAAGGGGGCGTTATTGCAATCGTTGAGAACCTAGGGCTTAGATTGACTATTAGCAACTTTCTAGGCACTCACATCTAATAGATTGGTTTCGTCAATCTTCTTTCATCCATTCTAACAAAATGAAAATAAAAATCAAAAAATCCTTATTCAATTTAGGCCCTAAGAAGGTGCTTATGAACGTCCAAAACACTAGCACAGGTTCGGAAAACAACCCAGTAAAGATGGGCCGGCAAGAAACTCGATCTGGTTCTTTTTTTATAATTATAATATATATAATTTTTTTCTTATAAAAAACTATACAAATCATAGTCTTAACCAATGTTAGCGGAAGCACAGAGATGTGAGTTAATTCCAGACATCACTATAGTTCACATAATGATCCACCCTGTAATAACCATTTGAGATTAAAACTTGCTTGACATAATACTTGAACTTATTGTCAGATAAATCGGTAATGTTACTTGAGATTTTATTGTAAAACCGAATACTATTACCTATAAAGCTTTTATTACACTTACTTAGCCTAAAACGTGGGACGGCCAATTTGTTTTTATTTCTAATATTAAAATTATGACGATTATTCACTAGATCGAGCTTGTCTAAATTTTTACGAATATGCATTAAGTTATCGTACATGTGCCTAAGCCTTCCTTCGCATTCCTTTCTCTATCTTTGCTATTATATTTTCGACCACATTACGATGTTCGCTTGTCACACTATACTTTAATTTCTCCATCATTTTTTTTTTGTTAGCTAAGTCTACAAAATCATACGAAGAATAATTTACCTGAAAAATAAAGAAAAGGTATCCAGATTTCGCACAATAATGAGAGAATTAAAATCTTTCAATTTCTTAAATGCAACTATTTGAGAAAGGGGTACTTATTTGTTTTGGGCACGTGGATGGACGAAGGAGATTGACGAAACAAATTTACAAGGCGAGGGTGACTGGGCAAGACGGTAAGGGTCGTCTTAGGCGAACGTATATCGACCAGATCGAAGATGTTCTGAAGAAAGGCCGTGATCAAAAAGTACCCGTAACCGAATTGCGTACATGAAAGTAGAAGAAAGCCGTGTGTTAGGATCGTAGCAGATGGAAGGAAGACTCTGCCTACCCTTATGGGAGAGAAGTTTGATTTTATGTAAGTATGTATTTTTATTAGTAGACTTTAACATTCAGTATTTAAATAAAGATTAATGATAAAACAATTAGGTTCAATAAATAGTAAATACTCATATGATATCTACTCGACCGGTTTGCAATTAATCTTGTACGTCTTATCATATGTTGCTCCACACGTGTTAACATGACATTTATGTCAATTACAGCCACAGTTTCGAGAGAACAGATTCTTTAAATTTAATCATCATTATTGTCATAATATTAATACGTGAAGTAAAAACTTTGTAACCCTTTTTACGAAATATATATACGATACCAATACCAAAAACATATTTTTTTTTTTTTTCGGGTAAACTTCGGAACGGTTGTACGAATTTTGACGGGATTTTTTTGATAAATAGCTGAAGTTACTCCTGGTAACTTAGGATACTTTTAATTTTCGAAAATAATTAGGGTTCCGTGTAAAAAAATTAAAACTCCTAAAAACTTGAATAAAATCCGATTCAATTCACAGTTATAAGAGCAAGTGCTTGAATTTATGAGAAATATATTTACTTTATCTTAATACTAAAGAATTTTTAGAAAAATAATTAGGGTTCCGTATAAAAAATTAAAACGCAATGAAGAACATAAAAAACGCGGGCTCACAGCTGGTATGAAATATAATGCAACAGAAAGGTAAGGAAGACAATGGGTCTTGAAGACTCGAGTCTCGAGCAAGAGCTAATAACAATGTACATTAAATTCATCCACCCATTCATTCAGCCGAAAAACGTTCACTGCTGGACATATGTAGGTCTCACTCAAAAAATTCTATAAGAACCAGTCTTACGCCACCCTTATCCAGCGGATTCCCACAACCTTCTCTAGGTCGTCGGTCCACCTTATGAGGGACCTCACGAGGAAAGAGATTGTCATAATCGCCACGTTTGGCAAGCTGGTTGGTGATCCCAGTCAAGTGTTTGTGGTACTCAGAGGATGCTGGTACCCATCCCCTGGTTTATCCCTCAGTTGCCTTTAATGACACCTATGAGAACAGCATGGGATGGTATAATTCTAAGTCGGAACCACATAAATGTACTATACACGCTGTATAATATGTACTATCTGCTCTCTATATCGGACTATGACACTTAACCTTTTAATGTGTCGTGGAGAGATGCAAGGATTATCACCTTAATTATCTTAAGACTTGTCCGCATTATATACGTGTCTACTTGAATACGTAGTATTCTATTTACTTACTCTTAAAGACAGTTTTGCAAAACACTTTAAAAGTAGCGCGTGAAAAAAATAATGTAATTCTTTCTTTTCTAATCCAGAAAGCGGTTTTTGTTTTAATCAATACAATAAAATTTTACACAGAGTTTAAAGAGAATATTTAATACTAGCTGTGCCAGCGGCCACACCCGCTTGTAATACAGACAATTTGCATCCTATGTTTTCGCCTTGGATGCAATGTATGTCATTAGCAAATTTCATCGATTTCGATAAAGTAGTTTTTGCGTGATTGGCGAACAAATTAATAAACAGATAAACATGCAGACCGACGAGCAGATAAAAAAAAAAAAAATAAACCATCAAAATGTTTTCTGTAGTCGATTCCGAAACCTTCATATATTTTTTTTAAATATCTTCAATATACAGATTTCGTCTAGTTAGACTTTCATTATAAGTGTAGATTGTAATTATTGATATAAAATTATAATAATAATACAAAAATAACTAGAGTATTTACATCGTCTGTTTTCTTTCAAACGTTTGACTACAATATCACTTGACATCAAATGACGATATCCTAGACCACTTGTTTTTAAACTTTACTTGACGTGGGTTTTCATAATCCTGAGTACAATTTGCTCAAAGCTACTCACCCGAGCACCCTATTACATGCGGGACGATGCACCGTCCTCGAAATATTGAAAACTTTCGTCGACCATATTTTAGCTCCTGCGGACTACTGATTGGAATACCACAGTTGTAGACGCCAGCGTCATACTAAGCCAAGAAAAACCTGACTTTCAAGTAATGCTATTAGTACATAGATATATATAGCAATTCTTCTCGTGTCCTCCTTATGTTCGAGCAGTCTAGCAGCGGCGTGTCGTGTGTCTTTCCCTAACCATTTTTTTTTTTTAATATCTTTTTCCTTTTATCTTTATTTATTAAATTATTACAATATGTAACTTAAAACTAAATTACACCCTATAATAAAATTAAAAAATAACAAATAAAACAACAAAAGAAAATAAAAACAAAAACAGTTAGAAAAAAAAAACTACACAACACTACGCTTAAGGCTAAACTACGAACTAATAGGGGACACGGGGAAACCGCATCAGGGCTATTCCCTTCGACGGTGGCCTCTCCTTTGTCCGCGCCTACGGACAAGTCAACTGGGTGAGGCACACAGGTGCGTCCCTCGTGGAGTAATCTTCTGAGTTCTGGGAGCTAATCCTGCTGTCGATCGGACTCTGAGGGGTCAGGGAGATGCACCCGATCTATACGGGTCATAGACACGGTCCTCCTTCAACTACCTACTCAGCTAGGCGAGGACCGGCGTATGAGATCGCGCGCCTGAGGCCTATGTATTAATGACAAGCGATCACCTCTTCCTCTCCGACTGTCGGGAGGTCTGGCGTGCAACGGCGCGATGTTCTGGAGGTGAACGTGCGCCGACGTGTCCGCTCTTCGGAACATGTTGGTTGCAAGGCTGCTAATGAACGCATCCAGGCTCTCTACACGTAAGTCACGCGCAAGTACGTGGTTGCTAACGTATCGCGGTGCCCCCGCGATCATGCGAAGCGTGATGCTCTGTTGGGCTCTAAGCCGTCTCTTGTTCGTTTCCGATAAGCGACTGAACCATGCAGGGGCGGCATAGGTAAATCGTGACCTCAAATAGGTTTTATATAAACCAAGCCTCGTTCTCAAGGGTAGCCTTGAGGTGAACACTGGACGCAGCATTCTCCTCGCCGCTCTTGTCCGCGCGATCACATCTCCTACATGACTTGAAAAAGTCAGGTTTCGATCTATAGTGTCTCCCAGGTATTGGACTTTATCCTTCCACGGTATAGTCTTTCCCTGGAGCGTCAAGCAAGGTGGTAATCTACTCATCATCACTCTAGTCATGAGTGCCTGTGTCTTCCCTACGTTGGCCCGCAGCCTCCATCTCCGTAGCCATTCAGGAAGGGTATCTAGTAGTCGCTGGGTTTCGATTTGCGCATCTAATGGCGTGTTATCCACGTGGAAATAAGCGGCGTCGTCAGCGAATAGTGCGAGTTCTGTCCACCCGCGCACGGGCATATCATTTGTGTAGACGGCGTAAAGGCTAGGAGAGAGGCAGCTACCCTGCGGGACTCCGGCTCTCATAGGGAACTCCCGAGACACTTGGCCTTCGACCACTACTTGGGCGCGGCGGTCTTCCAGGAAAGACTTCAGGACATGGAGAATCTTCCTAGGGATCGTGGTGATCGTTAACAGTTTGTATAGCATCCCCTGGTGCCATACTTTGTCAAACGCCTTCTCCATGTCCAGCAGTACAACTGCGACGTATTGTCTGTTTCTTCTTGCGGTATCTATTATGTCAATGACCCTCGTGAGTTGGAGAACAGTAGAGTGATGCTCTCTAAACCCGAACTGTTCGGCTCTCAGGTTCATGTGCGGCAGCATCTTGGCCAGCACGAGCCTCTCGAACACCTTAGACAGCGTGCTGAGCAAAGTGATTGGCCTGTAGTTTTCTGGTCTTTGCAGGTTCTTCCTGGGCTTCGGTAACATGCGGACCAGTCCGAGCTTCCAGTCATTCGGGAAGTGCCCCGAGCGGATAATACCGTTGAATAACCGCGTCACCGCCGCGAGTGATCTCAGCGGCAGGTGACGCAGCATTGCAACGGTAATGTTATCCGCACCGGGGGGCCTTCCTGGGCTTCAGTTTCCCGATCACGCGATTTACTTCGGCCGGGGTGAAGAACAGGGCGTCTGCCGGGCTGCCGCCGACTACAGGCTCAGCCCAGTATCTGTCTAGGTGTCGGTTTACATTGAAGACGTGCTGAAGGTCCGCTTCGTCGTTCGGGGGAGAACTGTTCCTCCAAACACGTAGCAAAGATCTCCGCCCGATCAGTTGCTGTGAAGCGTGGGAAGCCATCTTCGCCCAGTAAGGGGCGGACCGGCTCCGGTGTGCTCGATAGCTGCTTACATAGACGGTGTACTGAGGGGACCGAGCTGTCCGTGATAATCATGTCTATATGGTTCTCCCACGCTTCGGCTGCATGGTCATCTAGGGCAATTTTAACTCGTGTCACCATCGAGTTAAGTCTAGTCTTCGTGAAGGGGCAACGGGTATTCTGCCACTCCCTCCGCAGCGCTCGTTTCTCTTTTATGAGATCCTGAATCCGCCGGGGAAGAGGTTTGAGCCTCGACCCCGTCGGAATGGTGCGAGTAGATTTTTCTCGGGCGCTGCGGATGCAATGGGTGAGTTCACCCGTCATCCGTTCCACATCTTCCGGCGTGGACATCTTTCGCGTCGGTGTGGTGCTCTCTAGTTCCTTCACGAATATTGCCCAATCAATCCGCGTACGTGATGCTGGGAATGATACTCGCGTAGGTGACTCGGAGACTTCGAGAAGGACAGGTCTATGGTCCGAGGGTAGATCCGGCAGTACTCTCTGCCTCGGTGGATTCAAGCGCCCTTTCGTTAACGTTATGTCCAAAACGTCTTGCGACCTCGGGCTATGATGTGTTGGCTCGTCTGGGCCGTGGATATCAAAGCTATAGTCTTCTGCAAGCTTCAAGAGTTGTCGACCAGGTTGCGTATTACATGAGGAGTTCCAGGAGGTGTGCTTCGCATTAAAATCTCCTGCCATGATCGTTGGCGTACCTCCTGTCATTAATTCCTCAAGTTCTCTTTCCAGCATCTGTGTGGGCTGGTAATTTGGTCGGTATATGGCGTAGGCCTTCAGGTCCCGACCATCGACGTGCAACAATACCCCCAGAGCGTAGAGTGACTGGTACTCTTTAAAGGGTATTGGCTGATGTACGACATTCCTCTTGACGAGGACTAAAAGTCCTCGGTACGGGCGGCCACTCGTCGGACTCTTCTCGTCTTTCCTGTATGCGAAGTAGTTAGGGACCCGAAACTCTTCGCCCTGACGCAGGAAAGTCTCCGATATCAGCATCACGTCAATCTTTTGCTCACGGAGGAAGGCTATGAGTAGCCTTCTCTTCCCCGTGAGCGCCTGGGCATTCCAATGGCACACCCTTAATTCAAGCATTGGGATTGAGGAGCCTCAGTAATCCCAATAGGGTGGCCTTCTGACCTTTCTCACCCTCCTTTACGGCCGACAAGATCTCCTGCAGGACACCGAGGGTCGCGGTCAAAGTGTCCAGCTGCTGAGCCGGGGGGGGGGGGGGGATGGGAGGTACCAGAGGGGCAGGTTTATCTCTCGACGCACCCGCGGTACGATCCTGAACCGCGGGTTTCTTTTTCTGGCGTCGGCGTCTTTTCCCAGGACCAGTCGTCGTGAGAGCGTGGTTAGCCCGGTGGACTAATCAGCGTATCTCATAGACGGTACGACTGAAAGGTCGGAGGTTCGAACCCAGTGTGGGTAACACATTTTCGTCCGGCGGGCTGCGGGGTTCCACAGGGGTCGGTGCTCGGACCGCTCCTGTGGAACGTGGGCTACGACTGGGTCGTCCGCGGCGCACTCCCGAGTGGGGTGCGCCTGATATGTTATGCGGACGACACCCTTGTCGTGGCCCGGGGGGGGAGGTGGGAGGAGGTGGAGCACTTGGCCACGATGGGAGTTGCCCTGGTGGTCAAGCGCATCGAGATGCTCGGGCTCAGGGTTGCGGCCGAAAAGACCGAGGCCCTGTTGTTCCATGGGCCTCGGCATGGGCCGCCCCCTGGGGCGAGCATCTCGGTGGGGGGCACCGGATCCGGGTTAAGGCCCAGATGAAATATCTGGGCCTTATCCTGGACGGACGATGGCGGTTCGAGTCCCACTTTAAGGGACTCGGGCCGCGCATCGCCGGTGCCGCGGCGGCACTGGGGCGGCTCCTCCCGAATGGGGGGGGCCTAGCCAGAGGTGCCGCCGGCTCCACGCAGGGGTCGTGCGCAGCATGGCCGTCTACGGGGCACCTGTGTGGGCGGACGCCCTCAACGTCCGTAATATCCGTGTGCTGCAGTCAGTGCAGCGCACGGTGGCGTTGAGGGCGATACGCGGTTACCGCACGGTGTCCGTGGTGGCGGCCTGTGTGCTCGCCGGCTCCCTGCCGTGGGAGCGAGAAGCGGAGGTGCTCGCTGCCGTGTACCGGCACTCGGCAGCGAGGAGGGATGGTGGTGGGTTCCGCTTGCACCCAGCTGAGGTGCGGAGAATCAGATTGGAGGAGAGGGAAGTGCAGATGAGGCGGTGGGAGGAGGACCTGGTGGATGTGCGTTACGGGCGGCCTACCGTAGACGCCATCCGCCCGGTCCTCCGGGAGTGGATGAGGAGGGGGCACGGCTCCCTCACCTTCAGGCTTGTGCAGGTGCTGTCCGGACATGGTTGTTTCGGATGGTACCTGCACAGGATAGCCAGGAGGGAGCCGTTGCCAGGGTGCCACCACTGCGACGCGGCGGAAGATACGGCGCACCATACCCTCGCGGAGTGCGCCGCATGGGAAGAGCCGCGTAGCGCAGTGGTGGCGGCGGTGGGGCCGGACCTCTCACTGCCGACCGTTGTTAGCGCCATGGTCGGCAGTGAGGAGGTCTGGGTGGTGGTTGCCTCCTTCTGCGAACAAGTTATGTTGCAGAAGGAGGCGGCCGAGAGGGCCCGTGAAGAGGATCCGGGGGCGGATCCTCGGAGGCGCAAGCGACCCAGGAGGCGGTGGGCACGCTACGTGCGGAGCTTCCTCCGCATGTAGGCGTGCCCGGGGGTGTTTTTTTTTTTTTTTTTTTTTTTTTTTTTTTTTTTTTTTTTTCAGGTATCCCTCTCCTTCCTACGTCTTGTCGACTGAGACTAGACGAGTGAAGGGGAGGGACCTATTTCTCCTAAAAGCAGTGGCGGGTTTCTTCCCCCTGTTCCCTTTGCCCGCCACTGCTCTTTACAACTCTTCCCCTTTCTCTTTATGGGGGGTGGAAACTATTCCACCCCCTGGTTGTCTGACCATAGGTCATGCCTCTCCTGAGGCGGGCTAAGAGGTGGAGGGGAACTTTTCTCCTCCATCCCCACCGGGCCATTGCACTGACGGGCCGGGTGGGTTCGCTGCAGGGGGCGACGCGGTGCTTGCGTAAGCCACCCCGTGTCGCCCCCCCATCCCAAATGCAGCGGACGGCCCCGGGGGGTTTTAGTGGGTATTTCCGGGCGACTCTCGCCCGGGTGAGTCCCACACTGGCACGGAACTCGTCACTCCGTGCCCCCTTATCTATTGTATTTGGGGGACTCCGATCCTTCAAATACCATAGATAAGGGTAGTGCGTAAATGCATTTCCCCTCGTCAAAAAAAAAAAAAAAAAAAAAAAAGGACCAGTCGTCGCACCGCGGCTAGTAGGTTCATTGGCCGGCGCCATCAGCGACGCTGACGCCGTCTCCCCTACTGTTGTCCGCGGAGGTAGTGCTGACCCTTTCGTCGCGCGTCCTGAGATATGGTCGCCAGTGCGCGTAATAACGCCAGCCGTCCGGTACCTGGCTTCCCTACGGAAGACCGGACACTGCCTATAATTGGCAGGGTGAGGTCCTCCGCAGTTGGCGCAGGTCGGTGGCTCTTCAACTGAGCGACCACAGTCACGTGCAGCGTGTGGTTCTCCACACCGGACACAAGCGAGTGTTCTATGACACTGCATCGAGCTGTGCCGGAATTGTTGGCATCTGTGGCACTGGGCGGGACCAGTCTTACCGCGCCAGGCTTCTATTTTGATCCCCCTCATGCACAGTAATTCGTTTACTGCGTAGATGTCCGGGGATGTCGGTGTCCGCTTCAGGACGACGTGAAAGACGGAACCCGGGCGACCTCCACGCGCCATTATGTTCTTAACGAACTCGGGTTCGAAGCCTAGCTCCTGTAAGGCGGCAACGATATCAGTGGGGTCCGTGTCTGAGGGTAGTCCCCTCAGAGCCACCTTGAGGCTTCGCTCGGCAGGCAACGAGTACGAGAACCAGGCTACCCCTTCCTCGCACTCCGCCTTGGTGAGGTAGCGTTGTACCGTACGGTACTCTTCTACACTCTCCGGCACGAACTTCACCCCTGTCCCAAAGGGGCGCGCGTTCGGTGCTCTGCCGAGCTGTTGGGTCAGCAGCTTGAAGTGTTTTTGCCAATTTGGCAGACGCTCCACTATCAGTGGAGGATATTTGGGTGCCGGTGCCTGCTTAACGTTGGGGGCTGAAGGCCCCTTCGGTGCGTCCGGCTTCGGCTGCTGCTGCTGTTGTTGTTGCTGCTGTTGTAGATGTTGGGCGGTCGGAGGCGCCGACGTCCCAGGCGTCGGTTGACGCTGTCCTCCGACCGCCGCCGCGAATGTTCGTGGTGGTGCCGGTGTCAGTGTCAGCGTCGTGCGCGCGGGTGCTGCCACCCGCACTTTCACGACGCTTGGTCCGGGTCGCGCGGGCGGCGTCGCGCGCGCAACCCCAGCTAATGCTGGCGTCTGCTGCGTATGAGCCGCAGGTGGCTGTTGTAGGTGGCGCGGGCGCTGCGGGAGCGGGTCAGCCGGTAGGGCTGGAGGTGCTGGCTCTCCTGGTCCTGCGGGCACAGTCGAGCCAGCGCTCCTGTCGGCGGTTCGCTCCGCAGCTGCCCACGCATTCGGCCTCTTCTTCGGGCGGGGGGATGAGGTGGGGGACGGTAGCGACCGCGTCCTCCTCCTCACGCGTCGCTCGTCCTCGTCCTCGTCGTCGTCCTCCCGCTTCCTTCATCTTCGCGCGGCCGACCGGGCTGCGGTCGAGCACTGCCGCGGGGATGGGGGGGGGGGGTGCTGTTACCCCGACTGCTGCCATCTGCAGCGCAGCGACGTCGTCGGCGCCGGGAGAGCAGCCCTCCGCCTCAGCCTCCGCAATGCGGAGGTACAGCGCCATCCACCGCAGCATCCCCAGGGAGAGCAGCCCAAGCCACCCCGTGTCGCCCCCATCCCAAATGCAGCGGACGGCCCCGGGGGGTTTTAGTGGGTATTTCCGGGCGATTCTCGCCCGGGTGAGTCCCACACTGCACGGAGCTCGTCACTCCGTGCCCCTTATCTAGTGTACTGGGGGACTTAGATCCCCTAAGTACATTAGATAAGGGTAGTGCGTAAATGCATTTCCCCCCGTCAAAAAAAAAAAAAAAAAGGGAGAGCAGCCCAGTTTCTACTAACTGGGCGAGGACAATAGTGTCTCTCTCCTGCGTGGTCTTAGGTGAGGGTGCTGCGGGTGACGGCGAGGGCACCTCGACAGTCGGGGGGGGCGGGATGTCCCTCCTGACGTCGGTTGTTGGACCGCTGCTAGTCGCGGGGGTTTGTGGGAGGAGAGAACGAGAGATCGGCCCTACTTCCGCAGGTGGTCGCCTGCGTGGATCACGCGGGGCGGCGGTAGGTGGTGCGGGGGGAGGCAAAAACGTTGTTGCCTCGACCCCCGCAGATGGCAGCACTTGGCGGTGACTGCCGCTCAGCGGTGCGGGGGGAGGCAAGATGGTTCCTGCCTCAACCCCCGCAGATGGCAGCACTTGGCGGCGGCTGCCGCTTGATGGTGCGGGGGGAGGCAAGATAGTTCTTGCCTCAACCCCCGCAGATGACGGCATTTCGCGGCTGCCGCTTGGCAAAATGCTTGGTGGTGCGGGGGGAGGCGAGATAATTCTCGCCTCGACCCCCGCAGCAGGCAGCTCCTTGCGGCTGCCGCTCGTAGCAGATCTTTGTGGTGCGGGGGGAGGCAAGATAGTCCTCGCCTCGACCCCCGCAGATGGCAGCACTTGGCGGCTGCTTACCTCGGTGGTAGTAGGAGCGCGGGGGGGTGTGGTTACTTCCCCCCGCAGATATCGCTCGTGGCGAAGGATGTTGTCCCTCGTCAGGCTATAAGGTGTAGTCGTGTTGATTGTAGCATCGTCGGAGTCCGTTAGGTAGCTTTGGGTCGTTGGGGAGTCTTCTACATTAGGTCGCTCAGGTATCTTGGTCTTCTTTTTCTTTTTTCTTCTCTGGCCCTGACAAGGGCCTTTTTTGTCATCGCTGCTTGATAGCGATGACATAGCGGCAGTGGTTGCTTCGCGAACGCGCAGGAGTTGGGGGTAGTCGTCACGAATTGGCTACCCCCGGCTTCTTCCCTTAGCTCGGTCTAGCTTAAGCTAGCCCGCTAGCCATCAGAACCAACAAGGCGATTACACTTACGAACCACCTGTTGGTTCCCTACACTTTCACAACTGCTCCTCGGGCGCTGTGTTCGCGTGGCCAATCCAGTACATAGATGTTTAGCGACAGATTTTCAACTTAAGCGGAGATGCTATCTCTGACCAGACAGGAGTTAGCAAATACTCTACCACCGTCCTTAGACTTTGTATATTAGGATTAATATATTAAAATTCTATTGCTGAAAAAATTGTGGGAGCTAAAATCGATAAAATCTTTGAAGACGGTTCGGAATGGATTTTTATGTCTTGCAAGAATTTTTCCGATTTCCAAAAAATTTGATAATCTTTTGGAACAAGTTCCGAGGAATATGGTGAGCGTCGGAAACATTGCAACCGCAGTACCTCTAGCTTAGCGACCGTCTGTCTTGAAGTATGTTATGAGGTTTAGCGTTGTGCTGATGTAACAGATTAACGACGGGCTTGTATTGAAATCAATAATACAGATCAGTAGCGAAGAAAAATCCAAAGGTGTGGAATGACAAATGAATAACTTAATTTGAAACCGATCCTATATATCTATATTAATAAACAAAATTGAAGTGTCTGTTTGTAATGTCAATTTTTTTTTTTACTAAATAGATATGAATGTATACAACACACCTATACCAAAATACTACTGCTATTATTTTTTCTTAAATAATTAGGTTTTCGCCTAAAAAAATTAAAACACATGAAAATGTGAATAAAATCCCATTCAGTTCACAGTTTTACAAGTTTTTTTCACAGTATTTGAATTTGTGAAAAAATATCTGCTTAATTGTAGTAGAAAACAAAATCTGGTCCCGTATAAAAAATAAAACTATATTCGCAGTAAAAATACATGAAACGCGGGCGAAGCCGCGGGCTAGTTTTAAATAAATTTATATATATGAATTTAGCATTCCTTACAAAACGCCAGATATTGGAGATAAAAGTAGCCAGTTCGACAAAATGTCCATTAAAATGGGACCTAATATAATCATTAAAAATAAATAGAAAATTCTTAACGTGTTTGTTTCTTAAAACATAGGTATATGAAATAATTTTTCGTCGAAATGAAAACAATCTTTAAGAACGCGAAAGTACCTAGAAAATTACGAAAAATCCTAGGCGCAAATCGCGAAGAAGACCTAGCAAATATAGGCAGTCAGGATCATTTTTATGTCTCGGCCCAACCTGACTTTGTTTCATTTTTTTTTTATTAACAATTTGTGTAATAGGCGGACTTAATGCCTGAGGCATTCTCTACCAGTCAACCTTGGGGTGGTACAGAGATAAAATAAAAAAAAAAATATATATATATAATGTTTTTATTATTATTTTGTATATATATATATACCATTTTTAAAGGAATCCTATTATTTACATTAGGCTATATCATTATTATTAATAAGTAGGTCTAATATTTTACAATTCTCTGTTCTGAAAATATCATTTATATGCATATGAACTTTAGAGTTGTTACATTAACTAGGCTACTGAGCGTATTTTGATCCTGTGATTTTATGTATAAACGGTTTTATAGGATTCAAGCCTAGTTATTAACATTATAATTTCATTATTTTGTATTTCTATGTGACTATCTCCTGTTTTGTTTGCCATATATAAACAAATAATCAAAAAGTCTTAAATGTCATTAATTATTTTAACCTTTGGATTTATACTATGTTTATAAATGGTAAAAGAAACACAAGTTCTTCCTGATATTTTAAAACTAAAAAATCATTGTAATACAAATAACTAAATAAATTAAATTGATATTAATTAAATCAATTAAAATATTATTTGATTAAGTTTTCTTCAGATCTTCCTATTCGTAAGGGCATTCTCAATTCTTAAATTAAATAAATTTTATTTTATAACGTATATATATAAAAGATATCCTGTACCTATCATGATTTTAAAGGAGAAACAAAATTATTAACAACGTATATTTATATAAATTACATTTATTATCTAAATTAAATAATATAATAATCACAAAAAGGTTTACATTATTTTAAATTAAAATTACAATTAATTTATCCTAGCGCTTTAGCTTCGCCTAAAACTGCGATCGCTGGTCCAGCCTTGATAATGCCGTTTCTGATGTTGCGACCCATTTTTTCCTGAAAAAAAAAAAAACGTAAATTATATTAGAAACGATTTCAAAAGTTAACTATTATTAAGCTCTCTTTGAAGTTATTTTAAATATAGAAATAAAAAACCGCAAAATTTTTTTATGACAAAATTAAACATATATAGTATTTGGCTTACGAAAATATATCCAACTACAAAAACATAGCTATTAGCAGCTTAAAAAAATATTTCTTTAAATATTTTAGACTTTCGAAAATTTCTCTGATATTTAATCCAAATTGTAGAATAATTAGACATACATACATTTGTACAGAAACGTAAAAAAAAACAACAAATACGTTTCTAAATTGTGTCAAAAAGACTTTGTATTGAGAAGTATGTATGTTGTATTCATTGCTAATAAAAATAAAAATCCCGAGGCCTTAATTACAATACTGTTCTTGTAAAAATAGATTATTAAATACAGATCTACAGACTCTTTAAATACAATACAGAAAATAAATCACTTATATGAAAATATAGATTGAACTTACAATTTTCTTGAAGACTTTCCATTTCGGCTCAGGCGCAGCCGAAACTGTCGACAAAGCCAGAACCAGAGCGAACACGAAGAAAAATATCCTTGAGAAGTTCATCGTTGAATATTGTTAATTTTAATAAACGAAATATTGAATTAAGATTTATATGTAAACACCACACACGAGGAAGTCGCGAGATGAATGATGTTTCGAATAAATTAATTGGCAGTTTTATATTAAAATCTTTACTGTAACAAATGACGCAGATGTTTGTAATGTGTTTATAAAATTAGCACTTATGCAGCGGAGTCAAGTCTGATAACCGCTTATTTGGGGTCAAATGTAAACAGTCTGGATGTTACAGCGTAGATAAATGTAAATTCCCTCACATCGTAAAACTAAGCTGACCGGGGTCAAAATTCAAATGAAATCGACGAAATTTTATTTCCTTGTAAATCATGTGTAACGAGGCATTGTACGTAAAATATTTACTGCATGTGTATCGTATCAACTACATCAGGGTAGTACCTTTTTCAAAGAATTTGGTACTTTCTTGGTTGCCTTCTAAAAATATTTATAAATCGTTTAAATTTCCGGTTTTAATATAAAACATATACAACACATGTCATAAAATCATGAGAATTTTAGATCGAAAATAAGTTACATTTGTTAATTTATATTCGATTTCTAACACTGTTGCTAACGTAAAAATTTAACATTTATATGTATTATATATATAGATAAGGAAAATCGGGTTACTTTGACTCTCCACCACCTCAAAACTACTGAATTTATGGGACTACTACCATTCGACGCCGAATTTCCCGTAGATGGTTATATGCTATTTATTTTTTGGATTCCATCGACCCTTTCTTATTTTTTTTTTCAATTTACTCTTTTGTACTACTATTTTTCGGCTATTTTTTTTTTTTTGTTATGTTAGGTATAAATAAAATGTTATGTGTACAGAACATATGAAACGCGGGTGGAGCCGCGAGCACTACCTAGTATAACACATAACGTCGAAATAGAACATTAAAGTTAAAACTTTTTGTAGCGAAGCGTATTAAATTTTGGTGCAGTAATTCACTGCAGTACTTATTTTTTCATTGTTCGTTTGCTTTTTGGGCTGCTATTGATGACTTCCGGTCACCGCATTTGAAAGACTGCTGGCTTGTTCAACTCAGTACATTCTCATTTTTGTTGCCTCGTCACTTAACTAAAACTTACTTGCTTGAATGTTGTTTTTTAAAATAATTCGCTACATTTTTTTACACGATTATAGGCTTCGTGTTTTGCCCACAATCTTAACTGATGTTAAGTGACTATGTGGTCTAGGACGGTAAACACACTATATACCTAGAGGTACTGGTACTCAAGTGATGCTACCGGAATTGGTATTTGGTGACAGGTTTTCCAAACTTGTGGGTGGTAGTCACCCAGGCGGACATTATTAGAAAATGCTCTACCACAATGCTCTGGTTTCCTCACGATGTTTTCCTTCACCGAAAGCTCAAGCTGAATTTAGAGTTGGATAGGTGGGTTCGAACCAGCGTCCAATGACACGGAATCCGACCACACCAACCACTGCGCCATACTCAATTAAATTCGAACAAATATTATGAGAAAAAAAATCTTAACTCCATTTTATAATTAGTAACTTTTAAAATCTTACCGGTTACTTTTGAAACTTGGAACATTGATTTCTTCTTCATAAATCACCTAATAAAGTTTAACGGTAGTAACCTATTATATCACTATTACCATCGTCCGCAGTATGCCTATCTTTCTTTGTTACGTCTAAACCAATCATTTCCTTTTACATATAGTATTGTATTTATCTGAAATGCGTAGAAAAAGTATCATTCTTATAGAAACAATGCCATCTAGGAAATAGTGTATCATCAATGAATACGTAATAAAGAGATAAGTATGTTGGCTTTAATTTCCTTCGTGAGTAAACGCAATTACTCGCTTATCTTACAAATGTTTCTTGATACAGTTTTCCAAGGTTTTAATTTCAGTATTTATACGATTGCTATAAAAACTACATTTGGTTCTTTCTGTTAAAGTCAAAATTACAATAAAAATACTTAGTTAACTTTAGACCCTGAGAAGGCGCTTCACTTCTGGCTATTGGACTTCAAAAATACTACCACCGGTTTGGAACATCAACCCAGTCCAGAAGAGCAGGCAAGAAACACTATATATATTAAAAAAAAAATAAAAACTACACAATTCATAATTACAAAGCGGGTTTTAGTGTATGCATAGAGAGGGATATCACTTCCAGGTATCACCACCGTTCACTTAATAATCCACCCTACATTAACCCTTTAAAATTAAAACTTGTTTGACACGGTGCCTGAACTAATTGTCTGGCAAATCGCTACTATGCTTTGGAACGATATTCTAGAACGTAACACTACGACTTAAAAACTTTTTTATTAATTTTACTAAATTAAAGACCATAGAGCAACAAATTTGTGTTGGTCTCCAGTAATAAAATTATAGCGCTCAATAAAAAGATCGAGCTTGTCTAGGTTTTTTTGCGAACAAACATTAAATTATCAGATGTTATCGGCGTAAATTGTTAAATGTAGATACAATGTTTAGTTCATGCTAGTTTAAAAGTCTACTAGTGTAAAATCTAGAATAGCTTCAACAGCTGAAGAACTGGATATGTTCTTAAAAATGTTGAAAGTTTTCTGAGCAAAAGATTTGTGAAACAATCAAACGTAATAGATAAACATGTTAAATTTTATAAAACTCTAGATGTGTATCCGTTGCTACGGCCGCGTTTCATATATTCTTCACATCGTTTTATATTGTTTTATACGGAACCCTAATTATTTTCCTAAAAAAAATTTAGTATTAATATAATGTAAAAACATTTTTTATGAATTCAAGCACTTGCCCATTGGATTGGATTTCGAACTTCAACTGTCTACCAAAAAAAGTCCCCTGAAAATCGATTCAGCCGTTCCGGTGATTACCAGGAATAAACAGACAGACAAATATTTTAAAAAACATTCATATGTATTTAGTATAAAAAATTGTTATTATAACATTACAAACAGACACTTCAATTTAATTTATTAGTATAGATTACAATTGAGTAATTATAAATTATTTTTTATTATATTGTGAGTAGATCCAGCCGTTAACGGAGCGGTAGGGTAGGGTGATTGAGTCCAACTAGTATGGAACCACCGTACACATGTAATAGCCCCATTATACTGACACGTTAATGCCCATCACATTCTGGTATATGTAAGTATAAATCCAAACCTACCTACAGGCTTTATACGTGGTCGTTGCAGCCCGGCATTATGATTCCAATTGCCGATAGATTCTCATTTGTCGACCGTCGTCATTTATCTAAAACTGTACTTTATTTAACATGAGATGAAGTGATTATGAAGCAGTTGATGGAGATTTTTTTGTATGGCCGGTAAAAGGACTGGTTGAAAAACAGCGCCGTTTTATGACGACAATCATAAACTGCAAATGCTGAGGCCAGTCCATATTACGATGGTTTTTTTTTTGTTTATATAATTGTAGTAATCCTTGTTAATTTTTAAATATGGTAATAAATGACGTTTCGGAGTTTTTGGCGGGATCTCAGTCTGTCATGTAGTGGTTGTTTTCTTTAATTAATTAAATTTGTATATTTGACTCTTTATCATGTAATTTTGGTGGCGTTTTTGTGTGATATAGTTTGGTTATTGTGTACAAGTCAAGTTTATTATGGAAAATAACGCGCAGCATTTATTCTGAGATGCCGCACAAAGCTCCATGGAAAGTTTTAGCAGGATGTGCCATAGTTTTGCTTGAGCTTGGTAACGCTGATACAAGATTGAAAACATATCCTACCTACATGACATTGGCACTAATTGTTTGAAAACAAATTGCCATTATCTTAGAAGAAGAAGAAGAAGAAAATGTCGTTTCTTTTATCTTTCTTTTTTCATTTCGTGTCAATGGACGTGGTTTCGTGGTTTCTATACAACGCTAAATATCCAGCGCTTTCGGTGATAGAAAGCATTGTAAGAAAACATAGCATGGTGGGATGGCATTTTCTAATAATCCCCGCCTGGCTAACTGGCCCTCAAGTTTAAAAACCGATGTTCCGGCAGCATCACTTGAGAACCAGTACCTCATAACTCAGTGTGTTTACGATCCTGGACCACATCGGACACTTAGCATCAGTTGAAATTGTGGTCAAAGCACTGAGCCAATACAGTATTTAAAAAAATGGAATCATTATACTATGGTGTTGTGATAAAAAAAAACATCCTATTTTTACGTAAGATTACTTAGACTATCTTAATTTTCAACATTATTAAATAAATACTATATAAGACAATCTGTTACGAACGTACGATTAATTAATATTTGTATTGATAACGCCGGGGTCTCCGTACGCTGATCTCTCGTGGGAAGTCCCTGCGGATTGTATAAACTAAAAACCACTATCGGCTATAATATGAATAAAGTCGAAATTAATTGAATCGAGTAAGTTTAAATGAAGGCGCTCGAAGTTAATTGGAGTAGAATTATTTTCCGGTTATTTAATACATTTATTTTATATTTATATTTGTAACTAATAAATAAAGTTGAAGTGTCTGTTTGTAATGACAATTTTTTTTACTAAATACATACGAATGTGTATAACGATACATATACCAAAAAAATATTTTTTATTTTATTTTTGTCTGCCTATCTGTGTGTTTATTCCGGGTAATCTCCGGAACTTATTTTTGGCAGATAGCTGAAGTTACTTCGGTTTACTTATATAACGTAGAGTTTCAAATGGGATAGGTGTTTCCAAATACATGAACAAACAAACTCACAAACCATCTCTTTATAACATTTGTATACTCAATACAAATTAAAAGATACGTTTCTACGCCATACCTACCTTATATTTGTTTGTTCCTACTTTTTACTTGTACTGATTTATATGACTTTATATTCAGCTAAATCTCCAAAAATTTTGAACGAATCCACGATATATTAAAAAAACAGAACCAATAGTGTTAAATTTAATACTATATTGATGTAAACGGTTTGATTTCTATATCCACGATAGATCCGTCATAGTGTTAATCTTCGTGTAGTCACTTTCGTAAACTCGCAAAATAATGAATTTTTCCGTACCTGGAATAAAAATTAAACACTAAACTAACTCGATTTGTAGGAAAGGGATAGAGCATTCCCTCTCTATCACTAGCAAAAATGTTAAACTTTATTAGCCATATTTTTTCCACATAGGTATTATATTCAATTATATTTTTCAATTAATCTGACGTTTCAAATAAATTTAACATAACTCAAATACCCTAATACTTGCGTATTATAAAATGCAGCAACTGTCTGTCTGTTTGTTAGTTAGTCACAGCCAATCAAACGGTCAACATAAATATTTATGTAAAGTCTTCGACACATTATCGGAGCAAATTTCTACTATAATATAATAACATAACTATGTATATAATATAATTAATATATATTCACTGCTTAACCCCTTGAGCACTAACCTGGCCTTTACGCCAGCTTTCCATTTTTTCTTATTATCTTCTTATTGTCTCATTCTATGTATAATAGACATATTAATTTTTAATTTTCCACGGAAAATAATGGCGGAAAATAATTGAACATAATTGAAAATAATAATCTTTGGCTTAAGCTATTTATAACAGAAACATTTTAAAATGTGACATATAAAAAACAAGTACATTCTACTAAACAAACTCATACGCACAATTGCGTAAAAGTGACAATTGCATAGGATTTTGTTAACAGTTTTATGAATTTTAATTTGTTTATTTGCAACCCTAATTATTTACCTAAAATAAAAGTATCCTAAATTACCTCAAATAACTTCTGTTATCTGCCAAGAAAAAAGTCGCGTCAAAATCAGTTCAGCCATTGGCAAAATTTGCCGGCGCAAACAGACAGGCATATTTTTTTTTATATGGGTACCGTACATTAATATTGTTTATTAAAAATCTCTAATTTTAATATTACAAACAAACATTTTTAAATTGCATTTATTTCTATATAGATATTTGAATATTTTAAATTTACAATGTAGTCAATAATAATGAATAATAAAAACAATTGAAGGCGATGGCTAATTTAACGTTTATAAATAATATTTTCCTAATTAGTCAAGTCCTTTAAAAATATATTATGTTTTTAATATACATAAATATTAATAACAAATGTTTCTTGCGAGGTTATATTATTGTCTACGCGATGAATCACGTTAGGTTCTGTCCCCCGGCCTTCAATGCATGCCAGTTGTATGAATATTATCCATCTAATTGTTATAGATTCTTTGCAATTCTATGTAAATATTGACGTGTCGGGTGATGCCCCTTTTTTTATGCCCCTCTAATTACTTAACAAAATCCTTTTTTTGTATATATTTTATTTTGTATTGAGATAATGTATGCATATTCTAGATGTGTGCCCGCGCCTTCGCCCGCGTTTCATATATTCTTCACTGCGTAATATAATTTTGAAATAATCGTTGGAAAGTCATGTTTTGATGGTGCTGTCCAAATAACCGTATTTAATTCACAATTTCATTTGTTTTAATTTTTTTACACGGAACCAAAATTATTTTCGAAAAATTAAAGTATCCTTAGTCGCGCGTTGTAACTTCAATCTACTAAAAAACAGACCGACAGACAAAATATATAAAAAATCTATGATGTAGGAATTATTAATCCGTTTTTTTACCCCGAATAGACTGACCAAAATCTCACCTGATGTTAAGTGACGACGTGGTCCAGGATGGTAAACACACTTAACCTAGAGGTTTTAATTCTCAAGTGATGCTGCCCGAACACACCCATAGGTATTTGGTGACAGGTTTTCCAAACTTGAGGTTGGTAGCTACCCAGGCGAGCATCATTAGAAAATATCCTGCCACCATGCTATTGTTTCCTCACGATGTTTTCCTTCACCGAAAGCTCAGACCGATTTGATAGTCGGATAGGTGGGGATCGAACCCGCGTCGATTGATGCGGAATCCGGCCACACTACCCGTTGCGCCATCATCACTTCATCATCCTTGGGTCGCATTCTTGGGTTAGTTATTAATCATTATATTCATATCATCATATTAGTCATTAATATTTATACACAATATTAACTAGATATGTCTCGTGGCTTCGTTCGTATATCAAAGTTTCTATTATTAACTGCGTTACAAGTTCAACATATTCTATGATTTAGTCAAAGTACTTGTCTAATGGACTAATATATAATGGAATAATACATTGAATTGTATTATTTGGTAAAATAATTATAGTGTAAATGTCTGTATGTATATGTATAATTATATAATTAAAAGAAGTACATTATCAGATATAAAGCTGTTAACTCACGTGCGGACCGGAGCGCGGAAATACTATGGCGAAAACATCCAGGTCCACCAAAACAAAACGAAAAAGAACGCTTAACTTACTAAGAAAAAAATGACACTGAACTGTTTTATCATTGTCTATTTACAGAGAGAAATATCATATCACAGAATACAAAAAGGACACTCTAATAATCGATACTTAATTAGTTTGAAAGATCGATCTTCTGGACCTCGATGTTGTGTGAATAAATTCATCAAGCTTAGATTCGAATTTATTAAAAAATCGATCTTTTTCATTATGGATCTACTTAGGCCATTGAGGACCTCGGAAGCCCGTATTAAAAAAAAAAAAAAACACTTTCTGCGTACTCTGAGTCCACACCTTTTTTATGTTGCAGGTTTTATTCGACTTGCGTCAGAATAAATTGCATATAATATTTCATGCAGGTATGCAGTTACCTTCTTTCGTAATTAATTATGTGAGCTTAAATCTACTTATATGTTACATCTAAACTAAGACTATATGTTAAGAAATTATTTTTTGATTTATTGTGTGTAGTATGTTATAGATGTTTTTTTTGTAAGTATTTTACAAAATACTTATACTATTTATTACTATTATTTGTTAATATTTATTGTTATTGTTATATAAATCTAAGTTTTAATTTCAATTCTACATTTTTAATTTTGACTCAATTGGTTTTTTGACCAGTTGTCTTATGTTTAAGTTTTAACCAAATTTGATGGTGATACGAATTATGGCCTTAGTAGTTGTATAGTTGTATAGTATTAGTAGTAAGTATAAAAGAGCACAATGTAACATTATAATAAAACACAGCAAAGAACACGCTAAAAATAAAATATAATATAATAAACAAAAGAGCACACAAATTTTTTTAAAAATTAATGAGCAGTACCAAGGTCCCTGGTCACGCCAGGGGAGATGCCGGAGCTAAAAAAAAAAAAAAAATACTTATACTTTATATTGTTTTATAAAAATTGATATTAATAAGGAGAATAATAAAAATTCAAATGAAGCAATAAAAGCAAATTGACCAGTTAAAATACAAAGAAATATTGAGACTTGAATAAAATCAAGTATAGTACAAGTGAAAATCGAATCAATAATTTCGTTTAAATTAATATAAAACGATACTAAATACACTGTGAGTAAAAAGGTTCTCACAAAACGTAACAAAATAAGATTAAATTTCAAGTAGACTGGAATTAAGTTACCATTTAATATATTCTTTGGATCGACGTTCCTTAAGGTAGGGACAATGAACCTCTGTAACCTAAAGGTACATACACAAGTAATGTAACAAGCGTGTGATTGTTTAATACGATTAAGACTCGCAAATGGATACATTGCCTTATAAAGGTTTATAATGAAATCCTTGTGACTGCCAAATTCAATTTCAAAAATAATTTATTAAACTTACGCCCTGATAAGACGCTTACGAACGTCACAATAGGAGTCCAACCACCAGCCCAGTTATCGAGAAGAACCGGCAAGAAAATTGATCTTGTTTTTGTATTATTGTATCGATGCAAATCTATAACTTTGTTATGTACATTCTCTCATACTTTTATAGGGACAGAAACGCGGGTTTAAAAAGAGGCCTAATCAAAAGAGTACTTAGTAATGTTGATTTTTTAAATTTTAATCAACTCTACTGGGTAGGCTCCTCACAAGGTGGATTGGATTGAAACGATGACGGCGCAGCGGGTAGTGCGGCCGGATTTCGCGTCAATCGACGCGGGTTCGATCCCCACCTATCCGACTCTAAAATCAGCCTGAGCTTCCGGTGAAGGAAAACATCGTGAGGAAACCATAGCATGGTGGTAGGGCATTTTCTAATGATGCCCGCCTGGGTAAGTACCACCCTCAAGTTCGAAAACCTGTCGCCAAATACCCATAGATGTGTTCCGGCAGCATCACTTGAAAACCAGTACCTCTAGGCTTAGTGTGCTCACCATCCTGGACCACATCATCACTTAACATCAGATGAGATTGTGGTCAAAACATTGAGCCTATTCCGTGTAACAAAAGCCGACGAACTGGTGATCGCGGAAATACGATGGATGCGGATGCCGCAAGGCCGGTCGTCGTGGAGGTCTTTAGGGGAAACCTATGTCCAGCAGTGGAAGTCTTTCAATTGAATGGATGGATGGATGGAATATTCTCTTATATAAATAATGAAAAAATTGTGTAAATAATATTATAAAGTCGAATACGTAATCAGTACGAAGGGATTAAAAAATCAAACTCAAATTTGCAAGGTCACATTCGTTCCAAACGAACGAATCGAACGTAGCGGTTCTCTAATACCGATCACCTATGACTGCTACACATCGTAACTAGGCTATATTTAAACAATCACTAAAGGAACAATACAGTAATTCTTAAACGTTTATGTAACAATTTTAAAGAATCAGTAGTAAATTCTCAAAATTAAAACTCAATGTGATATTTTAAAATTCGCATAAATTCTAAACTCGTAACAGTTCGATGCGGTGCATTCAAAGCCAAGTGTGATTGAGACACCACAAAATATACATAAAAATGGCATTCGGAGGCAATAACTTCAATACCGGAAACATTGTTTGTTTTACACAAGTGAGGATGCTTTTGATGTTCTGAAACATCAATTGGCACGGCGTAAAAGCTAAACCGGTATGTTTGCCGTGACGGTAAAAGATGTTTGATGCTTCACATCTGCCGGGTGTCCCGTGACGTGCAACTTTAACTTTTATTTTGAATGTATCAACTAATAACAATATCCATCCGTATTCGATCACGGCAACAAGGATTCATCTGTTCAGGGCTTCTCTCTTCCTCTAAATCCAGCATGCTCTTTACTTCCCTGGCAATAGTATCCCATCCCCTCTAATCCTACTTACCACCGATCATTGCGAATGCCTCCTACTGAGCGTTCCTGGCTAGTCATAGGGCCTAACAATATATTACACGTTAGAGCTGCTTATCTGTTATTGGCTAATGCGGTATAATTTTACTATTCCCCACGAAATAGAACTAGCCAGGAGAAATTAGCGGACGGTAATAATTGCCTTACCGTAACAAAATCGATTATACCTTAACCAAACCATCGTGTAAAATAACTATTAGAAACGCATTAAGATTATAATCATAGCATCACAACATTTTAACACAAAATGTAATCTAAAATTATAATAGCTAGGAAGGCAAACAAACAAACGAACTCGACATAAAGTTGAATTTCGAAAATAACTCGCTAGAAATCATGTGCTTTTGCAATATTAACAAATACTTACTCGTTTCTGTGTGACACAACGCGATAGCAATAAATTTCTGAAATACCTATTTTTCAAATTTGTCACCCCCGCATATCCCCTAATCACCATAGCATTAATGCGGGACGAATTCTGCAGAATCACTTTGGTGTTCTTGCGCTAGCTAGCAATCTCTCGACTGATGAGAGCTTTAAGCATCCGCTTCAAAAGACCTTCCTAGTCAACAGGATCTAGTTACTTCGAAAAAAATTACATTATGTGTATAAACCCTAACGGTGTATAAACTTTATAAAAGGTCAAGCAATAAACTATACATTCAGAGCAGGGTTTATGGAAATTCGATTTCTTTCTCAGCGTCTTCTGCGTTTCAATACTCCCAATAATATAAATTACCTTCAAAACTGGTTGATCTATTATACGATTTTGACTCAGAATAAAGAATATTGTTTATATACCTAAAGGATAATAATAATAATACTAATGACTTTAACGTAACTTTTTTTTTCATTAATTCATTCAACCGAAAAACGTCAATAACTGGGCATTGGTTTCCCCTAGATTTAGGGGGCTATTGCCATAATCGCCATGTTTGGCAGGCGGGTTGGCGATCGCAGTAGGTGTTGTAGTATTCTTAGCCGGCAACGCACAACTCAACGTAAATTTGGACCAAAATAATTTTAAGTTACGATTAAAAATCAATTCGTTGGTTTGCAACAAAGATTTATTTTTATCAACAAGTTTAAATACATCACATTTATAATACAATAAATTGCCATATAACGTCAGTTCTGCGATGATCGTAGGACTAGTCTTAAGCTTGAAACTGATGCAACTATTTGACCCCATGCACAACACTTATTGTATGCGTCATTTTGTTCGATTTGTAGTAATTAATGCTTAACTATTACTAACGTCTGTGTGGCAATAAATGTTTTTTTTTCTTTATAGCTTTTGAAATCTGTAATTTATGATAAGAAGCCGCAAAGCCAAGGTAAAGGAATTCCAAAAAAAGTCATTAGATTACATCTCGGAATCTTAACATTCATATGACCGGTGGTGGATTTTCGCCTAGGCCCATAACGCTCGGGCCTAGGGCGGCATTATTTTAGGGGTGGCAAACTTGTCGAGGCACCAACATTTTAAAGGTGAAAAAATGTAGGGATATAAAGTTGTTTACACGAAATACCGATCATAAAACTAAAGACGTTGAAAAAAAAAATCTGAACATAATAAACTATCGCGAATAATCTGATAAAGATTGTAAGTAATATGCCAGGAATATATGTAGGATCACAGAACAGAAAGAAGTAATCAATCACTGAAAGAGGTGCTAATTAAAAAATAAAACTTAATTTTTACCTACGAATAATTATGCTTAAATTCATATTTCAAATTGGATAATAAACGTGTAATTAAATTAATAAAATTCTTTTGACGATAAATTAAATATTCGTTAATTGAATGTTTAATTTAGATAATCACTTTCATATAAAGGGTTGGCATAACAAACAGTGTAGGGACCCAGCAAACCTAAATTCACCACTGAATGTGTAGTGGTAATATATAGGTAAATATTTACAAATATCTATATATATAATAAAATTGTAACCAGGCTAGAACTGTACATTAAAAAAAAATTCGGGTGGATTTTGTTATCGATATAGAAGCTAATAGTACATTATTGCAAAGGCCGTGAAATAGACAATTGCAGGTCGAGTTACGGGCTCGGTCTTTCACTAATACGAGACAGGTAATTTCCATTTCCGCCGACGCATATATAGAGTACTTTTCTCAAAAGAATGCAGGGAAATAAAACATACTTTTTATATTATACGTTCAATTTAAATAATATACATTTATTAACCCCTTGAGCACTTATCTGGCGTTTACGCCAGCTTTCCATTGTTTTCCTATTGTCTTATTTTTATGGGTACTCGACACATTAAGCATGTAAATAACAAATCAAGACGAATTTTCAGCTTTACCACCAATTTTCTATTCAGTGCCGAAAGGCAAGCGCATTTCTGGCTATACGTACATCCACGTGAACGCAATTTGTTTTAAGCAAAGCGACTTAATTTGGTATGCCAAGAATGATAAAAGAGTATTTAATAACTTCAACACACAGTTTCATACAACATTGCTGGAGCGTTGTAATGTTCCAAATTCAAAAAACGGTTTGTTTTCTTTGTCCGTAAATTCGATACTTCGCGCGTTCTCTTTTCGAAAATAATGACAATATTTTCATGCATGTTTGAGAAAAAATATTTTGTTTAGAGTTTTAATCTGTCTGTCTGTCTTTCTCTGTGTAGGCGTATCACTCTAAAAGTACAGAACCGATTTTGTCGAAACTTGACACAGCGATAACTAAAATTATAAAGTAAAATATAGGATACTTTTTGTCTCATAAAACGCAAAAGGTTCTCCAGGATAACGGACATAAGTCAAAAATTTGTAGTAAATGAAATTCTTGACGGATTTTGTTGAAACGGAACGTGACGGGACGAAAATATTGGTAACTAGCTGTGTGTGCTCGCGGCTGCGCCCGCGTTTCATAGTATATACTTCGCTGGGTTTTAATTTTTTTTTATACGGAACCCAAATTATTTGCTAAAAAACTTTAGTATTTAGATAAAGTAACAACATTTCTCATAAATTATGAACTTGCCCGTAAAACTGTGCATTGAATCGGATTTTATTCAAATTTATATATTTTTTACGCGGTACCTTAATTTTTTCCCTGATTAAGAGAACCTTGAGTTACCTAGAGTAACTTTAGCTACCTACGAAAAAGTCCCGTCAAACTCGGCTGTTCTGGAGATTACCCATTACAAACAGACAGACAGATAGATATTTAAAAAAATGTGTTTTTGGTATAGGAATTATATATACATCATATCTATTTAGTAAAATAATTTAATTTTGATATTATACACAGACACTTCAATTTTATTTATTAGTATAAATGAGATAGATTGCATCTGGACGATGAATATAGGTTTCCAATAGAATATAATTGTCTGAATTCCACGCGAACGAAGTCGTGGGCAGAGCTAGTATTTATGTTAAATATTTATTAAATTCAGTGATTATTAAGAACTAATTTAAGCCTACTTTGAACTCGAATTACTATAAACATGAAAGGAAATTCGCCTAATCGCCTTCCGTTTGTCAAAGAGCAATTTTTCATATAATTTACTGATCGCTTAATATAATACATTGACCTGCAAAATTACTATCAACTTAAAAGGAATAAAAGACATCTTTCTTTTTTCTTAGATATTTTGTTTTTATTTACGTCTGGGGGAGACATATGTTTAGCAGTGGACGTCTTTCGGTTGACGTGATGATGACGATGACTGTAATGAATATTTCTGAATAATGTCGAGAACAGACCAGTGATTAATAAAGTTAAGAAACGCCTACACAAATTTTAATAGCAATCTTTATAATAAGCGTATTGTAGTAGGCTTTGATAAATTCAGCGGCGGCTCTAGACCTTGTAGCGTCCGTGTGCAACTAATAACCCGGCGCCCCCTTGTAGACGCGCGGTCAAAATGGAATACTTGCAGTTACATTTTCTAACGACAATTCGGATGCAATTTATGATATCAGGAAGCAATTTTACCATTACCGCGCTCGGTGACGGCGGTAACACGGTCGCAGGGTCTCTGAGAGCGTTGGCGCCCCGAGCGACGCATCTTTATATTAGGTGTCGCGTGCGTCGTTCGACACCCCCTAAAACCCTGCATCCGTATGCGCTGCACATCTTGCACTATAGATAAAGACATCTTTGGATAAAATTAATCCTAATTGTATTAATAGCGATTTTCTATATTTCAAAGTAACGTAAGAATATACTTCTATATTTACTTAGTAATTTTTAGGATCCACTTGAAATGGTCTTAGTGCCTATAGAATCAATTACGGAATATAAATATTTAAGTAGGTATACCTACAATACCTACCGGTATTGGACGAACTTTCTCGTTAGAGATACGAAGTGTCTCAAGGCGAAAGTCTTCGACCACTGTATGTTACCAGTGATGACATACGGCACTCACAATGGGTGACATTGCCACTCAAGTTCAAGCAAAGAATGGAGATGACTATGCCTGGGGTTTCACTACGTGATCGAATCTGAAATTATGAGATCTGCAGAAGAACCATAGTAACTGACATTACTCAAAGAATTACCAAACTAGAGTGGTATTGCTCGTAGAACCGATGCCCGATGGAGCCAACGGGTTCTCGAATAAATACCAATTACCAAAAGATGCAGCGTGTGTGATGCAGTGTGACCCCTAACAAAGTAGACCGACGACCTGGTGAAAGTCCCGGGAATCTATTGGATGCGATTGGGGCAAGATCGGTCGTTGTGCAGATTTTTGAGGGAGATCTATGTCCAGCAGTGGACATTTTTCTGTGTATATTATGATAATTGGTAGTAATTTTGTTATGGAATGCAAACCAAACCGACTAGTAATTAATTTTAACCTTAATAAAAATCGAAATTACGTTTCTGTAAGTACATCACTAGATTCGAATCGTGGCAGTCCAATAATTTCGTTTGCGTGTTATTATGTAATTATATTTTGCCTTTAAATTAAGAATTTACGTTAGTAATTTATTGTTAATAGTTAAATAACCTTCAGCTTTTAAACGACGTGAAAAGGTTTTATAATTGTATATTAATTAGAAATTATTTTCTAGATTAAAGTAATATAATATCAAAACCAAGGTACATAATAATTTTTAAATACTTTTTTTTTTTATTTAATGCCTAATGCCGTTCGTAGTTCAGTTAATGCCGTTGACCGAGAGAGTCTTTACAGCTTCACCGAACATTGTGGGCGAGTGCTGAAGGCACTCAGCCGCGATCATTATTAAACAATGGTGAACATTTTTGTATGTAGACGATCTTTTTCTAACGTTCCTTTTCCAATGAAGCTAATCATAAGGGGATTTTAACTAGCAGGGTAATTAGCCCGGCTGAATCGCGGCCTTCGTACACCAAGTCATAGTGACACGATTCATCTGGTGTTGTGGGTGTCTATGGGCAGGAGTGATCACTTACCATTGAGTGACCCGCTTGCTCGTTTGGCTCCTATTCCATAAATATATATATTTTAAATAGGGTTCCTTTGACGCACCATCACCTGAAAACTACTAAACATATCGGGATGGGACCATTCGACGCGAACTTTACGTAGATAGTTATAGGCTATTTATTATTTGGATTCCATCGACCCTTTCTCATTTTTTTTTTTCAATTTACTCTTATGTACATTTTTTCTGGTTTTAAAAAATATAGACTTTATAAAAAATAGACTTTCATTTTTCTTCATTCGTTTTTTTAGGTTAGATATAAATGATTTAAAAACTATTACGCAGTAAAGAATATATGAAACGCGGGTGGAACCGTGGGCACCTAGCTAGTGTGTGTATATACAGACCTACTTAAACGCTTTAACTATGGTAGATATAGATATATATGGAAATATACACATCAAAAAACTGTGTCACTATTATTATTTTTTTATTTATTCATTGGTCCACAAAACTGGTTACAATTTTTTCGTTTTACATGATTTCCCGGCTTACAGCAGAAGTAAGTCGACTGTTGGTTTACCTTTGTGACTTACGCCAAAAATAAATGCCAATGCATCAATACAGGTGAATTGTTTTCTTTGTATCTTACGCCCATTCCACTAAACTTAGGAAATAAACTTCTCTCCTTACAGCATTTTAAATTTCGGTACATAATTGAAATATTATCTTTCTAAACCGATGTTGCTTGTCAGTTACAGCATTTTATAGGTATGCAAAAAAAACGAATAATCGAAGCGATGATGGTGCAGCGGGTAGTGCTGCCGGATTCCGCGTCAATCGACGCGGGTTTGATCCCCCACCTATCCGACTCTAAAATCGGCTTGAGCTTCCGGTGAAAGAAAACATCGTGAGGAAACCATGTATGGTGGTAGGGCATTTTCTAATGATGCCCGCCTGAGTAGCTAACACCGTTAAGTTTGAAAAGCCTGTCGCCAAATACCAATAGGTGTGTTCCGGCAGCATCACTTGAGAACCAGGCTACCTATAGGCTTAGTTTGTTTACCACCCTAGACCACATCGTCACTTAACATCAGGAGAGATTGTGGTCAAAGTAAAGAGCTTATTTCGTGTAAAAAAAAAGAATTAAAAAAAAATACCTTACACATAGAAAACTAAAAATAAAAAACATATTTTTAAAGTCATGTATTTTTTTTTCCTTTTCAGTAAATATTTTTGGCTCTGTTGAAAACTTGGCATTTTGTAGGTTACAGCAAATATGTTTTTTTTTGCGTCGATATTATCATCTAACATAACTAAAAAAGAAAGAAAGAATCATGTAAATAATTTCAATATTTCTTGAGGTCTTAGTTCACTAGTAGACAAACACAGAGACGGTTGCCTTTTTCGCCGAACTATCTTTGGAAAGCGAGTGTCGACCCCGAAACTCAATAGTCATATATTAACATATAAATTATTGTGTTGTGACTGGCGAGCCATGGCGGTTTTATTTACACTAGGAGTATACCAGAGCGTGAAAAGTTATAAGAGTCTGTATAATATGTTTTCTAACCCATGCAATTTTTTTAACTAAACTATAATAAAATGGTTGTGCGACCGTTTACACTTTATGTGGCGGTTCCACCATGAGTAATTAAAAGGCCGTGTTGTGTGACGAAATCATTTGTAAAAAACATAAATATAATGCATATTTGACACAAATGTGGAACCAGCTAAGAATAGTACCACCTCATATCTTCTTGTAGGTGTCGTACCCCAATAAGGGATAAATCAGCCGATGGGCACCACCTTCCTCTGAGCACCACAAACACCTACTGTGATCGCCAACCCCGTTTGCCAAGCGTGCCGATTATGTCAAACCCTCCTCTTTTGCGAGATACCTATGTACAGCAGTGGACGTCTTTCGGTTGAATGGATGGATGAAGATAGTCTGTACCTGCGTATAGTGTGTAGAGGTATTATGTAGGATGTAATGTGTGTAATGTTTGTGCATGCGATATCATGGCGGCAGCGGATACAAGAGCTTCTCCACTTAAGGATTGACTGGGCCACTGCAAGAGGAAATAAACTTAAAATGACATAACATTATTCAATCGTTGTTCAACTTTAAATGAACTGACTGAGCCGACCCGTGGTATACCTATGTACGGGATTGAAGACCTTCCATACTGATCTAGAAAAGTGTAATGGTTATTTTTATGTCATGGATTGTTTTGGTTATTGATTGATTGTTTTGGTTGTGTTTTTTCTCAAGCTTAAATATGGTACTACTTATGGTTGAATGTTAACCACTGAGCAAATAGTTAGTTATTAGAGATGGGCCGAACATGAGTTTCACCAAATACTGAATTAATCGGCAAAACTTTAACCGAACCGCACTCTCGGCCGAACATTCGGCATAATTGATTCCCATACTGAAACTGCACAAGTCTGTACAGAAAGCACTTTGATTGGCATTGAGCGTTCCGAGCGTTGACCAAAATTAATAATGTCAAATTATCATTTCATCTTAATTATCATTAATATTTTTTTTTATTTTATCTAATACTGTTGGAAATAATGCTTAAATATCATAAGAACATAAAACTATGCGTTTAATTAAAAATATTAATATTAACAATATGAATTCTATCCATTGAAAATATCTACTTTGCCGAATTTAGTTCGGTACATGTACGTAAACGTATTCATGTACGTGTTTGGTAAAACTATCGATTAAGCCGAATATAAAACGATTATTCGGTCCCATATCTACTATTAGAAGTTATTAGAAATCCACGTTGTAAAGTCTTACGAAAACTATTTTTTGAAATAAAATATTTAAGAACTATTTTACATATAAGGCACATTTAATTAAAAGTTATTTGAATATCTAACCGACTGTATCAGAAGTAAAAAAAAATACACAAACATAATTTCAAAAAAAAAAAAAAAAAAGTACGAACAATATATTTTTATCAATAGTGATTACTAATTCAATCATTATTTACGATTTTGATGTCATCAAATGTGTAGTGAAAAAAAAATAGGAGCCATCTCCTTTTCGATATTAGAATAATTGTAAATAAAACAATACCACTTTACTGAAAAAAATATTACAACACTATCAAAAAATTCTAGGCAAAAAGTAAAACATTTAAAATTAATTTCAAAAACGCCAGTGAAAAAGATAATTACCTACACGTAAAGTTGACTAATCGATGTTTCAAATTAAGATAAAACATTATATTATATTACGGCATAACATTCTAAAAGTCACGAAACCTCACGCAAACTTAATTAATATACTCGTACATAACACAATTCGATAAGTCATTTAAGGGGCGCGTTTACACGAAGGAAATTTTTTTATTCGCCGTTTATGATCAATTTGACGATTAAGATATTAGAAATCAGTTCATTTTATACAAGTGACGTCATGTCACATCCCCTGATTTTTCTATTGACGATATCAATGCTTCAACAGCAAGAGATATAAAATAAAAAGATAAATAAACTCGGTAATCAAGCTATCCTTTAGATCAATCCCTTTACATGTGATTGGATGTACTTGCATTCTCATGCGAGCAAGCTATGTCAGGATAAAACAAATGCTATAAAGAATAATATTAATCATTAAATAGTTTTTATATACATCTGTCTACAGCAGTGGTTCTCAAACAGTGGTCCGCAGGAGCCAAAATATGGTCTGCGAATGATTAAAAATTTTGCAGAAAGTACATCGCCGCATGCTGAATAGTGAGAGGCCGGAGTAATAGCTACTTAACTTCGGGATCGCGTAAGTTGGCTCTTTTGAAAATCAAAAATGGAATTTAAAACCTAAGATACAATAAACTAATGTCCTCACTAAGTAAGAGCCGATGCTAGACTATCCTTACTATGTCCTAACCTAGTGACAGTCAATGCTAGACTATCCCAGTTCTCGTGCCACACTTACCTTTCTTAATTTGCTGACCTAGCGTCTGGATTTCTTTCTTGTGATCGCTAGATAAACTTTACTTTCCCCGGTAACTATTGTATAGAGGATTTGAAGCATGAGTAGCTTGCTCAACAATAGGATTACCGAACTTCTGAAGAAGATGCAAAGTCACAAATTCAACAGATAGAATTTTCTAGTAAAGATGATCGTGGTCGCAGCTATTAACAAAGAAATCAAAGTGGTCCCTCGTAAAGAAACGGTTGGGAACCACCGGTCTACGGTATAATATAACGTCATTACTATTTTTTTTTTGCAGAGTGACAGTACAGCACCTGGGTCTAAGAGTTGTACAAAGAACGGCGAACTCCAGTGATAGATTCTAGCGACATTTACCACCATCAATCCGGCCTGTCAAAATGCCACTTTACACCTCTTTTCAAGGACCCGAGATTCTAGGAGCGAATATTCTGGCAAAATATCTATTCCACATCTGCAAGGTACGAGAGTTTCTAAACTCCTTAATACATGGCGAAATGGAATCTGCCGTGTATTTTTGGCTCCGTAGACTAATCGTGACGTTTCTGTTATGGAAGAGAGATGGAGGAATAAGGTGAGATAAAGATAAACTCTTAGGATAAATGAAATAAAAACGTTACGTTACACTCAGTGAGGCAATATGTCTTTGTAGCTAGAGCGATTCTTAGTGCTTAGTGACGGATATATTATTGAAAATGTGGACTTACTATTTAAATTTTTTTCCGCATCGGTTACTATGACTACCAATCGAAGGCACCATAGATGGTCTATAACAATCAAGAGGTGTAAAAACTTATTAATATCAGCAAACATCCTGACACTTGAGCTTGACTGCTCAGACATTGATTTTTTAAAAGGAGAACTATTTTATCGATCATGTGATTGGTGGAAAAGTTCAATAAACTTTTAACCACCACGACAAATTACGTTCAAAATATTTACCGGAATATAGATTATATCATCGTAATCGTTACAGGGTATTTTTTATTTATCAGAAGGTACTTTTATAAAATCCTAAAATATTTTTAAACTGAAAAACATAAACGAGTCCTCGAGACGGCTTAAGTGAGAAAAGCTTTTAAGCCTTTGCCGCTCAACTCGTATTATGAAGTAGGTAGTAGGTACATACGGTACCTTAAAAGAAAAAATGATCTGAATCTAATATTCTGTTATCGCATTCTAAGTTTTCAAACACGCGACCGGTAATTTTATAACAAAAAAATTCATAAAACACGAAATCTTTAACGTTAGTTATTACTTAATTATGTTTTATTTGTATCAAACTGTCGTATCTGTAATTTAGATTTTTTAATTAAAAATAGTAATTACTCATAGTAATTTCTTTTATGAAATTACAAATAATAAAAAAAATTCACGTTCAATTTGAATATTCTATGATTTTTTTTAATTTGACTGGAACATTGGTTCAATTTTTATTTAAATGCCAATGTTGTTTTAACGGAAGTTACATATCATATCAGGAATAAATGTCAGCTATTTTGTTAATATGATTATTTTAATTGGAGATTTTTTTTTAATTTGCTATAATTTTTATTATCGAATTGTGACCACCGGACGAACACTGTGTAGAAAATTATGAAGTTAGTCGAAAAAAATTTATCAATAAGTGACCTGGATACGTGCGTTTTAATAAATATATTACCATTAAAAGAGTTAAAATTTTTGTAAATATTTTTAAATAATAGAAAAATGTATATGGTAGCGCTTATCTCGCACTGATCTTTGCCTAATGGTGCATGTAAAGACGGGATTCTGTTCATTTTCAAGACATTTATTTAGTATGTCTGACAGAGACAATTCCATGTGTAGGGGCTGTCTAGGCGAAGAAGAGACTGCTGTCCACGTGGTCTTGGAGTGCACGGGTAGTAGTCAACCAACGGACAAAAACCCTCAAGAAAATTGTAGTTGTTTCAGGAAACCTGTAATCCACCTAGAAGGTTTCTGAGCTTCTGAGCTGGGTTGGCTCGAGTACCTGGCTAATCCTGCACGCACAACGGATCGCTAATATGTCTACTTGCGGAATCAGGAGCACAAACAACTCAAGCACAAGTAACAAGTGTGCTAGTGCATGACATTGTCACTGTATCACGCTATGTGTGGCGTGATAACAGGAGCCTCCCCAGTTGGGGATTAGAACACATCCTGGGTTGCTGCCGGAGGGTACTCCAGGTTTTTTGTCGTCTGTGCTGTTCTTAGTTATACTGTGCCTCCATTTCCAGCACACAGTTAGTCTATAGATATACTAATAAAATTGTAAATTTCACATTACTGTCCGTACATATACAATTTTTGTCAAAAAATTATTGCAAGGTAGTAGAAATAGATAATTAAATACATAGTATCATTTTTAGAAACGACTATCTGTCTATCGTCCTGTCTGTTTGTTTCAATAGGCTTAAGTAAGAAAATACACAGTATATTAAAAAAAAAAAAAAAGGTTATTTTAAAGCATATTCGGGTGTAATATCAGTTAGTATACATAAGCAGAGCCGCGGGCACAAATCTAGTACTTAATACAGTCAAGTATCGAACATCATTTGTACGTATATCCAGTATGCAAGTCTCGTTAATGTCACAATTATGATTTGATATCATTATAAAGTGAAATCTTAAGTATTTTGTATCACTTTCCAAAGATACCCCATATTAATTTAATAAGAACTATAATTTTGTTGATGTATAGTGCTGTGACGTATGTTATATCGATACATCGATCGATTTAAATTTGATTCTCTTTACATATTATGAAAGAGTAACGTGTTTTTATTTTTGAGTATAATAAAATTATAGATCTGTTTTATTTATTTCGAGGTTTTTCTTGAATATATTTATTACATAACATGAAAAAAACTTGTTAGGAAAATAGGATAAAAGTACCAGGTAAACCTTTCCAAAATAAACCATTACAAAAATTACACATTTAAAAATAATTTCCTACAGCGAATAAAATAAAATTTACCCACAATCACACATGCAAACGCATATACACATAAACATACATATGTTTGTGGTGTCGGCTAAGAATAATTCCACCCCAAGGCTTCCCGTCGTAAAAGGCGACTAAGGGATAACCCAGAGGATGGTCAGCAGCATCCTCTGAGCACCACAAACACCTACTGCGATCTCCACCCCGTTTGTCAAGCGTCGCAGTCTAGAAGTGGACGTCTCTCGGTTGAATCAATAAATCAATTCATAAATCATTCAACAAATATTCAAGTAAACAATATTCAAATAAAAAATAAATTTAAAATTCATCAATATAGTGTTTCGAACTATTAATTTTTGTTTTAAATAAATCTCTATTTACTTTTTCTGCCATCCTTGATTTTGTTTTTTTTTTAATACTGCATCGGTTTCACGCTTAGACCACAATCTTACTTTATGTTAATTGACAATGTGGTCCTGGCTGGATAAATACACTAAGCTTACTTAGCTTACTAAGCTAAGAGAGGTACATAAGTGATGCTGCCAGAACATACCTATGGTTATTTGGCGACAGGTTATTAAGCTTGAGGATGGTAGCTACCCAGCCCGGCGTTATTAGAAAATGCCCTACCACCATGCTATGGTTTCCTAACTAAATTTTTCTTTAGAGTTTTGGATATCTGGTTCTAATCTGCATTTATTGAAAGCTCAGGCTGATTGTAGAGTTCGATAAGTGGGTTTGAAACCGCGTTTTTCTTCACCGAAATTTGACACGCTTTGACCACAATCGACGATGTGGTCTAGAATGGTAAACATACTAAGCCTAGAGATACTGGCTCTCAAGTAACGCTCCCGCAACACAACTATTGTTAATAGGCGACAGGTTTTCTAACTTGAGGGTGGTAGCTACCCAGGCAGGCATTATTTTAAAATGTCCTACCACCAAGCTATGTTTACCTCAAGCTGTTTTCCTTCACCGAAAACTCAGGCTGATTTTAAAGTTGGATAGGTAGATTTGAACCCGCGTCAATTAGCACGACATCCGACCGCACTGCCAACAAAGCCATCATCGCTTCATGTCCGCTAAATTCATTCATATCTGCTAAATTGATGATGTTTGACGATTGTTGATGATAGAGGAAAATTAATCTTGCAAGCGCGATAGGTACGTTTGCAACTAAAAAAGGGCAATTTAGATATATAAACTAATTATTTTATTTTATTTTATTAGTTTTGGAATAGCTTACAGACTAATATTACAATGTATAAAAATATATAATTGTTGACTATTGCTAATAAAAAGCTTCCACAAATAAAGGTAGTAGTATTCAGTTACATGGCCGCTAGAAAGTGCTATTAAATACATTCACAAAAAAATCTTACGTAAGTACATCAATTCCTTGCAGCGTCTGCAAGCCTTCAGGACTAGATAAGTTTTTAGGGTCTAGTTTTACCGAGCTACTTGCTAATAGAGGTGATCATTCCGGGCAATACATTCTAAATTCACATTCTTTGTAATAATTAATATTAGTATTTTATAAAATAGTAGGAGTTTTTTATCGGAATAATTCCTCTGTAAACATGTATATAAGCTACCAGAAATAATACGAAACCAATCAGTAAAATAAAATTCAGTTAGTAATAAAACTTTCACAGAATTAACCTTGAAGCTGTTTTTGCTAAATGAACATGCAAAAAAAACTATAAATTAGTACAGCAGAAATACTCATTTATAAATTTTACAAGAATCTCGAAAAAATAAACCAACAAATAAATAAATTGAAAACACTTTCGTAAACGCCTTTCGTACAAACGAAGTTGCATACAATTAATACACGCATATTTTAATAAATGAAACTGCTTCTAAGAGTTTAACTCTAGAGATAAAAAGGTTCTTACTAAGTTTCGTTTAGAATCTCCCCGTCTGCTGATTAATTAATTTTAGCTTTTCAAGAGCACTCATTGTTTCATTACGTCGAACGAAAGCCTACAACAAGTGGTAATATTAAAAACTCTATTAAATTAATTACGTTTTTAAATTGCTAATATATTTCAAAATTTTATTTTATTATCCCATTTAATAATTTTTATTTAAATATAAATAATATTGCATCTTCGAGAAATTCTTTTTTTTTAAACTTAATTCATTCTTATCATTTTTCTTGTGTATTATTAGTTATCCTAGTGTCTAGTGGAATAAAATAGATATTAAAACTTGAGCATAGAATTATTTAATTTTTTATCTATATTTTATCTATAGCATAGCTATTTATTTAATACATATGTGTCGTATTTATGTTCATTTATATTATAATATTATTCAGTTTGGACCTACAAAATAGATATGATTACATTAAAGCGCATTACCCACTTCTTTGTATTGACAACACTACCGCAAGTTAGCTGGAAGAAAATACCAAATGGAATTAGGCTCGCCTATGTACAAATTTTATGTGCAATAAAGTTTTTACCTGTCAATCTATCCATAGAATGATTTTAAAACAATTCATGCAAAACATTTTGCAATTTACAAATTAATCCAACTTATATACAGACAATTTTTTACATAAGACACCAACCCTTACCATACAGTAAAGTGTAGTTTATGTCAGATTAAACTAAAATCACACGGTATTTCCTCTTCCACATATTTGACTAAGGAGCACGACCTGTTTTCGCATTACTTGTACTCCCGGGCATGTGTGATCCATTATTATTGAGGCCTCTTTCTGCTGTCCAAGGAGTAGAGCGTGTAAAGATATCTTTGTCGAGGATATGTGCAGGTCAACCATCGAAAACAAATGCGCTTCAAGAAGCGTGTGCACTTATTATAAGGACTATGGACGTAGTCGCGTCCATCAGCCGCTAGGCCGTCTTTCGGTGGCCGCAGGTAATTCTTTACAACCCCATAACGGTCCCGTATAATTCGTTGACAGTGAAGTATATAAAATCATATAATAAGAAAGTATATAAGTTTATACCGGCGTTAAACTATCATCCATACATTACATCAATTTCAGTTTTTATCCAAAATAATAAAATTTTAATTGAAGGGCTCATTTTAAAATCTTAACTAAAAAACTAATTCACTTTGGTCTTCACTTAAAAGGTAAATTACAGAAATATCATTTTTAGATTAGATACAGTAGTTTCCACAGAGGAGTTGTCCATAAACCTGTTTAAATTTGATTCAGTAAAGTGGAACTGTAACCAATTTGTATTAAAATAGACCTGAAGTATGATAAATTTAAAGAGCTAGTAAATGTTAAACTTTGAAATTTAGAGGCAATTATAATATAATTAATTGACAGTTGAACTGAGTTCGTACTGAAAATGCGCGTACATAGCTCCGATAACATTTAAGAGTATATGCTAGTGGCATTTATTCCATACAAACGTAGTCCCATGTTTCCTGCCTGGATTATGGTAAATATTTTTTACACCAAATTACATATATCCACCACTGCCATGCCCTATGTTTTGTTATTTTTCCATAAATTAGTTATTGTAGAAACTAAGAGCCTTTGAAAATGAATCAATCAATTCATTCAAACAAATAAATTTTTACCGTTCATTTACAGACGTTCGTCAAACAAATTTGATGGATAAAATTAAAAAAAGCAAAAGCGTACAAAAGCATAGCCAAAGTATTTATTATTATAAAAACTGAAAGAAAATTTAAAGTCGGCTCAGTTTTGGAAGAGGAAACAAAGTACTACGAAGTGATGTTTTTTTGTCTATTATAGGTAAAATCAGGCCAAGCTCCAGTTGTCCCTTTCGTGTTTTATAATTATTTCTTTAGGGCGCAACGCAAATATATTTTTGAAACACTATTTATTATTATACTTATTTATTATTATTTATAATTATATTACTAATTTATTCAAATCTGATGCCGACTGCATGCCCTCTTAAAAGTAAACGAAAAGAGTCGATTACATTATGAATGGCATTGAAAATTATAATTAGTAATTTCACCAATGCCGTAAGTCATAATTATAGTAAATGTCATAATAGCTGAACTGTAAAACTACAAAGTTTAATCCTAAGTTTAATTAACGAATTTATAGCAATATCATAAGCCGACAGTAAATGGTAATTTTGTGAGAAAACTTACAAATATACAACCAAATGAAAGATAAAAACCTTTCTGACCAAGACTGTACCAAATCATTTGTTACAATAATTACGCTCATGTCTTCCCTCGGGAAGAAGCGCTAGCTTAGTTGTAGAACATTTAGGTATTGGAATTATAGTTATAATTTATTAACCTTTATTAATATAATACCTTTATTAATTGTATATTTACCAGTAAATATAGTTTATGTATACCATTGTACTAACTTATTTATCTTTTAATTATCATCTTTTTAATCTTATCGATTCTCTTTTGGGGTCGGCGCAAAAGTCTTCCCCGCCTTTCCTCTCAATTTGAAATCATCTTCGTATTCAATTCCCAATCCCATTTAAAATATCTTATCTTTCACACAGTCCATACATCTTTAATTTGGTCTTCACCTACAACCGTCCATATGCGTACGTAATACTTTTCTTACAAACATTCTCTGCCTCCTTGGCACCATATTACAGGCGGGCAGACGTATGCTCCTTACCTTCTCTGCCACTGGCTACACTTTGAAAATTAATTTAAAATGCTCATTTTTTAAATCTGCTTACTAAAAGAATCGAATCAAGAATGAGGAGATCCGCAGAAGAATCAAAGTAACCGACATTGCGCGAAGAATTGCTAAACTTAAGTGGCAGTGGGCTGGGCACATTGCTCGCAGAACCGATGTCCGATGGGGCGAACGGGTTCTTGAATGAGTACTGCTGACCGCAGGACGTAGCGTGGGTAGGGCCCCCACTCAAGGTGGACCGACGACCTGGTGAAAGTCGCGGAAATCCGCTGGATGCGGTTGGCGCAAGACCGGTCATCGTGGAGATCTTTGGGGAGACCTATGTACAGCAGTGGACGTCTTTCGGTTGAATAGATAGATAAATAGAGATTAAAAGAAGCTAGTAAAAACTAGGGTAAAAATTCACTACTTAATATGGTTGATTTTACATTACTAATTCATCCACATTTACAATGGTATCGGCAAAATAACACCTTCATTGGTAGAATATCTGAGGTAATACTTATTTTCGCATTAAATTCAGAGTAGATTACAAAATAATTCTTTCTTTATTCATAAATTCTGGCATCGTCACAGAATCAATTTATTTTATCACAAATATTAAAGATAAAAGCTTGTATTTTTTTTAAGTAGCATTCATCTTCGTCATTTTGTTGTCCACATTTTTGACACAACTTTAAGAGGTAATTTTCCTTAAAAAAGATAAAATACAAACCAAACATATTTTTATAGGTTTCTGTATATCGATAACAATGTGACTAATATCATCACTATCTCCTTATACACCATAACTAATAGTTACCAAGACAGTACGGTAATTTTCATAGTAAATTCTACGGACCATATCGATGCAATATTATACATTATTTTTTGATACGTTACGATAGGTTTGCGTCGACCGAAAATTATTGCGGAATTCTTTTATAAACGATTTGGTGTACTTTAAACTATTTCATATAATTTGTTTGTGCTGTTTGTGAATATTTATTTATCTATAGTTTTTCTGTCTTTTTGGTGAGTTATACATGAAAACGTTTTTTTTTTAATTACGTCACTAAGTACATTTTTTTTTTTTTTACTTTTTATGTGTTAGATGAAGATGAATTGTACAGTTGACAGCTTAATTAGTAATTCAAACATTGGTAATGTTTATAATATTTGAAAATTACCAGAAATTTCCGCGGAAACGGTTCACTAATGAACGCCAGTTTCTGGGAAATTCTTATTATGTATGTATCTCATATGCAGTAATAGTAAGGTGTAGTGCGTAATTAAATTTACTATGTTGCTATATAAATGGTTATAACGTCACAGTTAATAGTTCATGAAATTGTGCAGTCGCTCTGGCCCGTAATTATTCAATTACCAAAGGCCTCATTAGATTTTGCGAAAGTTCAAACGTTCAGCCACCTTATGTCACTAATAACACGACTCACGACTAAAATTTATTTTATGATGTTTCGGTTAATGATGCACAAAAACGAAAAGAAAATACCCTTTTTTGGTATAAAGTTTGCTATTGTGATAAAAGTTAGCTGAAGATATGCTACAGCATTTTAAGGCTGGCAAGGATGTCGTTAGAAGTACATATGATGCACGCTCATTTAAATAAGTTTAAAAACACTATATTAGCGTATTCAGAAGAGCAAAAAGAACGTTTAATATCAGGAAATTATAAGCTCCAAACAACGTTATCAAGGTCAATACAATGGAAACATGACGGGAGACTATATTTGGGGCTTACTGAGAGAAATTATTTATGAACATAAAAGAAAAGGTAAAAGCGTGCACTTTTAAATTATTTTCCACTGTTTTGTAAGTTATTTTGATAGTAAAACTTAATAATAATAATAAACATATTTATTTGAATGATTTCAATTACAATTAAAAACTAAAACTTCAGATGTTAAAAAAAATCGTTCAATCAGTCTCCAAAACACAAAAGCAAATTTTTTCATATCACATTTTTTTTCGTCTAATTATGACCTAAAATATCAAAATTTTGATCCTTTAAAATCGAAGACAAATTTTGTGCTGACCTGTGTAATCTCTCGGCGGAAGTATAAGCGCTCGCTACCAATAAGGTCCTGCAGTCTTTTTTTTACACAGAATAGGCTCAATGCTGTGACCACAATCTCACCTGATGTTAAGTGATGATGATAAACACACTAAGCCTAGAGGTACTGATTCTCAAGTGATGCTACCGGAACACACCTATTGGTATTTGGCGACAGGTTTTCAAACTTGAGGGTGGTAGCTTTCCAGGCGGGCATCATTAGAAAATGCCCTACCACCATGCTATGGCTTCCTCACGATATTTTCCTTCACCGGAAGCTCAGGTCGATTTTAAAGTTGGATAAGTAGGGATCGAACCCGCGTCGACTGACGTGGAATCCGGCCGCACTAACCGCTGCGCCATCATCGCTTCATAAAGAATGATAGTCACAATAGATCTCTTTAGGTTGCAATGATACGTAAGTATATATACCTGTGTAAGCCTTCTGAAACAGTAACAAGGCCTCATTGTAGATAAGTTATCAATGAAGCGCCGACCCAAAATTATTGCCAATCTCAGCCGACAAAATAATCCTCGTTTGCCTACTAATTCCATGAAAGCATTTATTGTTTGCCTGTCTACAGTGCCCACCGTTTCTTCATAATCTATTTCTCTTCTATTAATAATATCTCATAAAACTGAATTAGTTAATAATATTATAGTAGAATAACATATTATATCATCAATTTATTACGTTTAACAGAAATATGTAATGAATAAAATAATAACGAATATGAATGTGGGAGGATGGAAAAGTAGAGGAAGACCAAAGAGAGTGGGGATGAATTGTGTTAGGAATAATCTATACTAATAAATAAAATTCAAGTGTCTGTTTGTAATTTGAAAAAAATTTTTTTATCAAATATATATGAATATATACACAATAACTGTACCAAAAATTTAATTTTTGTTAAATTTTTGTCTGTCTATCTGTTTGTTCCGAGTAATGTCTGAAAAGGTTGGACGGTTTTCGACGGGTCTTTTTTTTGGTAGATAGCTGAAGTTACTCCGGGTAATTAGGGTACTTTTAATTTTCGAGAAAATTAGGATTCCGCGAAAAAAAATTAAAACATTGAATAAAATCCGATTCAGTGCAGTTTTACGGGCAAGTGCTATAATTTACGAGAAATGTTTTTACTATAGTACTAGATTTTTTTACGAAGATATTTAGGGTTCCTATATAAAAATTATAACGCAGTGAAGTATATATGAAACGCGGGCACAGCCGCGGGCAGATAGCTAGTATGAAATAAAATTAGTAAATGAAGAGATGATGGCTGCTAGAAATTTTTGAAGGAAAAGAAAAACATACTGTGCTGACAGAAAAATAAAAATTGTGTTTATGGTATTTACATACATTCATATTAATTGAACATTACAAACAGACACTTCAATTTATTCCTTAGTATAGAAAATGTAAGAATTATTCTCAAACGCTGAAATAAAATCATATCTCGTCAGCCGCTCATCATTATTCCACTAGATTAAATGTTTTCACTTTCTGCATTTTTTTTATTCTTTCCGCGAATATTCACAGATGTTCTAAATTGTATATAATACCAACACATTTTTTTTTTTTGCTGAAATAATTTTTTCTACATTTGTTAAGTTTCCACACATACCTTTTAATAAAATGCGGCATTTAACGGTTTTAACGTTAAATAAATAATACTAATTAAATACAGAAATGACTTTAAAAAAATAAAACGGGAACGTAACTGGAATATTTGTAAATTTTACGTTCATAATATAAATCCTTTGAAGAGATGATGGCATAGTATGGTCGAGTAAATTACGAGAGGGGTTTTTCACTTTAGTGTTTAAACTTGTTATATATTGGGTATATTTTGTTATATAAACTTAACACATCCATCTATTCAACCGAAAGATGTCCACAGCTGGACATAGGTCTCGCCCAAAGATCTCCACGACGACCGGTCTTGTGCCACCCCCATCCAGCGGATTCTTAGCCCCTATTGCCTCGCCATTACCTTGGCCGCTACCACTATGACCAGGAATAGTGAAACCGCCCGTAACTTGAGGCCGGTTTCTTGGTGTGTCGATCATTTGGGGGGTGATTGCCATAATCGCCGCGCTTGGCAGGCGGGTCAGTGATTGCAGTCAGGTGTTTGTGGTACTCAAAGGATTCTGCTGCTATCCCCTGCCTTATCCTTTAGTCGCCTTTTACGACACCCAAGGGAAGATGTGGGGTGGTACTATAATTTTCCGGTATCACACGGAAATATAACTTAATCCATGCTTATTTTACATATGAATAGTTAGATATATCGGGCGGATAGTTTAGGGGGTAGTGGAAGCATGTAACAACTAACACGTGTGATTATTTTTTGGTAAGCAATTCCTGGACCAAATATTAAGTAATTATTTGATACTCTAAATAATAAAGACAATGGATTTACTACAACAAGAACAAAGACTTTTGATCTATTCGAACTGACTACATTCTCAAGGATCTTTGACAGCTTCACTGTTTATTTGGGGATTAAATGATGATGGAGCAGTTGGTAGTGCGTCAGTAGATGCAAGTTCGAGTCCACCTTACCAAAGGAGGAGAGGGACTAGGCCCCTATTTGGTTGGTAGATGGAGCGGGGTCAATTGATACCAGGCTGTTCGCGGCTAGAAAACAAAGGAAGGAAGGAAGTCCCGCCTGGGGCGACGTGGAGCATGCTAGACTAATCCCATGCGTCCCAGGAAGGGGGCAGATGGTACCGTGGTGTTTTAGTGGATATTACAGCGCTTTACGCCGGACGAGTCCCACATACCTCCCTGCCAACTCAAATCCAGGAAACGTTACTCCCAACATGCTATTAACATTCATTAACAAAAGCCCAGTGAAGTTGTAGAGGCCTTTACTGAAACAGTATAGTTAATACACACCTTCCAGTGAAGAAAACAACGGACGACACTTATTAATATAACGGCACTCTTAATCCGTGCAACACAGAGTTAAATTTAACAATAGGAAAACAATTGGAAGCTGGCGTAAACGCAAGGTTAGTGCTTGACCGGTGCTTCCACTGCGGCCTTTTCTTAAATAAATTGCAAATGATTTTAAACCATTATAAAAAGTGTACTTTTTTAATCTGATTATTGGATTGGCACAGTTTTAAGGTATTAGTAAAAAGAAAAATAATCAAATGCCGACCACTAGACACGTTGTTCAATTTTCTTTACTCGAGTATATTAAGTCCGTCACGGTTGGCTTCTATGGACCTTTGTGGGAAACATACGGCTTGGAATCCCATTACCCGGTCCGCTGAACTGGACACCAAACGTACGACGATACGTGTGAATTACATACGAAAATCTTTTTTACCCTAAAAAATAAACTGTTTTCGGGAAATATTGCTATTATTATGTTCAGTTTAGCAACATTTATTTTACGCATCTGAACACATTTATGGCGCGATATATTGGCATTATTATTTATATTTTAAAAATAAGTAATTTTTCAATACTATAGGTGCACAGAGCTTTTATCACAATATCACCTGATGTTAATTATTAATGTGATTGATGATAGCAAAGATGCGTAATTTAGAGATATTGACCCCCAAGTGATGCTATCTAGATATACCTTGGTGATTCATAAAAACATAATAGCATATTACGGCTTCATAACGATTTTTTCCTTAACCGCTCAATATGGAATATGATCAGTAAAATCGAACTTACATCCATTAACGCGGTACGACGCTATCACTGAACTATCATCACTTATGGTGTGATATCGCAGTTCTATTTTACACTAACACAAGCAAAGCCGTGGATAAAAATATATCTTAGTTATAAATAAATGAGACTGCTTTTCGAGGAGCCGATCGATTCTCAAACCAATACGGTAAATACACTAAACCGCCCATAGATCTCACTAAAGCCAGACATTTATAAAGAATTAAAAAAAAAACAATGAAACTTTACTGGTTAAATAAGGGCCGAACAGTCGAACAGCTCAATAAACCCCGCGGGGAATCACGACGAATTGGCTTGGCGTATGGAAACTCTATTTCACAGTTTTACGTAGAGCTAACAATATTCTAACACTGCCCCAATATATATTTTGAATATAATAAATATTCAGTATATTATTCAGAGTGAAAATTCAAAGTATGGCAAATAACACTGACAGAGAAACGATATCATCATCAAAGTATAGAACGAGAAAGATGACGGATGAAAGTCGGCTGCTTGCAATAATGAATGCAATTACAATAATGGGGAGTATTTGGAATTAGCACATTAGAGCAAGTTTTGAAAGTGGTTCCATTGACAAAGAATTTAAGAAACAGTCGTCTATTCTCGTATCTACATGTAATGCATAGGAAGAAAGAGGGTGTTATAAAGAAGGAAGACCAAAGAAAAAATGTATAGATTGTGAGAAAAATGATATGCCTAGAAAAGCTGTGAATGCGAAGATGAATAGAGATGAATGGAGGAGGAAGACATATTGCGCCGAGCGCAAATAAAAATGGGATAAGGGTAGAGAGATAGATAAATAGAGTTTGAGTCATAAATCATGCGGCGACACAGCGAACTAGTTCTGACGTCATTAATTTATCCATATTTAATTTATTGATTTGAATTCAATTAGAACATTTTAGTCCAATCGTAACTTAAAGTTACCATTCTATTATTTAACATTCACTATAAAGGTTTAAAAAAAAAAATCTCCCACTTTAGCTTAATTCACATTCGTAACTCTGTGTAGAGGACAATGTCCTTTCCCAAATAAATGAACGAGCGGTAACGACGCGGTCGTGTCGAACTGCATCGATGCAACGATAAAAAATACAATTGAACGATTAATTGTTTTAAAATAAGATAAATGGAGCAATCCTTTAACGAGTGTGCAATAAGTTTATTGCACTTGCAATAGTTATATAAAAAGAATTTGTTTTTGAAAGCGACCATTATAAAATTTTATTCCAGGGGTTGTTAAAGTATTGCGTGATCAAAACTTTTAACATTTTGACTCCCCGCTCTTTCTCGCCAGTTTTTTCAATACGATATGGGTTCGGATATGTGCTTTGATCACAATATCACCTGATGTTAAGTGACGATGTGGTAAACACACTATGCCTAGAGATAGTGGTTCTCAAGTGATGCTGCCGGAACACATTTATTGGTATTTGACGACAAGTTTTCTAACTTCAGGGTGGTAGCTACCCAGGGGGGCAATTAGACAATGCCCTATCATCACGTTATGGATTCCTCACGATGTTTTTTTCACCGAAAACTGAGGCTGATTTTAGAGTTGGATAGATGGATTTGAACCCGCATTCATTGACGTGAAATCCGACTGCATTGCCAACTAAGCCATTATCGCTTTAAACCATAATTATAGTAATAGTAAATCACGTTCTTACAACCCCCCACCCTCATGATAACGTAAGCATTAGCATAATTAAAACAAACGAAATATTAACAATATTGCTTAACAAAGTTAAACAAAGTTCCTCACTCCTGCACTAGAATGGCCTATGAACATGTTTTTAATTGTTAAAATATAACTAGGTATTAAGTTATGTTAAAAAATGCTTTCCTCTCACTTCGCAACTAGCTTCACGTAATAAATCTTTGCATGTATGCTAATAAGATTCCGTTAGCTTTAAAATTAAAAATGTAAATGGTTACTGACTTACTGACTCATAATACAAAGCGACAAAACACAGTTTTCGAAGTGAAAATTCTATACGCACAATGATAATAAAATTCCAAATTAGCGTCACACGACGACCGTCAGAACATAAGAGTCAGTATTAGCGTAAGGACTAAAAAAAATACTTTTGATTAATTGATTGACGCAACTAAAATACGTCCACTGTTGGACATAGCCTTCCCCAAAAAGAGAAGAATTGCCATAATCACCACAGTTGGCAGGCGGGTTGTTGATCGAAGTAGGTGTTTGTGGTACTCAGAGGATGATGTACTACCCATCCCCTGGTTTATCCCTTAGTCGTCTTTTATGACACCCACGGGAAGATATGGAGTGACTGAAATTAATGGATGAAAGAAAAATAATAACACACTCTACTTTTTTTTTTTCTTGAGTTAGCCGGACTATATTATAAAAAGGCAGCATACATGTATTCTGTCTTATTATCGGTCTCTGATATTTATCCCAAATTACAAGCATCTTTCTTACAGAACAGACTGCCAAAGATGTTTTACTTCCGATACCTGTACCCCATACACATGCTCTTTTATAAAAAACCATAAATAAAATTACCTAAATGTTCCCAACAGAAATAGGGTGATGCTAACTGACTGGTGGTCATTAATAATATTAAACGTGGTTAGTTGCGCTTTCCATTCTTCACGTGTAATCCTTGGAGTATCTCATCCCTAAACTATTCACTGCATAATACAACCATAACTCATATTGTAAACGAGCAGCATATTAAATTGAAAATTGGAGAGTGCATTATATGAATTATGCTCGTCTTATTCTTAATTGAATAGTTTTTAACACATTCATTATAAATGTCGAAGCGATTGATGTAATTAGGTGAATATTTCGTTGATATAAAACGTCGTAAAACGAATAAATATACTCATTTATTGTATTTACATCAAACGGTATAATATATGAGTTTAAGAACAGTATCATATTTTAATTAAAGTGGGTTAAGTTTGTACAATATAAAAAGAAATTCAAATAATACAAACATTAAGAAAATAATCAATAAAATGTTATTATGTTTTGTAAAAAAATATATTGTTATGTTACCTATATCGCGTAAAAAATGCCGCTCGGATTTTGTTTTTCAACTCATCAAACAGCTTAATATAATAAATTGAACAGTTTAGTATTTCTAACGAAAAATATTTTAATCATAAGATAAAATATTTATTAATAAAATTATCGTATAAAAATGAAATGTTTGTTAATCCATTTTTAACTGACATCATTATTTATTAACAAAAATATTTATTTCTTTCAGACACAAAAACTTTTTATTGGAATTGTCATAAAACGCAACGTAAAAAATATTAATGCGGTACTTAACATGAAGAAAAAGCATTAGGAATTTTTTTTTCAAGTTTTTTTCCTCAAAAATACATGTTTTTTTAACATTTTGTATAATTATGTATGAATATAAACTCGATCTAACTCAGGGCCTATGAAATATTAATTTATAATAACAATCATACATAACAGGATAAACATTAAAAAGCTTATTTTTGTGTATTATTATAAATGTTTTTTTACAAAGTTACAAATGATGTAATTTTTTCTAGTAAATTCTAGTAATTTATGCGTATACACTAAAAGAATTTGCCAAAAAGTTTTAAATAAATTTAAAACCTTTGGCCTATTTAAAAAAATATAACTAGAAATCGAAACTAAATTACAAATTAAAACTATAACACTCGGTATACAAAAATTAAAAATTTCCAAATTCACGAAAAATATTTGAAAACATAACTATTCAGTGATCAATTGTCAATGAACGCGAGTTCGAGCCCACCTAACCAACTCTACAATCAGCCTGAGCTTTCGGTGAAGGGAAAGAACGTGAGGGAACCATAGCTTGGTGGTAGAACATTTTATAATAATGCCCGCCTGGGTAGCTACCACCCTCAAGTTAGAAAACCTGTCGCCAAATACCAATAGGTGTGTTCCGGCAGCATTACTTGAGAACCCGTACTTCTAGGCTTAGTCTGTGTACCACATCGTCACATACCATCAGGTGACATTGTGGTCAAAGCACATATCAGAGCCTATATCGTATTTAAAAAAACTGGCAGTAGAGAGGGGAGAGTCAAAATGTTAAAAATTTCAGTCACGCAATACTTTAACAACCCCTTGGATGTAATTTACTTTAATAATCTACCTACATTAGTACCTCTAGGCTTAGTTTATTTGGTTATAAGCCACCCTGGACCACATCGTAACTTAACTTCGGGTGAGATTGTGGTCAAAGCACTGACCCTATGCCGTGTAAAAAAAATCCTTTCCTACGTGCATCTTGAAGTCTTTATTTTTCTTAATAATAAACATCCGAGAATCACAGAGAATGGAACCCAATGGGACATAACTTAAAAATATGAAGTGCATTTTCATAACAAATTGCTAAAGTTTCGCAATACCGAGAGCGAAATAATCTGAATACTAATGCAAAAATAGTACTGCAAGTGCTTTCCTTGGAACTCGAACGAAGATTTTGCATTGCATTCAACCGAAGTTAAATTAGTTTTAAAAGTAAATTATTCTCTTTTAAGTTTTTAGTAGTAACTGAAGTATTTATCTTTTATTATATTTTTGTTTATATAATTATTAGCGGTGTACCCGCGGCTTCGCCCGCCTTTTATGTATTCTTCACTGTGTAATATAATTTTGAAACAGTTTATACCTAATCTAAAAAACAAAAGAATGAAGAAAAAGAAGAGTCTTTTGTTTTTATTAACGGAAAAAATGTACATTAGAGTGAATCGAAAGAAAATGAGATAGGGAAAAAATAAATAGCCTACCATCTACAAAAAAATAAGCGTCGAATAGTAGTACTCCCATCCAGATACGTTCAGCAGATTTGAGGTAATGGTACCTCAAAGCAACCCCATTTTCCTTTTACATATATAGTAGATAGATAGAACCAAAGGAACCGACATTGCGCGAAGAATTGCTAAACGTAAGTGGCAGTGTGCTGGGCACATTGTTCGCTGAACCGATACCGGATAGGGCCAACGGGTTTTCGAATGGCTACCACGCACCAGAAGACGTAGCGTGGATGACCCCCCACAAGGTGGACCGACGACCTGCTGGCGCAAGACCGGTCGTCGTGAAGATCTTTGGGGGAGACCTATGCCCAGCAGTGGACGTCTGTCAGTTGAATGGATGGAGATAGATAACTTATTTTCGAGCAAAAGTTTTCTCATAACTTTGGTATTAGTTTCCAGTTCTTTAAATCCTCCTATATGTTATACCGAGATATATTAAGATATATAATTAAGAGCTTAAATACGAATATTCATTGCTCTAAAACTGACTTAATTTCTATAAAAAAATTATAAAAATTTCCCTTTTCACTCACTTTGAATTGAGTTTTAAAAACATATACAAACAAATGTACATTTCAAAAATGTGTTGTTATAGTTGATTTTAAAATCCTCCGAGTGGTATTTCTCAAATACAATAATTCACATAATTCATGTTATTTTTGTACCTTTACAAATATATACCTATAATATCTATAATCTATATCTAATCTATAATTATCATTGTAATATATATTGTTTTATTCGTAAATTTTATGTGGTGGTAATCAATATTTATAAAAAAAAATCGTGTTAGTTACACCATTTTACAGCTGAACTGGTTTTTCTAATATTTGATTTTTTTTTTTGTTTCTCCCCGCCCCGAATACCAGAATAACTATCAAACAAAGGAAAAATGTACAAAAGATTTTATATATAGAAAAATATTTGTCTAAATTCCACGAGAAAGAAGTCGCTAGTGGTAAATATTTTTATACCAAATCATATATATCCACCACCGCCATGCCCGTACGTTTTGAGTTGTTCCACAAAGTAGTTATTGTAGAAACTAGGAGCCTTTGAAATTGATAAAATGCTCGATTTTTACCATGATATACAGAGGTTCGTCAAAAAAATGATTATAGATAAAATTTTAAAAAAGCAAAAGGACTCATAGCAGTATCTCGATATAGAAAGAAAAATATCCGAAAAATAATAAATCTTTCGAAATCACTAATGCGTAACTGTGTAGTCGTAACCTGTAACTTCCCTAGGGGAGTATAATCTTTGTAGGGTAATTTAATAATATACATTGCCTTTATTATGGCCATGGCTAAGTTATCTATGGTTATGGCTGGTAATACTTGAGGATTGGGTGAGCTTTCTCACGAATGTCACTGACGGCAAATTCTGACGCCACTTCTTATTACCACATTTTTTTATGTGTTTTTTTGCACATTATGTGTTTTATATTTAACTAGCTGCGTGCCCGCGTCTCCGCGCGCATTTAATATATTTTTTATTTCATTCATCATTTTTTCATTGGGTAATATACTTTTTAAATAATCATTGGAAAATAGTGTATTGATTCGAATTTTGTTCACAATTTCATGAGTTTTAACTTTTACACGGAGTGCTAATTATTTTCGAGAAATAAAAGTAGCCTAAGTTACAGGAAATAGCTACAGCTATCTACCAGAAAAAGTCCCCTTAAAATTGGTACAGCCGTACTGGAAATTAGCCGGAACAAACAGACAGAATTTGAATTCTGAATAACCAACAAAACAAGATGTAATAGAACACGAGATAAGAAATAAAGTAAGGACTGTAAATTATAAATAGGATTTATGTAAATATAAAGAATGGACATAACCACAGTGCAATAGGAACACATAGATAAGAAATAGAATAAGATTGTAAAATAGAAATATGTTGAAAATAATAAAGGCACAAAAAAATAGGGGAATGCCACAAAAAAAGTAAACAAAACTCGGATTATGTCACAGAGGTGTAAGGGGACTAAATAATAAAAAAAAAAAAACAAACAGACAGACAAAAATTGTAAAAATTTTGTTATTGGTATAGGTATCGTATATAGATTAATACGCATTTAGTAAAAAAATGTTATTTTAATGTTACAAGCAGACACTTCAATTTTATTTGCTGTTATAGATATTGTGACGACAAAAATGTTTTTTCTGAACTTCATATTAAGGTTATTATTTTCAAAAATAAATTTCGTATAATTGTGATTCAGTCAAAGTACCTACTTGTACCAAAGTGGGTGATATCGTCGACATATTTAAATTCACAGGTGAAAGTCGGCTCGACTCGTCCACGCCACAATATATTAATGATCGAGAAAGTTCTTGACACGGTGATAACTTATATGATTTTATTTCTTTCGTCCGTTTCATTCAAACTAAATTTAAACCCAAAAATTGTGTTTTTTTTTTGTTTTTTTTAATTATTTACACGACGCACACTGATTTAGAGTTCTTTGTCCGAACGAGGTATATATGCACCATACTACTGTCAAAAAAGTACCGAGAGAAGATCAATCAATAAGCGACAAAATATTAATTATTCATGCAAACTTATTTTATCGCCTTCAAAGTATGCTCCTTAAGAAACGATCAACTTACGTCAACAATCACTTACGTCAACGAATAATCCAATCAGCAAAACATTTTTTCGAACGATTCTTCCGGAATTTAGTTTAGTTATCTTCGCGAATTCTTCTTTATGTCTTCTACCGAATAAAAACGGGTGCCACGAAGTGGTAATATGAGTTTAAGAAAAAGAACGAAATCAGCTGGAGCCATGTCTAGAGAATAAGGTGGTTGCTCGATGGTATTTGTTAAGTCTTTGGTCAAAAATTCGTTCATAATGATGGCACTGTGCGAAAGTGCATTAGCGTGGTGGGACTAGCCGAGCGCCTATATGTTTCATACCCAAGAGATTTTTTAAAATGACATAGATCGACTTGTGATACACAGAATGTTCAGCGGCTATCTCTCTCAAACTTGAATGAGGATTTTCAGTCACTATTTTAAACAACAGACAAACTTTTTGTTCTATGTTTTTGTCCATTATGAAGTTCACAACAAACACTAAATGTGATCTAACTAAAAACAAAATTACAAATTACAGATACATCTCAGTCTCAGTACCAACATTTCAAAAAGCAAATAAAAAATTTGGAACCATAAACAAATCATCCATTTCTAATACTTTTTACTGAATGTACAATGTTATGCGAATGACAACACTGGTGATGGGTTTGGACCAATAAATAGTCCTCTAGCGACTGTGGAACAATACCGGACAGAACTAGTTTCCGAGGTCAAAAAATGGTTGGATAGTACCTTCAAATGGAGAGAAAACAAACCTCGACCACTTTTATCCATCGAAATCAAAATATTGTACTTTTGCCACGAAAAAAAACCCCATTTGTCATAGCACTTAAGTTCCAAGGCATTGCTCTAAAAATTACACATATTAACGGCGCGTCCTGTTGATCTAAGAAAAATTTCCTGCATTTCTTGGTTAGCAATTTTATCAGAATCAAATTCGATTAGTAGTTTAATTTACAGTTCAACTTCTATCTGTAGCGGAGATTCATTCATAATGGAATTATTTTATAATTGAAACTTCAAATTGCTGAGGAAGTTAAAACGTTCAATAAAGGAAAAAGCTGGAGAGATGATAAATTTCTTAACTACTTAATAGGGAATGCCCATCGATTTTTATTGTCTCACCAACAAAATAGACCATAGAAAGGCTGATCATCATCATCATTCTGCTTTCATCTCATCTCTATCAGCCACCATATCTTCATTCACACACTCCATTAATCAACCTTCATAGTGATTTTTTCTCTCTCTCTCTCTTTTTAAAACATCCACACCAAGGCTGTGAAACATAACTAATATCTGACCAAAAATAAGGCATTGTAATTGGTATGCTCTAGATAGATAGCGCATTTTTTTCTATACGGTATAGGGTCAGTGCTTTGAACACAATCTCATCTGATGTTAAATGACGATTTGGTTCAGGATGGTAAACACACTAATACTGGTTCTCAAGTGATGCTGCCGGAACACACTTATTGGTGTTTGGCGACTTAAATATCTTAAGATGATAGAACTTTAAGTCTATTGTAACTCTTGTTAAATGATGCTGTTAAAATATACTTTCATACTGTTTGGCGAAAGATTTTTTTTAAACTTATGAGTTGTAGATATCCATTATAAAATTCTCCTTTTTATGTGGGAAATTACATTTACGCACCCCCTTTTTTTTCTTTTATTTTGTCGAGGGGAAATGCATTTACGCACTACCCTTACCTATTGCATTAGTGAGACCGGAGTCCCCCAATGCAATAGGTAAGGGGGCACGGAGGGCGAACTTTGTGCCAGCGCGGAACTCACCCGGGCGCAAAGCGCCCGGAAATACCCACTAAAACCCCCCGGGGCCGTCCGCCGCATTTGGGATGGGGGCAACACGGGGTGGCTTTCGCAGTCACCGCGTCGCAAATTTACGCAACCCCCTGCCAACTCCAACCCGGAAGTTAAATATGTGGGACTCGAATGGCAGGGAGCTCCTGGAATACCCATTGTCCATGAATATTAGTTAAATAAAGGCTAGTATCTCGGAATGAGAGATAGTCAGCTATATACCTTTATTTTAGCACCCTAGAACTTGTTTCAAAATCTACTTAATGTAGCGTGTTCGTGACTACGGATATTCTAAAGTCAAAGGTTAAAAAAAAAACTATTTTTTACATATTTATTGTAAACTAACTGTGTGCCCACGGTTGCGTCCGCGTTTCATAAATTCTTCTCTAAATTCATTTTTTTTATACGGAACCCTAATTTTTTTTATTACTCAGAAAAAATAAATATATTTCTCATAAATTCAAGTACTTGCCCGTGAAACTGTGCATTGAATCGAATTTTATTCAATTTTTTATTCGATTCAAGTTTTTTACGCATAGCTCTAATTATTTCCGAAAATTAAAAGTACCCTAAGTTACCCGAAGTAACTTCAGCTATCCACCAAAAAAGTCCCGTCAAAATCCGTCCAGCCGTTACGAAGATTACCGGAGATTACCCGGAACGAACAGACAGATAGACAAACATTTTAAAAATTGTATTTTTGGTATAGGTATCGTATATACATTCATATCTATTTAGTATAAAAAAAATGACATTAAATTTATTATCAAGTTCAGACGTGATTAGGGCACTATTTAGAACCCCAGAATTGGCGTTGGATAATGCGTGATATTCCTGAATTCCTGGAACCTGTTATGACAATGAATCCACCCCCCTCCCTCCTTCTGCAACCCCCAACCAAGCAGCCCCCATCCCTCTCGTCCCTACATTCTTACAACCACCATGCAAGATTGTTTTCCTTAACCTAAAGCTAAAGCTCTCCTTACAGAATAGTTAAATTTGATCTAACGCCTCTCAACGCAATATCCGACCACGCTACGGATGACATCTCATATTTTCCCAATCGCCATGTGATTTCTATAAATATTACATGAACGGGAGAAAGTAAAGAGATTTTTCACACATAATATAGTAACTAAATTGTTACTTATGTGTAAATTATTAAACACATCAAACTATCTCTCGAGTCTCGTATAGACGAGCGTTTTGTTACGGAGGTAACAATTTTACGATGCAAGTAATCGGTCAAGTGCGACTATTGACACTGACCTAAGTCGATCCTACTATTTGTTTTCGTTACTTATTTGATCGCATAAATATCGATTATTTTTACAAAATAAATATTTAACAAATGTATTATATCATTGTTTAAATTTGTATTACTAGTTTTTTTTACACGGTATGGTGCTTTGACCATATACTCACCTGATGTTAAGTGACGATGTGGTTCAGAACGGTAAACATACTAAGCCTACAGGTGTTGGTTCTCAAGCGATGCTGCCGAAACACACCTATTGGTATTTGGCCTACCAAGCTATGGTTTCCTCATGATGTTTTCCTTAACCGAAAGCTCAGGCTGATTTTAAAGTTGGATAGGTGGGCTTGAACCCTCGTCCATTGACGCGAAATTCGACCGCATTACCAACTACCTACACTAGTACCTCTAGGCTTAGTGAATTTGCCATTCTGGACCACATCGTCACTTAACTTCATGTGAGAGTGTGGTCAGCCTGTACCGTGTAATAAAAACCAAATAATTATCGTTAAGCTATTGCCACGTAAATAAATATTTACAATGCTATACTGTGCAAACCTCAGAAAGTAGTGTATTTTCAATGTTTTTTTTTATCAGATATCGATTAATACTTGTATCTTACGAATCGCCATTGCCCTTGGACTATGTATTTGACATCAATGTAATACAATAATACAAATAAAGATTTTCAATATTAATTTTATCCAATAAGTATCAAGCAATAATAACGTATTTCTACTACGTAGCTATAATTTTAAAGAGTGAACTGTATAGGTATAATAGTATAGATATAATATTTATACTAATCATAGTTAAAGTGATCTGACAAGAAATATTTGACTGACCGAAAATATAATAGTTAATTATCATGTAATAAGAATTTTATCAAATAAGCTTATAGACTTAAAATGTTTAAAAAAAAAACAGGTATAAAATAACGGAAATATTCAAGATTCAACTAAATAAAATGTATGCATTTTATTTTTAACTTAATATGTCGATTACCCATAAAAATAAGACAATAGGAAAACAATGGAAAGCTGTCGTAAATGCCAGGTTAGTGCTCAAGGGGTTAAAATATTTATTAAAATTCTATTTTGCACGTTCTTCACCTACAGCAGTTTTGTCTCAATTACTCAGATGTTCGTTATGTGTTACTCACTATTTTGTAGATAGAAACATTTTGTAGGTTGAAAATCACTTGATAAAGATTCAGTTACACCTATTACATATAAGTATACAAACAGTACAACTTAGTATTTTATGAAAAAAAAAGTTATGTTACACTATATAAATATTTTTTTAAATTACAATCACAACCTGCGTATTCGAAAAATGCTTTCGATAAAATATCGCTATATTTGTAACAATAGAATTTATCATAATCGAGATTTGTTTTCGTAGTAAGGTTGCGGCGCACACGCCGCGCCGCGAGAAAGAGACAAAACACGGAGAAAAATATCGCCAACGTTCTCCATTGCAATCGCGAAGATAAAGCCATGTAACTACCACTTGTTTTTCGTCACCAACGAAAGTCAACCGTCTTTCGGTTGAACCCAGACAAAGTAATGCGACTTTTTGTCGAGTAAAAGTCGTTTGGTGGGAGTAACACATGGGCACATGACCGTGGCAGTGGCAAAGAAACTCGTACGCGAAACGGATTAAAAGAATGTGTTGTTTGAACGTTTAAAGAAAAAAAAAAAGATAAAAATATTAATCCAAATGGATAATTTCATGTGTTTGTGACATTATTACGTGTAACATTAACATTTTATTAAAAGTGTTTGAAACAACATTTTAGCATTTACGAGGGTGCATTGACCGGCGTTTGATGGAACAAAAAATCTAGGTGTGCGAAATTTCTCTTTCGGTAATAAATAACATTTGGTTTTTTTTGTGCACCTGTTTGTAACATGGATTTATTTAATGCATCAGAAACGTAAGTTTTCCTTATTACTTTTAGTATTAATATATATTTAACTACTATATTCTGTTGTAGATATAATAATTTATATAAGGGAATAAATAATACATACGTCAAGCTCTGACCAAGCTTGATCAACTGTTAATTTTATACCATCGTACTAACAAGCATAGCGATTTAATGAAGACTATTTTTCAGTTATAGATGTTGCTGTATTATATTTACTGTAATGTACTTTAAAATTAATTTATGTGTAAAAATTATTGAAAACAATACAAGCTTGAAAAACAATTTCACTCTATGTTAAGCGACAACATAACTTCGGTTGGACTCTCTCACACAGTGGTTCACACTGTTATTTATTTACTTGTCATAGTTTAATGTATTTATTTTGAGAAACATACAAATCACAGATAGATAAAACAAAAGTAAACAAAAAAAAACTCAAAGAATGAATAAAAACACACATTACTAAAAACTTGCTTTGTATTTTGAGATTTTTGTAGTAATGTCCACCACAGTCAATTGAATAGTAGTTTGTGGATATAGTTTTGTGGTTTTCTCCATAATTTAATCATAATATCGTAATGCGGTTAAGAATTGAAGTGACAGTAATCACATTAAAGAAAACTGTTGTAAAAATTAAAACTTTAAATTTAACGCTGTTTTCGCTAGTAAATAAAATAGCAGCAAAGCAAGGAGTAAAATATCAATACTCATCGATAAAAAAATTAAATCAATATAAATGTGAGATGGCTCGTAAAACATGTAGTGATCGCGGTAGAACAAAACATATTTGACATTTAGCTCATTGTTGCGAGCGATGATGCATACCGATAGGTCTTTGAATGCTGTGGTGTCCTTTTGCGAGTCTGTCCTGCTCACAAGGTAGGTGATAGAGAGGGAAAGAGAGTGTTTTCTTTGCTTTCCTCCTGAATTAGGGGGACTGTTTATAGTGAACATCGCATTCCGTAGTTCTTTCTCCAGTTCGAACAATCTCGTTTAAAAATGAAACCAGAGGAAGAACAGTGGTAGGACCATGATAACCGTTCCAGTAGAGCTCAGCATTGTCTGTTTATGGGCGAATGCGAAAGTGTCCGATGTCGACTATCGATAACTTCTCATGTGTTGGGTTTCGTAATCTTTTTGGGACTGTACTCTATTTAGCATCAGATGAAGTGTAGCCATTTTAACGAGCTCAAATAATATACTTGCAACCGGTTTCTTTCGTTTTCAATTTTAAACAACCTTAGGTATCTTATGAGATTGTAATCAAAAGGCTACATTATAACGTTAATTTTTACCTCTGCAACCCGGTTCCGCAGACAAAGGCTTGAGTAATCACTTAATCCGGGTTTAGTTTACACGGATTGATACGATTTGCGGCAAAGTATGTCGTTACCGCTAACATAATTATAATTACAGAGAAAGCCCTTTTACAGTCTCGTGCATCGACGCGCATTATCCAATCATCTGTCAAACATACGCCGACGTGACTTGCGAGTCGCATAGTTGCCCCAAAACATTTATAAAACTTTGTTTTCCTGCAACTTATTAAAGCGTGGATTCATTATTTTGCAGTAAATTCAGTTCTAATATTTACATAACAGCTAATACGGAAAAATATGTATCGTAATAAATTGTATAATAATTAACTGAAATTTCCAAAAAATTAAATCTAATTTTCAATTGTGCCTAACACATGTTACGGTATAATATACATATCAGAGGAAACTTAAAAGTATCACCGGTGATAGAGAAGTTGGGTGGTTTGTCATGAGGAGAGGTAAAAGTCACGTAATCAGATGAGTGTTAAATGTGAAGGTGGATGGATATAGAGGTAGTGGGATACCGAAGAAGTTACTGATGGATTTTGTGTTGATATATGTAAAGAAAGTGTGAATGTTGAGATAAGAGAAGAAAGTGGAAGAATAAAACATGATGTATCAATTCTACTTAATCTAGAATTAGGTAATTAGGATGATATATGGTATAATCCTGTGGATGAACTCTTAAAAGGGAGATAAAAATTGGAAAATAAAAGAAACAGAGCGACAGGAAAAGAACTTCTTTTCTTGTCTGGTCGCTTGGAAGGGGCGCAACGCTTTTTACATACAAGATGGTGTCTGCCATTCAACGCATACCGTGAACTGCTTAAAGAAATTTCGTTCCAATAACAATATTTTTAAAACCTGTTACAATTTTATTTTTAAAATGGTATAAATTGATTACAAACCAACATCACCATTTTCAAATCAAAATTATTAATTTAAATGGTTGGCCATACGTAAATAGATATTTCATAAAAAATATAAAATAATTTTTAATTATCCATGAATTTATTTTGGAACATCAAAAGTCTTTTTTTTTCATTGTAAAAATAACAGACATTCGAATCATCAAAATCGAGGTGAAGTGTTTACTTCAAAATACAGACCGGGTTTTCGATTCTTATTAGTATGGTCACTAGATATCAAGACGATCGACCTAAGTCTAAATAGTTTTCGAGGTTACCTTGATATCTTGTCCTAGCTGCGTAGGTCCATAACCACTTTCATATAACTCGTTCTGGTTTAAGTCAATGACTTTAGAAAACTTTATATAAACATAAATCGTTCGGAACGTATATGTATGTTTGCGGTTCTTTTTAATTTATTAATTACTATATGGCTTTGATCGCATTTCTTCTTAATTTATTCAACCATAAGACGTTCACTGCTGGTCTCCCCTAATAAGGAGGGGATTACCATAATCGCCACGCTTGGCAGGCAGGTTAACGATCGCGTTCGGGTGTTTGTGATAATACTCAGAGGATGCTGCTGCCCGTTCTCTGGCTTATATCTTTTAGTCGCCTTTTATGGCACCTACGAGAAGATATGGGATGGTACCATTCTTAACCGGTATCACACGGTGGTGGCTTCTTAATTATTCACTGCATTTTATCTACCTACATCATTACTTGAGGGTCAGTAGTATATCAAACCTTAATGTGTTTACCATCTTGGACCATATCGTCACTTTGATCAGATGAGATTGTGGTTTAAAGGATCTTTCTCTCCTTATCCTTACATTATATAAAAAGTAAGGTCTATCTGTCTGTCGGTTAGTGTACCCGGGTGAAGAACATTACAATCAAACAAAACAATATAGCATTATCTATTTTATTTAGAACGACATTCCTGGAACTTAGAAACTCATTATACTGCCGGCCGACATAGAGGCACTCTGTTGGAACTAAAGATGTATAGAATTCGAAACAGCCGATGTGTTTTGTCTCCTTTATTACTGAGTTCTGTGTTCTGTTCCACATGAACGCTTCGTTTGACAGACAAAATAAAATGTTTGTAAAAGAGACAACAATCTATATCTATATCTCTAGTCGCTTTCCGCGTCTGTTTCTCTGCTTATCTACAAGCTGCTGGTAAACCAGGCAACCGATTTTGATGCTTCAACAAACCGAGGGAATTATGGTTTCACCAAAATCCTAAAGAAAACCTGACGATAACACATAGCTCCATCTCCTAAGATTGATTTAATCTATCATACCCACCTGGCTAAATGTTGGAAAGAGGGTTGTGTGCTTCAAGACATGCGCGATACATCGTCAGTCTATATCTATATATGTATAAATAGGTTGTATATAATAACATATATAAAGGCAAAGGCGACCGTGAAGTCAGAACGTAACTGTTACCACGGAATATCCCTGATTAGCAATGTCGGTAAAGCTTTTGCTATAGTCATTTTGGCATTACAAAGGCTCGTCGACCGCGACTACCCTGAAGATTAATGTGGTTTTAAAAGCCAGCCGTCAGCAGATAACATGATATTCTCTTAGAGAGTCTTAGAGAGGATCTATTTGTAAAAAGCCTTATTTTGATGATGACGCTGCTTTCGTTACCTACAGTCAGACTCAATTTCAAGACCTAATAGACAAATTTAGAACAGCATACGATCTCTTATTGATCTCCATTACTGTAAAGAAACTAATATTAGTGCAAGGATTTTAAAAACAAATGGATTCAAATAGGAAATTTTGCTTAACAACGCACCCTTGAAGTCGGTAAATTTTGCTACCTATGTTCTCACGTGTCAGGAAATATCTCGCTTTATGCAGATATCAATTCCTGGATTAGTAAAGCAGTCTCTACCTTCGAGAAGCTTCCTATAAGTACTTGGAAAAATAAACATCTAACGGTAAAAAACAAAAATGGTAATTTATCAATCGTTTGTCCTAATCACTCTCATGTACGCAGCGAAATCCTAGATAACGTATGCAAAACAAGAGCATCTGAAGACGTTACACATGAGCTGCTTTTGAACCATAATGGGCATAACATGAGAGAAGCGAATGACAAACAAGTCTTTCCTTGAGAAGGCGGAAATACCTAGCCTTACCGCTGCTTATAAAAAGAAACCTCTGCGATGGCCGAGGCACATGCATCGAATGGAACCCACTCGTCTGCCAGAGGAAGTTCTATTCAGATAGATTTCAAATTTGGCCTTGTCTATTGGGCAACCTTTACTCCGTTTTAAAAACTGCGTTTAATAATCCAGACAGCCATTAAGATGATCTGACCATAAACCGTGCTAAGTGGCTTCAAGTACTTCATGAAGGTCAATCAAAGCACGAAGTCGGAAGGCCTTTAACCGGTCAAACACTAACCTGGCGTTTACGCCAGCTGGAAATTGTTTTCCCATTGCCAAATTTAACTGTGTATTCGATGGACTAATATAAATTAGTAAACACAGCGACGAAATGTCTTCAACGAAACTCCAGATAATAAGTGACATCAAACGTGAATTGAGCCAGCAAGTTTCAACGTACTCCGCCGAAAAGTATAATAAAATAAAATGCACTCATCCGAAAATGTCGTTTGTGCTGGCAACACTGATGACCTACTTGGCAACGTATCACACGAAATATTCATTTTATGTAGGGTAATACAACTTAAGTACAAGCAAAATTTCCTGTGTATTTCGGATATTCTCCAAGATAAGTTGTGTTTTAAAGGTAACCTAACATATATGAAATTAAACCATATAATATTGGAAAAAAGACATATGTATTAATTTTTAATATAAGATAACTGTAAAACTCTAATATTATATTTGCATTGTTATTTAATGGGTATGAACAATTTAGAGTAAGTGCAGATGCAGACGTATTTACCCCAAATCGATTAGGCTCACTTGCCTCAAGATAAACTTTTCGATCAACATTTATGCAAGCTTTCAAATCTTTGAATTTCGTATAAATTCAAACATTTCTAGTAATTATTACATAGTAAGATATTACAACAATGTACTCAATTCATTTGCTTTGTCAAAACTGCAATAATAACTGAAATACATTTTTATTTTCATTTGATATCAAGATGAAATATCACTTCAAACAAAATAGATTTCCACACAATTGCTAGAAGAGTGTACAAGGTCTTTTACAAAATATATTGTTATATATTTTATCACCAGATAGATGTTTTAAAAATTAACTGCAAAGCATACCCCATAGTCACACTTGCCCCACATAACCCTATACACATATTTTACACATACCAACACACCAACCACATACCACACAACTCCGCTCTCAGATATATATAAATTGTCTTTTATTATACATTATAGCTTTTTTTTTAATTGTATGGTATGAGGAAAGTATTTCCAAGTAACGTCATATTAATAATCATCAGGTAGATACTTAATTCAATATTATTCTTATAACTTTTTGGTAAATCGAATCATTAGTTATACATTTATAAGCTGACAAATAAACAGAGAGAAAAAGATTGATTGAGAGATAACGTTCCTTTTAATTTTTTTTTACTCGATATAGGCTTAGTGCTTTGACCAAAATCTCACATGATATTAAGTGATGATGTGGTCCAGGGTGATAAACACACTAAACCTAGGTACTGGTCCTCAAGTGGTGCTGCCAGAACACACCTATTAGTATTTGGCAACAGGTTTTCAAACTTGAGACTGGTAGCTACCCAGGCAGGCATCATTAGAAAATACCCTACCACTATGCCATGGTTTCCTCACGATATTTTCCTTCAGTAAAAGCTCAGGCCGGTTTTAGAGTTGGATAGTTGTGACCGACTCCGCGTCGATTGACGCGAAATCTGGCCCCGTTACCTTCTGCGCCATCATCGTTTCGATAGATAGTAGTCATGTAAAGGACATTATTATAGTTTGATAATGACAATTAAGTAAGGAAAGCATGTTCCGACTTCCTCCATATCTTAATTTAGGAAATATATCATTTTAATTTTAGCTTCTTTATTAGCTTGCTTTATGTATGATTAGGTTTCTAGTAAAAACATATTCAATAACTTTTAAGAACTCTTGATATATAAAATAACTTTCCCCTCTTATCGAAATACATACAGTTTTATTGGTCCACACAACGTTTACGTTACTAGATATACGTCACATTATTTACATAGAGAGTTTTACACGGCCGTAAAACGCGAAAGCAAATCCAAACTTTCGTATGCGTAATTTTTTTATCGTTGGTCGTTTAAGGGTTTGTACTTCGTCAGGGTACTGTAATTTTATCAAATTCAAATTCTGTGTACATACATAACGTCACGCATTTTTTACATAAGGGTAGGCGGAGACCACATTCGTCCACATGCTACGTTCCTGACACACGTCTTTCGCTTCTTCTACTTTCATAAGCACCTTCATATATACCCTTCGGTTACGGGTACGTTTGACTGAGGCCTTTCCTCAGAACGACGTCGATCCGTCCTTTCAACGATTATACCACAGAATTTGGATCTCGATTATTATTGTGGAATCTCTAAAGTTAAGGAAACCCGACCCATTGGTTTGCCTATCAGCAATGTCAGCATGGCATTTAATCCCGCAGTTAATTACTCCCGACAACCCTATCAGGGTTACAGTCGCCGCAGCATCTCGTATGCAATCAACCCTAACAGATAAGTTAACGTTGGATACAGCCATTATCACGTTATCACCCTTACGGTTCGAGGGCTACGTTTTTAACATCATGTCATAATCCCTTTGTGAAGTTATACTCTAAAAGATCGCTTTGCGAGTAAAGAGATAGGCGGAATAGCTTTAAAAGAAAATGTCATGAACATGAATATTAAAGTGTGTGTGTGTGTTTTTCCTGCGGTCCTGTTCGCGTGTATTCATTCGAACAATTATTCACTGTGTTATATAGTTTTGAAATAATATTTGTGGTACTAACATGAAGCACAAATTCAAGCGCTTGTCAGTACAACTGACCATCGAATCGGATTCTATTCTCAATTACATGAGTTTTTAATTTTTATAGATGGATCCCTAATTATTTTTATAACGTAAAAGTAGCTCAAATTAAACTTTATAACTTCTTAAAAATCGGTTTACCCGGTTTATGATATTAGCTGGAATAAACAGCCAGACAAGCAAAAATTTAAATATTATATGTTATTTATATTGGGTAGCAATCATATTTTCAATCATATTATGTTTTTTTTTTTTTTATTAAAGTAGTTGTTTTAATATTACAAACAGACACTTTCAATTTGATTTATTTTTATAATTGAGCTCAGGCGCATTGTTATCGTAATCTTAATTAAAGTTACAATGTGGAGAATTACAAAATTTTATAACAATCACTTCAATAATATTCAAATATTTACGTCCTCAGCGACTTCGTTCAAGAAATTTATAAAGGATCATATTACTCTAATAACTTGTAACTTTGTTGACCAAATGAATTAAACAATTAAAAATTGTTCTTTGTTCGTCAAGTTTTTCTTAGTTTCGTATTCGTTACATGTATTTTGGTGTAATTGTTCGTTGCCAGAGTTCACACGCTCAGACTAGAGGTACTAGCTCTTAAACAATGCCGGAACTCACATATATATGCTAGACGGCATATTTTTTATACTTGTAGATACTCTAACCATATAGGTATTAGTAAACCTATCCAGCATGTCATGTTTTAATTGTTGTCATAACCGCGGCCACATCGCCGCTGAGACATCGCTTGCATATAATATGACAGGATGGATGAAATATGACGTCTTCTATTTGTTTTACACTTCGCTTGTCTTAGTTTAATTACAATCTTACCTGATGTTATGTGACGACGTAGCCCAACGTACTAAGCTACTACGTAACTAAGCTTAGAAAAAACTGAATTTTAAAGTGATATTGTTACAACATTGCTTTGCTATAAGATATTTGGAGACAGATTTTCAACCGCATGTTGCTAGGCTAGCTATGTAGATGTCAGAAAACGTGTGAACATAACTTAATCATAGATAAGTCACAAAAAAATAATTAAAAATATGGATTTAATTAATAAAATACTTAACAGAAACATTCATGTTATATTGATAGTTAGACAAGGCATAAAATGTGTCCTAAGTGTGTGTGACACTCATCCTCAAGACAATGTTCTGGAACATTCCGTCTCAACAACCCAATAACGGCCTAATCTCTGTAACGTTCGACAACTAACGTTTGACACTTGGCTTTGGCAACGTAATGTTACATAGATAAGTTGAAACAGCTCCTTTGCTTTAAAAAAACAACAGATTAAAAATAATGGCTTGTGCAAACAGCCTTTAATTTCAAAACTATAATATTTACATGTACAACACTTCTGTCATCAAAAACATCTAATAACAAATTTGACAGAATTTATGAATTTCAAAAAGATTTATATGTAAAGAAGCATATATGGTACAAAAAATATAATTTTAAAAATGTATTCTAAAAGTCAAATATATAATCTTAAAATTTTTTTAATTATTTTTAACTAACTAAGCCCGCGACTCCGTCCACGTCCATGTTTTTGAAGCGATTTCTGAATAATATAGATACATATTCCCAACTTACTATATTAAAGTAAACATCCATAATAACGTATTTGCATACGAATTTGCAATCTCATGCATTTTTGGGGAATTTAAACAAATGTTTTAATCCTATAATATGTTAGTCCCGGATATAGACTACACCCTTTATTAAACTTTAATCCTTAAATCAAAATTTTAATTAACCTATAAACTAACTTTCATCCACAATTTCTCCCACTTCGGAATTAGTATTGCATTTTTTTCCCATGTTACCCTTAGGAATAGGCGCTACATGTACACAAAATGTTATGAAAATCTATCTAGTAGTTTTTGCATAATTCCAAAAATGAAGCCATAAAGTCATAAAGTATAGTCTTATATAACCAGCTGTCTGTCCGCGGCTGCGCCCACGTTTCATATGTTCTTCACTGCGTTTTAATTTTTGTTATAGGAAACCATAACTATTTTTCTAAATTTTTTGTTACACTAAGATAAGGTAAAAATATTTCTCATAAATTCAAACGCTTGGCCATAAAACTGTGTATTGAGTCGGATTTTATTCAATTTATATGAGTTTTAATTTTTTTACACGGAACCCTATTTTCGAAAATGAAAAGTAACGCGAAGTAAATTCAGCTATCTACCAAAAAAAATCCCCTCAGAATTGTTCCATCCGTGCCGGAGATTACCGGAACAAACACACAAACAGACAAACGCACAAAAATTATAAAAATTGTAGTTTTCGTATAGGTGTCTTATATACATTCATAAGTATCTAGTAAAAAATGGTTATTTTGACATTACAAACAGACACGTCAATTTTATTTATTAGTATAAATACATTTAATTGATCCTTTTATTAATTAATGGCGATGTGTTAATTACCCACACATTTCCGCTAATGTCAAATGGATACAGATAGAGTAAATTTCCAACCGAATCTTAACGGTCTAGTAAAGCAATGACTCAATCTTAAAAAAATCAAGGCAAGTTTGTAACACATCAGGATTTACATTCCAAGTTAATATTTCTAAAGCACTCGAGCTCAATACCATAAAACTGTAAAAAGTAAAATATCACAGAATACATAGTCAAAAACTTACCAATAAAAAAATTTAAAAGCACTACAAAACATAATAAAAGACAATTAAAAATATTTCTATCAATAAATTACATCGACTTCTTGTTAAACAAGAAAAGTGTACGAGCTGTAATAATTTATTTTGTATACGCTAAACTAAGTCTTAATTAAAGTAAATACATTTTATTATCGGAATGGCGTTATTTATATATACGATGGTTCGGAGTGGGATGCTAAAGTTTTAAGTCAGGAAGGAATGCTTACAAGTAAAATGGTATAGAGTAATGAAAAATAGGATAACTTAAGTTAAATTAGACCGATCACTATGAATATTGGCACGTGTATTTTTTTTGTCATGGAGAAGAAGGTTATCTTCTTTAATATCTAAATATATATCGGAATATCTTTTATATCTGTAAATAACTCCGCCGACTTACAACCAACCTTTCATTTACGTTAAACAAAGGTACCCACCCTTATGGGCAGTAAAGTAAAAAAAGATCACCATCATCATTTCAATCGTAAGACGCCCCTACTGGACATTTGTCTTCCCCAAAGATCCCCACAACGCCAAGTCTTTCGTCACCAGCATCCATCGGATTCCCGCAACCTTCATTAGGCCGACGATCAATCTTGTTGGGGGCCTAAACACGTGTTTTTCGATATATAATAGCCTTTCGAAGAGCCGTTGGGCTCGTCAGGCATCGGTTCTACGAGCAATGCATCTACTGTCACTTTAGTTTAGCAACTCTTCGGACAATGTCCATTAAATTGGTTCTTTTGCGGATCTCTTCATTTTGTGATTCGATCACGGAGTGAAACTCCAAGCAAAGACCTTTGCCTTTTGCTTTAAATTCACTGCGACAAAGATTTGGAACGACCTTTCTCCTCCATCGCGGAGTATCACTATATTTTTAGAAACACAAATAAAAAATATCGAAGTGTAAGATATGCAATAATGTATCGAGCCTGGGGCAAACTAAAAATAACCCTGTGTGGTTATGCCGGATAGCACCAGCCGAGCCTGTCCCACTACCAATTTATTATATCACACTATTTTATTTTTGAGTATCTTTGAGATTTCTTATTAGCCCCACAGTAAGCGACCACGACCAAAAAAATTAACATAATAATACAAAACTCAGTCAATGTCAAGAGTAATAAATAGCAATTATCTATAAAACAATAATAACGTCATAAGAGACTTGGGCGGCTGTTACTTGAGTTACGACGTCACATTCGATGAAGTGAAAGTAAAAATTCCAAAGAGCGCCGGAATTGAAAATGAAAGTCGAACGAAATATCATTTGTGATGTTCTCAAAGTACTTTTAATTTTTAACCTTTTTTATCCGTGTTGTACGCTGAAAATTTTGTATTGTACGACCAATAAATTGTAATGTTTTTTTGTTTATTTTCTTATTCTTTGTGGTATCTTTTATAACTTTACTAGCCGTGTACTCTCCAAAAATTTCTTAAATATTGTTTGATTTATAGTAGTCATTATTGCAACGCAGGTCTACGTTATATTGTCGATTTTATTAAATTTACACCTTTTATTTTACAAATTGACTAATAATATTAACCGGAAGGTCCTTGATAGCTCCACCGAACTATACGCGCTCAGTCAAAAATAGTAACTAATGTAAAGGCACCAAAGTGGTACGAATTTCGGCTTGAACCTGAGTAACATTATTCCACGGAATTTATATTTACTAAGGATTTGCAAAAAATGATCCTTATAGAACCCATGTGGTATGATGTGCAAAAATGTTTGTACTGCAAGAGTGGCAGCTGCAAGAGCCTCCCTAGTTAGGAATCGGAGCACGTCTTGGCCTGCTTGAGTCCGGAGTGTGTGCAGGAGCAACGTTAGTCACTCCTCCTACGCGGCGGGAACTGTGGCTAAGCGGGCATGTGAGCAGTGCATGGGTACTGATACGCTAGTAATCTTCATTGATGAATGTAGTTTACGACCCAAAACAAAAAATGGGATTAGGGAATGGAGGTGATGATATATACTGTTCCGAATATCACGAAACGGTGGCACAACACAATACCAAATCGTTTTCAGATACCAATTATAATGTAAAGTAGGTATAGTTAGCTATCGTTCTGCCTACGAACGGGAGAGAATACGTAACGAGCTGTTTTATTAGTTTATCGAAGACAACTCGGCGCCTGTATTACAAAATACTAATAAAATAAATCATCTTTCTTAGATATTTTTCATTTAATCGAGCTCTGCAGAATAACTACACTTCATTTGAAATGAAATAAAGTAAATCAAATTATAATAGATGACAATTTTTTTCACACACTGCATACTCTTGGTCCGCACTCTTTATTTAATATATTTCTATTAGTTAATTAATTATTTTCAAATATAGAGATATACAAAACAAAACGACTTACATCTACGTGAACATTACCGGTCAAGCACCATCCTGGCGTTTACGCCAGCTTTCAATTGTTTTCCTATAGTGAAATTTTTATTGGCATTTGAGCGATTAATAACTATTTATTTATTAATTTTTTTTTTTTCCTTTAACTATATTGGTTAATTTACATTATTTTTTTTTTTTTTTACTGTCCTTTTTCCCCCTCCTCTTTTCTTATTTCTCTCCAACACCTAGTCACATCCTCGGGACTACCATGGGTGTGAATTTAACATTTGATTTATGGTGTTTATCACTCTGTCATCTCGCCTATTTATGGTCATTTTGAGGTTGTAATCGACGATGTCCTTATCTGTCGCCGTCGATGCCTTGCGGACGAACCTGCTAATCGCGTCGTCTCCGTCGTCGGTGTAGTAGACACAGGTGTCTGTGTATCTAGACACTGCCACCACGGTATGCGGACACTGTCATGGACTTGCAGCCTCTTGCCTTTTGTTTGTAGGATTAATACCGATGGAAATGTTTATGCCTGAGCCTCGTGAATGATCAGGATGTGTGATCCTTCACCCGCCTTAACCTCTAGCTAGATCAAAATAGACAGGTCAGATCTCGGAACGCAATATGCCTTAATTTGTCATGTGAAGGGTTTTTCGGTGTTAAGTGGTCGCCACCCAGTCGAGCACGAAAGCCCCTTCGTATCATAGACTAAGTTAATAAAGAAAAACAGTATAATCGGGAGCATTAGCAGGAAATAATAATAATGAAGGTTGCCCGTGTAACATATGTTTTCCGCCTAGTAACCTCCTTTGGAATGAGTTCGAGACGTAATGAAACCCCCCAAGGGAGTTTGATGCTTAATATTTCGACTTCTGGCAAACATATTAGTACAACGTTTAGGTGTATGTGTGTTATGTCGAAAATTAAACAGCAAGATCATATGTTTCAACTTAAGTTCGAGTAGGCGTTTGCTTTTATTTATTTTTACTAGTTCGCGGATATATGAAACCTACTTCCAAGAATAATCAATTCCGGTTTAAAAACAGCCGACTGATCACAAAGACATTTTATAAGACAACTACAGATTAGCTGTTCCATGCTTTTTACACTCAGTAAAAGTTATTTTAAAGGTAATAGTGTTAGATTCTACAATAAGGTCCTAAAGCACATTACTAATTTGCCGGAGAATAAGTTCAGTTTTCATTCCAAAAGGTTATTGTACACGCTAAAAAGTGCTTTGTAATAATGAATTGTAAAGTTTCAGTTTCAATGCCTTGTCAGGGTCTGAACTGAATAAATTAATTTTTGATTTAGATTCAGTACTCACCCTCTGGCTTTATTCCACCCCATAACTATCTATATATATATAAATAGACGAAGATAACACACTTCAGTACATTTTTTCTATTCTGTTAATTAATCGATTTTGTTTATATCAGCGGCAAGATATGATGGTCGTTTTGACACATTATTATTTGACACATTACATTGTAAAATGTCAATTTATTTAGGAAAAAAAATGATTTTTTGTTTTTAATCATGTTAAAACTCTACTTAATAGATTGAATCAATATAATTATTACACGAGTTATAAACTCTAACAGATAGAAAAAGAAAAAGGGTGCTACTATAGGTTATATTTATTCAGATTTGTCCATATTGCTTCAGATTTTCACTGTTCTCGCGTAAATCCGACAATAAAGAACAGCAATTTGCGGCTTCGAATTTCTTCAAGAGCTCCTTCATTTGTACGAGACTTCGACGTCAAAACGGCTATCACAGTGGGCCGCTATTATAATAATAGTCATTTACAAGTTTTAGTATTATAAATTCGAAAAAAAGCCTTTTTACAAAAGAACAAATTTTCATAAATTTTAAATTCCTACCATCGGTAAAAACACTGATTATTACTATATACCTCAGTAAATCAAATAAACCATCATTTACATTATGCCGTAATTTCTCTGTTGGCGAATTTGATCTTAACTCTTTTAACTTTACTGCCGGTAAGCTCGTCGAGTGTAGTTTTAAAGTCGTTTCTTTATTTTATTGTTGCGAATAAAACTCGAGTTTATCACACACATAAACTGTTTAAAACTGAACAGCGATGTGTTTCGATTCTTGTTTTTTTTTATACGTGGTAATATATAACTTATCCTTTAACGTGTAAGGTAGAGAATGGAATGTTAAGAGAAACGAGTAAACAGGACCTTGTGTAACGTTATGATCATCTAGAAAGTGTCTAAAAAGGCATGGTTGGCTGTTGATCAAAATTTGCAAGACCCTTTATTTATGTACATATGATAGAATGTGCTAGGTTTACCATAAGAAGCATAAAAAACGTCTAAAGAATAAAGCTGGAGTTAAGATGATGGACAAAATAAGGAATATTGTGATAAGTCGACGTTGTAGTATGGTAAATAATGTATAGAGAAATATATAGAAATAGACGCTTAGTTGGTTTGATCAAGTAGAGCGGATGGATGAAATTGACTAAATAAATTTATAAGATGAAGGAAATTAGACAAGTCACTATCGATCGACCTAAAGCAACTTATGTGGATCCAATCCTAGGGGATCCTCTTCGTCAAAGAAGGACGGAAGCCTCCCTAAGCCAGCCACAGCCCAACGTGTCCCTATCCTCCTGTGTTTTTGTCGGTAGATAAAAATAGGAGGAGATAAAAAAGGATAAAGGGGTTGGACCTCTTTGGTTGGCGACTGAAGAAGGGGCAGCTGGATACAAGCTGACCCCCCGTTACATCCCCTGGACCTTATACAAAGGGAGTAGCCCGCCCTTATTGAGCCTGCCGACGGGGCGACGAAGAGCATGCTAGATTAATTCAATGTCTTATGGATGGTACCATGAGATCCTAGAGTGTATTCCCGACGATTCACTTCGGGCGAGTCCCTTATACCCCCCTTCCAACTCTAATCGGGTAGATATTATTCCCCGTTTTGAGTTGTTAGTTGAATAAGTAAATACATTTCACCACGTTAAAAAATTGGCTGTAGATTATATTGGAAAAATTTCGTAAATAAAATATCTACGGGATAAAAAACAATCACGTAAATCAAATAAGTTGTTGTCGGGCTATAACAGAATTAATGGGCAGAGAGACAAGACTAGACAAAAACCGTAGGATTAAATAACCATTTATTGTAAATTCTATTATAAAAAAAAACATATAGGTAAATGAATCTAAAATAGATTTCTTTTTGCCGGAATTAGAAAACAGAGAACCGCTCAACTATCTCGCAATTTAATTACATAATAACAAATAGAGGAAGACACATTAGTAGATTAACGTTCAATGCACGTACGATATACGCTTTATTGCGTGATAATAAAACACTTTCACTGTAACAAAGTTAACGGTTGGAATTTTGATGCGTTCTCGTTAATGCAGCATACCTTTTATATCATTAGAATAATATAGACTCTCAGAAGTCGGCAGCAATTGGCGAGCACAGATTCGCATATGGACCGCAGACGTGGTTTTTGCGGACCCTCCATTGGTAACCCCTAATAAAGACTTATCAAGATAAAGATTATTTGGTAATTTAAATTCAAAAATTCTTTATTCAGTTTAGGCCCTGATAAGGCGCTTATGACCATCAAAACCACCAGTTTTGGAAAATAATCCAGTTATCGAGTAGAACCGGCAAGAAACTCGATCTGGATTCTTGTTAATATGTTTTTTATCGAACTATATAAATCACATTGTTACAAGCTTTGTTAGTTGATGCACAGAGAAGAGTTTGATTTCCAGACATCAACATCCTTCACATTTTGATCCACCCTATAATGCCAAAACATTATGTTATTTAAAACAAATAAAAAGAAATTTTGTAAACTATCTTCGAATTTGTTTACCATATATATTGGAGAGAAAGAACAAAGTTAAATCCAGTAGCTCTACGACCTATGTAAATGAGATGTAAACCGAGTATGAATAAAGGGTTTTTCTTAATATCAACTTTTTTTTTCCAAATCCAGCTGAGTCCCTAATAGTAGCTAAGAAAGTAGCGAATATATAAGTCTTTAAAAAAAATTGCGTTTTTCTAAAAAAAAACTACTACGCTAGGTGGGCTCAGAAAGTTCTGTTACCTTTATTTACAGTATAAAAATACTCATTTTATATGCATTTATGAAAGAATAATTAAATTAGAAAAACAATAACGAATCGGTTCTAAAAAAACTTGTACCATTAATTTATCAAAAATCATTAGGAGTTTTTGTCGCGATAGAATTATGTACGTTGGGGATGCTTGGCGCGATTTTCCATGGTTTGCCATGTAGTTGTCCTTATTTTTAATTCATTATCTTGTAGTATTTGACGTTATATCATGTAATTTTAGTGGCATTTTACGTGATATAGTGTAGTTATGATGCACAAGTGTAGTGAAGTGAACTTAATGACACGGAGCGTGAATTCTGAAATGTCCCAATCATTCCCGTTGTGGTTGTAACAGCAGGCCGTCATTTTGTTCCTGCTATTTATTGATAGTGTTCCTAAAGTCTGACTTGGCTGCATGGTCTAATAGTATCTTTGCCTTTTCCTTAAGAAGCATTAAATGGAACCAAGGAGTTTTTGGCGGGATCTCAGTCTGTCATATATCGATTGTTTTCTTTAATTCATTAAATTTGTGTATTTGACTCTATATCATATAATTTTAGTGGCGTTTTGTGTGATATAGTTTAGTTATTGAGTATAAATCAAACTTATTATGGAAAATAACGCGTAGCAATTATTCTGAGGTGCCGCACAAAGCTCAATGGAAAGTTCTAGAAGGATTAGCCAAAACCACAGTTTTGGTGGAGCTTAATAACGCTGATACAAGATTAAAAATACATCTTACCTACATGACATTGGCACTAATTATTTAAACACAAATTGCCATGATCGAAGAAAAAGAAAATTATATATGTTGCCATTGCCATATATTAAAAAGAAGAAATAGCAAAAATGACAAAGATTTTTTATTGCAATCTCGTAATTGATAAAGATAACAAAATACTATTTTAAAACTCTATTATTACAAACGCTTTCGGTAAAGATTTACCATATTATAAGTTTGCGAGCGACAGTTAATTTACAACAAAAAAAAACGGTGACCTTTTCAAATTACAACTTTGATAATTAATATCAATCATCTTGTCAAAATATAATTACAGACAAATTAGTGTTTATTAGCTAAATATATAGAACTAGTTTTTACCTGCAGCTTTACTCACATTTCTTCACAGATAAATAAAATTACGTTAGATTTTAAATTATATCAGGAAGGATAAGGGCTTATGTCATATGATAATCAAAAAGAAGATAGATTAGTTTTTTGTATTGTCTATACAATATATTTTTAGAAAATGGCCTAACACCATGCTATGGTTTCCTCAAGACATTTTCCTTCATCGAAAAATTAGGCTCATAATAGAGTCCATGAGACGGATTCGAACCTGCGTCCTATTGTTAGCATATTGATTCTCCGTAAAGAAGAAGGGAGGGTCTGGTATCAAAGAGACAGGCATAGCCTATTTTAGGTAACAGAGCACCCCTAAATTTTGTAAATATTTATAGTCAACAAAGTTATTAATTACTAGCTCTGTCCTCGCGGCTGCGCGCACATTTCACTCCACTACCGTTTTCACTGCGTTTTGTTTCTTTTATACAGAACTCGAATTGTTTTCCTAAAACTTTTTTGGTACTAGGATAAAGTAAATATATTTCTTATAAATTCAAGCACTTGTCGGTAAAACTGTGAATTTAATCGGGTTTTATTCAGAATCTCATGATTTTAATTTTCTTACACGAAACCCTAATTATTTTCCAAATATAAAAGTGCCCTAAGTTATGCGGAGTAACTTCACCTATTTACCAAAAAATGCTGGCAAAATCGGTCCAACTGTTCTGGAGAATACTTGGAACAAACAGACAGACAGACTAAAAATTTAAAAATTGTATTTTTGGTATAGGTATTGTATATACATTCATATGTATTTAGTAAAAAAATTGTTGTTTTAACATTACAAAAAGACACTTCAATTATATTTATTAGTTTAGATAAAACGTACAATGGTAACATAGATCTAAGCGATCTAGGATCGATTACAGAAAACACAATAGTCTCTACTTTCAATTAATAAAATATTATTGTGAGTGAATATGTGTTCATATAATGGACAAACAAAGTACACGCAAATGATAAAAAATCTATACGTGGGAATAAAGGTTTATCAACTAATCAACAATAACCTATTGTTTCTATGCCGTGTGATCTTTGACAATTTCTCTTCACATATACATACTATGACATAACATTACGAACATAGAACTAATACATTCAGAACGGCAGTACTCGCACGCGGAGATAATCTATTTCGTACGCTTTTCGTTAAGTGCCGGCTAAAACATAGTTCCGTGTTGTTTACATACACCCATATATTTTGGCTTCAATTTTAAGCAACTTTTTTGTATAAAATTATCACTCTTAACGTTATTACTCTATTATTATATACATACACACATAACGTCACGCCTCTCAACCACCAGGGTAGGCAGAGACCACGTCCTTCCACTTGCTACGATCCTGACATACGTCTTTGGCTTCTTTTACTTTCATAAGCACCTTCATACGTGCTCTTCGGTTACGGGTACTTTTGGCCTGGCCTTTCTCCAGAAAGTCCTCGACTTGGTCGAGATACGTTCACCAATGACGACTCTTACCAGCATGCCCAGTCACATTCGCCTTGTAAATTGGTTTCGTCATCTTACTTCATCCATACTCTCTACATGTCCAAGCCAGTTAAGCATCCCTTTCTCTAATTTTGTCACTATATCCTCTACCAGACCACAGAGTTCCCTTATTTTATCTATCATTCTCATGCCAGTTATACTTTTTAGACATCTCTACTGCATTAATCTTGCTTTCATGTTTTTTTCTGCCAGAACCAGCACTCACGTGCCTTTTTAGACACATTCTGGCTGCGTATAAAGTAACGCAGGGCCTCGTTCACTAAATTTTCTAACACAACTCTTCGGTCAATGTAAAGATCACACTTTCCATCTCTGGTAACCATTGACCCCCAAGTATACAAACTCTTCCATTTTCCACACGTTATTCATCAATCAAAACTGCACATTCTGTCACACTTTCTTCTTTTTCAAAAACCATTACTTTCGTTTTACTAACAATCACTTTAATTCCTTTCCTTGTTACGGCTGACCATCACCTGCAACTCCTCCACCGATGATGCCAGTATAACCTGTGTTAACGTCATCTATTATCATATATATTTTCTTCTCATTCTAAGTTATTTCTTATCTATATTGTTTATCGTCCCCAATCCATTTTTGCTTATTATATTTTTGGTATAGGTATCGCATAACCATTAATATCTATTTAGTATAAAAAAATAATTTTCACTTATAAAAAGACACTTCAATTCTATTAGTATTGATTACGAGAATATAGAACAATCTTAATATGAAGTGAGGTCGAAAGTTAACTCTGAACCAGCATTATCGAAGATCACGAATAAAGGTAAGTTCCGTTTACTCCTTTCAACATCATCCTTCTAGATAATCCCACCAACCTGGTTATCACAGCATATAGGATGCATTTGACAGTCAGACCATTAATTTTCAGTCCACAATCGCTCTCTTTCAAGTTTTTAAAGCAATCTATGAATAGATTAAACAGCCATGGCGACGCTACACATCCCTGTTTCACACCTTTATCGATACTAAACCAGTCTGTGTAGGCTCCGTTAATCCTGACACAAGCACTAGAACTCTCATAGAGCGACCTCAGTGCTCGTATTAAGTTGCCACTCACCCTATACATAGACAACGTCGCCCACAGATCATTCCTCACCACAATATAATAAGCCCTCTGATTAATAATATATTTATTGAATACGTTTAATCTATAATATACCTGCACGCAAATAGTTATTAATAGATACAATGTTGCCTTTAACTGTGATGGTTAACAATTAAAACTAAATACGTTTTCAGCGAAAAAAAAACATACCATTAACTACGTAATTTAGGACAATAATATATAAAGCTCAAAAGATAGGTATTATAGCCGTATTTGATATTATTCAATCTGTCACAAAATGGATTGAAAAGATCAAAAGGGTTTACGAAATATTATAGACTCGTTTAAATGGTTGCGAAATTCTTTGAGAATGTTCCAATGTTCCAATGTTATACTCTATACAACATTTAAAAATATATATCACTTTTTTTATATACAAATTATACAAATTATAGTCATAACCAATGTTAGCGGAAGCACAGAGATGTACGTTAATTCCAGACGTAACTATCGTTCACGTAATGATCCACCCTGTAATAACCTTTTGAAATTAAGACTTGCTTCACATAATACTTGAACTTATTGTCAAGTAAATCGGTAATGTTATTTGAGATCTTATTATAAAACCCAATAATATTACCTACCTATAGAGTTTTTATTAGACTTACTTAACCTAAAGCGTGGGACAGCCAACTTGTATTTATTTTTAATAATAAAATTATTATATAAGGCGGACCGACGACCTGGTGAAGGTCGCGGGAATCCGCTGGATGCGTCTGGCGCAAGACCGATAGCCGTAGAGATCTTTGGGGGAGGCCTATATCCAGCAGTGGACGTCTTTCGGTTCAATGGATGTATGGATGGATGAAATTATGACGATCATTCATTAGATCGAGCTTGTCTAAATTTTTACGAACACACATTAAGTAATCGAAGATGTATTGGGAGGGCAAAGTTAAGGTACCATATTCTTGAAATTTGTTCTTTACAGATTCGCAAGATCCCATATTGTACATTACTCGAACAGCTCTCTTTTGTAACGTAAAAATGGTGTATACCTCTGCTGCTGTACCCCACAGCAAGACATTATAATGATATTTGGAGACAGTGTTAATTGAAGTTAGTTTACGTACTATGACATGTTATTTATTAATATTTATTTATTTAATTTAGTATTATGTATAAAGAAATATCCGAACCGTTATTTTTCAAACAAATGTTTAAATACGTTGGACCGATTTTGACCGACTTTTTTTTAACTATGTTTCTTACTAAATTGCGAAAGACATAGACTAATTTCTTGTTATATCGCATTACAAATACTTTACAAAAAATTAGCGTCAATTACGTTTGTAATATAGTTTATGCGGGTGGAGTCGCGAGCATAGGTAATCTATAATAATAAATAAAATTAAAGTGTCTGTGTGTAAAGACAAAACAACAATTTTTAACTAAATACATATGAACGTATATAGGATGTATATAGGGCATATGTATACCAAAAATACAATTTTATAATTTTTGTTTATCTGCCTGTTTGTTCTGGGTAATCTCCGAAACGGCTAGACCGATTTTGACGGGACTTTTTTTGGGTAGATAGCTGAAGTTATTCAGCGTAACTTAGGGTACTTTTGATTTTCGAAAATAATTAGGGTTCCGCGTTAAAAAATTTAAAACTTATAAAAAAAATGAAAAAAATCCGATGAGCGTTAAGCACAGTTTTACGAGCAAGTGTTTCAATTTTATCTAAGTCCTAAAAAAAATTAGAATAACAAATAGGTTTCCGTATAAAAAAATTAAAACTCAGTGAAGAACATATTAAACGCGGGCGCAGCTGCGGGAACACTGTTTTATATAAAGTGACATTTATTAACTATTATAAAACTATATGTGCTAGCAGTTCCATTCGATTATAATAATGTCCTAATAATTATATTTTAAAATATTATTTATACAGTATAGACTCAGCGCTTTGACCTCAAACTCACCTGATTTTAAGTGATGTTGTGGTCCAGGCTGATAAACACAAAACTTAGAGATACTAGCTCTCAAATGAAACTGCCGGAACTCCTATTAGTGTTTAACGACGGATTTTCAAACTTAAGAGAATTAGTTGCATTAATAAAATGGCATGCAATTCGTCCATCTTTACAATTGATTACTAATTTTTTAACTTCGTTTCTTATAATAGTATTTTTTTTGCATTTACTAAGGTACCAAAATACTTACTGAAATACATATAATTAGTCTATGATTATAAATAAAAATCGGTCCGGCAGTTCTCGAGTTATAACCTAATTAACAGACAAATTATATCTATTCGAAAGTTGTTTTTTATAATAATATTATGTAAATACCAAACTACGACTAATTTAGCCTAAAAAAGTTTAATCGCTAATTTGAACATTTCTAATATGGTTATTTATGACCTTATTCATATACAATATGCATCATTAATAAAACACCTCGCGACACATTATCCTCATTCGAATCGACTGGTCAACTTATTTTTAAAACATTTTAAAAATTCCTCACATTTGAATAGTCGAACAGAATTCTTGGTAACTCGCGTTTTTAGTCATTACGAAATTGTACGTGAATAATTTTATGATAATGAAAAAACTCAAGCCTTCCTTTTACGACCTAGTCTCCACAACTTTCGCTACTCATTCTGCGTGTGACCCATGTTAAAAACGCGAGAGTTTATCGCAAAATATTAATGATTGCAATAAAATTGTAGTAAAATTTCTTTGCACGCGATGAAATAAAATTACAAGGTCGTGCACGATTTTCAATATTAAAGGACGCATAGAAGTATGTAGTAAGAGAGAAAGAGACAAAGTTAACAAGCTTGCTATACTCTTTGGCTGTAGAATTATTGTTTTCTCCTCTCTACGCGATATTAATTCTTGAAGAAGTGTGAATAAATCTTTTTTCTCTAAGTAGTTCTCGGTCTTTGATATCTATCACTTACAAATAATTTATCTTACAGCTTCAACTAAAGATTATCAAAGAAGTTTCAGTTCTGACACGTGTACTCTCTACATATGCTCTGTTTTATTTAAATGTAGTTAAAGTCTGTCGTTGTGACCACGAGGACCGTGTTTATTGATAAGTGTGTTATCCGTTAAAACTAGTGTTCACTATATAAATACTATTTCCAAATTTGATTAGTAGGAGAACACTAGATATTGTTACATCAACCTTTATTTTATAACTTGCGATGACTTTCAGCTTTAGTATAAACGCTGGTTGATTTCAAGAATTGATACCTTAAAACTGATCACTATGGCACGAGTTACAACATATATATTATTCTAGCTATGTGCCTGCGGCTACGCAGTTGTTTCATATATTCTTCACTTAGTTTTATTTTTTTTATACGAAACCCTAATGTTTTTGTAGAACTAAGATAAAGTAAAGATGTTTCTCATAAATTCAAGGGTAAGTGTCCCGTAAAACCGTGCATTGAATCGGATTTTATTCATTTTTTTATGAGTTTTAATTTTTTTATGAGTTTTAATTTTATTATGCGGACCCCTAATTATTTTCAACAATTAAAAGGACCCTGAGTTACCCGGAGTAACTTCAGTTATCTACAAAAAAGTCTTGTCAAAAACTGTCCAGCCGTTCCGGAGTTTACCCGGAACAAACAGATAGACAGACAAAAATTTTAAAAAACTGTATTTTTGGTATAGATATCGTATATACATTCATATCATTTAGTAAATAAAAATTGACATTACAAACAGACGCTCCAATTTTATTTGTTAGTATAGATGTTGAACGTTATCCAATTGGATTGATTTTTTCAATATATCATGAGTATAGCATATATTTTATACTGTACAAATTTAGTACTAAGGCCACAATATCACCTGATATTAAATTAATATGTTGCTGAATAATACGTACAATACATCGAAAGTTAATAAATATTCCAATTTGGGGCTAGTAAGCAGCCATATAGGTATTAGAAATTTCCTAACTACAATGCCGTGGTTCACACACAAAAAGTCTTTCCTGAAATCTCAAGCTCGTTATCAAACATTGTTATTTGGATTCGGAGTTAAATCAATTGACGCGATATTTTACAACAAACCACTGAACTGTCATCAAATGGCATTATTAAGAAGTCAAAATTTACTTAGTTGTTGTAAGATTATATCTAATGTATAATCACCATAAACATTGAAAGTCTATAGATTCAAATGCGCTCAGAAAATAAACGTACAAGCGCTATTAATAAAGTAAACAAACTCTTAAAACCGCTGACCATGTAACCACTCAATTTACAATGTATTTTGTGGTCTCTCAATTCATTTTCACTTGGCAAACACTTTCGGTTTGGTAAACACTTTGTAACTTTGTGCAAATACATACTTTTTTAATAATAGAATCCTCGTGATAATACATTTTCATTGCAACTTGAGATCTCTCAGGCTAGTCGGTATTAGGTTGCTACTTACCAGGTCTTATTTGAAGTAGCTCGTATCTTGACCATATTCTTTGGACTGTAATAAAACAGAGCACAACTTTATTATACGTATAACGACGACGTATGTTCTGATTTTGTTTTTCACCTATTATTTATACTAAATCGTTTCAATTCACTCTAAACAGAATCTTTACACACGATCATTTTTATCAATGTTTGTATTTAGTGCCTGTAATATGATATTAATCTTTTAATTTTACAAGTAAAATTTTTATTCAGTAAAAAAAACATTGTCTTGAAAGTTTTACAATATTATGTAGAACGAAATCCACTGTAAATGAAAAACTATTATGACTAGATGAAAAGAAGCATTTTTACGGGCTTCAAATTTTCTTTGAACTGCGTTGATTAATTTCTTTTATCCTGATATTAAAAAAAATTCGGTGTAATTATAAGGATTATTTCAAATAAGCATGTTTTTTATTTTATTTTCAGTAGTTACAAATTGACACCAGTTACAACAAATCGAAATTGTAAACGGGTAATCAAACGTCCACCAGTTCGTTGTGTGAATAATATTGTGAAATTCGCTGCTCACACTTGGATAAAAATTACCTAAAATCGAAAGGCGAGGATTTTGCTTAGCAGTGGTCGATGTAATGTCAGCTATATAGAATGATTATGAGGGCATTATCAAATGTTTACTTTACTATCGACAATTTGTATATTAGTTTTGTTTGTAATCTAAACTTAGTAAGAATTGTTTTCAAGGGTTATTTAATACACTAAAAATGCATCTGGAACTCCGCCCGCATTTTATCGTAATACAGTTTAGGATTTTAGGCAATGCACTAGATGAATACGTGTTGATGTTCATTAATAATCTCAAAACTTGTTACATATTATATAAGCAATGTTAACCAATGTTGCTCCATGATATTCTATATTTTTTTTTTTAAGATACTTAGTAGTTTTCTAATGATATCAGGGCAAAAAACAGATATAAAATGATAGAAATGTATTTCATTACCAATTTTTAGTCGTCTCTACAATTTTTTTTTCATTAAATTCGGAAACGGAAATCTGAGGATTCGGTGAAGGAAAATATTGCGAGAAAACCATAGCTTGTGGTAGAATAATAATATTAATAATAGATGCGATATTGGCTTATTTGGTAGAGCGGTAGGATTTTGCGTCAATGAGCGCAAGTTGAAACCCACCTATCCAACTCTAAAATCAGCCTGAGCTTTCGGTGAAGGAAAACATTGTGAGGAGACCATAGCTTGGTGGTAGGGTATTTTAAATAATGCCCGCCTGGGCAGCTACCACCCTCAAGTTAGAAAACCTTTCGCCAAATACCAATAAGTGTGTTCCGGCAGCATGCAACCTTAGTGTGTTTACCATCCTGGACCACATCGTCAGTTAACATCAGGTGAGAATGTTTTCAAAGCACTGAGTCTATACAGTATAAAATAAAAGATAGCTACAATCCATCAAAATTAAAAAGAAATAAGTCACCAAGGACTAATATCAGATGAGCCAAAGCGCTTAGCTTATACTGCATTAAAAAAAAAACAAAATCAATATGTACATCAAAACTCGACCAGATAATTAACTTATGATTTCAAAAGAAGAATTTTGTAAACCAGCTTAGTAATTCTCTAGTTTGTAAATCAATTAAAAGTCAGACGGATGTTACATTTTTAATACGTAAGAATGAAGAGAATATTAACGCGATAAGTTTATATATTGCACCATACAGAGAAATGGCACGAGGATAGGCGACTGTATGCAAATGATTCACTCCGGTTGCGCGTGCGCCGCGTCGGTCACTGCTTTCTACGCTTCTTCAGTTTCAAACCTGTCATTTGTTTGTTTGTGTCGAAGAAACAACTATTTAGTATGCATTTACATTGTCAATACAAAATTATATTATTATTCGTGTATATCGTAATAACCTAATCTAAAGAGTCGATGGAATCCAAAAAACCTATAACATCTACGAAAAATTTCGAATCGAATGGTAGTAGTCTCATCCAATATGTTCAGTACTGTTTGGTTAGTAGCTGATGGTGCGCCAAAAGAAACCCATTTTCCTTTTATATATAATACTAGCTGTGTGCCCGCAGCTGCGCACGCGTTTTTCATGTTCTTCACTGCGTTTTAATCTACCAAAAAAAGTCCCGTCAATAGCCGTCCAGCCGTTCCGAAGATTACCCAGAACAAACAGACAGACAGACAAAAATTGTATTTTTGGTATTGGTATCATATATACAATCATATCTATTTAGTAAAAAAAAAGAATTGAAATTACATACAGACAGTCGAATTTTATGTCTTAGTATAGATATAGATATGTAGAAGAAGTTGGAAGATTGATTAGATAGAGATTTAACATGAGATAAAGTGCAATCATATTGTTGAACCGCTTAAAAAATACTTTAATGCTTAAATATAATTAAAAAATCATCGTCTTTTCTTCAAACATCGATTTAAAAAATGTTACTACTAAAGATACACAAAAAAAAAGATTTCTATTCAAGTTCAACACATCAAATCAAGTCAAACAAACAAATCAAAAACATATTCAATTATTGAATTATGTAACAAATCTGAACTTATCAGAACGTCTTGTGTGTGCAAAAGTATTAACGCTTTTCTGTAGAAATAAGTATGAAGCTAACGCTTACACAGTCAACACCTTGTATAAAATGCATTCTACCGCTATTTATTTTGCGTGTATATTAAAAATGAAAATCCATTTCGAATTTCATATTTACAATTTCAATCGGATCTCTATTTAGATATTAGTCTATTATTTAATAAAGGGTTTGTGTATTTCAAAAGTGCCTATCGTTGTTAAGTAAATAACTTTCTTTTTCACGTCACGTCTAATGTTTAACGCACTTTATGTATTTACTGAAACATAATAGTGTTTTATACGTACGTGCTAATGGAGTTTGTACTTGTTTGCCTTAATGCTATTAAGTAGTTAAACATGAATAAAATCAACCTGGATATTCCTTCTAATCTACAGCTATATGTAACCAATATTAGAGCCGATAAAATATTTGTATTGTTTACCATCACATTGTTTTAAGTTAATTTGAATTTTTTATATGTTATTTCCAAAAGACGGCAAATGGTTTTTATAACATCGTAGCTATCGCTCCTGCAACGCAGCATGTGCAATGAAAGTATAAAATATAAATAAATAAATCGAGACCTTATTGATGGGAACACAGTACAATAACTAACATTTTTTTAAGATAGAATGGCCACTTTTTATGCGGTCAAATGTTCTATTATTCTCAGGAATCAAAACAAACTGTTAATGCATATATATCAATAGAAAAGAAGCTGGTAATTACTTTACAAAAAAACATTACTTTCTATCAATAGATCTTTTATTTATTTATTTGGGAAACGCAGTTAAGAAAATACATATCTGAAAATTATTATATGTAATACATACTACATAATTTTCCACAAAAGTCAAACGTAACAATCAAAAGTAAATATAATATTAATAACTTTATAGTTACAACATATAATATTATAGCAAATACTAGAAGTTTAAAACTTTTCCCAGCATTAAAAAAAAAATTCTGTTGGAATAAATATATCAATGCTATTAAAATTCTTATTAAGCACTAGCAGTGTGCCCGCGGCTGGGCCCACGTTTCATATTGTCATCATTGCGTTTTAACTTTTTTACACGGAACCCTAAATAGTTTCATAAAAAATTTATTAGTAAGATAAAGTAAAAATATTTGAAATAAATTCAAGCACTTGCCCGTAAAACCGTGGCATTTAATCGGATTTTATTCAAATTTTTATGGGTACTATTTTTTCTATGCGTAACCCTAATTACTTTCGAAAATTAAAAGTACCCAAAGTTACGCGGAGTATCTTCAGCTATCTACCAAAAATCCGTGTCGTCAAAATCCGTCCAGCCGTTCCCGAGATTACCCGGAACAAAGGTATAGACAGATAAACATACATTTTAAAAATTATTTTTTGGTATAAGTATTATTTAGTAATAAAAAATATTTTGACATTACAAACAGACACTTAAAGTTTATTTATTAGTATAGATATGGCGTGAACGAAATGAATATGTTTTATTCACATAGGCACATACCTCGTTCGTGCCACAGGGATTTTAAAAAGAAGTGATCTCTATCTAGCTTTTGGTCGAGGAACTATAGAATTAATTTCACTAACAAGAAACGGGGAGTCAATGTAATTTAAACCTTGTAGGAATTGTCAGTAATTTTGTTTAGTTTTGGAAAAACAAATGCTACAAAAGAATTTAATTCAACACGATTAAGATTTTTGACTTTAAATAAGGATGTAATTTAAAATGTGTTCGCATGTGTTCGCCAAAGTCCCAACGCCCGTGAGAACGAGTCCGAGATACCTCATCGGCGACCTGACGGGAAACCGGACTAGGATGTAATTTAACCTTGTAGGAATTGTCAGTAATTTTGTTTAGTTTTGGAAAAACAAATGCTACAAAAGAATTTAATTCAACACGATTCAGATTTTTGTCTTTAAATTAGGATGTAATTTAAAGTTACAAACGGGTTCGCCGTCCGACATTTCCCTTTGAAATATTTCCGTAATTTTCGAAACTTTCGTTCCTTTGTATTTAAGATAAAACTTTATTATTCATACAAAGAGCCTTATTATACCTTATAATAATCTATGCCTTTAAATACTTGACAAATTTACTATAAAACTTCTATAATATTTTTTTAGTCATTAACATATATTTATAATAATTAATGTCCTCTCTCTGTTCCTAAACCGACATCCGATTGTCATGAAACTTTAAGGAATTATTCTGCGCACGTATGAGAAGGATCCTGAACTAATAAAAATCAATATCGTAATTGCAACGATTGCTACTCAGCATGATATAAAAACAATTCATTACGATTCACATCCATCATGAGTTTACCATGAAAATTACATCTGACACTTTAATTGTATCCTTTATTATATTTATTAACTTATTGATGATAAAAAAATTTAAACTAGTTTCACGAAATATCAGGTAATATTCTATAAGTGTCAGGAATATCAGGAATCAGGAGATCCGTTGTAGAACCAAGCCTACATTGACCGAAAAAAACTGCTAAACTAGAGCGGCAGTTGCGCTTTCTCGAATGGCTTACACGTACCGCAAGACGCAGTGTAGACAGTCTCGCAATAAACATGACTGACGACTTAATGAACACCGCAGGAATCCACTGGATGTGGATGGCGCAAGAGTGGTCGTTGTGAAGATCTTTGGGGAAGAACTATTTGCAGCAGTGGAATTCTTTTATGATGATGTGAAGTTTCTATCTCTAATCAAATCATGGTTAAATAAGGTCTTAAGAAATTCGGAGTTGATAGAAAAATGATATCACATATATACAAAATAATAAATATGTACAAAATATATAAAAAATACATCAAAATCATGGTAACCATTTCAACCACAGATTAATGGTATCGATCAATTTAAGTACATAACCGCGAAACCAAAAGTAATCGACGTTTCGCGTAAAATTACCGATACCTAAATCACGTCCCAATTTGAGGTTTAACACGTTTTTCAGTTTAACTCAATAATTTTCCTATGATTAACATTAATTATGAGATAAACACTAGGCCTATAAATACACATGCAATAAATACCTAGGGCAAATTCCATGGCATTTATGTTTCAGATAACAAGTTAAGGCCAGTATCACTTAAGCCCTAAAAGTGAAGCTGTCAAGGCCTTTCAAGCTAGCTTTGTCTTAAATAGTAAAAATATTATTGAATTAATTTTATAATAGTTTGTATAGATGATACTAGAAACAAAAATATCCTTAAATATATTCATTTATCACCCAAATAATTGCATAAAAGCAATAAACTCTTAAATCTTTATGTGATGTTTTATAATTATACTACTAACAATTACTACATGGTGTAGATCAGGGATTCTCAAAGCGCTTTTCCAAAGATCGGCATAAACAAAACTTGATTTTGGGGGTCAACTAGGTTTAAAAATCGACCGTCTATTAAGTAACACAAGTTCTTATTTGTAACTTGAAGACACTGTATAAGTTGTGTTACGTGCACCAATTTGTTATAACAATGACTAATATTTCAACAGGAAGTATCATTGCTATGCTTTAAAAATGTGGGTTTAAGGTATCAGTTCATTTTGGAAAAGGGGTTTCTTACCTAAAATAGTTTCCAAATCCCTGGTCTTGATCAATCTATAGTTATATTTCACGAAATAAAGACTTTGTTTAAAATTGAAGACATCAACGATTACGGAGGTAACAACTCATTATTAAAGAATTTTGTATTTTAACGAGAAAGACCTCTTTGAAACAGACAGTTCCGAAAGGACCTTTTATTGTACCTACACATACCAATTTTATGATCAAAGTGACACGCTATTCACTTTCTAATAATGCTAAAGCAATTAAGTGATTTCGAGAGAATATTATTTCTTCTTTGAATTACAAAAAAATATATATTTCGAATATTGAATTTCGAATATATATATATATATATATATATATATATATATATATATATATATATATATATATATATATATATATATATATATATATATATATTTATAAGAAATTTTACGAGTATTTTTATTGAGCCATTCGCGAAGTCCTCATGCCTATTAAAATTGTGTGAAAGTAAGTAACTAATACACTTTATACTTTAATACCGGATCTAAAGTTCCTCAAGTCAAGGCTACTGACGCAGCTGAGTTAATATTTACCGAAGCTTTCTATACCTATTAATGTATTCATAAGGTGGATATTTACATTAAGCTTTTTTTGTTTGGGTTTGAAAAAATTGAGGCTAATACTGCATGTATTTTGTTGATTTTATTCATTGTAAATTAGAGTTTAATCACAAAGATCCAATTAAATAACCAACCAATCTTAAAGATCCACTTTCAGGAGACCTTTGTTCGTGAAGTTAAATGCTTAGAAATGCTAGCACCTAAACTGGCTAATTTCGAAACTCCACGGACTGAAACATATCTCTTTGGCGAATTTTCCCCATGCGACCCAATGCAGGGACAAAGCCTTATCTACTACCCTCTCGTTTTATAATTGTTATTCCTAAATGAGGCTATGAAGGCTTGAATGGTTCTGTAAGATCTATTCTGATCGTTCCCAAACTACTAAAGGTCACTGTTTAGACTTACAGCCAGAATAAACTGTATAATCTTCTTCGCAGAGACCGTCTGTACTTCCTCCGGAAGCAACTCGAGCTTACCCAGAGTCCGGTTGCCTTTGATTATTAATAAATCACATTCGCACCCTACCAAGATTTTTTTTACACGGTATTTGCTCAGTGCTTACCACAATCTCAGCTGATGTTAAGTGAGGATGTGGTCTGGGATGGTAAACATTCTAAGCCTAGAGGTAATGGTTCACAAGTGATATTGCCGGAAAATACCTATTGGTATCTGGCGACAGGTTTTCTAACTTCTGGGTGGTAGCTACTCAGGCTGACATTGTTTTAAAATGCCCTACCACCAAGCTATGGTTTCCTCACGAAATTTTCATTCACCTGAACCCGCGTCCATTGACGCGAAATCCAACCGCACTACCAACTTCATCCCTTTGGCGTTTCATCTGAGATTCATATTCTTTATCGTTATTCTATACCCATTATAATAATATACATCCGTCCACTCCATTAACTAGCTGCCGCATTAACCATTTTCTTCTTTGACAATATTCGGGGATACAAACTTTTGTTTTTGAGTGTTAGTATGTTTTTACTTAGAATATAGTTAGCATAATACATCATTTAGGATTTGTTGGAGGTGGTCTGAGTAAAGTTACGTAAGATTATTTGGCTTTTATGAAGCGAATGTAGATTGTACGAAATACATATAGGAATAATATACCTTATATGAGCTAAATCTCAAAGAAATACATGAAAATGATATACTAGATAATATTACAGTATAAAGAATTAAAAGCGTACTAGAGAAAGATTTCGTTGAAGGAAAACATCGTGAGGAAACAATAACACGGTGGTTATAAGGACATGATCTAGTTATACCCGCCCTGAAGTTTAAAAACCTGTTGCCAAACACCAATATGTATGGTCACATCACACAGGCAGCATCACTTGAGAATCAGTACATTTAGGTTTAGTGTGTTACCATTTTGGATGGTCACTTAACTTTAGATGATATTGTGTCAAGCACATGAACCTACGCAGTATTAAAAATAACTGTATAACGTATTAGTTAATTATTTATGTCAATATCATCTGTATGTATTTATTACAACTTTCACTTTCAAATTAATTTTTTTAAATTAGATATTTTTAGAAATTATGACCAATTTAAAATGGCTTTTAAATTTATGATTTATACATTGAATTTATGTGTTTGTAAGTTTCCGGAAATAAAATAAGTTTTGAGTATAACATAAATGAATTCATTTAAATATTCTCAAAGACTTCACGTAAAAGATATATAGGCAAATACATTGAACGATAACTGGCAAGTATTATGAAACATTTGTAAAACCTTATCCTCTTGGTCTACCTTTCCATAATATAACCGTATGGGCTGATTTATGAAGCCACAGATGCACATAAGATTCCATCTCGGCATGAACAAAGAAGTTTGGAAACTCTCTTGCCTTCGCAGATTTTGGAATGGATCCCAGGATGCTTGTACCACCATTTTATAACAACGAGGACTTAATAAGATACATGAAATATCTTAATAACATGCTAGTTTTCATAGTATCAATAATGTTATAGTTTACCGATCCCATATATGAGTCGTATAGAATCATAGCCGGCTATCTACTAGGGTAGTTGACGATTTTTCAGAAATAGGTTTATAATTTGCATTATGGTCTACTTTATATAATATTTTCATATTTCGGTAAAATAACAACAGTAACATATTTTATTTAGCAATTTTATAAACACTGACATTTCGTAACAAAAACGCGTCAATCTGTCATGGCGTCTCGAATGACGTCACGGGGTGCAAAACAAACATCTGTTTGGTGGAAGTGTAATCAAAAGTGTAAGAAATCTCCGGAACGCCTGGACGAATTTTGACGGACTTTTTTGATAGATAGCTGATGTTACTCTGGGTAACTTAGGACACTTTAAATTTTCAAAAATAATTAGGGGTCCGCGTAAAAAAATTAAGACTCATAAATATTTAGCCAAATCAGATTCAATGCAATTTTACGAGTAAGTGTTTGAATTTACCAGAAATATTTTTACTTTATCTTAGTACTAAAAAAGTTTTAGGATATTAATTAGGGTTCCATATAAAAAAAAATTAAAAGCAGTGAAGAATATAAGAAACGCGGGCGCAGCCGCGGGCACACAGCTAGTAAATAATATAAAATGTTAATTGGCTTATATTATTTAAGTAGCCTAAAAGGCGACTAAGGGATATACTAGAGTATGGGCAGCAGCATCCTCTGAGGACCACAAACACCTACTGCGATCGCCAACCCCCTTGCCAAGCGTGGCGATTATGGCAATTTCCCCCTTATCTTTGGGGGAGACCAAGTCCAGCATTGAACGCCTTTACGGTTGGATGGATGGATTTAAGTGCCAATACTGTTAAGCTTAACGTGTTTACAATCTCATGTCATATCATTATTTAAAATCATATTTTGGTCAAACGCTATTTTAATTTAATCAAACATTAATATAAAAGACAACATCTCTCTATCTATCTATCTATTCGTTAGTTGATCTATAACTGGAGAACCACTATACCGATTTCGGTTTTATTTTAATCACATTTATGGTATCTGATAAAGAATATTTATAACGTTAGCTAGTATATATGAAAAATATGAGGATGAGAAGTATGGTAACATGCTAAGTCTAGAGGTAGTGGCTTTCAAGTTATGCTTTCGAAACACACCTATTTGTTCTCGATGACATATATTTCAATGCGATAGTGGTTATTTTAAAATGTTTTCCACGATGTTCGTCTAAAACGAAAATTCAAGTCAGTTTATTGTCAAATTCGAAACGATGCCTTTTAACACTGAATCCGGCGGATACAATATACTATAAATTCATTAACGTGTACGCCTTGGTGAATAAACAATTATCCATTCAGAATTGTAGTAACTTTTAAAGATTTTAAGTGTTACTTTTTAAAATTATATCTACCAAGTCATAATTTACTTTAGAAGGCATCGTCGTCAAAGTATGAAATTTCCAGGCGGGATACACCATGTGACGTCACGCGCTCTGATTGGCGTTCATTGTCACGTGACTAATGGCTGCAATATTGTAATTTTATTTCTCCAAAATATAAATGAATCTTTATTATTTTAATGAAAATTGTTTATTTTATATATCTTTAGAGCATAAATTACCATATATATTAAAATCTGCCAATATTGTTCATACTGTCAACTACCGTTAGCTATCTACAATCGCCAACAAAAAAACGTTAATATTGGTTTATTTTAAAACTTTGTGCTACTAACTTCATGTTGCCATATAAGTGAATAGATTACCTATAGATTAAAATACAGTTTATACATCAATCAATACTGCAATACTTTTGAAAAAAAAAAAACATTTTTTCCACTTTCAAAAATGCGTTGTGTATATAGCCGCTTTCGATTCTATGCGACTCAGATAATCTACGAACATCAATACATGTAGATACGATAATACGAGTAAAACTTGTCTAAATATACATTTTAATTTAGTTCGAACCATCGACACACATATCTATACATCTCATTAACGAATATTGATGTCTGAATATTTTCACGGGGGGTCAATATTATTTATTCGGCAAAAGTGGATTTCCAAAAATAACTTTTCTGGGTCACGGTGAAACTTGACCTCGAGTCTATACATGGCTACAACTTTTACAGAATATATATAGTCGACTAGCTGTGCCCGCGACTTCGTTTGCGTTTCATATATAAAAAATTCATTCGGTCCAAATTGTGAATATAAACCATTCTCGAATCCTCAGAAATGTACGCAAAAAATTTCATTAAAATCGGTTCAGGATTTAGGAGGAGTTTAGTCACATACACACGCACATATGATTTATATATAAACTATTTTATTTATTCACGTTATTTTAGTTATTACACGTAAATTTATTTGTAAATAAATTCAACCAAGTATACGTAATAGTGACGAGAAACAAAAATATATTTTTCTAGTTTTTGTGACATCCCATAACTCATATTGTGTACTATTAATCAATTATCATCATATTAATAAAAAATTAGTACATAATTCAAAGTCATCTTATACTACTATAATAATAAATAAAATAGAAATTTCTGTTTGTAATATCAAAATAAAAACTTTTTCACTAAATACATATGAATGTATGTATATACGATACTTATACCAAAAACACAATTTTTAATTTATTTTTTTTTTTTGTCTCTCCGATTTTAACGGGACTTTTCGGGCAGATAGCTGAAACTATAAGGAGTAACTTAGGCTGCCTTTATTTCAGGAAAATAAGTAGGATTGCGCTTTAAAAAATAATAACTTATGATGTTATGTATAAAATTCGATTCAATGGACACTTTTAACAGCAAATGTTTGAATTTTTGGGAAATATCTTTACTTTCCGTTATTTCCTAAAATAGAGAAAAAATATATTAAGCAGTGAATATAAAATGTGATGCTAGCGGAGCCACGGGAACAGCTAGTTCTAGAATAAACTTGAACTTTCAGTAAATGAAAACATTGTGATGAAAGCATAGTGATAGGGTATTTCTCAATGCCCACTTGGATAGGTACCACCCTCGTGTTTGAAAATCCGTCGCTAAACTCCTATAGGTCATGTGTTCCTAAAGTATAACTTGAGAGGATTATTGTGTTTATTGTCCTAGACTACATCAACAGTTAACACCAAATGAGATTGAGGTCCAAGCCCGTACAGTAAAAATCTTAAAGTCAACTTTTGCAATCCTAACAAATTATGTTTACATTTTTATGGGTATAAATGGTCGTGGTCGCTAACAATGGGCCTAATAAGGAAGCTCAAAGTTGCTCAAAGGGCAATGGAAAGGGCTATGCTTGGAGTTTCACTGCGTGATCGAATCGGGAATAAGAGATCCGCAGAAGAACCAAAGTAACCGACATTGGCCGTAGAATTGCTAAACTTAAGTGGCGGTGGGCTGGACACATTGCTCGGAGAACCAATGCCCGATGGGGCCAACGGGTTCTCGAATGGCTACCACGCACCGGAATACGTAGCGTGGGAAGGTCTCTCACAAGGTGGAGCGATGACCTGGTGAAGATCGCGGGAATCCACTGGATGTGGATGGTGCAAGACCGGTCATCGTGGAGATCTTTAGGGGAGACCTATGTCCAGCAGTGGACGTCTTTCGATTAAATGGATGGATGGGTATAAATTTAACAACAAAAACAATTTGATACAAAAGTCGTTTTCTGAACCGTTATTAGTATTCTAAAGTTCGTAATTACTATTTCAAAAGATACATTTAATAAAATATATTTTGAGTTAAATTATTGTTTTTTTAATACAAACGAACACAATAATACATTCACATTACCTGTTAAGTTATTATTTTTTAGAATTCCAATACAATATTGTTTATTTACTACGCGCAAAAAGTTTCCCGCTCTTGACAACCAAAATTATTCTAATAAGAATTCGATACTTGTAAATATAAATATTTGCGATTTATTATTATGAGATAATATTTTGTTAGCCTGTAGATATTTTTGTACAGTTGATGAATCTACTGTCAAAATAAGCGTATAAATCATTTATATCTGATCTGAACTAAAATAGAGAGATAAAAACTGCTTTTCTTTTTTTTAATAAATGTATTTTGTTGTGGATAATGAAAAGTTCTTTCACCAATAGAATGTTACATTATTAGCGGCTAACATCAACGGTATTATTTTTTTAATTAGATATCCCTACGAAAATTGTAATAATGTAACCCTAGCTATTTAAAATTTGCTTATGATAGTCCTTATTTGGCGGATAAATAAAATAATGTAGCGTATATTTATAGCGTATATTTATTTAAATCACACTAATACATGTTATCAAAACCAAAGTCATTCTATCTATCGGGTTAGTGCGTTATTAATTTAGTAACACTGATGACTGATCCAACTTACAAGATGTTTGAAGTCAAACATAGATTCTTTGGTGAGGTTGTAGTATTTATAATATCTAGAATAACTTGTGAGAGCAAAAATATTACCGCCAGCAAAACGATTTAAACCTTTAACCGAACCCAAAAAAAATACAAAAATCCTTTAAACAATAGAAGCTAATAATTGTGTTCTAGAAGAAAATAATTCAATAAAGGCATTATTAAATTTACACCTATTTCTGTCAAATTAAATACCTCGTGAGGCAATAATCGGTAATAGGATCGTAGAAATCGAATTGGAGACTCAATTTTAAAAACAGTATAAAGTCTGTTTGTTATTCAAGAGTTAATCATTCTTTTGCATTATTCATTTCAAGCAATTGCATAGACTTTTTTTTCGTTTGAAATTTCTTAAATATAATTTTGAATTGTCATAATCAAGTTATTATGTCACAGTTTATTTTGGCCTTATTGAAATTGAATTTTTAGTCACAACTTTTATTAGTTTTCAAAATCGTTAGCTTTCATAAAACAATTTCGACTTGAAAACTAAAAACTAACTTGAGCAAGTGATTAGTTGACCAAATTTACTTAATTTTAGCTTAAAATTAGTGGAAAAATATTTTACTTCAGTTTCTGTTAATGATACGACTTCAGTCAGAGCGAACAGTTTCTTTTATAATAGTTCGTTTGAATTCAAAATATCTTTAAAATTGTTCTTTGTATATTCAAGATAAATAAATTCTGCAATAAATAACGTTCATAACGAGCTATGATATGGCTTTTAACTTTTACGATAATGCATAGTGCAGCTTTGAACCATCGACTTTTTATGCAACATGATATTAATATTTATTATTTTAATATTAACGTGGATTTGCACTATGGTAGTTCAAAATCGTCAATGACTCAATAATCATAATACCCTTAAACTACATGAAGATAGAAATGGGTCTTTATATTTGCAACTTCATAGTTTTTTAACTACGTAGTTTGTTTACGTAGGTACCTAGTCTTAAAGGTTCACAAAATTTCAATATTTTTCTTTATTAGAAAAAATTTCTTTTTGTATATTTACTACAAATGAAAAAATAAACTAAAATGCCCATATATATTGCATAGATTAATAGTAGTTAAAAAATACTAATATTAAATTAATAATCACTACGAAATTTAAAGCTATAATAAGAAATTTGAAGATAAAATTTAATGTAATTTAATAATAACAATGTCGAATTAATTGAACAATCAATTTGTTTCAGATTAAATCATCATTGATTCAAGAGAAGAAAACCATTTAAAGGAACATTTAAGCTTACGGTGATGACTTTTGAAAAGATTTGCAAAAATGGATCTTTTCAAATTAGGAAATCAAAGGAACTGTAGTAGAAGATCAGAATGGAGGTTCCGAAAATGTATATTAGTCACCATGTACATATGTAGTTTTATTATACAGACAAATTGTCACCCTCAAAACCAAAAGAGCGATGCAATCTCGCCAACAAATGAAACTGTAAATATTAAACAAAACAAATGCCATAGTTGTGAATCTAGTAGTAAAATTGATAATAAAAGTAACATTGTAGTCAATGATGAACATAAAGATGTCCTTCAGAACTTCATTGCGACACTAACTAAACTTACAGATAAATCTCAGCTTGTAAATAAAACTGTAAATTATTTAGAAAAGAAATTAGAAACTTTACTGGATGAAGCTTCCAGTGAAGGTCATTTGACAATAATAGATGGTGTTGAAATTAAAACAATTAATGACACGAATAAGTCCATTAATAAGCAAGGTCGAGCGCTATTTAGTAAATTTTCGTATGAATATCGTCTCTTAGAAAAAATTAAAGATTTTATAAATACGCATGTAATTTCTATAAATGTACCAAAGGCGGCAAAATATATAGGACTCAGATGTAAGTATTTGATTTATTTTATATTTTTACATTAATTTTGGTCATAAGATTACGTAGGTCAAATGTTACAAACCTTAAACATAACCATATCACAAACATGATTTTATCAAACACTATGCAATATTTAATTACAAAACAAGATTAGAGATCTTAGATCTTGGCTAGATCTGATACAATTTGTGACAAAAAATATGATTTCAAAACGCGTCAATATACCTGTAGCGTGAGAGTTTTTTATATATAGTTATATTTTAAACATAAGAATAGCAATTGATTGTTAGAATCAACTTTATGAAAACAATATTAACCCCCTGAGTACTTACCTAGCGTTTACGCCAGCTTTCCATTGTTTTCCTATTGTCTTATTTTTATGGGTACTCGTCACATTAATGTTTCAGCATTCGGAGTAAGTAAATTCTTCCTGCCTATACTCATCGGGGGTCAAATACTAATAAAATCTGTTCTCTTCGCTATGTTTCTACCAAGTATCTTGGGCAGTTTCGGCAAGATCCTCGGAAAAGGTAAGGAAAACACCAATTTTTATATTCATTCCAAAAGCTTCTAGCACTTCCTTCCATCAATTGTCTTTCTTTCCTATGTATCCTTCGTCTATCCTTTCTTTACTATGTATTTGATACACGATCATAAAGAGTTCCTTTATTAAAATGTGTGTATATTTATATTACAGGATTATCGCAAATATCATCAACATCCAGCCAAGCCAGCTATCCACCAGCTAATGGAGATGACCAGACGGCCTATAATAATGATAATAAAGACTTCATGGGTTATGAAACCAATAATGCAGGGACTTACGCTTACCCACAGGATGGAATGTATGATATGGGAGCTAACGACGTTAATGAACTTGGCAACGTTGATATGTCTCGGTAAGATTATCTATACTTCTATACCAATAAATAAAATTGAAGTGTTTGTTTGTAATGCCAAAATAACAATTTTTTACTACATACAAACGATTGTATTTACGATACCCATACCAAAAATATATATTTTTTAATTTTGTCTGCCTGTCTGTCCGTCAGTCTGTCTGTTTGCTTATTCTGGGTAATTTCCGGAACGGCTAGATCAATTTTGCCAGGACTTTCTTTGGTAGATAACTGAAGATACTCCGCGTACCTCAGGATACTATTAATTTTCGAAAATAATTAGGGTTCCTCGTAAAAAAATTAAAACTCATAAAAAATTGACGGAATTAAATTTAATTAAAAACATTTTTTTACGCGCAAGTTTTGAATTTATGAGATTTTTTTTTACTTTATCTTAGTAGGGACAAATTTTTTTTAAAGAAAATAATTATTGTTCCGCATTAAAAAATAAAGCAGGCGCAGCCACAGGCACACAGCTAGTAATAAATATAATCCAGGTAATATTGCACAATAATTCGTACATTTCAGAACAACAAACAAATTAGTATTACAGTATTTGACACATAAACGTTCAAATAAATTTCATTCTATTATTCTATAAAGAAATTTGAGTAAGATTTATTCAGACCAATTTCAAAACTTTTTGTTTTTCTTTACTTTCTTTGTTCAATTTTTATCGTGCGGTTTATAGACGGACATTTAAGGTGATTTTATTTTCCTTAATTATATTAACTTGTTCTAAAAAAATTTGTCTTCATAATTTCTAAAATCATTCATATTATCACTACAGTCTCTATTTTAAAGTCAAAATTTATTATTAATTTGTACTGTCGCCAAAATTATTTGATTTAGTATTTTCCAATTTCACTCACATCAAAGGATAAATCTATAAACGAAGCTGACACGACCAATCTATCAATTTCCTTGCAAACGCGATTTTCTGACGTTGTATTTACGTGGTCCCTATTCATTTTGTTACACGAAGGAATAATATTTTAGGAAATTGTATTTTTTGTTTAAAAAAATATCGTAAACGGAAAGAACGTTTTGCCCTTATTCTAAAGTAATCAAGTTATAAATAATTATTTTATTGGATGTAAAATGAAGTCCAAGGCGAAGGAGTCATATCAAGTATATGTAATCAAATACTACGAATAAGTAATTACTTATTAATTAAATATCTGAAATCAAATTCTAGATTCGGTGCCAGTGGTCAGAAAGTTTCATATTTACCAAGTAAGAACAGTTATTACAAGAATCAAATGGTTTCAGCCGCTAACAACTACAAGGTCAGTGTAACAATCTTTTTGCTTCCCAAAAAATCTCTTTACTATTTTACTTTATAAATAAAAAATAGCTATTACCTGCAGTTATGCTTGAATGTAATCATTTATTGTTTAACCAAATTATATATTTTCAATGTTCAATGATAACTGTATGAACTAAAGGCACACCAAAACCAGACCATAGATACAAATTAACAACTCATATTTAATTGCAAAAGAACAAAAGAATTGTATAGTGCTTAGTGATATAATTATTCCATGAAGTTTTATCCGTTTTGCAGGTCTTTTCTCATTAGAAGAACAATACAGAACGAAATATACGATAAGAAGGTTGTAAAGGCCTAATCTTATAAATGTCGATTCATTTAAACATACCGGATAAGACTTTGTGGAAACCTAAAAGCAACTGAAGCAATGATGACTCAGTAGATAGTGTGGTCGGATTCGTCGTTAATGAACGAAGTTTCTAAACTGCCTATCCAAGTCTACAGAGAACATGAGTTTTCGGTGAAGGAAAATATCGTAAGGAAATCACAGAAAGGTGGTAGGGCATTTTCTAATAACGCCCTTCTAGGTAACTACCACCTTCATGTTTGAAAATCTGCGACCAATAAGTGTGTTCTGGGAGCATCAGCTTAGCTTAATGTGTTTACTATCCTGAACCTCGTATCACTTAATAACAAGTAAGATTATGATAAAGGCAAAGAGCCTAATAAACTGAATGAATAATGTTTTATTTTAATACCAAACACGTAAACACCTATTAAGCTTGTTACTCCAATAGTTTTTGACTAGATTAGATATTAATAATGTACACCGTGTTCATATAAGTTGTCAAATTTTTTCAGGTCTTCCAAAAAATACCATCTTCGTCAATGATCCTGAGTAACTACGATCCGTTCTACTCGCCACTGTTGTCTCGACTTGATGGGATTTTCGCTAGACTAGGTAATTATTTTTAATATCATTTCCTTTCTTGTAATGACGTAGGCGTTGTCAAAGTGACTTTCAAAACGATCTATTAACTTTTCGGAGATGTAACACAGTAAAGTTACCATTTTCTATATCAACTTAGTTACTTTTTAAGGGGGAGAATTCTTACTTACAAGCCGACTGTCGACTCTTTATTGGGTACACGGACAAAATTAGTATGGCTGCATTAATTCCCCATTAATCCCCGATTAATTCCCCAATCTATTCAAAAGACGTTTTACACCAGGATCAAGGGATTATTTTTCATTCTTTCCTTCAGCCACAATTCGCTAAGCACTACTTAAATGGTTGTAAATGTCATGTTTGCATCAATCAATGTCAACCAACATTTGCATCCAGTTTTAATGAATTTGGATCTCAAGATGCGGAACTACATATCATGGCAAACTTTTTTTTGACGTGGGGAAATGCATTTTCGCATCCTTCCTGACAACTCTAATCCGGGAGTAAGTTGGTACGGGGTATGAGGGAGTCGTTAGGCGTGAAGTACCGGTAATACTCACTAAAACCCACGGTGCCGTCCGGCTTCTTACCTGGTGGCGACGCGGGGCCAAATATTATGCCAACCTATTATAAGTCGTGTTACAATCATACCATCATAGTTCGGAGGTATAACTGCAAAACGACTGCTATCGATTTGTTTGATCATTTTTAACCAATAATGCCATCTAGATTTTTATTAAAGATTTTTACTTGGCTTACAAGTAAAATTAGAAATCATTAAAAATGAACAGTTTTAAAATTAATTTTAAATGTAAAAACGCTACCGTTCCAAAATGTTGGGATGTCGTTTCCTCAGTGACATAATTCGATTTCAGAAAAATATTTTTGTTTCTGCTGCATTTAACAAAGCAAAGCAAGCCTTATTTGATGATTAATTAGAAAACGAGAAGAGTAACTGATAACTATTCGACTGGAAAATTCCTATTCCAAGGACGGCTCAATAGTCTTTCGATATTTTTTTATTTTAACACTTCACTCTTTAAGCGACAATCGACATAGAAATTTAATGATATGAATACAGACAGTTCTCGAATTACGTCATGTAATACTTTCATATTATTCCTCACAAATAATACGTCATTTGTTTGGATTCATGTCTAAGGGGAATCTCCTGAGGGGAGTCCTGTTTCCCAATCGCTTTCTATTATGTGTTTGAGTTTATTTAAATTAATTTTCTATTATAACACTTACGGCGGGTTTAAATCAAATCTTAACTTTTTGATTTAGAGTTAACTAAAAATAACTGGTATTTCTGACTGTTACCGATCTGATACTTGAATTTGATGAAAAAAGGATTGAACTTCGGATTTCAGTAGATTGAGATCGCACTAAAAATACATGAAAAATGCATTTATTTTACTCAGTTCTAGGTGCAGGAATGAACTACCTTCTAACTTAAACATGGGTAGATATTTTCTGCACCAGTTTGACCGAGGTAAAACGTTTATTAACACAAGAGTTTTCTTATATATAGCGACTCATATTAGTTGTGATAGTTATTTAGGCGTACATAAAGCCTCCACTTATAATTAGCAATTGTAATACTAAATATTATATTTTCTTTTTTACCTATGTTCTACATTACACTTTAAGCCTAACATAAAACTATAAAATAAAAATAAAATATTATAACCGGTCGTGAAACAACACGGTAATACTGAATTAAAGAATTTAAAACAAATCTCTAATAAGACGAAAGAATATTTTCTCTAATAAATGCTGTTTGATACGTACGTTAAATTTGACCCTTACACAACCCAAGTACTTATGTATAAAAAAATGTCTCTTTTGACTTACATACACCTTTGTATGACCTCCATTTTTAATACGTGAAATTGGAATTTTATATTTAGCGGATTCTCTGATCAACCTATTCAAGGAAAATATAAATCGTGAATCCTAGTTTTTCATTATCGGAACTTGTGTCTAAGGTGCCGTGGGCCTTGCAGCTGTTACATAAATGCATCTACCACTTATCTTAATTTGTTAATGAGCCTATCAGTGACAGCAGCAGGTGCCTTGAGGTCTACATATTCCCTGACTATAACTGAAAAGCGTCTGCCATTCACTTCAAGCATTTAGCTTGCTTTATACATTATATTTCAACTTGATAATTTTTTCTCAGAAGATCCAATACTCTATTAAATAAATTCCTATATTAGAATTGCTTCCAAGAGCCAAGAGTTTGTTTAACTCACAGTTTCTCAACCTTATTATGCCCTATCTCGAAGCCCCTTAATTTTTTCTGGACCATCTACTTCCACAAAGTTATCGCCTACATTGAGAGCCTAGGGTTTAACTAATAAAAACGAATAAAATGTTCGATCAATACTTAACCCCGTAATAAACATGTATTCCAGGATTGGCGCCATCAGAGAATGCTATAGACAATGGCATGCAAATCGGCGGTCAGAGCATCAGTGACATCAAATTGGAAGCTTGCAGAGAGCAATTAATATGCCTAATGTATGCAAGTCCGGCTAAATACGCTCCATATAGTAATCTAGTGTCGGCGCAACTAAGCAGGTGATTTTAAATGCACATATTACGTACATAACGTCACAACTTTATCCCATAAGAGTAGGCATAGATTACATCCTTCCATCTGCTATGATCCTTATACACGTCTTTCGCACTTTTATATACGCTTTTCGGTACTTTTGACCGCGGCCTTTCTTTAGAACCTCTTCGATATGGTCGAGATACGTTCGCCTAGGACGAGACGAGCCTTATCGGCTTGCCTAGTCACCAGATTTTAATTTAGATTATATAGATAGATTAATACAAAAAATACATAATACATAAATAATAAAAAAATCTCAGGCTTATTAAAGACTTAGACAGGTGGGTTGAAACCAACGTTCATAGACGCGAAATTGTGTTAATTATAAAATCCAGTAATTTCTCAAATTTGAGTCACGTTAGTCGTTAATTGCATATTATTTGTGTCTCTAGGGAACTTAATGAACTACGGCGTCCTGTATCGGATAATCCAGAAATTCTGAGATTCTTTCGGTATATGCGGGCAGCGCGTCGGGGCCAAGAGGGAGTCGAGTGCTTAACCGCACACCCAACATGCTCGACGAACGCAACGCCCGAGCACACTATGATCGCCGCCTACCACGACATCAACAAGCTCGTCACCGCTAGAAAATTTAAACATTAAGAGGAAACGCGAACGGTTTTTTATTCCGTACATACGTATTCCCCTGTTTCCTCTCTGAATACTGTTCTTATAGTAAATATTTTTAAACCATATAATTATATATCTATAACCATATAATTGATTTTTTTCATAAATTAATTATTGTAGAAACTAGCATCCTTAGAAATTGAGATTTATACCATCGCTTTCAGACATCCGTCAAACAAGAATGATAAATTAAAAAAAAACGTGCAGATATAACGAAAAACTTCTTTTTTTTTATAACTGAAAGAAAAATTAAAATCGAGGAAACAGAGGAATACGAAGTAATGATTTAGTATATTTTGCGTAGGTATAATCAACCTGAGCTTCAGTTGTCCCTTTCACGTCTTATAACTCTATCTTTGGGGCGCAGCGCGATAGCAATAGGGAGACTTCCGAAATACCTTTTCATCAGATTAATTGCGCTTTCTTTTAACAAATTACTATATTTAATCATTCTCATTGTAAGTATTTGAAAGAATTTAAGAGACAAAACAGGGATTGTTATTTTCATTAAAAAATAATATTAATTAAGTCTGAAATACAAAAGGTTTTTTAGATTTTTTTTTTGCAGTCGAACAAGAAGGATTGGGAGAGGCGCTTACCTGTACAAATATAATTCTATTGTGAGAAAAATAGCAGTTAGGTGGGTTATCACGAAAGGGCGCATACATTCTTTTTTGCAATTTATTCTAAAGTCTTTTAAAACTTAAACTTAAACAAGGTCTGTAAGAATGCTATTGAAGATAAAAAAAAATCTATAACTATCCAAAGCCAAAAAGGTGCATAAATTCATAGAAAACATTTTTTTGCATTTGACACTCAATAACATTATGACATTTTTCATAGCTTTCCTGTATTTTAGTTCATTTATATTTTAAGAGGACATGCGGTTAGAAAAGTAGGTATTTTTGAAACTATTGCTATCGCGTTGCGCCCCAAAGAAAGCGAAAGGGACAACTATAGCGCGGGCCCATTTAACTATGCAAAATAGACGAAAACATCACTTCGTAAATGCCCTGTTTCCTCATCCAAAACTGAACCGATTTCTAATTTTAATAAAGACTTTGGCTACTCCTATACGTTTTAGATTTTATTCATCAAATTTGATTGACGACCGTCTGAAAATGACGTTAAAAATAGATCATTTTTTGATTTTCAAAAGCTTCTCGTTTCTACAATAACTATGGAAAAAATCAAAACGTACGTACATGGCGGTGGTGGGTATATATTATTTGGTGTAAAAGTATTTATGCATAATCTAAGGAGGAAACAGGGTACTACGTTTGTGTGGAATAAAGGTCGCTAGGATATCCCTATTAATTTTACTGACTGTGCAGTGTGAATTAATAGTTTTAGGGAATATTAAACAATCCTTGTTTTGACAAATTATAACGCGATATTAAATCAAAATTATTAGATGAATTCTCTTACTTTACTATTATCATATTAGATTTTTTTTAATAAGTGTGTGTTGACACGAAGTAGAAGTGAAACTTCGTTTTAGTGACATCTAGTTGGTTTATTTTGTACTAACAAAAAAGGTATATTATTTAGTGAAATTTATTGGGTAATGATGGAATTGAAATTCTTTACACATTTTCGTTTCATAAAATCCAACTCACACCATCCCATAAGAAGTTTGACTTCAAAAACGTCTTTCCATATCAACTTTATTATTCAATAATTAACAAATTATATCCAAATCAACTTGGAAATAAATTATGAAAGATTAAAATTAAAATCAAATAATATTATTTAAGTCATCATGTGTGTGAGGTTATGTCCGAGAAAAAAAGTATGTTTGTAATTTATTATGTGCGTGTGTATATAAATTATTATTTAAATAAAAGGATATATTTATTATATATTTATTCTTAACTTATTACTTGCTTATTTTAATTTGTAGTTGATTGTCTGAAGTTGTATAATCTATGGTATAATTTCTAACGGATTGTGTTGCGTTGGTAAAAAGTATAATTGTCAATAATTATGTCAAACGAGCGTTTGTAACACTAAAAATTATTTAATAAAAAATAAAATATTTATTTGTAATATTTAAGTTGTATAAGTAGACTGAGAAAAGTAATAATAAAATTTCGAAAATAATTCCGAGTTCATTTTTTCTTTTATGTGTTTGCGTATCGTTAAATAATTATTTCAGTTTGTTGAAAAACAACCTCGATATGAGACATGTGTACATCTACACAGAATTTACTACAGCGAGGCTAGCTAGAAAATATAACGAAGTACTTGCATTACATTTTCAGTTGTTCCTTACAACATTCAAGTTTGGAGACGAACGCCTGGATAGCGTCTAATAAAATTTACGGAGTCTGCTGAACCTTTTCAGTGAATGCATTTTTTATAATGGCTTATATGGCTTATACTATCGTCTTTACTATCTTTTTTCTTTTGTACTACAATAACCAGGGTCGACACAACATGCTTTTATAATATGAAATGCGATTTGGCTGTCTGATATCAACCGTCCTTAGAGTCTCCTAATTAGAACATAATGCACGTAAACATGCACACATGAATTCCGATAAGACATTTGTGTTTATTTTTTATACTTTGCGACACAGATTTGAGTGCTAATTTGTCTTATATTATGTGGCATTCGTTTAAATCGAACTCCAATAATATTCGTTTCTTACGTTTTTATATTAGTTATAATATCAATCCATTCATCATACCCTTTTCAAATTAATATTGTATTAATTAAAGTCAATTACAAAGGAAAAAAAAAACTTATTCATGTCGTTACGTTGAGAGCAAATGTGAATCCAAAAAAATAATGATAGTGGTCCATTGTGTTTGTCGTTATATACATTACAGTAATCATCAAATTCTTTAAAATTATCTCGAAATATAAAAAACTAAATGAAAACCCGGCTTCGCTCGGGTGAAAAGTGACTCATAATACACAATTTTTTTTTACATAATGTAGGTAGATGGAAACTATAACTTCACTGATACGTGTGAATCGGCCTTAACGAACTCAAGATGGCATCCGAGTGGCCAATATGGTGACTGCCATTTACACCATTAGAATTTAACAAAATACTCGACAATCCGAATTTTGCAGTCATATGTTGTCGACTCGAAATTATTATTTTTTTATGTTTTATTATTCAGGTAAGATTTCAATGGAGACTACTTACCACTTGACCGAATTATTAATGTGTTGAGTACCTATAAAAATAAGACAATAGAAAGACAATAGGAAAACAATGGAAAGCTGGCGTAAACGCCAGGTAAATGCTCAAGGGGTTAATATAGATATAACGCAAAAGTAATATATTAATATTAATATAGTTGTTGACAGTTAACAAACGAGACTTATAATTAAATAATTTCTCAACGATACTAAATACAAAGAAACCTCACAGCTACAGAAACGAGAAATTAACAGGTAAAGGTACCAGGCCAAAATAATTAGTATCAAAAGTACATCTAGAGATCACTGGCGCGTAGCGAAGTAGACAGACTGTTTATGAAAACTACATTGAAAATCGATTGTTTATGTGGGGAAATCCTGTATAGATTCTCCTCCCATCTTTGGAGAAGAAAGGAATACGAATTCCTACTAAATAATACCCTAGAATGCACTTATTATGACCATTATGGGTCGAAACGGGATAGCATTTGCATTCAACATTTCGCCCCAACAGTTGGCTTAGTCAAAATAGACCCCTAAAGATACAGGTGCACAAGCAGCGTTCTCCTTGACGACTGATGTCAGTTTAATAGAAGATTGAGCCCCCGACCGTTGCCCTCTTAATTCGGCAGGGGGATTTGAAACATCTACCTTAATATTTAATACTTCATATATGAAAAAGTTCAGTAAATACCGGTTCATATATGAAATTGCATCCAGGGCGGAAATCGATCTGATACATAAGCCTACGAATAAAATTAAAACAATATGTATTATTTTTTTGTATTTATAAAAGGCTTAACTGTGTCTATGAAAAGTGATGAACAATCTTCAGAAATACATTTATAATTTGCGTACGTAATCACCATTCATAACACTTCGTCCCCCATGTCGCCAAAATAAACAAAACATGAACCGACCAATTATACCTAGTTAGAATTAAATAATATTATGTTCTGCGCCTATTTTTCATTTACTATGTCTTAGATATTCATTATTTATATTTATATACTATACATAAATTTTATATTATGTGAATTTGTTCAATTTCAATCAATAATTTTTTTTTGTTCTCGAATAAGACTAAAACGCATTTTCTTACAAACTCTTCTTTCATAGTAAAGCCCCCCGCAGTATTATATTGTAGGCTTTGGTCGCCGCGTGTCATTCAAATTGCTATAACTTTTGATAAAGTGGACCGATTTCATTTAAGTAAAGTTTTGATGCTATTTCGGAATATATTTTATAATTATCTTTTTGAATTTTAAAATGAAATATATTTAGTACTTTTTAATTGATGCCTGCACAGACAAACAGGCAGACAGATATGCAGACAGATATTTCTAAAAATGATAGAAATGTGTTTAATTATCTATTTTTAATCCCTCGGAATAATTCTTATCACAATAATCGGAAATGTACAGACACGTGAAATTTACCATTTAATTACTTTGTATAGATTTATAGTTTGTTACATTAAATGAATTATACAAAAATTTGTGAAGCATAAAATTTATTAAAATCAATTAAAAAGTTAGCAACGTACTCTTAATAGGTAAATACCTTTGCCTAAGTTCTTATCCATTAAATATCTAATAAATTTAATGAAAAATTTGAAGGTATAATGGCGTTGTGGATTATTTGGCCGGATTCCGCGTCAATGAAATCAGGTTCGCGCTCACTTATCCAACTTTAAAATCTGCCTGAGATTTCGGTGAAGGAAAATATTGTGAGGAAACCATAGCATGGTGATAGAACATTTTCTAATAATGCCCATCTGGATAGCTATCACCCTCAAGTTTAAAAAAACTGTCTCCAAATATCAATAAGTGTATTCCGGCAGCATCACTTGAGAACCTTTAGGTCACTTAACACCAGGTGAGATTGTGGTCAAAGCACCGAACCTATAGCGTGTAAAAAATGTGAATAATATCGGAGCGGCCCGTTAAGATTAGCAATGGCGGATTTACAAGTAGGCTAGGTAAGCTATAGCCTATGGCGGCAAATTTACGACATTGTATCCGGTCCTACTGAAAATTCGGCCGGAAATACTGAAAATACTGGAAATACAGTTTCGGCAAATTCTCCTTTTAATTAATTTGTCAAAAATACGAAAAATCTTTCTACTCGATTTGCGGTGATGGTTATCACTATATATAATAATACCAAAGACTATATAATATATAATTTATCTATGATAATAGACCATGGTTACGGTATTTAAGCGCGGTGGCGGATTATGCTGACGTCTGTATATTGTAATAAAGTTGTTGTTCCATTTTAGATTCTAATAAACGTTTGCATGGTGTTTTGTGTTTTCTGTTTTATTCCCTACGATCTGTGCCCGGGGCTTTACCCGCCCCATTACAGCCCCATTGGATGAAATATAGCCCCATCTTTCATCGAATTTAGTTCCGTAGTTTTTGCGTGATTGACGATAAAATTAATAGACAGACCGACCAAAATTTTTAAAACTATCGAAATGTGTTCTGTTTTCAAATCTGAAGACCTGCATTTTTTTTTTAATATCTTCATTATACAGATTTCGTCTCGTTAGCCTTTTATTATAAGCATAGATTTTTAATGTTGTAAGAAATATAGGATAGGTGGCAATTTGATTTATTTTATAGGCAACACATTTATGTGGCTCTAAAGACTAGTCTAAATTAATATTTAGACTGCACGGTTTAAGCGTAGTTTCCTGGTAGACTAATAGTTCAGTGGAGCGTTAGGTGGTAAACGCAGTCGGCGACTTGTTTCCGATGTTGTATACAAAATACTGGTTGTAGGGCGGACAAATAATCTTGATACTTTCATATAAAATATCTATAATTATAATCAGTACATGTTATTATTATCTTTATTATCATCTATTATTATTCATTACGTCATAATAAGTGTTAAAGTAAAATTTATGACATCAAATAAATAAGCTAAGTAGGTTAAGAATAAAAATAAATAGGTTAAGAATAAAACATTGTTACTATTTATAAACAAAAATATAAAATTACATAAAATTTAAAATTGAAATGTTAACCAGGAAGTAAATAATAATAAAACTGTAAATGAAGTAAGGATTAATGAGGGTGATGCATTTATTTACAATAATAAAGAGATATTGAGCTCTCAGATTATGTTCGAGGAATTTTGGGGGTTTCAAAAATATCGGTACATAATACTACATTCACAATCAGTATACAATTTAAATCGATGATAGTTAAGTGATGTCGGATACCGCGTCCATAAAAGTTAAGTTTAAATTAACCTATGATATTATAAAATGTAGGTTGTGGAAAACATAATGATAATAATGCCAGTCTACTTAATTACCACCATTAATATTGGTAATCAATTGCCTATAACCTATAGATACAACCTATAGATACTAATAACAGTAAAAAATAATGCCTGTGTATGTAAATAGTTGTAAAACTTGAAAGTTGAAAGGGCTTTTAACCATTTACCTACCAACACTCAGTTTGTTAAAAAGTTAAAAATTGAATGTTATTCATTGTTAAAAAATTTACAATAAATTCCAACCTCAGTGTTGTCTCTAAAAAAACGTCCACAACAAACATACTACTTTAACCGTTAAAATAAATAGAAAATAAAGTTAGGAATAATGTGATAAGAGAATGTTGTGATGATAAGAGAATGTTGTGATGTGGTAGAAGATATTAGTGACAAAGATAGAGAAAGAAATGTTTAATTGGTTCGGACACACGGAGTTTATGGTTGAAAGAAGATTGAAGAAACAAATTGAAACCGGTAGGGTTCCTCCTAGGCGAACGTTTCTCGAATAAATCGAGGACTTTCTAGAGAAAGGGCGCGGTCAAAAGTACCCGCAACAGAAGAGCATGTAAGAAAGCACTTATGAAACTAGAAGAAGCTATAGACGTGTGTTAGGATCGTAGCAACTGGAAGGATGTGGTCTGTCTACACTTATGGGACAGAGGTGTGACGTTATGCATCTATATCATAAAAGCGACTTTATATCAATTATATATCGAATAACTGAAAACGTAGATCCTTGATCATCAACTATTAAACAATAGGGTTTATTCTCTTGATTACTGTAGTGCAAACTCTTCGAACGCGATGAGAATCATATTTAAAGTTTACCTCACGCTATGAACTCCAGAATATAAGTGTATTATCACGTATTAGCGTCACAGTTTTGAATATTTAAAGGAATAGGACCTATAATGGAATAATGAAAAGGGAATGATGACAACCAAAAAATGATAAACATCTTATATGTATTTTTTACTGTACAATGGCTATTTTCTACATTATCTTTTCATTTTTTATTTCTAAAATCTATTATTGTCATAATAATTTCAAACATTCATTTATACGTTCAAAATTATAGTTATGACTAGCTGCGATCGTGGCTTCACCCACGGGTAATTAAAAAAATTGCAACTTATTTTCTTCCTCCGAAAGCAATCTATCTCATTATCAAATTTTATCTAAGTCTCTTCAGTGATTTAGATTTTAAGAGGTAGACAAATCGAGGTAGCTAGCGACTTTTAGAATTATTACTTCAAGTACAACTCTATTTTTAAAACGCTTTATGTAGTTATACTTCTTTTAGCGAGTTAGGCAAAAATTATGACAGTAAATTTTTACGTTGAGCGTGCAACCGTCACGAAAATACGACACCCTGAAGTTAACTAGTCAAAATACAATGCGCGCGCACACCGTAACGAAAAACCAACACCCAGAAATTAGCTGTCAACGTTTTAGTTTTTTCTATTATTACGTCAAAAAAATATAACTTCTTACGTGTGTACATGAGTACGCACACAGTTTTTTTTTTTAAATCTACACTTTTATTAATCTCCATATTATTTAAAATAATAATATTTCCGCGCGCACACCGTAACGAAAAACCAACACCCAGAAATTAGCTGTCAACGTTTTAGTTTTTTCTATTATTACGTCAAAAAAATATAACTTCTTACGTGCGTACATGAGTACGCACACAGTTTTTTTTTTAAATCTACACTTTTATTAATCTCCATATTATTTAAAATAATAATATTTATGTATCAAAATTTCCATAAATGAGATATAACTATTTACGGTAATTGGCGAATAAATTAACAAAATGACAGAGTGACAAATTTTAAAAAACTATCGAAATATGTTCTGTAGTCGATTGTGAAGCACCTCATAGTATTTTTTCTTAAATACGTCTAATGTACAGATTTCATCTCGTTAACCTTTATAGATACATATAGATTACTATAATCTTATTCTCGTTTTAGCTTTCCGTATAAAGCACTAATTTAATATGTAATGACCTAAAATGTAGGAATTTTTTATAAAACCCAGTCATTAAAAGTATCAAAATCTCCGAATCGCTTTAAAATGACGCAGACCGACATCCGGTTTTAAGACAATCCCTCCTACTTTCTTAGTAGAAAGTTGACCCGATACAGCGCAATGGTAGTGCAGAGGAATCTCAAGTTTATTCCGTATACAATAAAATATGAAATACATTCGCATTTTCATCAAATTAGGGTATTAATCATTAACTGAATATTGTGTAACAGTTATGTATGTTTTTCGGTCAGTAATGTTAATCTAATATCAAGTTTTTAAGGTGAATGAACTTAATATTATTCTATTACCGGCTTATTCTATATTCATCAGAAATATAACATCTAGAGTAACTTTAGACTTTTATTCGGCTAAAGAAATTTTCACTTCAATAAAAAATAAACAGCGCCCACAGAAGAGACAGGTAAAAGCCAATCTTGACTTATTATTGTGAACGAACTCTGATGACTTCTTAACATGGAAGTTCTACTTTTTTTACACGTATTAGACTTAGTGTTTGACCACAACCTGATGTTAGGTGACAACGTGGTCCAGGATGGTATATTTAGTAGAGATACTGGTTCTCAAGTGATGCTACCGGAACACACCTATTAGTATTCCGCGGCAGATTTTCAAACTTGAGGGTGGTAGCTACCCAGGTGGGTATTATTAGCAAATGCTCTACCAATATGCTATGGATTCCTCATGTGTTCCATCACAGAAGGCTCAGGCTGATTTTAGAGTTGGATAGGTGGACTCGAACCCCAGTCCATTGACACGAAATCTGACCGCACTAACGTCGCGCTGTCTAAGATTGATTATAATACAGTGGTTTCGTTGCCCTAGAAATAAGATTGATTTTGTATATATTTACGCTCCCAACTCATGAAACTCAATGATTTTGTTAGATTTGCTCTCGTATTCTTTTAAATCTTTATTTTAATTTTACACGACATAAATCGGAAAACAAGAAACAAAACAACATATATAGTTATAACTAACATTATAATGTTAGTTATGTTATGAAAAATTAGGATACATCGAAGTAGAAAAGAACACATATGTCGAAAACACATTTCCATAAAACAAACGCTTTCAATGATCTTTTCTTTCATAATTTTTAAGAGGCAATCTCTTTTTAAAGACCAGCAGTAATCTGCCATCATGTGACAATCTCATCGACCTCAGATACCTTTCGTCCATCACTTACGGATCCGGGTGGAACCGCTCTCCCTATTCCTAACTATAATTTCATAAATTATCCGGAAATGATGATTGCGGAGATAGTATAACCTGATACTCATATTTGCTCCTAGAGTCTGAAAGTTTGTCAGCATATTATGTACAATTTATGTATGGTTACCTATGAAATATTCGACAACCAACACAAAACTTTACTTTCCGAAACAGTCATACTTTAATAATGTCTGCGTTATTCATCAGTTGCCGTATTTGAGGACCGTCAAATATTCCACCTTTCAACTTTTCAAAATATAAGATATGTAAAAATCATAAAAAAGAGCACATTCGCACAATATATTCGTAATTTGGGCACATGAAAACACAAGATATTTTTTTTTTATGTAGAGCTGTGTTATAAATTCCCTTATTTTACGACTCGACCCACAGCACTGTAGTACGAATGTCAAATAATATTGAATCACGTTCAGACCATGGTGAAATGGGTTTATTACGGTCCAAACGGAATTGCAGGGTTGCACCTGTCATTACCCATGAACTGAATTATGAAAGCGCTACCAGGATATAGTTAACATGCCGCTAGACAAATATGCACGCGGCTTCTGTATAAAATAATATTCTGTTTAAATCATAATGCGTACTTATAATCGTAGTCGAATGCGCATAACTTAAAAATAACTAGACCGATTTAAATGTAACTTTCAGTGCAATATGGAGTGATCTAATTTATATAACAGTAGCTGAATGACCGCGGTTTCACCTGCGTGTCGTATGTTCTTCTCTGCGTAGTAAAGTTTTTAAGTAATCTTTGGAAAATAATGTTTTGATGGTCCTGTTCATGGAATCGCATTTTGTTCACAGTTTCTTTAGTTTTAATTTATTTCTGCGAAACCCTTATCATTTAGGAAAAATATAGCTTAAGTTACGCGCAGTAACTTCAGCTATCTGTCAAAAAAAATTCCGTCAAACTCGGTTCAGCCGTTGGAGAGATTAGCTGAAACAGGCAGACAAAATTTAAAACAACTGTGGTTTCGGTATATAGGTATCATATATACATTCATACGTTGTAACAAACTAACGCGATTCTAATACGATGCAGCGTCAATTCGCCACTCTGGATCGAGTATACTGATATACTCGCCGGTAAATACGATATAACACAAACTATCAAGCAATGGGTATCATGCACGGTACTCACCAGATAGTCTGCATTCAGGTTCTAGCAGTATTCCCTTAGGCCGGTCGGCTGATATTAGTTTTCCACCGTTCACTAACACGAATAAAGTTTGAAATAGTTGGAAATGGTGGAGACGATCTTCGTGTAGTTACTTTTTTAAAAACGTTTAATCCGTAGGTCTTCCTTTTGTCACGTTATCGGAGGAGAGTACCGCAACGCTTGCACCTATGCCGGGTTGTATCGCGTATGAGCTTCGAGTCTCTCGAGAGATCCCATTGGTTGATAACCAATGTTATACCGTATATGAAGGTGTTCCAACACTGCACCGATTAGATTTAAAGAGCGCGCGAAAATCAAAATATGATCCTATAATAACGGAACATACGTATTTAGTAAAAAGTTGTTATTTTGATAACAAACAGACACTTCAATTTTATTTATTAGCATAGATTACACTGTTTTTAAAGAAGGTAAACATTAATCCATAAAGTAATAACAAGCCGGTTGATAGCTAATATCACACTCGATTAGTAACGCGAAGTTTTTCCCCTATCGAGAATTGCTCAACGCCGCTAAAGAAGTTTTTACATAAAAAACAATTAAAAAAAGCCTTTTCCACAGATTAACCTTATTGCGAACGTTCGCTGGGATATCCCAAGTTGCGCTAACTTCATTCAAACACCATTTCGTACACACAAATCACTCGTACTATCTAAAATGTACCTTATACCTCACTGATAAAGCTTATTTTATTTTAGCGAAACAAATTTTTTTTCAGAGCCACAAATACGGTTTATAACTTTAAAACCTAGTCATTTAAATATATACCTTTATGGCATTGAAATAAAGTTGAAATTAGTTAATTGCTACGCGATGCTTCGGTAGATACAATGCGGATCCGAGAAGGTTTATGCAATTCTCATATTGTTTATTATATAAGCTTTTGACTTAGTCTGACCATTCTCGCTTGCATCTACCAGTGTACTGAACGTGAACTAAATTCAATATTTTTAAGGTAAGAAATTTAAATACTAGAATTGTAATAATTAATACACAATAAATCTTTACATATTTAATACATGTGTATCTTTATAAATACTTACTTAAATAGAACAAAAATATAACAAAAAAAAAAAAAACAAAACTACTATAAAATAATTTTCATTAACAAAATAGATTAAACGGTCGTTGACATAGATTAGTAAATAAATAATTCAGTGTAAATTTATTTATTTCTTAGTTACTAACAATAAAAAGACCTACAAATAAATTAATATATATTACTTAGTTTATATATTTTATTATATTGTCCAATAAACTAATAACTTTATTAAAAGTTTCCACTTTTATTACAATAGGTACATCAATATATATCTGTCTGTCCGTTAGTTGGCTTATAACTATAGAAGTACGGAACCGATTTACGTTACTCTTATTTTAAATCATATTTGATTTCATCGGCAAGGGATCAAATATATATTTTTTAATTAAACTGTGTATGAAAAATGTTATAGGAATAATAGTGAAGTAAGTCGAGAGAAACATGATCACCATTTTTAGAGGCATAATACAGGCAAATATAATTAATTACAAACAATTGAAAATCGGGAAAATATCTTGTTCTTCAACATTGTAATAGAATTTTTATAAAATTATAATATTACATGGATATTACATACGTTTTTCTTAAATTGTAGTCTACCATTAGCCTACTTACTGACAAATAAAAAAAAATCGTGTAATATTTTCAAAGACCTAAATAGTAATACAAAAAAACAATAGCCCGTGTCATTTGCAACGTGAGGACATCATGTCTTACGTGACAGCTGGTAGAAAGTGTCGCTTCCTTGCCATATACATTTGACTTTGTGGGTCAGTCACAACGATGTACGAAACAAAGTGCGCGCGTCGTAGATACGGTATAATAACTTTTATGAAGTGCAAGTCAATTTTCAAATAATTAGAACAGAAAATTCACAACTACCTTGATATAGCCCAAAAAGAAAACATCGCGGGAAAACCATAGTGTGGTGGTAGGGCATTTTCTAATAATGCCCGCCTGGTTAGCTACCACTTTCAAGTTAGAAAACATATCGCCAAATGCCAATAGCTGTGTTCCGACGGTACCACTTGTGAACCAGTACAATCTAGGCTTAGTCTATTTGCCATTCTGGACCACATTGTCACTTAACATCAGGTGTGATTGTGGTCAAAGCACTGAGCTTATGCATCGTAAAAAAAAGAGACAAAAGGCAAATTTAATGTCTCGGCACTTTAGGTGTAAATAATGTTCCCACGAAAAGATTCCTTCCTTCCTTTTATAATTCAGTTGTTTATATATATAAGGAAAACGGCGTTCCTTTGATGCACCATCACCTCAAAACTACTGAACATATCGGTTGGGATGGGACTACTACCGTTCGATGCGGAATTTTTCGTAGATAGTTACATGCTATTTATTTTTTAGATGACATCGACCTTTTCTCATTTTTGTTTAAATTAACTCTTATGTACATTTTTTCTGTTAATAAAAATAAAAAAACTTTCATTTGTCATTTAAGGTTAGTTTTAGGTACACATGTTATATGCACTTATTCACACACACCAAAGAACATATGAAACGCGGGCAAAACCGCGGGCAGACAGTTAGTAATAAGATAATCTGAAATGATAGTATAAAAATACAACAAAAAAAGAATATTCTCTTTCCTGAATAGTGAAAGATACAACCCAATATTATTATACCACGTCCAAATTAAAGATTTCATCGTAAATGAACATAAAAAGAATAGAGTATACGTATCACGTGGTATAAGGCTGACCCTCGACAAATAATATGTTTTTGAAGGAATAATGTCGTTTAAATGAAAGAGGCTCTCATTCCAACGTGCAAAAATTATATATAAAAATATTATAAGTGAAAATATTCATTTAAAAACACTGCTTCTTAAAATACTGACCTCTCTAATATACAAATTGCACTAAGTAATATCTTAAACGGCTAAATGAAGAGCTGGTCCTTCAATAGTTTATACAAATTTAGGGACAAATTTAATCTATGTAGAGGATAAATCTTCGTACAAAGTGTCACCTGGCCTTCTGAGGGTTGTGTGTAATGGAGGAAGCTTTCCACTGACTTAATATGAATAGTTTTACTCTATATGCTTGAACTGACTAAACGCTGTTGACTTTAGATGCCTCGAAATCTTTACTGATTAAGCACTCAGCCCAAGATTATTCGATATACGTTTTCACGGAGGACAAAAAACACTTTTGCCTTTTTCAAAGACCAGCAACGGTCTTTACACTATCTGCCCATATTTTGGTTTCATTTGTAGATTTCGGATTCTTCACAATAAACCACATATGTGTTCACTTTCCTCACATAATAGGTGACATCTCCCTTTGCCTCTGTCAATTGTATTGCATGAGATAATAATACATAGAAGGAGTGTTATCACGATAATACTGAATGAAATCGATAGAAAATTACTATCAGCGCAAATACCCTAGATTCTCCTCAGGTACCAGTCCACGATATGTTCTAATCCCCACCTAGGGAGGCTCAAGACATTTTTTTCTAAAGATTATTTAAAAAATATATAAAACACAGACGGAACCGCGGGCATACAACTAGTATAAAATAAAAACGCGATAGTAATCCAACGCTCTGATACCCTTTTAGTAATATCATCCTGAAGCACCACTATAGTTCGGAGTTGAAGAGTCATCGAGTATAATACACGATGTCTTAAAGATATGTGTTTGAGCTATATATGTATGCATATAAAGGTATATGGACGGGTAAGATTGCAAGGCAAACATTGCAGGGATTTATATTTTGAACCGATTCTCGAAACTTCGACATAATTCTGCTTCGATATTAGAGTCATTTGTGATATCGAAAATAGAAGGATATTTTTGAAAATTATATTATTATTTGTTGGTAAAACTTGTCTCACACTGGCGCATTTACTTTTTGATGCCTATTACGAGTCTTTAAGACGCAATAGATTGTAAGCAATAAAATCTTACATAATCAAAATTACTTTTAACCTGTTATTGTCGTTTAACCTATACAATAAAACTTTGAATGTCTTATGTTTGTAACTTTTTGGACAGTAAATATCCGAAACTTTCAGGTGTTGATAAAAAATCTTTTGGATCTGAGAATCCAAATTTTACGATTAAATGAAGTCATTTTGATAAATGTTACTTATATTTATATTTTTTATTACTATGTATTATTGGCTAAAAGCTTTTCTATTAATTCTGTGAATAGAAAATAAGCTGAAAAATACGTAGGTAGTATTTTTAACTATTTCTTTGTTTAATCTCTTTCAAAAAACATTTTAGATTACCATTTAGTTAACAATAATTTGATTTTTATACGCTGGATACCAGTTTATAATTTTCACGGTTTTTTTAAATTAATATAATCTCTCTTAACGCGCATTCTCTAGTAGATCCCTACAAACATCTTAATCGCAAATTCTTCACATCGTCACTTTTGACATAATCATCAGAATATTAAATCACAGTTATAACAACATTGTCGATTTTATCATGATAAATTTTACAAAATAAACATACACGATAAACGTTAGTTATTTTAGAATAAGTCTCAAAATTAAGTCGCACCCTTACAATTTCCATCATAATATTCCATAACAGCTGCCAGGGCACGTTTGAGGCTTAATGTATTTTGTACAAAGTGATGTAGAAGTGCACTTAATTCTATGCAATTAAACTAGTTTGTCCAACGTAGGTACTATAAATATAAATATAGTTAATGTAGGTGTTTTTTTTAATATTTAATTGTCTCTGTTTTCTAAAATTTACGTTCGAGCTCTTTTATAAATACCTATCAATAGTAGTTTAATGTGAACTTTTTCATTTTTATTTTTTGTATTTATTTTAACAACATAAACACATTATACAGGAAAAAAATGTATTCTCTCCATTATTCTGGCAAGCAATTGATTTAAACGATGTCGTAATTAACTAAATCAGAAAAAAAGTCTCAAGCTATCTGCCAAAAAAGTCCCGTCAAAATCGATCCCACCGTTCTCCGAAACGGTTAATCGGAATAAACAGACAGACAGACATATTTAAAAAAAAAACTGCTTCTTTGGTATAGGTAGCGTATATACATTCATATGTATTTAGTAAAAAGTTGTTATTTTGATATTACAAATAGAAACTTCTATTTGATTTATTAATATAGATACGGTGTAGTACCTACATAGTACCTAACCCATTGATTAGCAGTCAGGGAATTAATAATTATTTATCGAAACGGCATTGCATCTTTACAAGGGTGAACCAATTTCTAAACTACCATCGATTTCGCTGACCGTTATCGCGGCCATGTTGTTCACAGCAGTAACGTAAGTCAGTGCGTCTCGCTCGCACGCAGTCCGCTCTGCTCCTGCACACATTCCGGGAATTATTTAAAAATGTTTCAAAGTTTAAAAATGTTCGAAAGTGTAATCAAAATTGGATAGGAACTTTTTCGTGTTTTGTTTTATAACGAGGTGTGATTTTTTTTTTCATATTTTAATCATTTATTTTAACGTTTCTATATATTAGAAAAGTATTAGTACTTGATTTAGAATCGTGGATAAGTTTCTAGAGTTAGACTATAATATGTGGCTATAATTATTAATGAAGTTAAGCATAAGTTGTCTGTCCTGGTATGGGCATGTGATGCACAAAGAGGGAGAGGATGTTTTGAGAAAGGTATTGAATATAAATGTATACGGTTATATGGTAAGGAAAAGACCAAAGAAAAGATGGATTGATTGTGTGAAGGATGATATGTATAGGAAGGGAGTGAATGTGGAGATAACTGCAATTAGAGAGGAATGGAAGAGGCAGACATGTTATGTCGACTCCAAATGAAAATGGTATAAGGGTAGGGAGATGCTAATGAATTATTCACAATTAATACTAATTATCTTTTTATGATTGTAATTTTATTGCAATAATTTACATATACATACGCGATAATTATTTTTTAAATGTTATAATTATATCTTATAATGTTAATTATTTTGCAGTAAATAATTCAAAATCAGAAACTGCATATAAAACTTTTTACTTGTATTTTCTGTAATTTCAGTATAAGCCTGTTATGTGTTAAATAAATATTAATCAATCAAATAGTAATTAAGAAATGTACGGATAAACCATTGACATGTAAATTAAGTACGTTCTAAAACTGGATTAAGACGCCATATTAGTATATTTGACAGGTCGTAAAACATACATTCGAATAACAAAGATTACGTTACGCACTTCTCAGGATACCATAAAATCAAACTTCCACGCAAACAAAGCCGTTGAGAGTATAATAATTTATTCGAACATATAATAATAAAATATTGTAACAGTCACGAATTTATTACACGAACGGTATGTAACAAACTAGTATTGAAAAAGTTTCACGGCAACGAGAAAGTGTATTATTTAATTTCAAGTAAAAGTAGGAAGTACAGTTTCATCGATCGGCTTGTTTTCTGTGTATAATAGGTATGATGACAACTCGTTTTATTTCCTTATCACTTGATTTAACAACTATTCCAATCATGTTATTATGTAAACGTGATGTAATTGAATAAACGCAAAGTAACTACGGTTTGTTAAGATTCGTACAAGAAAACTTTGAAAAAAAAATAAATTCATTTCTTCAGATAATTGAATCCCTGAAGGCACTCAGCCGCAAAAAGTAACTACCACAAGGGTACGAAAGTTTTACGAACCTGTGTGTAAAAAGTCCGCGGAATCTTAATCCTAGCTTATTCGTACTTTTTTTTTTATTTATGAACAATAATAAAAAACAGTTTATTATAGGATCCATGTATCTGAGTGTTGTGTGCAAGAGTGTGTGTGCAGTATACTAAACGAATGGCCATTTTATTGCCATTTTTGACCCCCACCCTTTAAATGAATAGTAAGCAAACTTCTTACCGCTGAATGATAACGTAAGCATAAGCATAATTGAAAAAACAACCCAAAATTAAACAGTAAATATTGTATACATAATCATCATTCAAACCTACCTTCCCCAATATCATTAACAATAAGCAACGCTTAGACCCTTCCGCTGCATTGGTGACGTAATAATTTGTCGAAGCGATCTAAATAGAGTGTACGTGCGGCATTCCACCACGACACCACCGCGAAGCAGGACAATCGCGCCGCGCGGCCACTCTCATATAAAGCGCTCATCAATGAGCACACGTGCAACCACAACGCTCGACGAAGAATACATACAATATCGTCGCTCACCAAATAGCACAACAAATCGAAAACCACTACAATCTTCACTTATACGGCGCTAACATACTAGAACAGCCAATTATGTCAGATTCATACGGACGGACTAAAACACCACAGTGTTTCTTGATGCACCTGCTTTCGCATTACCGAAGAGTAGACTCTTTGGCAAGTAATAGACCTTCTTAATGAGCGCCGTCATCTACGGTATGAAAGGTTGGCTTTTTAGAGACACCCATGGCTCATATATGTAGATCAATTATGAGGCGCATTGAGTAATAATGCATTAAACATTAATTTCAAACGCGTTGGACTTGCTCTCAAATATAACCTGCCTGCTGAGTTAGGTGACAGAGTTCCAACCGCTCTGAAAGTTGTCCATCGCCTTGATGATGGTAGGAAGCGAAAGGTCGAACCCGATTTTTTCGATCAGATCACTACATAACAAGCCCTATGTGGAACAAATGCGGACCATCGTTTGCTGCACAATGTCATCCTCCACGCAGCCAAAATGATGGCATCCTAGAAATGCTATGTCTGCCTAGTCACACAAGTCTAGGCTTGTTAAATCTACAAAACAAACATAATTATGTATTGATCAACTTTCTAATACTGCTCCAAATTATAATTTTAATAGGTAATTAATTGCTTTTAAATTATAAACGAAATATCATAAATTTTATTATAAATAATCAATATTACGTATGACATGACACTTTCGTTCAGTTGGCTGAAGATTAATTATTAATACAGATCACCAAATTACTCATCTTGTTCTTCTTCGACTCGGATGCTTGCCTTTTGTTATCTTGTTTTTGTAGAAGATACAAAATTATCTCTATCAAATCCTAATTAAGTGCGATATTTCTTATCCAAAACACGCAACGAAAATTATACTTCTATTTTTAATGGTTTTATTTCTTTATTAAGATACTGAAATCAACATGTATCAAGCACGGTGGTTGATGGTGGCTATAGCTGCAGCCCTGGCGCTGCAGTCGCGAGGTGATGGAACCCTAAGGCTTCCCGACCAGCCTCCTAAAGAAGAAACAGAGGGAAGATCGTTAAACTTTATAGCAGATGATAGGACGAGATCGGTAAGAGAATTTATAATATTTGTATTATATATGTATATGAGTAAAGATTTAAGAAACTGTAATTTTACTGTATTTGTTTGAATATTTACTACTGACCGCGAAAATTTAGAACACTTCTCAAATAAGAGTACTAACTATCGAATGCTTTTACACATCTGAGAGCTAAGCTGAAGCGATAATGGTGCAGTTGGTAGTGCAGTCTGGATTCGCTTCAATGTGCGCGGGTTCGACCCTACCTGTCCAGCTCTAAAATGAGTCTTAGCTTTCGGTAAATTAAAACATCGTGAGAAGACTATAGCATAGTGGTAGAGCATTGTTAATAATGCTCGTCTAGGTAGCTACCACCGTGGAGTTTCAAAATCATGTCGTCAAATGGCAATAGGTGTATTTCGGCAACTTCACTTGAGAAACCTGTATGTTTAGTGTGTTTACCATCCTATATAGTGTAAAAAAGAGATATCATTTTTCTTGTAATCTTGACCATTGCAATTAATATCTCGACACCGTAGCGTAAAAGCATTTGGAATTAGTGCGAAATTACATCTAACTTACGAAGTCGAAATGAGTGTATGTAAAATGTAAATGTTGATATAATAGCAGCGTATTAATTATATAATTCTTCTTACTATTAATGTGTCTTCCGTTTAAGTTATATATTCGAATATTAATGAAACTATACTTTTCTAGTTATTTCTATATTTATATACATTTTAGTATTAGAGAAAATCTTTATGACTAGCTGTGTGCCCAGGGCTGCGCCCGCGTTTCGTATATTCATCACTGCATTTTTCTTTATTCGGAACCCTAATTTTTGATTAATACTAAGATAAAATAAAAATATTTCTCATAAATTCAGCCCTTGCCCGTAAAACTGTGCATCGAATCGGATTTGATTAAATTTTTAATGAGTTTTAATTTTTTTACGCGGAAGCCTAATTATTTTCGAAAATTAAAAGTACTTTAAGTAACCCGGAGTAACTTCAGCTACATACCAAAAAAAGTCCCATCAAAACCCGTCCAACGGTTCCGGAGATTACCCGGAACAAACAGACAGACATACAAAAATTTTAAAAATGGCTTTTTGGTTTATGTATCTTTCATATTATATATTCATATCTATTTAGTACAAGAAAATAATTTTGACATTATATACAGACAATTTTATTTTTTAATATAGATATAATTAGTAATAAGTAAAATCGTCTGTATGATTCCCTAAAATAAATAAATCAATAATGGTCATGATCTAATGTATCAAGCGTGATGGAATTTATAGTAAGTTAAATTGCAGAAGGGGCTTCTTCATGTTATGTTGTTCTAATTAATTACGACTTACATACTTATGATTTAACTTCTAATATAAAAATACGAATCCGTTTTAGCTTGACCACGGAATACCACAATCAGCAAAGAAAATTGTATATAAAAAAGGTTAAAGAAAGATAATATTACTTTATACCATACAGCCCCACGCGCAAGGTCGTGGACTTCTGGACTGGCTTGGCCTCGGCGAGGACCAGGATCCTTATATCCAACAATCGACCCAGCAGTGCATCAATGGAGATTTAGCTGACTGTTTCAAAGCTCAAGCTTTGAGGTCTTTTGATGATTTCTTCGACAAGCCATCTTATCAGTAAGTCGTATTCTTATAACTTACCAATAAAGAATTTAATCCATTTCTATTTTATTAATATTAGATTTAAAATTTGTAAACAATCAATTACCATGTTTTTTGAGATGGTTATATAATTATAATACGAAACTAAAAATCACTTACAAACCTCGCAAATTGCTAATGCGCTCGTTCGTCAATTGGGTGATGGATTCTCCTGGAACTGAACACTCAGTATTGTTAGTATATATAAAAGTAATTAACACTTAATTCCATCTTCTTGACTAATTGTATTACTTTTTTTTATACGGTATAGACTCAGTCAGTACTCAGTACAGTCTGCTTTGACCACAATCTCATCTGATGTTAAGTGACGAGGTGGTTCAGGATGGTAAACGCACTAAGCCTAGATAATGGTTCTCAAGTGATGCTCCCGGAACACACCTATTGGTATTTGGCGACAGGTTTTTCATCTTGAGGGTGGTAGATACCCAGGTGAGCCTTATTAGAAAATGTCCTACTACCATGCTATGTTCCTCACGATGTTTTTCTTCACCAAAAGCTCAGGCTGATTTTAGAGTTTGAACCCGCGTCCACTGACGCGGAATTCAGCCGCATAATCCACTGCACCGTCATTGTTTTAATAAGTATAATAATTATATCATTAATAAGTTTAATTAACTATTATTAGCAGCACTATTTAGTTTCGGATGACGTCACGTTATTATGACAAACTTTCGGCGTATTAGCAATTTACGAAGATTATAATATGCACAGTTAATCCATTCCATGAGCTTTGTCGAAGCTATGTTCTAAAAATAAAAATAAAAATTGTACAAGTGATAACAATTATTAAAATAATAACTTAAAACATTACAGGTTATCAGATAACGCAATTCTCGTAAAAGTGGAGTCACAAGCAAGGGCTTTAACAAGAGAACCACCGCAGTTAGACTCACAGCCTAGGAGCGAAGATTCCGATTGGGACGCGCTTGTCAAGTACGGCATGCGAAAAATTGAAAGGTAAATGATTAATTCACGTAAGTAATAAAATTAACTTTATAATTTATAAATTGAGTTCGCCCGCCTATTGATAAGTCTATTGCCGCCATCGTTATGTTGGAATACATGTCCCACGTCAAAATCCTCTAGATAGATCTTAACATGGCACTGCAGCGGGTTTAAGTATATGGTGATTGTGATCTAGTCAAGGCCAATTGATCTATAACCTCGATATCAAAGATTAACTTCAAACTATAATATTTGTAACAATAACTAATATGAAAAATACCTACTATTGTACGTTTTTTACTAGTTACATACATTAACATGAAAATGGAAGTAAATTATTGCAAAATTTATTTACTTCGATAGAATCTAAAGGTTTCATTTTATTATATTCTTGTGTCACAAATTTAAGTATAGAAGCGTATTATTCAGTTTGGCAAAGAAAATTAGAATTGAGAAGCAAAAATTGAGGATTTATAACTTTACATTTATTCATTATAACAATATAATAAATGTTTAAATTATAATTGTCCCTATTCTGTTGTTTCATAAGAGTTTTCATCGGAGTTTTGTAATGAATGAAATGTCATGTAATTGCGATAGATAAAACTTAAATAATCGCCTTCCCAATTGTCAAAATATTCCAGGATTATTAACAAATTTAACTTAGTAAAATTTTGTAAAAAATTAAGACCACGCAAGTTGCTAATGGCTTTAGACAAAGATTAATCAAGATTAGGCCATCTGTCGTTCTGCGGTTTATCCAAATGACGGCTTCTGAAGATCTCATTATAAGAAGAAGGTTTTGTACATAAAGATACAATAAAATATTATTACTAAAAATAGCGTATCAATAAACCGTGGTATACACATTATAGGAAACTAGTTTATTACCAGTTTCAGTACTGAAAATCCAATTTATTGTTATGAACGGCAATCACAAGCAAGTCAACAAGCAGACGTTGGCATGCATCCAAACCTTTTGGCTCACGACTTTGTATATATATATATATATGTTAGAAAGACAACACAGTCAACTAGACAGATTAACCATTTAATGGAGTATAAAAGGAAGATTACATATACTCAACTAAGTAATAAGTACATATTATTTCAAAGAGGTACATAAGACATAATCGCGGTACAAAACATAGTATCAAAGTTAGCTACTCAAAGTTAAAAAAATATATATATAAAATAAAGAAATTCCTCTGAGCTTATAATACTTTGCAGTGTTGAGAAGTTGAAGATTTGTTTTCTAGTATTAATTAATTAATTAAGTAATAGATTAATTTCACATTAATTGTATCTAATACAAAGTATCGTTGCAGGTTCGAAAAAAGATGATTTTAAACCAGAAACTCTTGACTTTCAAGTACAACTTTTGAAAACTGATCCCTTCGTAGCGACAAATTTTACTTACAAGAAACATCTACTCAGATAATCACTTGGCAATACCTCATGCGTGTTTTGTTAGAATCTAAATTTACTACAACTTTGAGCTAATTTACAGAATTACGAACATCATGGACAGAAACGATTGTAACGCTGCAATTAATTTTGCTTCCCTTCGTTCGCTTAATTGCTCGTGCAATGTAAATTAAAAATAATAGTTTTTGTTGTCAAGAAATAATAATAATATTATTTTCTAGTTTGCCATATCATACTATTAGCCTGCCATGTAGAAAGGACACTATTTTCAGAAACCATAGACGCTGCAAATAATTACCATGATCAGAGAGTTAAGTCAAATATAGTAATCACAAATGTAATTTTCTATTCGTTTATTAAAATGACCTTAAGTTAATTGTACTTCTACTTAATAACTTATACAAACTCAATCTGTACACATTACATTGTATAGTCCTAACTACTCTAGACTGAGCGTTATATATAATAGTTTGTAGTGTCTAATGAGCGAACAAGTGCCAAGATCTTGGCAGACTACTCTGATTGCCAAATTATGCAAAGGAACCGTCATCATATTAACATACTACAATCGTTTTACCTTGTTTCATGGATAATTATACATGAGTTTTGGTGATTAATATTATAAATGCTAAGCCTTTGTGAACTCGAAACTTGAAGCCAGTCGGAACAAATCTTATATGGAAAATCTACGATAATTTATGGATTTTAATCTCCAGTTGTCATGAGTTTCAAAGTCAGCTTAACTGAAAAGACGCGTTGAAGAATTGAGGGTTTTACAATTTACTCATACGTGAGTTTTTACATAAACGTAACTAGTAAGCCAACACGCGCTTTAAAACATTTTAACTGATCACAGTATCTTATAGAATTAACTTGAAATCAGACTACATTTCTTTTTTAAATTTACTCCTAAAAAGAAAATCTATAGAACTCTTATAGCCAGTATCTTTTGTAAATAATACTTTTTGAATATTACTGAAACAGAGCGGTGCATGAAATGTTTCTAGCACTGTGGAATCTAACACATATTCTTAAAGTTTCAAAAATTAAAAAGTGAATGATAATTTTACAGGTTTCTGAGGTCCACCGCCTTGGAGTTCCAACTTGACAACGATGTCACATCCGAAGGTGTCATCGCACCTCGCTTCATTGATGAGATTGCTGATGAAGTAGACATTATCGAAGATAAAAAAGCGCCTTTTCGTAAGTTAACCATTTAAATAATTGAAATAAGTGCCATTGTTTTACTATTGAAATATTTGAATGCGTTCTCGCACTTAAAAAGATGATGATTCATCTCTATTGAAGTATGAGTCGTATGTATTGTATTCTGTAATTAGTCTGAGCTTTTGGCAAACCAAATCATGATGAACCATAGCATGGTGGTAGTATGTTTTTACTGCCATCTTAAATAGTTATACTTAAGTTTGTAAATCTACTGCTAAGCACCTGTGTTTTATATTGTTTGCGGCAGCATCACTTCAGATCCGGTGCCTCTATGTTTAGAGTTTTGGCCGTCATGAAACATATCATTATTTAATATCTAATGAGATTGTACTCAAAGTGCTAATCTTATATGTTATACGATCTTAATGTACGACACTCATATATAAATAAATATGACAATATTGCGGTAAATTAGGCAGATCTATGATATAAAATAAATTTAAAGTGTCAAAATAACAATTTTTTTTACTAAATACATATGAATTTATATATGATACCTATATCAAAAATACAATTTTTTTCTGTCGGTCTGTTTGTTCCGGGTAATCTCGAGAAAGGCAGAACAGATTTTGACTGGACCTTGATACGGATTTTGACGGATAATGGTAGATAACTGAAGTTACTCCGCGTAACTTAGACTACTTTTGTTTTTTGAAAATAAATATGGTACCGCGTAAAAAAACATTAAAACTTTTGAAATTTTAAATAAAATCCGTTTTAATGCGCAGTTTTTTTACGGACAGCTGTTTGATATTGTGAGAAATTATAAATATTAGTATCAAAAAGTTAATGTGTGCAATTCACATGTGGGTAAAATGAAACCTTCAAAAAAAATATCTGTTAACCAACGTGGGTTCGAACCTCCGACCTTTCAACCTTAACGTCTATAAAACTCGGAATTAGTCCATCGGGCTAGACACGTTCTCAAAAATCTGAAGAACACATACGACTTCCATCAGAAACGTACTGTCGCTTTTTCATTTCATAGACTTTCAAATCACAACGATGCTAAAGAAGTTTTCACTTCATAATATTAGAAAATAATTTGGATTTCGTATAAAAAAAAAAAATGCAATGAAGAATATATAAAACGCGGTCACACAGCTATAAAAATAGTCGTAATATAGAAACGCACTATAAATAACCATTATTTATGAAAACAGGCGCCGTAGTTAAAAGTTTTGAGGTTAACAGTTACTTTTAAATTCCCAGGTAGGCACAAGCTCAGGAAACTTATCATTCCCATGCTGTTGATCCTCAAACTGTTCAAACTCAAATTGTTGTTGTTCCTGCCTCTCATTCTTGGATTAGCTAGTTTCAAAAAGTTCTTGGGATTCATGGCTCTTATTGTACCTGGTAAGTTATGTCACTTTCCCTATATTGATATTTTAACCGTCCTTTACCTTACAGAATAATATTATTGACAAAAATCAGATATCGAATTTGGCAAACTACCCACGAATGCAAATAAGTTATATAGAACTAGTAGTTACGCATATATCACTCATGGTTCAGAGGTTAAAGACGTACTTGTAAACAATATAAAAGTTAAATTTAAAGTGATAGTTCTTCAATATATTCTAAGCATATATCGAATATGCAAAAGTGAACATCGTTAATAGATTCACAAGGATAATTTGTCGTTTTCACCTAGTAAGATATAAATCTTTTCATACCCAAAATATTACACTAAACATGAATCAATACATTATGCTAGGTGCATATAAAAACACTAGACTTTCTAAGTCCAGTTTATTACCATTTTCTATTATATTGTCAGTTAACGTGAGAAGTTTAGTCAAAGGTAAATAATTGATAATCATTGCATTATAATGTATTATTTCTGGAACAGGTGTTATTGGGTATTTTAAATTCTGCAAACCAAACTCGTCACCGTTCGCTTCGAACCACTACAGTGGCCCTCAGTACACTCCAGCTGGAATCGGTCTTGGACCCTACAGAGAACATACGCCAGAACATTTCAGCCATTATAATACATATCCTGTAAGTAAATTCTGCACTTCATTAAATTCTTAAGAGTTCCTGATTGATTCCCATTTTATTCATTCTAGATATAAAGTTTAATAAAAATGTAACAAAGATATTTTGGTGGAAAACTGAAGATTAGACAACTAAAATAAAGTTTGGCTTAAAGTACTTATACTCATGACCGTAATTAATAAAAAAGTGCTTTTGCAGAAATATTTTCTAAAAAATTCAACATTTAAACCACAGTAGTAGATTCTATTGTTCTATTATTATTTTTGTTTGCCATGTATTTCGGTATTATTGAATCGCGTTCGCATTAGCATTATTTGGATATTCCGTTTTTATTATCTAGTCTTTATATTTTTCGTTTCTATCTTTAGTATAATAATTACATACGTACTTAATACAGGCTATTGTTTAAAATAGTATCCAGGTTATATTATTAACTTACAAACGTACTGATGTATCAGCTTTTAATGTTTAATCAACTTCAGGGTGGCCATGGTCATCAATATGGCACTGGAGGTATCTCATTCAGGGACCACGAATCTAGCCCTCAAGATTTGGCCTACCAAGGTTGGGAGTACAGGAATAAACAAGGTAAAGATGAGATCAAAGCTGGTGAAGTCTAAGACTGCAGTTGGATTATAATCGTTTTATTTTTTTTATGGTAGCATTGGATCATTACACAGATTCTATTAGTGTTCGCAGATGAAGCAAAATTAAAAAGTAGATTATTACAATTGTAAAAACATTTATTTCAAACTATGGTGTATGTTGTAAACGATGAAACGTAACTTAAACAATTATAAACATGCAAAATAAATCGAATACGATATCTGTTCTATATTCATACGTAATCTATGAAGCTTACGTAAGGCGATGATCCATTTAGATAGAGTAATAAAGTTATATCTAGACCAAAATTTAATATATTAAAAACTTATTTATAAGTGCCTCATAAGTCATAACCAAGTAAAAAGTTTTGGTTGAATTTATTGCACCGGGTTAATAATAACGCAAGCAACTTTGCATCGTGTGCCATGACTATAAATTACACTTTTATTCTTATGAGTTCTAAGTCATGGATAATTTTAAATGGATAAATTTAAGCCATTGTTGTGATTGGTAAGAATATTATTTAATGCATAATTTTGTCGAACATTCAAATATTACAAATGCCTATAATTTTTATTGTAATACTATAATTAGGTCATTCTTAACTGGTGCTAAAACTATACATATATTTTTAAATATCTTTTGATATATTATTGTTATAGAGATAGTATCTATCTCAGACTGTACTGTCCTTGACATTATTTAAGCTAATCTATACTTGTGACAAAATCTTTAATTTGTACATAATTTATTTTGTACATGTAAATAAATATTTTTTTAATATGTCGTATTTTTATTCTACAATATAGTTTTAGTAAACCTTTTCATAAGAAGCTAACAAAAAGAGGATTCAGTTTTTAATGCTATCTAGATTTATTTTATTTTGTTAAATTAAACTTTTGGGCTTTTTTTACTTTTATTATGTTACGACGGTATTTTAGTTATCCACGAGCTAAGTAATAAAAAACCTCAAAGCAATTATATTTCACATATTTTATAAAAATTAAATCTACAACAACTAATTAAGTCTAAGTTTTTACTTATTATTTGTTTCTGTCTATTTTTATTACGTATTTTGCTTCAGAGAATCATATTATTAATTTAGCTCATGGAGAGAATTTAATTTACTTTCCGTGAAATATATTTTTTAATATAGATTTTTATTTGATAAAATTAAATTTCAACGTCAATCTACGTCTGTTACAATATTACCAAAATTTTTAATAACTCAATTTGCGCAAGACTGTATTCGCTAAATATGCCTCTATTTATTCAGAATTTTAAAAGGATATGCGAGCGGCGTTTATGACATACATACGTATTCCCCTGTTTGCTCCCTGGATAATAGCAATATGGTAAATATTTTTATGTGTTATGTAATATATATTCATAACCTCTATGCCCGTACGTTTTGATTTTTTTTTGTAAATGAATTCATATAGAAAGGTAGTTCTGAAAATTAGAAAAATTGTTAAATTTTTACCGTCGATTTCAGCAAAAAAAGCAAAATATAGAGACATAGCCAAAGTCTTTGTTATTCTATAATTAAAACAAAAATTAAAATCGGCCCAGTTTTCGAAGAGGAAACGGTGCTACGAAGTAATATTTTCATCTGTTTTGCATAGGTAAATCAGTTAGAGCTGCAGTTGTCCCTTTCGTGTTTTATAACTTTTTATTTGGGACGCAACGCGTTAGCAATAGATTTCTGAAATACCCACTTTTTCAAATTTGTCGTCGACCGCAAATTATCTTAATAATATTTTGTATAAAAATTAAGACGTACGTTTAAATAAGGAATATGATAACAATAGGGTTGTAAATCACTTCTGACGAACGAATTCCAATAACCATAGAGACTATAATTAAGTCGTGTCAAACTTTAATACTTTCTTATATTCGCATTCTAGATTTTTTCTGAACAAACCTTGAAGGGTCGATCAATATTAAAAATTCGAACTGATCAAATAAGTGCTTTGAATTATTCACTAGAATACAACTTTTCAAAGCATCATCATTCTCTTAAATTCGGAAATATTCATAACTTTCTGCAAATATAATTTCATAACTCCGAACTTTGAGGTGAGTGTTGTATGAATCATCTCATATAAATCAACATACGTCATATTATATTTGGTATTGCAAATCAATTTCAAAAACAATTAAAAAAAAACTATAATTTTAACATTTATCTCGTTTGTTTAATACATAAGAATGTGCTTATTGGCAAATTTACATTTTATTTTTAATTGTTAATTCAAATCTAGAAGTAATATTTGTACATCAAGGTGTGTGTGTAATATTATAATTGTATTTATTTACCAATAATTTTTAATATGAGCATTAACGACATCATAATCTTTATCAGAACTAAGAAATTCAACTTCGTCTAGATCTTTAATAATATAAAGGTCATCTCTATCAACGCTGCGCTTGAATTTATAATCTTTTCTTTGCTTTTTCTGGAATGGCATCGGATATCTTGCTACTTTTGGGTTCCATTTTCTCGGTTTCTTCTTCTGATTTGACTGCGTCGTTGATAAATCCTCTTTCCATTCTGGCTCCTCTTGGACGATTTCATACACTTTCTTCGGCAACGGTGATGACTGGACCATCGGCTGGTGCAGATAAATTTTCTTTTCTTCGATCTATTCCTGTTCTTCTTTATTATCTTCTGTATCGTTCTCTTTGGTGGTTTCTTTATTTTCCTTTTACTTTTTTGCTCTTCAAAGTAATTTCTCAATACTGGGACTCGAAGCATGTTTTCCGCTTTTTCTATGTACGTCGAATTATGATGGGTGATCTGCAAGACTTATTTCAATTTAATATCAATATGTATGTTTTATTATATATTGTACTTGAGAAAGTAAATAATTGATAATAAAAAGTTTAACAACTTGAAGCGATGATGGTTTAATTAGTAGTGCGTTCGGATTTCGCATCAATGGATGCGGGTTCAAACTTATCTATCCAACTCTAAAATCAACCTGAGCTTTCGGTGAAGAAACACATCGTGAGGAAACCATAGCATGGCTGTAGGACATTTTCTAATAATGACCGACTGGGTAGCTACCACCCTCAAGTTAGAAAACCTGTCACCAAATACCAACTGGTGTGTTTCGGCACATGAGAACCACTACTTCTAGGCATAGTATCTATTTACTATCCTGTACCACATCCTCACTTAGCATCAGGTGAGATTGTGAACAAAGCACTGAGACTATACCGTGCAAAAAAAAAAAAAATCATGTAATTACAAAAGAAACACAAATTATGTTGTAACAATTTAACTAAAAAATGCAATATGCTGCCACTTAAAATGTTTCCAATACTGTTAACTACAACTTAATTTAATAATGTTATGTATTGTTAACATTAAGTATATATTTTGTGTTTAATTAATAAGGTTATGCAAAAAATTCTTTAAATCTACTTAAATACGAAATTTACAAACGCAACAAAATAGACCAGTAAAAGAAAAATAATGAAAACGATGAGTAAACTAATTAAATCTGTAAACGGATAAAGCAATTCAATTTGATCGACACTCGACGTATTTAACAAATAAATTATTATCACAACTCAGAAAACCGATTACGGAAATAAATTCTCTGGAATATCACCGTGAAAATAGGCTCAAGTTTGTTGCGAAATATTCTTGAATTGTGTAAATTATACTGTAAGTAGAAGACAATTTATAACTCTTCCCTGGTTTTATTAGCTTGATAATTTGGTAATATTTCCGTCAGCTATATAATTAGCAAAAGTGTAATACTGAATTTAACAGCATTTGATTTGTACAAACAAGTTAAGATAAACAGTTCAAGAAATTTTACTCGTATGTTAGATAACTCTTGTAATCAAAATAAGAAATGCAATGTATACGGATCCATAATTAAGTCATAAAAATCTAATATTTAAGACCACACGAAACGCTTAACGCTTGTATACACGTAGGTAGGCCTCCCACAAGGTGGACCGACGACCTCGTTAATGTCACAGGAATCCGCTGAATGTGGGATCTTTGGATTAGACTTATGTCCAGAAATTGACTTGTTACGGTTTCTAAGGCTTATTTATGGCTGCACTGTTAATAAGTGTCTTTGCATTTTCGTGCGTGTAGTGGAGACTTATTCTTGGAGTTTTTGGCGGGATCTCAGTCTGACATGTAGCAATTGTTTTCTTTAATTCATTAAACTTGTGTACTTGACTCTATATCATGTAATCTTGGTGGCGTTTTGTGTGAAATAGTTTAGTTATTGTGTTCAAGTTAAGTTTATTATAGAAGACAACGCGTAGCATACATTCTGAGGTGCCGACAAAGCTCCATGGAAAGTTTGAGCAGGATAGGCCACCGTTCTGTTGGAGCTTGGTAACGCTGATACAAGATTGAAAATCTTACCTACATGACATTGGCACAAATTGTGTGTACACACAGATTGCCATTAACTAAGAAGAAGAAGACTTATTCTTGTTAAAAGGCCGCTTTAGTTCCCGCCGTCGACGATGATGTCCTAGTAGCACCGGAATGTACAGAATTCAGAAGTGGAGGTTGCGGAAAGGAGTTCGGTGCTTTTGTCTGGCTTGTTATGTTTACATTATATAAATTATTTGGAGATAATTATATACCTGTACAAAGCCTGGACATATCGACTTTACATAATTTCTTGTTTTCGAAGCTTGATGGTTCATTAGAAGTGTGAATTAATTCCGCGTCAATGGCCGTAGGAACAAATCTAGGTTGATCTATTCAATAATGAGCCTAACGATAAAGTTATCGTAATAATGACAAATTTTGGAGTGTCGCCTTCCGAGAATAGCAAGTGTATCCAGAGCTATATAGACGGTTTAGCGGTGGTGCACGTAGCCCGGCATGACAATGGCGACTGTCAATTCTCAACTGTAAAAAGTGCGACTGACAATAGATTCACATCTATCAGTTGTCGCCATCGTTTTCGAATTGCATTTTATTCATACATCAAATGTAATGCTGTCATTTCGCCAACTTCAAATAAACAAGACATCTATCTCCATTGCATCATTTATATATTCTATGACCGTGTCCCAAAGCTAGTTTAACAAAGTCTTGTTATATAAATGAGAATATACCTTACCGTGTTTTTCCTGTTCAGAGAAATCGGATTACTTCTTATACTGTCCTTCTCTCCGTGTAGCTGTGATCTCTCCTGAAATAACAATTTATACTGTATTTTTCTGTTATAATAAAACTCTATATATCTGTATTGGAATGCACTTTACTAAAAAAACTAAGCAAAATAAAGTAAAGTACTTTTTATCCATATCCTTACATTATATAAAAGTAGACATTTCTCTGTCTGTCCGGTCGTCAATTGACTTATAACTCGAGAATCATTAAATCGATTTACATGATACTTTTTGTTAAATTGTAGGTGTGTTTTCTGGTCAGGTTATTTTATGACATTAATTAGTAGTATCTGCGATTATACAAGAGAGGTAATCTGAATAATAAATTAAAATTTCCTGAAATGACCATTATCGTGTTCCTTATTTAAGTCCTCGTCCTTATGTTATATAAAAATTATTTAAAAGAAAACCAATGGGCGTAATTTTATAACTTATGCGAGCGGAGTCGCGCGCACAGCTAACGTTATATAGCATTAGTGAATCTAAGACTATTATCATTAAGCTTATTTATAAGAGTGATAGAATAATAATAAAAAACCCTTAAAATTATTTTTCACTTTCAATGTATTTATTATATGAATGGGATATGTATTTTTTACTTGTATACGCTCAGGTTTTGACCCGCATTCTGATGTTAAGTGATTATGGGACCCCAAGATAATTAACACGTAAAATCTAAAGCCACTGTCATAGAGATTGCTACTAATAGTTTCATACAAAAACTCGTTTAACATTCTGTGTGTATGTGTGTGCAAGGTAGTGTGCGTGTATGTGCCTGTGTATTTATGCGTGCGTGAGCATGTCGTGTTTCTGACTATGGGTGTTTGTTTGTGTCTGTCCGTGTGCGTACGTGTCCGCGCCCGTGTGCGTGCGCGTGTGTAAAATCGACACGGTATTACGTAATCACCGGTACGTCACGAAAGACTTTAGCTATGTCTATACGTTTTTCTTTTCTTCTTTTTTTTTTATTCGTCAAATATCTTTTATGGACGTGTGAAAACGACAGTAAAATCTGGAAATATTTTTCGTTGCGAAGGCTCCTAGTTTTTATAAACCTACGGGCATAGCGGTGGTGGATATATATTATATGATTGTATTATTATCCAAGAAGGAAACAGGGGAATACGTTTGTATAGCATAAACGCCACTCGCATGTCCTCTTCATGTAAAAACATTTGCCACACGGCACATATCAATGATCTAACATCACGCCATGGTATTTAACTACATTCTTTTACTATTGTTAAATAAAGCGTTTATTATCCATTTATCCGATTGCCTACGTATAACTAAACAAACAAAAAAATAGGAATAAAAGCGAGCCCGCATTGTGTTCATTAGCGGTTTTAGCGAATCAAAGGAATCTTTCTTTAGTATTTTACTTACAACCCGCATTGTTCTTATTAAGAGGTTTTTATTATAGAAAAGACTCGTATCAATTTAGGCAAGACTTAAGTCTTTAAGATTTGAGCCCCCTAGAGGGAGGCGCACCAAAGCTTTTCAATAAATAGTTAGATCTTTTGTTTTACTTTTTAAGATTATTTTTAAATTTAAAGTTGTTACTATTTATTTATGTGTTAGTATATAGTATTAGTGATGTTAATTCGATCATAACATTTATGGAAAATTTAACAAAAAATATGATACAACATTTATTGGTAACTCTAATGTTCGTTAATAGCTATTATATTAAATAATAACAGAAAATCTATTGACAAATTCAAAAGAAAGAATTACTGAATCATGAAGTTTTTTAATATGTGTTTTTCTCTTCATTAAATATGTAATGTCATGATTTTATTTTGTTTCGTATAGCCTATATCTAAGCGCGAGCAACACATCCTTTCCGTACATAATCCGTACGAAATTTTATTCAAATATAATATAGATTTGATAAATTTTTGAACTTGTTGACTAGACTAGTCGGAAGTAATCTCCGTAACCACTGAGCCGATTTTGAAATTGTTGTCATTAATATGAAGGTACATTATCTATGATGACAATAGGCTACGGTTTGGCTATCACCCTCATGTTTAAAACTTTGTCGCCAAACACCTATAGGTGTGTTCCGGAAGCATCACTTCAGAGCTAGTACCTCTAGGCTTGGTTTGTTTACGATCTCGGACAACAACGACATATAATATCAAAAAAGGTTCTGATCAAAGCAATTCTATACATTACTTCGAGATATAGATAAATTTTCATACCCTTTTTCCTGCACATTAGGGTGAGTTTTTGAAAAATTAAAAACTAGATTTTAAGCCGTGGTATAGACTATTTCCACACCGAATTTCATTAAAATCCATGCGATAAATTTTATGTGATGTCATCAGACAGATACAGATAGACAAAAAAATAGAGAAATGTGTTCTGTCATTGATTTTAATTTCCCCCTGAGTGTTTTTCCTCAAATATGTATTTTCGATATACCTGTAGGTGTGGTCCGGCAGCATTACAGTATCTCTAGGCTCGGCGAGTTTACCATCTTGTAAAACATAGATACAACAAGGATGCTTTAGGCTTAGTAAGTCCAATAAAAGCTTTTTAGGATATGGTGGCAGATACTACAACATGGTTCCAAAGCAAAGTAGCGATTTACCTGACTATAAGTTTTAAGCATTATGTCAATCAGGTTTTAATGTCCAAAAGTTATTACAGGCTGGATCATTACATGAACGATAGTGATCTCTGGAAATGATACTTTTCTCAATGCCTCCATTAAAACCGTTTATTGTTATAAATGAATTGTATAATTTATATTATACGTTAAAACCATTTAAAAAAACCAGGTCGAGTTTCTTGCAGGCTCTTCTTGACTTGGTTGTTTTCTGAACCGGTGATAGCTTTTTGACCTTCATAAGCGCCTTCTCAGGGCCCGTATTGAATGAAGAATTTGTCGATTTCGATTTTGGAATATATCAAGAGAAATTGTTATTTTGTACTGAGCCTCAGCACATACGTCATAAAAATATTTCAAAAAACTTCCCTCACCTCTGACGATGAAACAAAATGCAACACACCAAGAATCAGAATCAAATACATTATTTTAAATATTAAAACAATGACGAGGCGACGCGGCGAGCCGAAGAGCAAATAAACTTGAAGTCACTAACTTCCGACTTTTTATAAACTAATCACTAGTAGTTTACCGGTTTCAATTCTCATAACAACCATTGTTAGTCGGTCGATCTAGGAACGTTTGAAAAAAAATATACACATACAAAATTTTGATTGAAGCGTATGGTCGCGTGAGAAATACTTTGTTCAATTTTTATTTTTCATATATGCTTACCGTTATAACAAGCCTCTGTGTGTTTTAAATACGTGAAATTATTTATTGTCAAATTATAAGATATATAGATTATTGGATGATAAAAATCTTAGATTTTAAAAGGTTATTAATTATATATTAAAATGGACATAGATTTTGGCCCAAATTGTTTTAATAAGATGTTTGCGTTAACAGCAAAATCATCAAAATTCAACGGACATATTTATAAATAAACTTTGTATTTATTGTTTTATAGCATCAATATTGTACTTTATTTATTCAGTGATAATTTATATTTCGTAAAATCATTCATATAAATGTATAAATTGGTGAAAAAATTTAACATATATGTATATTACACAACATTACATTTATAATCTCAACAAAAACCTTAAAAAAATTATAAAAGTTAATTTGTATTAATCAGGTTTGAAAACTGTATTAATTATTTATAATTTGCACATTTAAAAAAAATATATTTTAATAACCTCATTAGTTTCAAATTAAAACGTATCATAATTGAACTCATTAGATAACTAAATAACCGCACCACTTCTCAAACTATTAATTTGTATAGGCGTAAAACGAAATCAGTTAAACGCACCCAAGATCTCTTTAAACAAAATTATATTTAATTTTTTTAAGTATAATTTTAATAATGATTTAGGTAAATAATTCGCTATATTATATTTTAACAGAATAGTAAAACAGATATAGATAAAGAAAGTGCCTTGTCGCCGGCACGAAGAAGCTGGGAAGTCTATGGAGTAAAAAAAAAAGTGTAAAAACATCTACAAATCCGCATATGAGAACAGATTAAAATTAAATAACGCATTCACCTTGTATTTTTTAAAGAATAAACTAATCAAGTTTATGCGTCCGTCATTACATACGCGTTGATAAAAATGTAAATAATGAAGATTAGAACGATTATGAAATAATTGTTAAAAATGAATACAGAATTACATATATTAAAATGTTTTTTAAGGTATGTTATTCATATTTCTTCGATTTATGTTTGTACGTGGCCGATTCAAAGAGTGTAAATAAAATTAACGTGCCGACTGTTACCATGGCAACGTTTACTATATTTTATTTAATTAATTATGATGTATCGCGGTTTTGTTTTCCGCGTTTTGTTTCCCGCGTTTTTTGTTGTAAATCGGTACATAATGTTTGAAACCGATTTTATTCTCAAACTTGGTCAAGCCATAAATTGACACAAGGAAAGATTTACTTGACACTGGCTAAGATACAAACCATGCGGAGTCATTAAAAACACAATAAGAAGAAAAATTATGATGTAGTACAATTTTGGTGATATAGTTTGATTATTGTGCACAAGTGTATTGGAATTAATGACGAGGAACGTTTTTTTTTGAGGTGTCACGAAAATTCTATGATGGCATAGATATATAACTAAGCTTCAGAATTGGTAGAATAAGAAATCCTTCGATTGTCCAACGCAATCGCGTAAATATTTTAGAATAGACATGTCTATCTCTACCATAAAAGGCCCATTAAAACATTAGCGAAAATTTATCATTATTGTTGAAAGACCTATTAATAGCAAAGTGTCAGACAAACTTATACTTTTTCAGATTACTCTATTTATCCTCCTATTTTATACTACCAAATGTTCCCTGGTGATTGACAGTTTAAGCCAAAAGGGACTCTATGTGTCAGATTATTGTCCCAAGATGAAATATTGCGCAGAGGGGGCACACGTTATGTGTATGTATTATAATCCTGTAAGTGTTTGATTACTGATACCTTTTTTATGTGTTACTATTGATACTATATAGATGAAAGTCTTCGAGTGTGCGTGGCTAATGATGATATACGGCACTGAGATGTGATCATTCACATTGGAGCTAATAAGAAAACTCAAAGTTGCTCAAAGGGCATAGCTATGTTAGGAGTTTCACTGCGTGATTAAATCAGGAATGAGGCGATCTGCAAAAGAACCAAAATAACCAACATTGCCCAAAGAAATGTCATATTAAAGTGACAGTGAACTGGGCATATTCTTGCAGAATCGATGCCCGATGGGGTCAACGGGTTCTATGTACTAAGTACTAAAAGACGCAATGTTCCCAACAAGATGTACCGATAATCTGGAGAAGGCCCCAGAATCCGCTAGATATGGGTGGCGCAAGACTGTTCGTTGTAGAGATCTTTGAGGGGCACCTATGTCCAGCAGTAGACGTCTTTCGGTTGACATGATGATGTACAGAAATTATAATAACGCACCCATGGTTAGCCACTATTCTCAAGTTTAAAAATCTTTCGGCAAACACTAATGGCTGTGTTCCGGCCCGGAACTTCCGGGAGCATAAGTTGAGAGCCATTGTCTGTAGATTTTGCATGCTTATCATCTTGGACTTGGTCGTCGTTTAACATCAGGTGAGATTGTAATCTAGTACTTTTTGGTGGAAATGTCTGGTGCTTACAACTTCTTCAGTCATATAAAATTAAACACAGAAACTGTTTACCTGCTTATTCATTTATAAACAAATTTTGAAAATAACAAAATATCCTTAAAATATCAGAAACAAGTAATGGGCCCGAGATGCAGCAATCCAAAAAATGTCACTATTACACCGGAATTAGCGTCGAAGTTAGTAGACGTATCTAATGCGTAAGTATTCATTATTATAAATCTAATTGAAATTTTATTTTGAGTTTCGAAGATCAACTCATTTAGTAAATTAACAGAAAGAGAGGTATTACAAACATGGTAATACTCAATTTTAAGTCATACAAAAATTTAGAACTTCATCCGTCGATGGTTCAATAAATAGCTTACTACGATATTTTTAAAAATATATCTTACTATTTCTTAATTATATTTTTTACCTTGAATAATTATTATTACAACGATATTTTTCAAAACCATGTGTATTAAATAGAGGTCCTTTAAAATTTAAAAAGGTTACTTACATAAGACCTAAATAAGATTATGAAGATCTTCCGAAAACTCGACTCCACCCTTTTAACTTGATTTGCAGCATACTACAACATATACTGTACTATCCTCGTAATCATCTGCTATCAAACTAACTCTACTCCCAATTATTTCTGCGAATCTATTGATATTTCAGTGATATTAAAACGATGGAATCGGCTTTTCGAATGCTGTATGGATTGTAATCCTAGAAGGGTTTTAATTCCTGAATACACATTTGAATCAAATCACATGAAACATTCTTTATTCAAATTGGATTCTGAGAAGTCGCTTACGAACGTCAAAAACTACTACCGGTTCGGAAAACAATCCAGTGAAAATAGACGGCAAGAAACTCGATCTAGTTTTTAAAATTTCTTTTTCAAATATGAAATAAATTAAGCAATTAGAAAGAGGGGTGTCCTTTCCAGACATAACTATCGTTCACGTAATGAGCCACCTTATAATATTCTTTGGATATTATATATATATATATATATATATATATATATATATATATATATATATATATATATATATATATATATATATATATACATATACATATGAATATTACATTATATCGAGCTTACCACATCAACAATAATACAATGCTTTTAACTAGTAACATCAGACCAAGATCGTTAGCCAGCGAGTAATATTCTATTGTCAAAACAAAGCAAGTCAAAGTCAAAATTAAGCATGTTGTCCACACAAATAAATAAAATTGAAATGTATATTCTTAAAATAAAAATAACCGCTTTTTACTAAATACATATAAATGTATATACGATACCTATACCAGAAACACAACTTTAAAATTAATTTAACTTAGACTAAATTTAGAGTTTAATTAAAACTTCTACAAGTGAATTCTACAATTATATGCTGAATTTATAATTATTTATATTTATTAAGTCTGACTTCAAAATATGTTATCCATTTTCATTGTATTCCATTGAATGTTTGTCCATTATACATTTAATATATACTTTTCCTGATTCTGAAACGATTGTTGTAGTGTTCGAAGCAAAATAGCTCTCGGAAAAGAAAAAGGAAAAGGAGGTCAATACCTTCCCAGAGGCTACGGCGTGTTTAGGCTGGTATGTAATTTAATCTATTTACCAATATAAATCATTTTTGATAAACTTTTGCGTGTCTAAAGTATATAGTTGCTTAGAGTTTCACTGCGTGAGCGAATCGAAAAAAATGAGGAGATCCGTAGAAGAACCAAAGTAACTGACATTGGTCGAAGAATTGCTAAACATTCACAAATTTCACAAACGTCTGATTTATCATTAGCATAAAATTTGGATCACCGATTAAAAAAAAAAAAAACACACAAAGAAGTCTCTGAACTGTAAAATAAAATTTGTAAACACTTTTGACAGTTTTCTTTGTAAATGACACTTTGCGTAGAGAGCAACGGAATAAACTTTTATAAGCAAACGTCAGATGTACCCTGAAACTTTTTAATAACTTAGTGTTCATTATTACGAAATATAACACGGTAAAACCTATTATATTATTTTGCATAGAGTAATAACGCTTAGAGCGATAGTGTCATACAAAAACTTTCATTGAAAACAAAAAAACATATACGCATCATATTTTTTTTCCGAATCTAGCTAACGCTATTGCCTGGAAGGGCCTTTACAGCTTCACCGTGACTTTGGGGGCGAGTGCTGAAGGCACTCAGTCACAAAAGGTGACTAGCACAAGGGTTACCAAAGTGGTCCGAACCTCGGCTTGGCCGTCACCTGAGTGTAAAACTCTCGCGAGTTTGAACCTAACTATTCCCTACATTTCTTATTTAACATAAAAAAAGATTCCTTACAGGACCTATGTACCTGCGTGTTATGTGCAGGAGTGTGTATGCAGTGTTGTGCGTGTAATGCTCAATGCATGGGCAGTGTCACTGTATCGCGCTGGCGGCGACGTCAAGAGCCTCCCCAGTTGGGGAACGAGACACGTCTTGGGTCGCCGCCTGAGGGGGACCCGGAGAGTGTGAGGGAATATACACATCTATTTGTGCAAGCGACACAAAATTACGTAACTCTAGAAGTACGTAGCTCTTTAAGGCCAACTTCAAATGGCTTTATTCCGCGTGTTACTACCGTTCTGAGTGTGTTTTAATTCTATGTTATGTTGATTTAATTTTAGAAATGGGATGACGAATTGGCTACCTTTGCGCAGGTGTTGGCTAATCAGTGCGTATTGAGACACGACATGTGCAGAGCTACAAGTAAGTACATAAATAGTATTTACCTAGATACTTTATATAGGTACAAATCATCGAGTAAGTATTATTAGGGGTACATAGATTTAAATGCTAACCAACTGTGTGCTCGCAGCTCCTACCGTGTTTCATATATTCTTCACTGCGTAATACAGTTTTTTTAAATAATCATTGGCAAATGTTTCGATGGTGCTGCCCATTGAATCATACTTTGTTCACTTTTGAAATATCTTTAGCTATCTGCCAGAAAAAGTACCGTCAAAATCGGTTAAGCCGTTCCGGAGATTAGCCGGACCAAGCAGACAGGTAGACAGACATAAAATTTAAACAATTGTGTTTTTGGTAGGTTTACCGTATTATATACATCCATATGTATTTAGTAACAATTTCACATTTTGATATCACAAACAGATATTTCAATTTTATTTCTCAGGTTTAAATTAGTAAAATTGATTTAGCTATACACAAATAATTGGTACTATATCGAATCATATATTTTAAGTAAACCATAATTCTAATGCCATAACTGCCTCGGGTGGCGCAGTTATATTACGGTACGACTGTCGTTCTTAGGTCTCTGGTTCGGTCCCTGAGTCGTTTCAAATAATATTGGATTTTCCTACTTAGTATCATCCCGGAGTCTGGGATTTGTGCCCGATATGGCGAAATGCCGCCTCCTGTCACATCGGGACGGAACTAAGCTCGACGAAATGTGGGTGATGTAGTTCGCTATTTCACCTCTGCCTAACCCTACGGGGATCACAGGCGTGAGCTTATGTTATGCTATATTATAATTCTAATATCAACTAAATAAATATTACAAATAATTTGGCAAATAACGAGACAGTCATCACATTAACATCACAAGACATTAATCACAATTAATTTCCCCATTCAATCAAATAATATTCCGATATTGAATAAATTGGACCCTCGATTTCTTTTATTCAATATAGCAGGAAATCTTTGACAAACAGAATGTAAATAAGAAAATTACATGTCATAATGGATAAAAATTGTGTTGGTCTGAACCTCCCTCTACATACTAACAAGTTGTTTATGTATTTTTGTATACATGTTTCTAGATATTACTAGAAACGTGTAAAGCTTAAACTTTTAACCTGAAAAGAAAATGTATATTCTCTTTGTTTAAAAATTCTTTGTCACAGTATTTATCCGCGATAAACTTCGAAACTTCTCAATCGATCATAATGAAGCTGGTACACCGTGTGTGACTTGGCACAACTTTAAAAATAGGATAGTCTTTATGCCAATTAATGACCTCAATATTTTTCATAGCTAATTAATCATTTCCATAGATTATACAGGCTTGTACATCTATACTAATAAATAAAGTAAAGTGTCTGTATGTAATATCAAAATAACAACTTTTTACTAAATAAATATTAATATATATATATATATATATAACACCTATACTAAAAAGACAATATTTAAAAAAATTTGGTCTGTGTTTCAGTCTGTTTATTCCGGCTAATCTCAGGAACGGTTAGACCGATTTTGCCGGAACTTTTTCTGACAGATAGCTGTAGTTACTCAGAGTAACTTAGACTATTTTTGATTTTAGAAAATCATTAGGGATCCGCGTAAAAAAAAATAAAACTCATGAAATTTCGAATAAAATCCGATTCAAAGCAAAGTTTCACAGGCAATTTTTTGCATTTTTGAGAAATAGTATTAATTTATCTTTGTACCGAAAAAATAAGAAATGCGATTAGGGTTCCCGTATAAAAACAAATTAAATGAATTACATGAATTTATAAGAAATCTTTTCATTCTATAAATAAAAATTTGGAATATAATTAGGGTTCCGTATAAAAAAATTAAAACGCAGGGAAGAATATATGAAATGCGGGCGCAGCCGTTGGCAAACAGTTAGTTTGTATATAAAAGGCGACGTCTGCCTATCTCACTATTAAGTGTCTTATAACTCAAGAGGTTTTGATCCAATTTACATGTTTATTTTTGTAAACCTTAGATCTATATTCTGATCAGCTTCCAGTGTATTTATTTATCTAAAGGAAACAAAAATACCCATCAGTAAATTCGCTTGCAATGGTTTATTTAAATCGCTGTTAGTTACAAGCGAAGCTGCGGACTGGGTTAGATACAAACCTACAATAATATCCGGTTTCAGTAACAAGTATGCATTTGCTAAATTTAGAAATGTCCCATTGTCTTCTTTCGTTCTCGTAACTTTTGAAGTTTCTAACGAAACGAATTCATTCTCGGAGCAGATTTGTCTTATATTCAGATAAAAAAATCATGGCTTAACTGAACTGGCTTAAGTGTTTGTTTCTGAATTGTATTTATCCATAACTGTGGTTTTCTTTATTGTAGCACGATAGAGTGACTAAAAATAATTATAATTATGATTTGTATCGTTTTTATTTTAATATATATATATATATATATTGTACTCATATTTTTTTAAAAGAACCAGATCGAGTTTTTCTTGCCGCCTCTTCTCGACTGTGTTATTTTCTGCGCCGTTGGTAGTGTTTTGACGTTTATAAGCGCCTTATTAGGGCCTAAATTGAATAAATCTCTAATCCCGAAATCATTTCTCTGTGATGCGCAAAACTTGATTATGATTGATCGAACAAAAAAAAAACTAACTAAGCGATTCAATTTATACAATAAAACTAATTCATCATCAGAAAGATTCCCAGATCCAGGACAGACGGCCGGGCTCGTTCGCTTCTCTTACCCAGACTGGTATCCCGTTTCGAAGGCTGGACACTTCACCACCCCGGGACTAAACGTTCCTAAACTGATATACGCGACCACGCAGGCCCTTAAGTCGTGGTACGGACAGAAGAATTCCGTCACAACTGATATGATCACCAGTTACCCAGATTGGACCGAGTAAGTTTGATAGTTTTCTTAGGGCTTAAAAAGAATTGAGTTATATATTGAGACTACAACGCAAGACTGTATCTGAATTACAAAATGACACATTATATAATAAAATACTTGTACCCAACTATATAGCAATCACAATACATACAGTATAAAATTTGAATAATGACTCTTTTTTTTTGTATTGTAATCCACATGATTCAGTAAAATGTATTTTATACTAGGTACTAGAAGAAAAAAACGAAATCAGTTAATAAACAGAGATGAAAAATGTTTTTTACTTTTAACTGTAACGTTTTATTATCATTTAAAAAAACTATTTATTACAGCGACAGACAGACCATTGTTCATATAAATTTTATCTTTTTTCTAAAGTGACCGTTAACTTGAATGGTATCGCCAGCTTGATTCGACTTTGCGGCGATCGCTTTTTGCATTCATCCAGGAAATGGTTACTAGCATAAAAATACGCTAATAGTATGAGCCTCGGTTTAGACTGTTAAATTTCGCCAAATCCATCTTAGCTAAAAAGTGATCATAAATAATTAAAAATTAAGGTACCCTACAGAACTTATGTACCATATGATATACACTATGTCGAATGTGCTGTTATAACAGCGTCACGCTATAATGACCGTTTTGAAACATTACAATAATAACGTGAACTCTCAATTTAATTTCGTAATTTTATTTTACTCATTTTTAAAGTTTACTCAATATATTTGAATGATGATATGATATTTGAATGAATGATGAATATTGGAATGAAAATAAATATGCATACTTAAATTCACACGCATGAAACCAATTCATACTAAAAGAAACAGAAAGAGGGTGCAACAGAAGTCCATTTGTAGTCAGATCCCAGAAATAAACCCAGTTGTCCACCTTCCCACTCTCCAGAGCGTCTCGCTTGCAATCTTAGGTATGATTCTTCGCAGCAACGTCATCTCCAGTAATTACATTAGCAGTTTCATCTCCACAATATCTAGGAGACTGGGAATCCTGAACAGGCTGCGACGGTTTTCCACGCCCGGCCAGCTTTAACCTCTGTATAAGGCAACAAGGTCGGCCATGTATGGAAAACTGTTCGCATCTCTGGGATGGATCCTCTAAATATCTCCCTAATGCCCTGGATAGGTTGTAGAGATGGGCTGTCCGCATTGTAAATGATATAGACGTTGCCAAATTCATCAAGCCGCTTCAGCTGCGCAGGAGCGTTGCCTCGCTAAGTGTGTTATACAGCTTGTATCATGGCAAGTGCTCTGAAGAACTATTTAACCTGATTCCTTCCTTTCCCTTCCAGAGTAGAACCACACGTGCTGGGCTTTGGAGCCGCAGCTTTACTTTTTACTTTTACTTCCATCCCGGCACTAACTAAACATTTCGAATCCTCATCCCTTTGCCGTACTGTAAAGCTGTGGAACAGTCTTCCGGCCGATAAATTCCCTCCTATCTATAACATCACATCCTTCCAGCGTAACGTGAAGAGATATCTATGCAGTCTGGCATTACAGGGACGACTGATGATGGATAACCGATCTTTCGCCAGTCGCTACTGTTTCTATATTGCATCGTGCTTACCATCAGGCAGAATACCGTCACATTATCGAGCTACTTAAAAAAAAGCCGACCTTACTGCTATTTCCACTGTCGTCACGTCACTATTGCCGTTAAAGAACAGCATTTTGGTCCTTCAAACGTATACGAAACTTCAATGAACGGGCAAATGTCAAAACAGCCATCATAGTGTGCTGCTATTATAATGTATGAGGTGTCGCTGTATCATGCAAGCTGTGGATGAAATATTTTCTCCGTTTTGGAATTAGAAAGAAAGAAAATAAATTTATTTGTTACACACATAATATACAATCGAAAACAGGACAAAGAATATCAAAAAAATATATATATTTAAAAACACGTTAATTAGAACACGTCTTAGACCCATGCCGGCTTTAGGACTCGTATCAAAAGCATCAATATCGCTGCTTGTATCTCCTTTCATTTTATTATTCTTAACGAAATTTCATGTAACGTACCAGGAACCCAAACAACCAAGGCGGAAGACTTTACCTAGAAATGATCTACGGACCAGCGACACACATGGGATGCGGCATCTCCGCTTACACGGAATACGCCTTTTATGATAATAACGCTTTGCATTAAATTACAACGTAAGTATGCTCAAGCATCGGAAAAGTTTATTGGCACCATATGTGTATCCGCTCCAATTAAATATAAAAGTTTGGGCAAGCAGCCAAACCTTGGTTCTTTTTGGCTTTGCACGAACTCTAGTAATAGTGGCTCTGGAGTAAAGTGATAGGATTCCGGGTCGATGGATGTACGTTCGAATTCATTTATAACATTCTATATGACTCTGAGCTAGCAGTGAAACAAAATTTATAACACCAGTCTGGTTACCTACCAAAATCAAGGTTAAAACTTGTCGCCAAATACCAATAGGGGTGTTCCGTCAGCTCTACCTTAGTGAGTTTACTATTTTAAAGCAGATCAGCACTTTATGTGATATGAGATTGTGATCAAAGCGCTGAACAGTTTTTGATGAGATACTTAAAATGTTATTACGGTAACTAATAAAGAAACTAATAAAGAAAAGAAATATTAATAAATGTTTACCCAATCTAGATAATAATAAAATAACACGGTGCTTTAAACATAATCTGACCTGATGTTGAGTAATGATGTAGTGCAGGAAGGTAAACACACTAAGCCTAGAGGTAGGGGTTCTCAAGTGATACTGCCAGAGCACAGCTATTGGTATTTGGCGAGAGGTTTTCAAACTTGAGGTTGGTAGCTACCAAGCCGCTCATGATTAAAAAATGCCCTACCAACATCTAACGGTCTCTCACGATGTTTGCCTTCACCGAAAGCTCAGGCTGATTTTAAGAGTTAGATAGTTGGGTTCGAACCCGCGTACATTAGTAATATTTTTCAATATCAAAGCTTTATTATCAATATATAGTAATTTCATTCAAAATTTTTTTTTGTCGTATTGAACATTACAAAATACAAAGGATAATTTTAAAGTTAAATTTCTAAATTCAGTCGGTCCAAATCATATGCAATTACTCGTCGAGGCCTCGTAAAAATGGCATCGTTTATAACACGACCGCTCCGGTTACGTCAGATTTCACACCGAGATGCGGCTGCCCCCCGGGAACCATCGAGGATGATGACTGTTTATGCCATCAAGAAGTTACGACACGTAAGATGCCCACATATAATTTTCGTTTCATAAATTATATAATATGTAGCATCCACACTACTCGAGAAGTTGCTTCGACGAAGTACTTTTCGAAGTTGATCGAATTCTAAAGTATATGGCCAAGCACTCGTGCAACCTCCATCCACTCAACCGAAAGACATCCATAGACATAGGTTTCCCCCAGAGATCTCCGCAACGACCGGTTTTGCAGCACCCGCATTCAGCAGACTGCCGCGACCTTCACCAAGTCGTCGATTCACCTTGTGGTGGACATAGGCTCATTGTGGATAGCCACAATTTTATCTTTTTTCTAAACTGACTGTTAACTTGAATGGTGTCGCCAGCTTGATTGGACTTTGTGGCGATCACTTTTTGCATTCAGCCGGGAAATGGTTACTAGCATAAAAATACCACAATAGTATGAGCTTCGGTTTAGACTGTTAAATTTCGCCAAATCCATCCTAGCTAAAAAATGATCATAAATAATTACAAATTAAGGTACCCTACAGAACCTCTTCGACAGAAAGACATACGTCTTCTGGTCTCTAGTATCCATTCGAGAACCCGTTAGCTCCATCGGGCATCGGTTCTATGAGCAATGTGCTCAGTACCTTTGCCACCTAAGTTTTGCAATACTTCGGGCATATCGATTACTTCTGCAGATCTCCTCATCCCTGATTCTATCATGCAGTAAAACTCCGAGCATAGTCCTCGCCATTGTTCTTTGGGTAACTTTAAGACTTCTAATTAGGCCCATTGTTAGCTTATTCGTCACTGTCTGTTCGCTATTCATTATGAAGTGACAGCTGCTATTGCTATATGCACTCTCGCATTTTATAATTATGTGCATATTTCGTGCATTTCGATGCGACCCAAGTGAGTTGAGTAATATAGACAGACGCTTTGACTCAGGCGTAAAACAGTTAACGATCCGAAGTCGCCCGAAGCAAAGCGAAGTACCCCCCACACTTACATAGTCGTTTAACTTCGTCCAACTTCGTGAGCAGTGTGGATATAATTTAACACCCAGTATTGACTTTGTAAGAGTCTAAGAGTTGAAAACTTGAAAGTTAACCTAAAAAGGTCCTAATAAATTATCAAGAGTTTAACATGCTATAGATCCAAATTACGTGAAGTAAGCTAGATATTTTTTTTTTGCAGATCCTACCCCTCTATTGCAACCGGTTCGCAAATGTCTCGGCGGTAGTTGTGACCCCACAGTGGTAGTTTTACCGATATTCACTGTTGAGGATGCTCCACAGGACAAACTGTTAACAATGCCACGGTAAATAAAATAGTATTTCTGTCAATAATTCAAGGCGGTAGCCTAATTGGTTATATTATTATGGCGCAGTGGATATGGCGGCAGAATTCCACGTCAACGGGTTCAAATCCTCTTATCCAACTTTAAATCGACCTGAGCTTTCTATGAAGGAAAACATCGTGAGGAAACCATTGCATCGTAGTAGGGCATTTCCTAAAAATGCCCGTCTGAGTAGCTACCACCCTGAAGTTTGAAAACCTGTCACCAAATACCAATAAGTCTGCTCCGGCAGCATCACTTTGAGAACCAGTACCTCTAAACCTAGCATGTTTACCATCCTGGACCACGTCTTCACTTAACATCAGGTGAGATTGTGGTCAAAGAATTGAACCTATATCCTATAAAAAAAGTTATAAACAAACTTAACGACATACCTCTATCCCATAAAGATAGGCAAAGACTAAATCCTTCCACTTGCTACTGTGGCGTACTTTATATTTAATCTCGATCTAGTGAATGATCGTCATAATTTTAATTTTAGAAATAAAGACAAGTTGGTTGTCCCGCGCTTTAGGTTAAGTAAGTCTAATAAAAGCTTTATAGATAATAGTATCCGGTTTTATAATAAGATCCCAAGTAACATTATCGATTTACCTGATAATAAGTTCAAATATTATGTCTAGCAAGACTTAATCTCAAAAGGTTATTACAGGGTGGATCATTACGTGAACGATAGTAATTAACTGGAATTAACCCACATCTCTGTGCTTCCGCTAATACTAGCTAAGACTATGATCTGTATAGTTTTTATATGAAGAACAATTATATATATTACATTTATAAAAAAAATAACCAGATCGAGTTTCTTGCCGGCTCTTCTCGGCTGGGTTGTTTTCCGAACCGGTGGTAGTGTTTTAGACGTTCATACGCAGACGCAGACATAAGAAGGCTCTTAGGGCCTAAATTGAATAAAAAAAATTTTGATTTTGATATAAGATGAAAAGTAATAAAAATAACTTTTAGAATACAATTATATTATACTAACCATTGCACGCCATGCAACTTACCCGTAATCACCGGTACCGCACGAATTAACCTACCTCGTAAGGCAAGATGCCGCCGGCCGCCGACAAATGAGCCACGCGAACGCTGTCACTACATTACATACATACTGAATATCACTACATTCTCACCACAACGTCCCCTTATCACACTATTCTTTACTTTCTCTTTGATTTTCACACCAACCATAAATCTTAGACTCTACTCGTGGGACCTAATTGATTATCCTATAGTAAATCCGATGGTAAACGATACATTAATTCATAGCCCAGTGGTAAATATTTTTGCCCACACAGAACACCGCTGTAACAGTGCAACAGTATGTAATAATAAAGAAGACTATGAATGTCTATCCATGACAGGCGCAAACTTCAATTATGACAATGAGAGACATGTACAAGAGTTCGCATAACCGTATTAATTAACGGCGCAACTTAACATTTTATCAGTACGAATTGATCTTGTGAATAATTAAGAAACGCAATTAAAAATATGTATGTACGTTTGATTGTGATATCATACGAATAATTTGATGCAATCATCATATTTTATTCCTGCGAACGATAGCCAATTAGTGCGTGGTCTAATAGACATTCGTTGAGATTCATAGTCATAGTCATGGCCTGTTCTCAACTCATTTGGGGTTGGCGTAATATGTTTTCTTCTTCCATACGTCCCGTCCCCATCACCCGGAATTTCTTAATTTACTCCTTTTTCTTTCATATCATTCTTTACACACTCCATTCACACTTTCTTGGGCCTTTCTCTACTTTTCCGTCCTTCTACATTCATATTCATTCTCAAAAACCACATGCGCTTCCTCTCTTCTCACAGTTATACTACGACAAACAATTCCCTTTCAATTTTTCTACCACTGGCGCTACATTCAAACTCCCTCTAATATATTAATTACTGACATTATTCATTCTTGTGACACCACACACACATCCATCACAACATTCGTATCAACTCAACATTCCATATTTCGTTCTTAATTAAATAGTTATATTTTTGAAATGTTGAATTAGAGCTTGTTTGAAAATAAATTTAATTATTCTCACAAAGTTCGTTACAATTATATTCACATCTTATTTATCTCACGTCGAAAAATAATTTAGAACAATGCGAACTTGGATTTCACTTACCTTCTATCTAAATTCATTTAACAACTGTGTATACTTACTTTAATTACTTTAACATCAAGTCCTAAGTACATACGTGTACAAAGTTCTATTTGAAGCAAATAATTTCATTTCGTCTCACAATGATTACTTTTTACTTACTATTAAGTAAGATAGTGGTTAAATAATCAAAACTAATTAAAATCTAAACAGCCAATCGATACAGTATGCGACCATACAACTACTAAGCCATCATTGCTTCTGAAAAATATTAACATAGACTTAATATGAAATAATAGAAATCTGTAGAGGAAAACCTATATAAGAATAATTACCATAAATTAACTAAAACAAACTCTACTTCATGTAATAATCCATCCATCCATTCAACCAAAAGAGGTCCACTGCTAGACATAGGTTTCCCCCAAAGATCTTCCACGATGACCGGTTTTGCGCCACCCGCATCCAGCGGACTCCCGCGACCTTCAACAGGTTGTAGGGGGGCCACGCTGCGTCTTCCAGTACATGGCAGCCAATCGAGAACCCGTTGGCCCCATCGGGCATCGGTACTACGAGCAATGTGGCCAGCCCATTGCTACTTCAGTTATAACATCAAGACAAATTACATAAACAAGCCACAAAATTATCAAATAATATTTATTTCATTTTACAGAAATAAAAGGTACGCCAACTCGAAGACAAGACTCATCGGAATTTATTGACATATTTAATGAACCTAATAAACATCATATAACTTATAACGTAAGTCAATCTACGTGTATGTATAAATTTGTCTTTGATCTTTCTTGACGTTACTCGTTTATTGCCAAATAATGAGAATCGAATTTCTCATCAATTTCACTTGAATTAATACAAAATTCATTTTGAAAATGTAACACGTATTTGGCAAATTTCTGTTGTACTAGTTTAAAAAAATTGTTAGGTTATATGCATATATAAATATGATAATATATTTTCGTCCATTCGACAACTGCCAAAATTTAATAAAATCTGTCCTCAATGTGAGTTCTAATTGAAATCGAGTACCGCTAAATTTCCCATCTTTCACTACATTTTCATTTAGCAACAACTCTATTGCACTTAACATATCATTGTGCCTATACAGTAGTACAGGAGAGGGTTATGCTCGGGATTTCTCTGCGTGATCGTATCAGGAATGAGAAAATCCGCAAAAGAACCAAAATACATAGCTCGAAGAATTATCTTACGTAGCAATGGGCTCGGAGCAATTACTCGTAGAACCGATGCCCAATGGGACCCTCAAAAAGATGGACCGACGACCTGGTGGATGTCGCAGGAGTCTGCTGCATACGAGTGACGAAAACCCGGTCGTTGGTGGGACCTTATGTCCAGTAGTGGACGTTTTTCGGTTGTTGTTGATGATGATACAATATTAAAAAGAACTGAACATAGTTTAATAACCCATTTAATAAAACTGCCAATTTTCTATGTACATTACTGTCAAATTACTCAACCGATTTAAATAAACTTTTGGACCAAGCGAATAACGTAACCACAGGTCGACTACTCTGTAAAAGATCCGTAATTAAATGCACCAATCATATTTTGACACCGAATATGATTTTGTTTCAGTTCCAACCGACTTTAATTAACGATAATGACAAATATCAAAACACTGCGCGATCAAGGTAAATCATTTTTACCTATTTCACTTTTTTTTGTTATCTCCCACTATGTATCTTTTATATACGTAATATTTCTCAACAGTTTAGTTAATACTAATTCACTCGACCGAGGTTCAAGGAAACGAATATTGGATGTGAAAAACCGTCATTTTGGTAAAATGCCGCATCCAACTTTATCAAAATACCAGCGAACTTCGTCATTTGGAACTCTTACTGATCATACTCTACACAAGGTAAATCATGTGAAACACCTAATTACTATTAATGTTATTATTAATTATCAGTGATATGTGTAATATCACACTATTATATAATTTCGAACGCGTAAATAGAAATATCTGATAAAAAATAGCATTCGAAAGAATTTTTTAAATCGGTTAAGTTGTTTTCAAGTTCATCCATAACAAACAAAAAAAATTAAACATCTTCATATATTAGTATAAACAAATTTAAGAAAGAAAAATAAAATCTCTATAAAGAGAGATGTTACTTTATTCTATTTACAAGCTATTAGCATACAAAAAGTAGTTACGGGATAGCTTTACATAGATAACTGCATTTGAGTTTTGATTCTTTGAAATATTCAAATTTCCTCATAAAACATCGTAAATGTTATCCGCTTATTTAACTGTATCTATTACGGAAATTACTGGGAATATCTATAATTAAGGTAAAGATTTGATTAAACAAATAACTCTTTTTAAACTAAGCCATAAAGATTTTCACAGCAACATCGGCCGGCACATTTATCAAAAATGGTTTCAATTAGGTATTCTTATTATACCTTATCTATTATAAAATTTATTGAAACAAAAATCATTTGTAGAAACAGAGTATATTCAGTAGACAGGCCAAATTTGTGTTACCAACAAATAATGTAAATGGGCATTCAGTGCCCCCGTTTATTTTCAAAAAAGACGTACTTCCTAGAAAAGATTTTACCAGAGCACAGAAACTTGTCAACAGCTATTTGGAAAAAAAAATAAACATATCGATGAATTCCGAACAAAAAGTCAATTAAATATGCGTAAAAATAAATACGATGAAGCAGTTCTATCGAATCACGAAATATATCATAATAACTTACATGGACAAGGTACTGAAACAGTTTTACATACGGCCGAAGATAAAATAATAAATTTTAACCAATACTTGAGACACGACAATTCTACTCCGTTTGTTGATGGAAGAGAAACTGCAGATTCAGATAGAAGATTGATGGTTTTACTTGATAATCTTGAAAAAGAAGTAAAAAATATTGAGTTACACGGAAGTGAGAAGAAGATTTTTGATGCCAAAATAAGGAAAATATACGGGAAGGTCGTCGGCAGCAGGCCAGATAACTTAATTGAAGGCAAACAAAGGAACTTTGACAAAGATTTCTCATATGATTCTAATAAAGGAGCAAAAAATTATTTGCATAGAAACAACGACATAGACAATAATTTTAATAGGAATGAGATAGCTGATGATGTTAAAGTAAATAATTATTTGCAAGAAATACATGACTTTGATGTTGAACCGTACAATAAATATTCAGCAGACTTTGAATATAATAGAGGGCAACTATCAAGAAACCAAAATACAATGACGGATGATGAAAAGCAAAATTATTACAGCAATGCTGCAAATAAAGGATCAAAAATATTAAATTCCTACGTAGTTCTACCATCTCACGGGAGATCCGTTGACAATGTTAAGATTAGGAATACGTATAAAAGTGATTTTGAAGGAGGATTTAAAAAAAAACAGTATTAATGAGATACCCAAAACGGGTATTAGGAAACAGAAAAACTGGGCCACTCGTGGTGACCCTCTCACTTTAGAGAGAAGGAAATACTATCAAGATAAACTTGAAAAGTTAGAAAGGAGATTACAAAATACACGGAGCTATAAACGACGAACTGAAGTAAGTTTGTTTTTATTATTTACTCAGTTTATAATAGCAGTTAAAGCGTTACCAAAATTATTATGAGATATTTGAAACACATATCTTAATGCATTTAGTATATTTGTAGTAACTTTATTAAACATTTGTTTTTTGATGAGGTTTTTAAATATTTTGCTTGTACCAAAAGCAATGCGAAAATTACTTTGCCACTTCATATTTTAAAGCCTGTTCGTTTTTTATCATTTAGACTGAACTACGAAAATCTATTTTGGATTAATAACGGACACGCTGTAAAACTAATTGGTGACTCCATGAGTTTGTGATGTTATGAACGCCTAAATTATTCCCCAGGCTCGCCTTGATTGTGAAATATGCAAATAAGTGCTTACTAACCACGTATGTAAATTTCAGCTGGAGAGTAACAAGCAAGCACGTCGCATGCGACCCACAGATGACTACCACAGGAGACGAGCCGCATCTAAAAAGCAAATCGACCCGTTCTACATGCCGGAACGCGCTAGATTCCTGCATAGTTACCGATAATGAACTGTTTTGAATATGAAATCGCGGCGCTATGTGAATATTTGATATTTGTTGTTGTCAATATCATGGCTTACCTTTTTATTTCAATTAAAATATAACAAACCTCTTTATTCACAAAATTTTTGTTTTAATCATTTACCTACTACTAAACTAAATAAAAATACTGTTTAGTTTTACTTGTATGTACAAACGCATGCAAAAAAACTGTCGTCACGAGACGCCTTACACCTACACATCATTTATCATCAAGCACACAAGTCGGGGTAACTGACAATGTGCGCCAATAGACAGTTCACATCAACAAAATAATTTACAATGATAGTTTTCTTAGACATCTTTTTTTTATAATTATTTTAACCATCCAAACCTTCAGGACGCTTTTTCTATAACATGAAACACTGCAAACAGAATTATGCACTTCCAAAAGTGTGAACACGGATGGTGCCAGATTTCAAACCATCTACTCTGAATAGAAACAAATGGCTAAACTCCGACAGATTTCACACCAACACCCGGTTAAATTTACGCATTCTAGCGGAAAGGCCAAGAAAGCCTGAATGTCACGATACTGGAACACATAAATAAGTGTAAGATTTTAATTAGCCAGTCGGGTATTTGAATTACTTGCTTTGGTACTGCCAAAGCATCTATGATAAGTAAGTACTAAAATTGAAACGATACAAACAAGATTTGCATGGTCTCTGCGCAAGGGTGACATGCAAAATCTTGAAGTATTCCACATTTTTTCATAGATCTCTCAGAATTAAAGCGACAGCTGAATTAGCTCCCAGGCTAACTCAGAGGTTATCCAACGAGGGACGCACCTGTATGCCTTACTCAGCAGACTTGTCCATAGGCGTGGACAAAAGCCAGATCAACGCCAAAGGGAATAGGCCTGATTTGTTTTCCCCGTGTCCCTGTTATCATAAGTTAGTGTTAGAAGTACTTGTAATTATTTTTAGATATATAAAATGTTCATGTTTTTGTAAGTTTATTTTATGAAAATAAATGTGAGATTTTCTGCATGCATTAACCTAGAACAGAGCTGTGCAAATGGAGCGCGCACGAGAAGTCCTGGAAGTGGGGTATTAGAAAATACTCTACCACCGAAATACGGTTTCATAGTATTGTTTTTCTTTATGAAAATCTAAGTTTATTATAAAAATCGAATATTTACATAATTCGAGGGAGGCGGTACACGACTCAACCACTGAACCAGTGGCCCTTTAAAAAGAAATAATACGTGTAGTAATTGTTTAAATTATTTACACGAATAAACTAGTAAAATCTGAAAATGTTCATATCTTTAATTTTAATTTTGCGAGTGCTTCTTTGATTACACAGTAACTTTAAATAAATATTGTCAAAAGAAAAAAAAACGATTCCGTTGAATCGCGCTAAAATGATTATAGGAACAATACCTATTTAAAAATCATGAACCGTTATCAAAAGGAAAACATCATTTGAAAAAAAAAAACCAGTACAATACTCTTTTGCACCTATAAACAAATCAATCTAACTCGGCAGTTTTGTAATTGAACTAATAAGTCACATACAAATTTATAATGATAATCCTTTATTTGGTTTTAATTTATTTATCTATTATACATATAACGTTAACGAAGGATTTACACATAAAAGAGGTTAGTAATAAACTTATTATTTTTAATTTTTGAAACGCCGTAATACTTCAAAATTCGTTTATATTACAGGAACTTAATACAAATATCGGATCAATGAGACCTGATTTTAGTGATTTAAATAAACATAATGAAATTAGTAATAATAATGAAAGGGTGAGTATAAAATTATTTTATTTAAATACGAAATATTTTTTTCAACAATTTTTGTATTGCCTTCTTTTAAATGTAACTACGCAGTTGGCCTCTAGAGCCTCTATGACCTCGTCAACCGTTATTTTTCATCAACTGTCGGTATTTACTATTAAAGTATTTTAATTAGTTAAGGCGATGTAAGCAAAGCATCCATGTAAATACAGTAAGATCATCATCATATCTCTCCCCTTATCCCATTTTATATGGGGTCGGCGCAGAATGTATTTCTCTTCCGATCCATGTTGCTTTAAGTTTTGACTACTTACTTTAACGACCGGCCGCTTGCCTGACGTCAAACCCTCCTCGGGAATGCTATTTTTGGTGGTCAACCGCCACCTACGGCCCGAGCGTAGAAGTATGGCCATGTTTTTTTCTTCTGTCGCTTCTTACAATACTCCACGAGATAGGAAAAGTGGGTGGTGGTATTCTAGAGCCGCCACACACAGGGCATAAAAACAGTAAGATCATTATTATATAGGGTATTTATGCGAATAATAAACTAAAAGTATCAACTATATTGATAAAGAGTATTTATAATCTGTATCCACATTCCAGTTTGCAAGACATTTAGAGGCAGTCACAGAAAGCGTCATAGAACACATCGTCAGAGAACTAAAACGTCTCAATCCCAATATGGTACGAAAGAACACTTCGCGGATCGTTAAACAATTACAAACAAAACTAAGCAGACGGCGGCGGCAGAAAAAGCGAAATAGACAGAAAAAAAGACGTAAAGGAAAAACTGAAGAGAGAATAAAGCTTTAGCCGCAAAAAATTAACAACAGCTGATATAATCGACGTTACATTGTGAACTTACTTAGATTTAATAAAAGTATATGTACATCACATAGTTTATTTAACTTGAAGGTTATAAGTAATCTATACTAATAAATAAAATTGAAATGTCAAAATAGCATGTTTTTACTAAATAGGTATGATATAAACGATATCTATACCAAAAATACAGTTTTTTTTTACTTTTTTCTGTCTGTCTGTTTGTTCCGGGTAATCTTCGGAACGGCAAGAACGAATTTTTGGTAGACGGCTGAAGTTTACTCCAGGTAACTTAGGGTATTTTTGATTTGTGAAAATAATTAGGATTCCGCGTAAAAAACATTTAAAAACTCATGAAATTTCGAATAAAATCCGATTCAAAGCAAAGTTTCACAGGCAATTGTTTGCATTTTTGAGAAATAGTAATAATTATCTTTGTACCGAAAAAATAAGAAATGCGATTAGGGTTCCCGTATAAAAACAAATTAAATCACTGCGTAGAACATATGAAACAATGGCGCAACCGCTGGCACACAGCTAGTTGTAAATATGATCACAATAGAATCGGAGTGTTATGAATAGGAAGAAAAGTTTGTTTCGTGTTATTTTATTCTAAAATATATTGTGGCTCTTGTGACTCGTAAGTATTATATAAAGCATCGTTGATCTATATCTATACTAATAAATAACATTGAAGTGTCTGTTTGTAATCACAAAATAAACATTTTAAATAGATATGAATGTATAAGATACCTTAATCAAAAATACAATGTTTCAATTTTTTGCCTATCTGCCTGTCCGTTCGTTCCGGGTAATCTCCGGAACGGCTCTACGGACTTTGACGGGACTTTTTTGGTAGATAGCTGAAGTTACTTCGCGTAACTTAGGGTACTTTTAATTTTCAAAATAATTAATACCGCATAAAAAAATTAAAACTCAGTGAACAATATATTAAACGCGGGTGCAGCCGCAGGCACACAGCTAGTCTTAACTATAATATATATCGTTTGTACTAAGATCTTATAGCTCGAGGGTCGATGAAACAGATTTCCATGATTCGTTATATATATACTCGTATAACTATGAATTATGAAAAAATATTTTACTCCTGATTTAATATCTGTATATGCAAATGGAAAATGGGGGTCCTTTGAGTCACCATCACATCAAAACTACTGAACGTATCGGGATGGGGCTACTACTATTCGATGCGGAAATTTTCATAGATGGCTATAGGCTATATTTTTTTAATTCCATCGACCCTTTTTGTTTTAATTGAATATTATGTACATTTATCTGCTGATAAAAACAAAAGACTCATTTTTCTTCATTTTTGTTTTTTTAAGTTATCGGTATATTCCACGATAAATTATAAAATACAAACGCAGCTAAGAACATTAAAAATACAGGCTAGCCAGGCTAGCTATTTAAAAAAAAATTGTAGTGTTCCTAATTAAACTTTAGCATGCTGCATCATACGGCTGGAAGGAATTGTTTATTGAGTGATAAGTGAGAAGTTGCCCTGCTGATCTCCATTACTTGTACTCAAGGATAAAAGGAAAAAATAAATTTACATCGAATAGACGTTTATATATTTTATTTTTATTACCAAATGGAAAATGAATACATTAAATATGATTTAAAGGTAATTTTTTATCGAATCTTATATTATTTAAGAAAAACAATGTTATTCGTCCGTTGTTACCATTTATTTGTCTATTCACATTTACTCACAATTGAGTACAGACTTCATTTTCTTTACGCCATTCTTCATGATTTGCAGCTCTTTCCTTTGCACATCACTCTCACAAAATCATTAACATCGATGATCTACATTCTACAAGATAATCATTTTTAATCAATAGCGCATATTTTAAAGCTACTTTAGCATATCATATTTATCGCCACTTTTTATTCTAACAAGTATCCAAAGTCACACCCACGGTAGTCACGAGGATGTGACTGGGGTTTGGAGAAGGAGAATAAGAAGGGAGGAGAGGAAAAAAAAGGACAATAAAAAACAATAATATAGACTAACCCATATAGTTAAGGTAAAAAATAATAACATATTAAATAAAGAGTGCGGACCAAGAGTCTGCAGTGTGTGAAAAAAACAAGGACCCAAAGAAAGCATTTAAACCGCGTTTGTACACACCTAACATTGTTATGTGAGCTTTTTATGCACAATATTTATTGATGAAAAAAACATTGTTTTAAAAATCTTAATCTTTAGGCACTGCATTACGTGTGATATGCTAATTTATCTACGGCAGATCACCCTTTGCTTTTGTTTTAATATCTGATAACAGAATGCCAAACTCCTAAAAATATAGTTCGGATGGTGCCTACTAAAACCTACTTTGAAAGGGACTCATGCACTAAGCTGCAAAGGTGTTTCAATCTGCATTCGCGCTAAGTACATTTTAGTATTAATCCAAAAAGACAGCTCACCCTAAGTGAATTCGTCTCATCAGTCTCATCGCCTTTCTTCTGATGCAGTGACAATTACACATTATATAAGTTTATTTAATAAGACAAATGTAGTCTCTGTTTGTTCACTTTAACTACTTTTATTGAAAGAGTTTGATAGGACGCTTACTGACAACACATTTATCTAAATAACTTTTGGAAATAAAATATTTTTGAAGCGATGACAACTCAGTAGTAAAAGACATCGCGTTGGTCCATATATGCTTAAATTGTATATTAGACTTAAATTTTTTTTCGGTAAAGGACAACTTGATGAAGAAATGTGAGCACCAAAATCAAGTTAATTTTGGTAAAACAATGCTATAGGGAAGTATAGAACTTGAAATTTGTATGAGTTTAAAAAGACCAGTGTCTTCCCTCTCACAAAAAATTTAACCAATCGACATTTATAACCTGGTTTATCATAAGATGAATGTGCTGTCTAATTCTAAGTGACAATAGACTGAGTTGATATTTAAACCAGATAATTTAAATGTTGAAAAGAAGCAACTCAGGTTGGATGAAGTGGTGACAATAATGAAGAATGGCCCCTTAATTAAATTAAAGGGCACAACATATAAGCTGTCATATTTAATGGATCACAATGCTGGGCTTGTAAGAAGATTGATGAAAAACAATTGCATGTAGCTACGACGCGAATGTTAAGATGGATGTGTGCTGTCAAAAGAATGGATAAAATAAGGAATTAATATATTAGAGCGAGTTCAGAAGTTGCGCCGGTGGTAGAAACGTTAAAAGAGAATCCTTTATCACAGTATGGGCATGTTATGAGAAGAGAGGAAGCACATGTGGATAAAATAGTAATGTGGAAGGATAGAATAGTCGCAAGAGGAAGGCAAATGAAAGTGTGGATGGAGTGTGTAAAAAATGGTATGAAAGAAAAAGGAGTAAATGAAGAGATGACTACTGATAGGGACGTATGGAAGAAGAAACATACTGCACCGATTCCAAGTGAGTATGGAACAGGGCATGAGAATGATAATGATGGTTTTTAATGTCAAGCAATAATAGACAAATTTAATCTATCAATCAATCAATCATGCATTTTAATATGTACAATAATATCAACTGGTTTCCTATGATCATCGTATTCTATAGATGATGATGCATTGTACTCTCCGTCTTTGTCCCGCACTACAGTTTTTACAAATTTACGTTCCTGTTTCATTTTACGTTTCTTCTTTGGTTTAACTTCTTCGCTAACTGTACGTTCTTTGTTATCTTTCTTTTTAAATCTTTTCTTTTTATGTTTCTTCTTGTATTTGTTCTTTGCTGTTTCGATATGATCCGTCGTGGTCAATATAACTCGATTATCCTGAAAACAATGTACAAAGAACATCATTAAGGTCTTTAAGCCTTTACAGCTACAAAATCTGATCTTCACTGATCGTCCTTTATCTTTTATACGAAGCGATGATGGCGCAGTTGGTAGTGCGGTTGGATTTCGCTGCAATGGACGCGGACTCGAGCCCACCTTTCTAACTCTAAAATCAGCATCTAAACTATAGCGTGATGGTAGGGCATTTTCTAATAATGCTGGGTATCTTCCTCAAGTTTGAAAACCTAAATATCGCTAAATACCAATAGGTGTTTTCCGGCAGCAGCACTTTAAACCAATATCTCTAAGCTTAATGTGGTTACCATCTTGAACCACATCAACAGTCAACATCAGGTAAGATTGTGGTCAAAACACTGAGCCTATACCGTATAAAATATATTAAATCAAAAAATTCTTTATTCAATTTAGACCCTAATAAGGCGCTTTTGAACGTCTAAACAATACCACCGGTTCGGAAAATAACACAGTCCGAGAAGAGCCGGCAAGAAATTTGATCTGGTTCTTTTATTTTGTATAAATTCAAAATATAAATATACATATTATTTTTTAAACAAAGACTATACAAAATATAGTCTATTACAATAGGTAGTCTAATACAATAATTACCAATAGTTACAACTATTGTTAACGGAAGCACAGAGAGGAGTGTAAATTCCATACATCACTATAGATCACGTATTGATCCACCCTGTAATAACCTTTTGAAATTAAGACATTCTTGACATGGTACTTGAACTTTTTCTCAGGTAAATCGCTTATGTTCTTTGGGATCTTGTTATAAAACCGAATACTATTACCTATATGAGACACTTATATAACATTTTTTTGAGATTTACTTGGCCATTGCTGACTTCCAAAGCTATGGCTATACTTTTTATCTGCACCAGCAGAGTTTTTAATTGCCATACTATACATATATAAAATGGCGTTCTCTCCTTCCTATAATGAGAGGTTCTTAAAACGATGTTTCAAATAACATTTTAACAAGCCAGCATAACTACCTAAGCTAATATATATAACTGTACAAATTGATACAAAAAAATAATTAAATCGATTTTAATATTTCATTGTACACCTACAGATCAGTTGTCAACACTTCTAAGCTTAGCGTTTTTAAAATCTTAAAATACAATGTCACATAGCATCAGATGAGATTGCGGTCAAAGCCTGTACAGTTTAAACAAAATATCGTTTAGTCTCTAAGAATTGCAATCCAATATTATTAAAACGATATATGCAATTTTGTTGAAAACAATTACGAAAAAAAGACAACCGACAATTATCAGTAATGCAAATATATTATTTTGTACATTTAAGTGTCTGAATAATGAATAGTTTACATAAATATTTCCACACGCAGAGATGGCGCCCGAGAGCCAATGTCATCTGCCAATAGTTAACTGGCTAGTATGTTGTATGATAAACTGAACTAAGCAGGCAATACTAACCTGAAGATCTAATTGTTCCAGGCTGTTAAACCAACTTCCTAAAGGCTTGGCGTGTTTCGATGTCGCTTCCACCTATTACATGATTAATATAATATTTAATAATTGTAACACTAAAAAATTAATAGCATTATACTTAACACGTTTATTTCAAAAGTAAAAATTGCTTAGTTCCCGTTTAATTTAAAACTAGCTGTGTGTGCCTGCGGCTGCGCCCGCGTTTGATATATTCTTCACTGCGATTTAATTATTTTATAGGGAACCCTAATACTTTTTATAGTACTGAGATAAAGTAAAAATATTTCTCATAAATTCAAGCTGCCTGTAAAACTCTGTGCATAGAATCGGATTTTATTCAATTTTTTTATGATTTTAATTTTTTACGTGGAATCTTAATTATTTTCGAAAATTAAAAGTACCCCAAGTTACCCGGAGTAACTTCAGCTATTTACCAAAAAAAGTCATGTCGAAATCTGTTCAGCTGTTCCGGAGATTACTCGTTACAAACAGACAGGCAGACTGACAGACACAGACAAAAATTTAAAATTTGTATTTTTTGCCATAGGTACATAGATATACACATTCATATCAATTCAGTCAAAAAAAAATCCCGACATTACAAACAGATTTCAATTTTATTTATTAGATTTCCATATTTATTAGATTTCCATATCTATTTCCATAGATTTCCAACCAAAAATAGCCAAAACTTAAAGTAACATGGATTCCAAGAGGAAGATATGGTGCGCCGACTCCATATAAAAATGGGATAAGGTGATAATGAGTATAGATTTCCAGCCGCGTGGGTGCCCTCCTCACAAGATGGACCGACGACCTGGTGAGAGTCGCGGGAGTCCGCTGGATGTGGGTGCCGCAAGACCGGTTGTTGTGAAGATCTTTAGGGGAGACCTGTGTCCAGCCCCTGACGTTTTTCGGTTGAATGGATGGATGGATAATATTATCAGGAGATTTGAATATTATAATAATTTCAAGGCGACGTGTTGTCGATATTTCACCGACATAATTTACTAATATTATTATTTATCCGTTATATTACGTCTGCCTCGGTGGCGCAGTTGTATTACGGTGCGACTGCCGTTATGAGGTCTCGGGTTTGATCCCCGGGTCGGGTCAAGTGGTATTGGGTTTTTCTACTCAGTATCATCCCGGAGTTTGGAATTTGTACCCAATATTGCGACAGGCTCGCCCCCTGTCACATCTGGGACGGAACTAAGCTCGGCGAAATGTAAGTGGTGTAGTTCGCTATTTCACCTCTGCCTAACCTTTCGGGGATAACAGGCGTGAGCTTATGTGTGTTATGTATGTTTATGTATTCCATCACAATGTACCAAATATTAAGGAAATAATCATGTAAATGTGTTCAGTGTTTCACGAGTTTTAAGCCAGCTGATGTACAGGCAGACTCATTAAAATTTGTAAAACATTTGAATGAAGATAAAAAAACTGATTATAGATACGACTTTTTCGAAAAAAAAAAAACACCTGGTATATGTACGTGAAACTATTGAACGTAACGTAATATTCGAGTACCTTATCTAATGCATAACATAAATGTGTTTGCCAAGAAAACCGTATAAGAAATATTGAAAACAGTTCTCTATCGAAAATATTCCACCATAATTGTTATCAGCAAAATTCCGTATTTGTAATATTAAAATAACAATTTTTTAATAAATACATATGAATGTATACCTATACCAAAAATACATTTTTTTTTTAAATTTTTGTCTGTCTGTTTATTCCGGATAATCTCCGGAAGGGCTGGACCGATTTTGACGCGAGTTTTTTTCCCATATGGCTGAAATTAATCCGCGTTACCTAGGTTACTTACACTTTTCAAAAAAAATAGAGATTCCGCGATAAAATTAAAACTCATGAAATTGTGATCAAAATACGATTCAATTAGCAGCCCATAAAAACATTACTTTGCATTGATTACTTAATTAAAAACATACTATATAACGCACTGAAGAATATATGAAACGCGGGCGAAATCTTATGCACACAGCTAGTAAACAATTAAATCACATGTTTTTATGGGCCCAAGTCACTATGACCGTGTAAATACTTACACACGTATCGTATTGATTTAAACCAAACAATAAAATCAACCATATAAAATTATAAAACAATAAATGCAACGGTTTTAACCACATCTCGAATACAATACAATAATATAACGAAACGTGGTTGTACAACAAATGTAAAATTTAAACTGATTTATCCTGTACAATTTAAAAAAGTTTAAAACTTCGTTATTAAGAAAATGTTTAATAATCGCTTCCGGTTAGTTGCGCACCATTTTTGTTTGAATTTTAACAACCTATATGGTATGAAGTGTGCTGAAAATATTTAGACTTTTTTTTTTTTTTCTTTTTTATTTCATCGTTTCTTACTATAGTAGACTAATAATTACACGTGGTTCTATCTATATTAAGTTATAAAAACTTTTAATTGACTTCCGCTAACTTATTACAAGTTCTTCGCACGTTAAGAACCCGATCGGTATAAAATTTGATATAGTCACTTTAATATAGATCGACTGATTGATTCAACTAAAAGGAGCCCACTGCTGGACATAGGTTTTCTACGAAAAGGAGGAATAGCCCATAATTGCCTTTCTTGACAAGCGGATGTAGGTGTTTATGGTACTTTGAGGATGCTGCAACCCATTCCCTGGTTTATCCCTTTTACGACACCCACAGGAAGGAGGAGGTTGTATTATTCTTAGCAGGCATCACACGGCACATTATCTATGTTTATTATCTGTTGTAAATGCTCATTAATAGGATATGCAGTAGGTTATAAAGTTAAGGAATAGGTAATTCCGAAACCCATTGCTATCGCATTGATTCCTAATAAAATAATAGAATATGATATCTTAACTTTGCCCTCCCAATACATCTTCGATAACTTAATGCATATTCGTAAAAATTTAGACAAGCTCGATCTAGTGAATGATCGTCATAATTTTAATATTAGAAGTTAAGTTGTCCGTCCCACGCTTTAGACTAAGCATTACCGATTTACCTGACAATAAGTTAAAGTATTATGCCCAGCGAGTTTTAATCTCAAAAGGTTATTACAGGGTGGATCCCATACAGCCCATAAAAACATTACTTTGCATTGATTACTTAATTAAAAAAACATACTATATAACGCACTGAAGAATATATGAAACGCGGGCGAAATCTTATGCACACAGCTAGTAAACAATTAAATCACATGTTTTTATGGGCCCAAGTCACTATGACCGTGTAAATACTTACACACGTATCGTATTGATTTAAACCAAACAATAAAATCAACCATATAAAATTATAAAACAATAAATGCAACGGTTTTAACCACATCTCGAATACAATACAATAATATAACGAAACGTGGTTGTACAACAAATGTAAAATTTAAACTGATTTATCCTGTACAATTTAAAAAAGTTTAAAACTTCGTTATTAAGAAAATGTTTAATAATCGCTTCCGGTTAGTTGCGCACCATTTTTGTTTGAATTTTAACAACCTATATGGTATGAAGTGTGCTGAAAATATTTAGACTTTTTTTTTTCTTTTTTATTTCATCGTTTCTTACTATAGTAGACTAATAATTACACGTGGTTCTATCTATATTAAGTTATAAAAACTTTTAATTGACTTCCGCTAACTTATTACAAGTTCTTCGCACGTTAAGAACCCGATCGGTATAAAATTTGATATAGTCACTTTAATATAGATCGACTGATTGATTCAACTAAAAGGAGCCCACTGCTGGACATAGGTTTTCTACGAAAAGGAGGAATAGCCCATAATTGCCTTTCTTGACAAGCGGATGTAGGTGTTTATGGTACTTTGAGGATGCTGCAACCCATTCCCTGGTTTATCCCTTTTACGACACCCACAGGAAGGAGGAGGTTGTATTATTCTTAGCAGGCATCACACGGCACATTATCTATGTTTATTATCTGTTGTAAATGCTCATTAATAGGATATGCAGTAGGTTATAAAGTTAAGGAATAGGTAATTCCGAAACCCATTGCTATCGCATTGATTCCTAATAAAATAATAGAATATGATATCTTAACTTTGCCCTCCCAATACATCTTCGATAACTTAATGCATATTCGTAAAAATTTAGACAAGCTCGATCTAGTGAATGATCGTCATAATTTTAATATTAGAAGTTAAGTTGTCCGTCCCACGCTTTAGACTAAGCATTACCGATTTACCTGACAATAAGTTAAAGTATTATGCCCAGCGAGTTTTAATCTCAAAAGGTTATTACAGGGTGGATCATTACGTGAACGATAGTGATGTCTGGAATTAGCCCACATCTGTGTGCTTCCGCTAACATTAGTTAAGACTATGATTTGTATAGTTTTTTATATGAAAATAAAATGATATGTATTATATTTATTAAAAAAAAAAGAACCAGATCGAGTTTTTCTTGCCGGCTCTTCTCGGCTGGGTTGTTTTCCGAACCGGTGGTAGTGTTTTTAGACGTTCATAAGCGCCTTCTTAGGGCCTAAATTGAATAAAGATGTTTTTGATAGTTTTTTTTTTTTTTTTGAAAGAGTTATAAAACTCGCCATGGACAACTACAGCTTGGGCTGATCATATTTATAAAAAAAAACCAACTGGTGCCCGCGACTCCGCCGATGTTTTTTAGGTGTGACTTGTGTCAGTGAAAAACAAATGAATGAATAAAAGTAAGTCTTTTGTTTTTATTAGCGGAAAAATGTACATGTAAATGTAAATCGAAAAAAAAAAGAGAAAGGGTCGATGGAATTCATAAAATAAATACCATCTACGAAAAATTCCGCGTAGTAGTCCTATCCCGTTATGTTCGTTAGTTTTGAGGTGATGGTGCTACAAAGGACCCCCATTTTCCTATTATTATATATAGAAATAGCGAAAACATCACTTCGGATTTCCCTCTTTGCTCCACCAAAAGTGGAGCGACTTTAAAATTTTTTTTTCAATTATGAAATAACAAAGAAACGTTTGCTCCTTGATTTTTTTTTTTGATGAAGGTCTGATATCGTCGGTAAAAATTGGACATTTTTCTCATTTGCGATGTTCCTATATTAATTTATTTATTTATTTACGTAAAAAATCAAATCGTACGAACATGGCAGTGGTGGGTATATATTATACAGTAAAAAAAAATTTTTCTATACTGCTATTTTCGAGAAAGGAAACAGGGGAATACATTTGTATGGAATAAACGTCACAAATCTTCTCCATAATCTACTTTTTTTTATCATTTTAATTTCATCACATATATTCAACTTCTTATCACTCATCCACTGCTAAGTAACCGTTGTTATGGTAACCGTAACGTGAACGGAGTTGCGGGCGTAAGCTAGTATATACATTATATGTATATACGGACTTACCTACACATTTCTCAAATTTAGGCTGTTAAATTCTTCCCGCCCTTACCTCTGTAATTGTCAATTCCCAGATGATTTATTTTATGATGCCTTTATTTAAAGCGCGAAAATTTAAAAGCAACACTAAAATACTAAACAGAAAATCTCTCAGAGGGGAGGGCCGCACAAACAATGAATTCCTGATAACTATTGATTAATTATTTAACAACAGAACCCATTCGGGCACAAAGAAATGCTATATTAGTGAGCAATCCCTTATAAGAGTGATCCCTTTAATCTCTAGTTCGCAAAAAGAGATACCAATTACCATAGATTATTTATGAGTCATTAAAAATATTTATAGTCTTATCTCTTAAGCCACAGCATTACCTAACATTAATTGAAAAAGTAGAAAAGCGTATAGTATATAACTATTATATTAACTTAGTATATAACTATTATGTAGAGTATAAAAATACGTGCATGCTGTTTGAATACTTTGAAAGTATTCTAATAGGAGTTTTTTGGGGGGATCTCAGTCTGTCATGTAGCACTTCTTTTCTTTAATTCATTAAAATTGTGTATTTTACTCTATATCACATACATATTGGTGGTGTCATGTGTGATATAGTGTGGTTATTGTGTTAAAGTTAAATCGGATGTGCCAACAAAGCTCCATGAAAAGTTCGAGCAGGATGGGCCACTGTTTTGCTGGAAATTGTTAACACAGATACAAGATTGAAAATACATCTTACCCACATAACACTGCCACAAATTGTGTGTCTATCTGTGTGACCATTATCTAAGAAGAAGGACTATTCTAATAAGATATAATGTTTATTTGTTTCGAACTGCTTTAAAGACTTTAAATTCTGATTACTTATATGAAGGGATAACAAAAAGATATTTTTCAAACAGTAGGTTATAACTATATAAAAATAGGCTATAATAACGTTACTCAGCCAATTTTTTTTTAATAGATATAAACGAATTTTCGTTATCAATATAAAAAAAAATGAAACAGGATTTTCCTCAAATTTGTAAAAATATTTATGGTTGGATATCAAACACAGGATATCACTGTGTGAAGTACAAATGGCGTACTTTGTTAGTCTTAAACAAGAATAAATAAAAAAATATAGATCCTACTGACACATTTAAGTTATTATTTTTGTTATTTGATTGTTTTAGAATTTCATCTATAATATTGTCATTTTCGAAAAAGATTGCAAAATATAACAAAAATTTGCTTATAATCATAAAAGTATAAACAAATATTAATCGCTGTACACAAAAATCGTGACTTCCTCATACCTTAAAAAGGTCAAAGGACCCTGTGTAACAGTAAAATATAACAGTCATAATATCGTCCTCTTTTCAAGTTTCGAGCGACCGGTCATTGACAGCAAGATCTCACACTTACCTGGTAATTATATATACGTCTCTTTCTCACGTCATAGTTCCACGAGTGCAAGAAAGAGACTGCTAACGACAACGGTACATCTCCGTTTCTTGTTGAATCTAAGTTCAGAGTCAAGGACGAATGCACTCGGATTACTTTATGTGTAAAAGAGTTGTAGATATACAGTAATAAGAGATAGCAATAAAGCTCTATTTAGAAGGAAAAAAGAAAAAAAATATTATCATGACTCCTACGTTGTGACCGCACTCGTGCGCACACTATATTTGTATTTAATTTCAGAACGATACTTTCGAAATTTGTCATAAAATTGTTATATATTGTTCAGTGTTATAACAATAAAAAATTATCACCTGTGTGTGTTTTTGATGTGTAGCAACATTAAAATTAAATCGAACCGTGCGGGATTGGATACGTGGTTCTTTCGCATTTACCGGTGCATGAATTGAGATTGTCGACGATTCGGAATTCGATTTATGAAAATTAATAAACGTGTTTTCTTTAATATTCACGTTTTTTGGTGCAAAGGAAACTTGTAATAAACTCCAAACGGACTGTGTAACTCGCTGGTAAGTTTGTTTTCAACTTTTTCCGTTTATTATAGAGTGTTTGCTGAAGTTTTTTTTTATTATATTTTATTTTAACTTAGTTAAAAGAACTAGAAAAACTAATAACAACTTTTCTTCGAATTATTTACTTATAATTCGAATTGAAATCCTATCTCAAATAACTAGGATAATTCATGAAAATATTTATTTTCTACATTTGTAAATATTTTTCTAACTCTATGAGAAACTTTTTAATAAATATACATACATATATCACGCCTCTCTCCCATAAAGGTAGGCAGAGACCTACCCTCTGCTACGATTCTGGCACACGTCTTTCGCTTCTTCTACTTTCATGAACGCTTTCATACAAGCACTTCGGTTACGACTTACGAGTACTTTTGACCGCGGTTTTTCTTTAGAACGTCTTTGATTTGATCGAGATACGATCGAATAGATCGACCTTTACCGTCTTGCCCAGTGACCCTCGCCTTCAAAATACGTTTCGTCAATCTTGTCTTCCATCCTCTCCGCTTGCCCGAACCAAGTAATAACATAGACATTTGCTGTAGTTAATTAACGATACAGGGTTAAAACAAAATAACAATATGGATCAATAAACTTTCAGCAAGTTTAAAGAGAAAAACGTAAGTATAAGTTATTTATAGAAATTTCTACTAGTAAATATAAATGATGTTATAAAGACACAAAATTAAATTAATTAAAATATTAATTATATATTTTTTTAGGAAAACTTGGTAGTTAAGTGTACAACCCCTCAAGCACTAACCTGGCGTTTACGCCAGCGTTCCATTGTTTTTCTATTGTCTCATTTTTATGCGTAATCGACTTATTAAGTCCGATTCAGCCTTTAGATTTAAGAGAATATTCTTTTAGTCTGAGGTTGTGATATAGTGTATTAATAAAGTGTTGTTTTCATCAAATTTTGAATTATTCTTTTTGTAAATGAGTTGCAATGAGAGAAAAAAATGAAAATGCCTAAAAGTTAAAACCATCAATCATTACAAGTTAAGTTGGCATTGTGGTTAACATTTTCCTTCCAAATTTTTTTTTTTTTATTCTAGTCCCTGAGAAGATGCTTATGAATGTCAAACAAAACATTACACTATACAAATTTGATTCAACGTCCACTGCTGGACATAGGTTTCCACCAAAAAAGGAGGAATTGCCACAATTGCCACGCTTGGCAGGCGAGTTGGCGATCGAAATAGGTGTTTATGGTACTCAGAGGATGCTGCTACCATCCCCTAGTTTATATGTGTTAGATACGTTTTATGACAGACACGGGAAGATATGGGGTGGTACTTAGTCGGCACCACACCAGACAATTTTTTTTTTCAAATTTTCATTAATGAATGTAGGTCGAATTTCGGATAGCGGGTGAACATTAGATTATATATACATATATATATAAAACGTTACAATATATTCTCTCCCGTCTTATTTATATTTATGACTAGCTGAATTCCCGCGGCTGCGCCCGCGTTTGATATATTCTTCACTGGGTAATATAGTTTTTAAATAATCTTTGAAAAATAATGTTTTGATCAGGTAATCCCTTATTTAATCAAGATAAAACACATACACGAAATCGCAGACGCGCCCGCTAGTTTAGATATAAAGTCGCACCTGTGTATGCATTATGGAAATAGGTACTTAACATAATTCTGTTCGAAATTTCGAGAAATACAAACATTTAACCAATTATGTAATATTCGTGACTTACATTTACTTAGACTTACTTACGAATAACTTTAAAATATAGAAATAATTGTATTCTCAAGGTGTAAATTGTCTATTAATTTGTTTAGCTGGTAATTTGTCATAATCAATGTAGGTATGTGGGGAAAATTATTTTATCATCTGTGGTATCAATTCGTGATTTATTTATTAAAGTAAATTAATACTTTATATCATATATTAAATTAATGATATATAATATGCAGAGCATGTGCATAGTAATACAAAGAATTTTGTTTCTATGCTTCTATCTTTTATGCTATGGTAGTTTGAACAGATTCCACGTGGATAGACGCACGTTCGTCGAGGGAAAACATCGTGAAAAATCCATAGCTTGGTGGCAGGGCATTTTCTAATAATCTCTGCCGGGGTAGCTACCACCCTCATGTTTGAAAACAAGTTGGCAAGCACCAATACCACTTGAGAGTCGGTAACTCTAGACTTAGTGTTTTTACCATTCATTACCATATCATCACTTAATTAGGTAAGATTATGGTCAAAGCGCCGAGCATTTATACTGTATAAAAAAAAGATTCGCTAACATATTATGATGGTTTATGTTATTGTTTATAATTTATTAATGAATTTCTGCAAATATTTATGTACTTACTTACTTATATAGACTTATTATATGTTAATAATAATCAAGTCAAGTAAGTACTAGTATTTTATATCAACTCACCTTCAAAACAATCTTCACGGGCAAAGCCCCGGTAAAAACATATGTAACCAAAAACAAGGCCACTTGATCGTCAGCTATTTTTATTATCTGGGTCGATTAATAACATACATAAGTAGGTACATATGTGGTTGTTTGATTAAATAATAATTAACGATAAACGTTAAACTAATTACTTACAGATTTACGTAATTTTTATTAATAATGTTTGCTAACGTATATTTACGCACATGTGTAGGTACAGTTCGCAATTGTACCATCTGAATCGATTATTTTTATTCTTTCTTTCATCGGAATCTGACACACCTCACCTCGGATTTGGGTTATTTTAAATTAGTAAATAATTTACTGGGGGTATTTTTTTTAATTTAAATTTATTTTTATCTTGATAATTTGTTCGATAAATTAAATATGTAACAAAATAATTATACTAAATCATTTGCCAGATGATAAATAATTTCTATGAAGAAGAAAACGATCATGTAAATCGGTTCAGAGTTATAAGCCAACTAAAGTCCAGACAGGTGCTGAATAAAAATAGATAAATTTTACGAAATTACTGTTGCACCAACGCAATCTTATGGCAATTTTTTTTACTAATTTAGTAAAAATATTAATTCCTATGTCAACATAGCATTAGTCCTTCGAATCCGGCAGAAGCACAAAACGATTCCCAAATGTACCTCTTGTAGCTGTTGTCAGTGGCACTGCATGCACTAGCATCACACCCATCATACTGCACACTACACGCAAGCTACATGGGTGGACCTTTTTTTTTTTATTTTTACTTACTGTAGGGTTAGCTACGGCTAATTCCGAGGAACTGTTAACATAGTTAGCACCTCAAGCCGAGGTCCGTAACATTTTGATGATCTTACGTTAGCTACCGTTTTCGTTTGAGTGCAGTATGAGGATATCCTAGCGGCATTTATTTCATACAAACGTAGTTCCCTGTTTCCTCCCTGGATAATAGTATTATAGTAAATATTTTTATACCAAATAATATGTATCCACTACCGCCATGCCCGTACGTTTTGATTTTTTTCATAAATTAGTTATTGTAGTTAGTGAACCTGGGAGCCTTTAAAATGAAAAAAATGCTCGATTTTTACTGTCACTTTCAGTCGTTCGTCAAACGTCAAAAATTTGATGGATAAAACAAAAAAAAAAACAAAGGCATAGCCAAAGTTTTTCTTATTCTATAAATGAAAGAATTCAGTTTTGAAGGAAAAACAATGTACTAAGGAATGATGTTTTCATGTATTTTGCATAGGTAAAATCAGTCCAAGCTACAGTTGTCCCTTTCGTGTTTTATAATTCTTTCTTCAGGGCCCAACGCTATAGCAATAGATTTCTGAAATACCTACTTTTCCGACAGCATGTTATCTAAGTGCTCGCCCCAAAGTACAGTGAAGCTGTCATGGCTCTTCTGGTCAACATTTGTTGTTGAACAACTGTTCAGACAGTTCAAAAAAATTCCTTCGAATCGGTTTTGAATCTTAGCTTTACCGTATCGTGCAGAGAAAAATGACCACCGTGTCAACTAGTTCCATTCTTCTTACAATATATGTTCCTACAGAAGAGACGTGAAGGCTTAGCAGGCCAGCATGACAGTGATGACTGATGATAGAATGTATCACCGACGTTCACCATTGTTTTTGGACTAGACCGTATTCACCATCTGAAACGTTAACAAATTGCTACATTTAAAACATTGGTAATATACATAGACAAGTTAAGTACTCGTACTTTTTTAACATGTAAACCAAATAATTTACAAAAAGCACATCAAATTTAACAATACAGGATCGGTCCTAACAATAATAGCCGAAAATCCTTTAATCACTGACCCGGAAAGGACCCGGGTAGATCTAATAAAGTTTTATGTAAAGCTGTACTAACGGACAATAGAAATCCTTTATTGCATGGAATTTTAATAATGGCATCCGAAATTCCCAATGACGCATGCTCCCTACAACATAGGCAATATTATCTCGTTTGTTGATAACATTTTTTATTTTGAGGAGTTGAAAGCAAATGTAGACTACATTAGTCATTCAAAATTGTTACGTTAGGAATCAGTTAAAATATTTATTTTGTACTAGCTGTGCCCGCGGCTTTATCCGCTTGGTAGACAATTTGCAATTTACCTATGTTCTCGGCATGAATGCAATATATGTCATTACAAACTTTCATCGATTTCAGTTCAGCAGTTTTTGGGTGATCGACGAATAAATTAATAAACAGACCGACAGACAGATAATTTTTTTTAAACTATAGAATTGTGTTCTTTATTCGACTCTGAAGCCCCGCATAGTACTTTTTCTTAAATATCTTCAATGTAGAGATTTCGTCTCGTTAGCCTTTTATTATAAGTAGGTATAGACTGTCCCTTCCCAAAGAAAAATCTACGTTTTTTTTCTAAATGACTAAATTCTGTTGATCAGAAGGCCCTTAACTAATCCAACGAACTTTTTAAGTGAGCGCTTAGGGCACTGAAGTAGTGCGGACCTCTGCTTGAATCTGCCTTAGTTAAACCCTTTGATAGTTGACGGGAGAAAAAAATACAAGGTCCATATATGTAATTCTTCTAGCCGATTTCGGTTACAGCGACTAGACGCTGTTTAGGGGCTGGGGTGTTTAGCCTGTACATGACTAACATACTCAATGAATTTACAATAATAAACATCAAATACAAGAGCTAACTAACGCCTAACGCGGTCATTTTGTCCCAAACGATATGCATATTTCGTCCTCAACCCGCATCACGCCGCGTTAAGTCTCAGAGATTATCCATGTATGCCGGAAGGAAGATTTTTTCATTGTTTTGAAATGAAATGTGTAAAGTAAGCAAAAATTTGGAAGTCAAACTATTTGAAGAACTATGAATGAATGTTTATACGATACATATATCAAAAATACAATTTTTAAAATTTTTGTCTATCTGTCTGTTTGTAATGGGTAATCTCTGGAACGGATGCACCGATTTTGACGGGATTTTTATTAGTAGATTGCTGAAGTTACACAGGGTAACATAGGGTACTTTTAATTTTCGAAAATAATCAGGGTTCCTCTTAAAAAAAATAAAACTCATAAAAATTAGAAAAAAATCCGATTCAATGCACAGTTTTACGGGCAAGTGCTATAATTTATGAGAAAAGTTTTTAATGTATGAAACGCGTGCTCAGCCACAGGCAGACATCTAGTATATATATAATTTTTTTTTAATAAGGTTCATATTTTTGCATGTCTCATTAGTTCTTTTAAAAAAATGCCGAGAAAAGTTTAAAACTTGTAGTGTTTATCATAATATTATAGGTAGGTTGTAATTATAACATTGCATTGGGGGACTTCATTGCATTGGGGGACTTCGGTCTCACTAATGCAATGGGTAAGGGTAGTGCGTAAATGCATTTCCCCCCGACAACAAAAAAAAAAAAGGTTGTTATTATAAAGGTATGAATATTGTTATATTTACTTTTGACTAATTATCACTTATCTGTGGTTTATGAAATATTGTTATGCAATATAACACATATATTTTTTATTATCTGTGTGTTTCCCAAATAAGTAAATAAATAAAAATAATAATAAATAAGAATATAGATTCGATTAGTAATTTAAAAAGAATTACATTCCGTGGTATGGTTGTACACCTCTTTAAAATGCATAGATAATAATAACACATTCAGAAAGTGGCAAATAAAAGAATTAGTTGGCATGAAAAGGCACAAAATAAGGAAGGATGGAAGGAATTGGAGGAGGCCTATAGTCGAAAGAGGCATCGATTTTATGTTTTTTTTTAATATAAATTAGAATGTGTAGTATATAAGATCTAAAAGGTCCTTTTTTATTTATTTATTTGAAAAGATATTATATGAAAGCCAGGCTACGGTTACATCTACCATATATGGCTCAAACTGTGTTAATTTTCATCGACTTGTTATTCAAATCGCACGTCGGAATGCTGTAACGGTAAACGGCATGGTATTCATTTGCGAAGTAGCTAACGTTACCAATAGTTATTGTAACTACCGATCGTCCGCTAAGCTAAATTTAACTGTAACCAATGTGGAATTTAGGCCTGGTCGGGTCTAGGGCGGCAACATTTTCGGCACGGAATCCTTCGACTTACTCTTATGTACATTTTTTTTTTTTTTTTTTTTTTTTCCGCTAATAAAAACAAAAGACTCTCATTTTTCTTCATTTATTTTTTTTTTTTTAGGTTAGGTATCAATTAAATGTTATATGCACTTTTTCATCCACACCTAAAGAAAATACGAAACGCGGGCGGAGCCGCAGTTACACAGCTAGTAACATATTATGGAAAAAGTTAGTCGATCCAAAAATTCCTTTGCTATACTTAACCTAAAAGGCCATCTGGTGCCGGCTAAGGTTAGTGCCACTCTTCATATCTTCCCGAGGGTGTCGTAAAAGGCGACTAAGGGATCAACCAGGGGATAGGCAGTAGAATCCTCTGAATACCGCAAACACCAACTGCATTACTGGATTATAGCAATTCCCCCCTTTTTGGGAAAGACCCATATTCAACAGTCCATGGCTTTCGGTCGAATCAGTCAATCAAACTTAACCTAAAATTTAAGAGATATTATGCAGTCAATTTAGAAAAGCATAATGATAATGTTGAAAATGTATTAATAATAATATTGTCTCGGGGTATAACTTGTCATATATTAACCAAACGTTTCATGTTATTTTACGTGACAGATAAACTAGATAGGTATGCCATGAATAAAAGATGTGTAATCCCACATCTCGTTCCTGTTAATTAATTTCTCAGTTCATAGATTAAAAGCGAAATCATGTAGTCGATTTTTTGTAAGAATGTTAGTGCAAATCATACGGAATTCTTCGTGCTTTGTTTTTTGTTATTTACACGGCAAAATTCTTACGTTAAAATTTATTGTTACATTATTTACGTTTATGGGGGGGGGGTGTAAACGTATTTTACGCTACTAATATTACGCGATATAGTCAAGTAACTTATTAATCTATTCTAATAATTAATAAATGAAATCAGAGTGTCTGTTTATTATGAATCTATCTACGATATCTATGCCGAATATACATTTTTTTTTCTTAAATTTTGGGCCGATTTTTACGGGGCTGTTTCTGGTAGTTAGCTGAAGTTCAATGCACAGTTTTACTGGAAGTTGTTTGAATTTGTGAGAAATATTTTTGCTTTCTGTTAGTATCAAAAATACTTTTAGGAAAATGTTAAAAATATATGAAACGCAGACGGAGCTGCGGCCACACAGTTAGTTTATTAATAAATCATACAAATGATAAACAGAAATTTCGCCAAAAACAGCTTTGAGAAACTTCGTGGTTTGTAGCACTAGTAGCCATAAACCACTATACGATATTCAAAAATTCAATGTTGTATCATTATTTTATGAAGGCGCATCACTAGTAAAAGTGTTTTTATTAGAGTGATTTAGGTGATCATTAAGTACATCATTAATTAATATTCATTTTAAATTACGTATAAATTTATTCATTCAAAGATAACTTATAAATTGCAAACGTACATTTATGTTGAATGGCGAATGAAATAGGTACATATCAAACCAGCTGTGACGGAGGCCCACTTACAAATAACAGTATATCTTTATAATTACAACATTATCACTTATATTCAATATTAGCTGTGTGCCTGCGGCTGCCCCCGCGTTTGATATATTTTTCACTGGGTAATATAGTTTTAAAGGACTGGATAGAAGGATATCCGACCATAATTATAATTAATAATTTAGAGGAAAAAAATATTTATAATTTTTAAATTAATAACACCAAAGCTAAAGATTAACTATTACATGAAAAAAAAACGACTGGTAAACAGAGGAGAAATATTCTTGAAATGTCTTATCTTTATCTATTTATAGGTATCTATATAAAATTAAAAATACCAGAATGTATTGTCATTATGAAAGTGATCGATTAACCTAAATAAATCCAGATAGCATTATGGATAAAAATAAATTAATTATATTCCAAAAACAAAAACATAATATCGTCTAAAATGATATACATTTATATATTATAAGCATACGTTCATTGCATCATAATGCTATCACATACTGGAAGCACTAATTGAATAGCATTACGTGGACATGCGGTCGGCAACAGATTTGAAATGTCGGTGTTTCAGAAATTTATTGCTATCGCATTGCGCGCCGAAGAAAGAGTTATAAAACACGAAAGAGATAACTAAAGCTCGGGCTGCTTTTACCATATGCAAAATAGATGAAAACATCACTTCTTATAGTACTCAGTTTTCTCCTCCAAAACTGAACCGATGTTTAATTTCCTTTCAGTTGTAAAATAAGAAAGCCATTGAATACACCTCTATGTTTTGTTTGTTTTTTTTTTTAAATATTATTCATCAAATTTGTTTGACAAACGTCAAAAATGACGGTAAAAATCGAGCATTTTTTTTATTTTCAAGCCTCCTAGTTTCTACAATAACTAATTTATGGAAAAAATCAGAACGTACGGATATGACGTTGTTGGTTATATAAATTTGGTATAAAAAAATTTACCATAATGCTATTATCCAGGGAGGAAACAGGGGACTACGTTTGTTTGGAAAAAATGCCGCTAGCATATCGTCCTTAACATTAAATCTGTAAATAAAAAGTATTAATATACTAGAATGTGCATATTGGGTATTTAATGAATGAACTATATAAGAATGTTGATAGCAGTATTAATTAAACAATTGAATCAAGGGACCTTCGTAGTTCTTTTTTCGTAGTTACATCCATAGTAGCTAGGAAAGTCCAATTTCGAGAAAAGGGTTAATCGTCAAATCCAACAAGGTTGGGCCGCGTTTGGGAAGCTACGCAGAATCTTCTCGTCTACCACAGTGTCTCAAGGCAAAAGTCTTCGATCAGTGTGTGTTGCCAGTGATGACATACGGCATTGAGTCGTGGTCACTTACAATGGGCCTAATAAGAAGCCTCAAAGGGCAACGAAAAAAGCTATGCTTGAAGTTTCACTGCGTGATTGAACCATGAGTAAAAAGATCCGCAGAAGAACTAAAGTAACCAACATTTCCCGAAGAATTGCAAAATTTAAGTGGTAGTGGGATACACAGCGTGAGTAGGCCCCTCATAAGGTAGACCGATGACCTGGTGGTAAAACTCACGGAAATCTGCTGGATGAGGGTGACGCAAGACCAGTCGTTATGGAGATCTTTGGGAAGACCTATGTCCAGCAGTCGATGTCTTTCTGTTGAATAGATAGATGGAGCTCGATACGACTAGATTGAGTTAGGTCAATTTTAGGGCATCCTTAAGTATGTCGTTTACTTTTTCAGCTCATTAACCAAAAGCGCATACCTATGAAATAGTAAAAACGCCTCCAATAAAAAAAAATATAATTCCCATAAAATATACGTATCGAACTGGAACATAGGAGTGAAAACTATTTCCGATCTGTAATATTTTAACACGGCTTTTATATACTGAACTACACTCATGAGTACAATGTAATATAAACTCCATTTAACGCCACTCGATTTAATTTTGTATTTTATAATAGCGGTAATGAATAACGAAAGATTATTGTAAAATTATCTAATAGTTTACTTCCTAACCTTAATCAAACACCAGAAAAAAGCACTCGGACGATGTTCTGCTGTGTTAAATATTATTCTAAATATACATACAAAAAAAATTATAATGTTGCCTTTTTCTAACATCACACTAAGGTCACCTGGCCACAAACCAGTAAAAAGGCCAACCAGAAATGTTGCAAATATATTATAGTATATATTATATTATAGCATAGTATGTGCCGGTGGCTCTGCCCGCTTTTCATATATTCTTATGAGCTTATAATTTTTTGTGTAATAATTTTTCAGAAATTATTTTTGATAGACAACAGTAAGCAAAGATATTTCTCACAAATTCCAACTTCCTACCAGTAAAACTATGCATTGAATCAGATTTTATTCATAATATCACGTGTTTTAACTTAATTTTTACGCTGAACTCTAATTTTATTCGAACAACAAAAGTAACCTAAGTTACGCATGGTAACTTTAGCTATCTGCCAAAAAAAGTCCCGTCATAATCGGTTCAGCCGTTCCCGGCATTAGCCAAAACCAACAGACAGATAAATTGTATTTTTGGTATAATTACCGTATATACTAACGGTCGTCACACTTTTCTGGTCAAGGGCCACAAGCTCAATATGAGGTATTACTTGTTTTTTTTTTATTATTATTTTTTACGGTATATAGGCTCAGTGCTTTGACCACAATCTCACCTGATGTTAAGTGAAGAAGATGTGGTCCAGTATGGTAGACACACTAAGCCTAGAGGTACAGGTTTTCAAATAATGCTGCCGGAACACACCTATTGGTATTTTGTGACAGGTTTTCAAACTTGAGGGGGGTAAGTACCCTTGCAGGCATTATTAGGAAATGCCCTACCGACACTACGGGCCACACTTTTATGGATACCGTGATAGTTGATACCATGTATTAATTAACATATGTTTTAATGAGCTGTAAAACGCGAATTCCTCATCGTTTTTGTATGGCCCATGAAGTCATTCTTTACAACCTAATTCACTAACTATATATAAACTCAATTTTAAACCAAAACTCTTTGCTACGTCGCGAGCCGCACACGACACTCAGGTAGCGACCAAGCCGAGGTTCGAACCCTTGTACTAGTAGTTACTTTTTACGGCTGAGTGCCTCCAGCACTCGCCTACAAAGTTCAGTGAAGCTGTAAAGGCCGTTCCGGTCAACAGCATTAGATAGGTTAGAAAAAAAAGCAGGCCGCACAAATCCTTTCAAGGGCCGCAGTTTGACGACCACTGGTACATATACATTAATATGTACTTAATAATGTTGCGGCTTAGTGCCTTCACTCCTAAAGTCACGGTGAAGTTGTAAAGGCTCTTCCGGTCAACAACGTTAGCTAGTTAGAAAGAAATATACTTATTTAGTAAACCGATGTTATTTTAATATAACAAACGGACAATTCATTTTTACTAGTTAGTATTGATTGAACAGTGACTTAAAAGGTCAAATCTCAATATAATGCTTTTTTATATATATATAATACAATTTTATAATGTCAAACTACGATCTATATTTTACATACTCGTATATTTACTTTCAAATGGCTTAAAAACAACTTTAGCGTAAATCGATTTTAATAATGAGTAATAAAACCCGTCTCGAAACTAAATCAGTAATTAATTCTATTACTAAACAGTTAAAAGATAAAACAGAATGTTAATTTACAGGTTTAATAAAGGTTAACTTGCATAAATTAATAGTAAACAATTAATTTTTATGAGTACCATTTTATGTGTCTACATTGTAATTAAAGAAAGAAAAACATTTATTACCATATCGTAGAATAGATTACAAAATTTACAAGCAAAAAATTACAATTAAGTATATAAACAAAATAAAAACACATGGTAATAAGGACTGGCGTCAGCATTTGCTGCTTTATTACTGTCGCCATAAAAATGACGCTGTTTTTACCCAGCACTTTTTCTGGCCACAACAAATGATGTTTGTAAATAAACTCCTAGCGCCTTGTTTGTGTAATTTTCATCTAAATTGGCGTTACCAAAAGTTGAAAGGTAGACGGTCGGTTGTCCACGAGAGTTTTTGACTGCGTTGATATGCCAGAGACCGTGTATGCTTTTCTATTCTTCCAATAGGCAATACCATAACCTAAATCTAAGATTTAACTCCTTGTTACAAACCTCTCCAAAAATAAACACACCAGATACAACAAAGATTTCACAGACTAATTGCTAACTATACACACAGTAAATTGTATTTCTTTATTATTGTTACAGAAGCTATAATGGCGAGGCTAAGTTTACTAGCGATTCTACTTTGTCAGATAATAACTATTCCCATTCTGGGAGGTCGAACGGACGATGACAACCCGTTTCTGGATTTGGCATCTTCAGTCTTGCAGAATATGGGAGACGGTGGAGATAATTTTAACGGTTTATCTGCACTTGGTAATATAGTTGGTAACCTGATGCAGGGCGACAATGCTCAAAACCTTGCGTCTTTATTTGATCAAGGGAACAGCGGAAAGAACGCTGGGGATTTAATATCAGGTAATTTTAAAATAAAACGTACTTGAGAAATTTGTTTAAGCTAAGGTATTGAAATACATAGTATACCTATATGCTTATTTCGTTTCTACTGCTTCTTTTCTCATGACATGATAAATAATTTAATAACCAAGATTATTCTACAATAATAGAGTGATTTTTTAACAATTTATTCTAGGCATAGGCAGTTTATTAGGCGGTAAAGATGGAAAACTTGATCCCGGATTAATCGGATCAATGGTATCAACATTCGCTCAGAGTATGACAACAAAGGAACCAAAACGTCAGAAGCGAGAGTCGAAAGAGAATGATTTTAACCTCGACAGCATGTTAAGCCTTGCTTCTGGTTTGCTAGGAAACAAAAATACAGCTTCATACATGCCACTTATCATGAGCGCTATCAGTTCCTTCACAAGCACAGAAGCGGAGAAGAAAGCGGAAAGCCATAAAGACCACGCCACGTTTCTACCACCGTTCTTAGAAAAAGCCCACTTATATTGGGATTTGTTTATAAACTCTCCATTGGGACAGACGGTTTGGGAGAAGTCGGGAATGAAGACTGTATTAAAGGGATTCGTGGGCCCCGATGGAAACTTCAATTTCGACACGACGTTGAATAATTTCGAGAATCAGTCGTTTAGAAGACATTGGATCAAAGTTGCTGCCAAATATTTGACTGACATGGTGGTACAGATATCCAAACCAGAAGTTTATCAGAGGTTAGTCGTTTTATTTATTTAAGATACGTTTTCTCTTCAATCGAATAGAGCAGTACGTTTGGAAATAAACCTAGCTAGCGGCAGAAGTGATCAACATTAAATAAACCATGTTCTATTAGTGATTCTAAGAAGATACTAGAAAAATCACGTAGAATTAAGGTCATCATACAGAATAAATAAAAAACAAATTTCGCAATGTGTAGTAGCAATTTCTCTACTAAAAAAAGAAAACCTGCAAAGAGGTGCTAGATTAAGACATGATGTAAAAAGACAATTAAATTTGCATAGATTGGATAAGCTAAGCTAACAGAGAACCATATATTACTATTTACCAGAAGACCAACAACGGCTGTGTTGGCAACTTTTAACTTGAAATTTCATAAGCAAATAACTATAGGTGTTTGGGAAAACATCACTACGGAGTCAGATCTCTAAGATTTGCTCATATCATTATAAAGAAATGGCGCAAGTTGTGGGCACCTAAATTGTATTCCAGGCGAAGCTGATTCTGTGACAACGCTGCCACTGTTTTTAAACCGTCTAAAAATATGTTATGATAATAATATACAAGGTTTACAACGTTCCAAATTGCAATTTTCCAGATACGCATCAGTAGCTCAGTACGTGACAAACGGTTTCCTGGACTCCCAAGGTTTTCCGAAGAGCACGCACTTCAGTGCCAAGAAACCGGAGAAATCCATCACTTCGCTGGTGAATTATGTACTCAAACAATATATGGATATCGACGCTGACGTTTCGGAGTATGTCGTACCGGCCGTAAAGTACATAAAGGTAAATTTAAGTTTTTATGTGTCTGTTTTTTTTATAAAAAAGAAACGAATACTATGCGTCAGAATAGTATTTAATTCAAATATTCAAGTGGAGAATTTAGTCCTAATGGCACACATTTGTGATGCATATTATTAGCTGTGGCATTGCTCTTGTGAAATTCAGACCATTTGCAGCCTATATTCTCCCTCATGGTTAAAACGTGAAAAGAATATTCACGTATCTCAGAGGAGTAAAATTTTAAAAATCATTGATACACGTGTACATTTATTTCTAACCAGAAGAATGTATAATAAATTTTGTGCTTCTTCACTTGACTATGATGGACCTTCGTACAACATTTCACTCTTTATTTTACACCCTTTGGGGGTAATTTTCTCTCCTTGCCGAGTGTTTTCATTGCCGAGACCTCTCGTTGCCGAACGAGGTGAGAGCCATGCTTGGCAGCGACAGGGGTCTGGAGTACGATAGCCTCCTTCTGTGAGCAAGTCATGCTAAAGAAGGAGGCAGCAGAGAGGAAGTGGGAAGAAGATCCCTTTGCGAATCTTCTTCACGCAGGATGGTGGGGGTTAGGAGAGCACGATTCACCCGTATTCTCCCACCTCCTTAAGCCAGCCACTGATCCCACTGGTCCTAAATGTCCCTCTACTTCGAAATTCTTATCAACAGATAAGGACAAAGGAGAAGAGGTGATGGACTACTTAGCTGGTGGCTGAGGAGGTGGGGGGAGGGCGGCTGGTCAAAATGCTGCCACCCTCCCCGAGGGGAGAGATTTATATTTGGATAAGGGGGGGTACCCAAAATCAAGACAACACACAAAAACGAATCAAGGTAGCGCAGCGTTTAGACATCCCGTGTTTAAAAAAAATATATATATATATATATATATATATATATATATATATATATATATATATATATATATATATATATATATATCAAGATAAGACATTTATATATCAGTAAGACCCCTCTCCTCCCTTATTGTTTTTTTGTGATTTGTTCTAAAGCTAATTACCCTCCCCTATCATGGCTCACGTTATTAATGGACGATCCCTTTATTTTTATAGCGATGATGGCGTAGTTGGTAGTGCGGCAGGTTTTCGCATCAATGGACGCGGGTTCGAGCCCGCCTAACCAACTCGTAAAATTAGCCTGAGCTTTCGGTGAAAGAAAACATCACGAGGAAACCATAGCATGGTGGTAGGGCATTTTCTAATGATGCCCGCCTGGGTAGCTACCACCCTCAAGTTTGAAAACCTGTCTCCAAGTACCAATAGGTGTATTCCGGCAGTGTCACTTGAGAACCAGTACCTCTAGGCTTAGTGTCTGGACGACATCGTCAAAGCACTACACAATATTTAAAAAATAAGATTATGTACGGACAATTAAAATAAACAATGCTTTGCTTTGAAATGAAGAGACGGGGATTTGAAATTTATTTTTTTTATGACCAAATCATATGTATCATAGACATAACACTAATTTATTAAACAAAATTAAAGAAAAATATTTTCTTTAGTCCAGCTCTTCATGACGAATGTGATATTTTTGAAGGCGCTAAAAGTGTTCTGATCTTCATATTATACATACAAGGTGTATCTAGGTTCATCTAGGATTTAAATTGAAAAAAATACTTATTTGGTTTGATTTACTGTATTAAAATATTACATATAATTAAAAATTGACGAATGATATAAATAAAGAAAAAAAAATGCTAGCTTAAAATATTTCTTTTTTACATAAATTTTAATTAAATTCACTGGAACCTAATGAATTGTGATACTTTCACTATTATAGTACACGTGTACGTAAATCTTTGAATTTTACGTAGAATCTGTAATAATGATACCATTGAAAAGTTCTCTAATTAAATGTAAATAATTTTACTTTTCGTATAGCGTCCCGAAATCATTTTTATAAGTTCATGTTTTTTCATGATGATAATAGTCCAAACACGCTAAAGCTAAAGGTACTGGCTCTTAAGTAACGCTGTAGGAACAACTATAGGTGCTATGCGATAAACTTTTAAACTGGAGGGTTGTAACTCACTAGGCGACAATTAGAAAGCGTTCTACAACCATGGTATACGATACCATACCAACACCACAATTTTTTTTTCTTCGAAAGTTCAAGTTCATTACGTTATATTTGAATGACCCCTTAACATACAGATAGATATACATTGTTTTTCATACAATGTAAGGATAATAATGCAAGAAGGGACACTATAATGGTCATTTTCGTGAAGTTTTTTTTATTACTCTGATTACTATTCCCATGAACTCATTATATATTTTTCAGCGTAACAAAATATCTTTACTGAAACCTGACTAGATAAATATATATACAATTTTAAAAAAGATCATGTAAATCGGTTCTATGGTTCTCGAGTTATAAATAAACTAGCCGGACAGAGAGATAAATCTGACAGAGGCGCAGGCCGTGGTCTGATCCCCAAATGTGAAAGCTTTTATAGCCGTCACTAGCACGATACTGTTACGCTGCATACATTACGAACACACAGATCAATTTACACACACACACACACATACACACACACACACACACATACACACACACACACACACACATACACATACTTGCACACTACACGCAAAGAACATTGGTTAGCTAAGCTAGGTCACATTCCGCGGAATTTCTTTCCTCGACCCAAGATTCGTATCATTTTTGTGCGATTGTGCTGGCTAGCATTTTAAGCTGAACGCCTTAATCGCTCGCCCTCAAAGTTTAGTGAAGCTGTCAATGCCATTCAGTGACCAGAGCATTCGGACGGTTAAAAAAAACGTTACCTTTGATAAATTGAATGGTAATAATTGTTTCAGCAAATCCTACAGTTAGCAGAAAAGAGCAGTCAATCGATGGCTTCCCGAAGTGATTACTACGCGATCGCCGACCAGATGACGGACACACTCAATTTGGAAGTCATAGAGCCAGTCCTCAGGGTATACAGAGCGTACAAGCATTCGTTAGCGGCGCCGCATTGCCAAGAACACCTCATGTGCTTGGTGAATAGAGACCTCGACAAAGAGGCAAAAGGTAACGCAAAAGGCATAAGGTTAATTTTATATCGTAATGTTGGGACATTACGGATCTAAGGATCCGGTCGTATATCATCGATCCGATTTTCAAATGATCGATCGATTTTTTTAAACAGTATAGGCTCAGTTCTTTGTCCACAATCTCGCCGGAAGTTAAGTGACCATGTGCTCCAGGATAGGAAACTCACTAAGTCTAGAGTTCTCAAGTGATGCTGCCAGAGAACTATTGGTTTTTGGCGACAGGTTTTCAAACTTGGAGTTGGTATCTAACCAAACGGACTTTATTAGAAAATGCCCTACCATCATGCTATGGTTTCCTCACGATGTTTTCCTTAACCGAAAGCTCAGGCTGATTTGAGAGTTGGAGAGGTGGGTTCGAACCCGCGTCCACTGACACGGAATCCGGCCACACTAAACCACACCACGCATCCCTAGGGTGGCATAGAGGAAGCATGAATGTTTACTTTTATGACATATTTGTAATTTGCGTCGATAGATTATATGGATATACCTAATTTAAATTGAACAGTTACTTTTTTATATTAGAGTTACATCGTTGGTTCGGTTTTTACAGGACTCTTAATTTGTTAGCCTCATTAGAACGTTATAAATGTTTATTGTTGCAGGGCTACCAGGTTTCAAAAGCGGGTCTAACAAAGGTCAGCAGTTTAGCGGCCTCAGCGGCGCTCAGTTTCCAAAACGGCAAAAAGTTTTGGGACCTCTACACAGCGGTACAGAACGATGTGAACTGTGAAGTGAGTGCTTTAAATTTTAACACCTAAATTTTAATAATTTCATACCCAATTTTGAAATACTTTGATGTGAAACAACAGGCGGGCATGATTATTATACAGACACGTATACCAATTTTTAATGCAAGTTTCAAAATTTGGCCGTAATCTCAAATTATTATACCGCTGAAGGTGCTGCAGAAAATATCTGAAGATGCTTAAACTCGAGGGAGAATACCTGCTACCACGATAATTCTATTGCATTGTTTTCCTTCATCGAAATCTTTGGCCCATTTTAAGATTTGAACCCACCTTGATTGACAATGTAACCAACTATACTACCACTTACCTTAGAAAGCAATGGAAGAAAAGAACTGGAACAAAAATCTCCCTCAATAAAAAATATACTTAAATAGGCCAAGAAAAAACCGTTCAATACCTTTCCCCTTAATTTGATTCTCTTTTTCGTTCTGTTTGTTCGATTTTGTTTTTTTTTTTGTTTAATTGCTGACAAACTGTAATCTCATCGATAAAAGATCTAGCATATTTTTACTCAATTTTTTTAATAATGATTATGGTCTTAATTCTGAAGTGCCACATAAGCGGCTTGAACAGTTCTGACAAGGCGGCCATATTTGAGCGTTGTTATAAAATCGAAAGATTGTTCTACTCACGAGATCTTGGTAGAATTATTTATGAGTTATTAATTAATACGAATATGATTTTCCATTTAAATGTTATCCCATATAATATATATACAATAAATTTAATAAATTGAAATCAATTACAGGCAGAGTACCCGGCTGATTGTTCAGCGTTCCACGAACATGAGCTCAAAGTAACTACGGAGGTTTACCACAACGAACTATAAAGACAATAAACTACCTGATTAAATTGATTTAAACTGAAACCATTTTAACAACGAAAATATATATTCTATTTAAATTAATTATAGATAAATTTACAAGTACTTTTCACAATAATAAGAATTCAAAGATTGCGGTTAACTGCAAAGATGGCGGTCTTAAAAAAAAATAACAACACGATTTCTCTAACCCATAAAAAAAATATTTAGAAAGCCAAAGCGTTTATTTAGAAAAAGAGAATGTTGAAATCACAGTAAAATTGTCATTAAAATGTATTTAGAGAATACACCGTAAACAGTTAGTGCGTTTAAAAATATCATCATTAGTATTACAATGGCTTAATGGAGACAATGAAGGAATTTGCGACAATGGCGTCGAGAAGTAAAAAAATAGAAAGATAAGCAAGCAATTTTAGACTTTATTTGCTTGAGGAAATGACTTACATTACAATAGAGACGCAGGTCTAATTAGTTTCTCACTGGAAACATACCTACGTGCTTTCAGCCTTTTAAATTCCAACAACACAGAGAATACGCGCCTTTCATGCAAATACACATGCTTGAGAGGTTTTAATCTATCAAAGGTTGCCAGGTTGTAAGGCAGGTCTGACATATATTTCTTACTAAATCATAGTCTTATTTAAATATTAAGTATTGGAGGGAGGGGTGCCTAAATATTAGTGTTTGTGCATTTTTCAAAATTATATTGGTTGTCTCCCTATTTTTTATTTTAGACATTTTCAAAAGAATTTAGTAATTTAGCTTTCGTAAATTGTCAATTTATAATTGATTCGTTAATTCGCCGTGCACGATTTACGGGGGGATCATAACTCCCATCCTCGAACCACTGCTATGTCGTTAACTAAATTACTACTTAATAAAATGAAATATTTGAGAGAAACATTTATATTACAATACTTTATTAGTTTGAGAATCATTGAAATATTCATTATAGCGTTTACGTGGTTCACCTCAAGATCTTTAATTAACTTAAAAGTTTCCTCTCATAAAAGTCTTATTATTTACACAGATAAATAAAAGCAGATAACTCACTAAACTTGTAGATTTTATTTATACAGATAAATATTCAGTATCGACCTTTCTTATATATAATTTTACTACATTTTTTAATTTATAGTGACTGAAGTCAGTCGTTTTAGGGAAAACATATTTTTTCTTCCATACTTGATTACGTTGAAATAATTTTATTAAGATTTATAAGTGCTATGATTATTCAATTAACTTTATTTGTACGGAGTGTGATATCTTCTATTGTTATTCTGTGGCACTAATCTCCTGAGATATATTTTCATTTCAGTTTCTTATAATTGTACTAGTTTTATAAGTGATTTTCATTATTTACATTATAAGAACATAATATTTAATATAATATAATTATGTACCGTGATAGATATATTAATAGGGTTTAGAAGTTATTTTTACAATTTATTATTACATAATATTATAAAATTAATTGCTGGACATTATGGTGCTAAAATTATTAGGATTTATGCAACCCACTATCGTTAGTCTTAGATTTGAAGTTATTTCAAACAGTTTTTGACGGAAAATCAGTCTGTCAAGTAATATTTCTTATTTTAATTCATTAATATGCGTTACTTAATTCTGTATTAAGTAATTTTATTGGTGGTTCATGTAATAAATATATGAGTTGCTCCTTTGAAAATTCTAGTAAAATGACCACAATTTTTATAGAAGATTAAAGTTAAACCCTTGAGCACTAACCTGACGTTTACACCAGCTTTCCATTGTTTGTCTATTGTCTCATTTTTATGGGTAATCGAGATATTAAATATGAATTACAAAATAACGTCTGACTTGGCTGCATGGCCATGATACCTTCGCCGTTTTTTTTAAGAAAAAGAAAAAACTGAAAACTACAAATAATCTTTGTGAAGTATTGTCATGTAATAATCTAATGTAGTATATTTTTTTATTTCAAAATATTTCATCTGAAAGTGCATCTTAATTGAAATTTTGTTTTTAGCCACTTACAAGTTACATACATAAAACCATTAAATATACATTTCTAATCAAAATATGTGTTAAAATAATTGGGGGTATCGAACGAGTAAAATAATATGGATATTTGTTTAAAGGATGAAATGGCGGCAGGTTACGGCTACTACGCGTGATCCGCAAAACCCCTTTAAATTAAAGGGGAAGATTTACAAGAACATAATACGACCTGTCGTCTTGTATGGATCAGAATATTACCCCATAAAGGTGACGGAAGAAAGAAGATTACATGCAGCTGAGATGCGAATGTGGGGTAACAAGAATGGACAGGATTAGGAATGAGTATATTAGAAGAAGTTTGAAAGTGGCGCCAATAGCAGACAAGTTAAGAGGAGGTAGTTTGTCCTGGTATAGACATGTGATGCGCAGGGAGAAAGAGGATGTTGTAAGAAAGGTATTGGATATGAATGTGGACGGTTACATGGGAAGGGGAAGACCAAAGAAAAGATGGATGGACTGTGTCAAAAGATGATATGCTTAGGAAAGGAGTGAATGCGGAGATGACAACAAATAGAGAGGAATGGAAGAGGAAGACATGTTGCGCCGACCTCAAATAAAAATGGGAAAAGGGTAGGGAGATGATGATGATTTGTTTAAAGGACAATAATAATCAGTTTCTCTGAACAATACTATTTTCTTGAAAGTTCTATCATTTTTTTAAATTATTTAATTAACTATTACTTATTGATTTAAGAAAGTACTTATAATTGTGTATATAGGTAATTCGATATTCCATCCTAAGTATACATTAAGTTATAGATAATGAAAACTGAATAAAAGATTTATTGAAAATTGTTGCATTGTTTTATTTCAAATGGAAGTATTAATACATAATATTATAGTTTATAACATAAATGGTAATATTGATCGAACAGAATATCTTAAAATATATCTAGATATGAACTAAAATTTAGTACCATATTATAATTAATTATAATTACCTACTACAATAAAAGTTTGTTCATTCAATCAGTAGTGTAATTATTACTATCCCGTTCTTGGTCTGTAATAGAAAATAGAAATAAAACTGCATCTGAAAATTACAGTTTAATGAACATTTCGTAACTAATTGCCAGACTTATTTATGATACGCTTCAAATTCCCAATGCCATCTATCCATTCTATAGTCTTTGGTTATATAACACACCTCTATTGCTCCAGATCTATGGCTCCAGTAATTATGCGCGGTTCATTACAGTCAATTTCGGTAAAATTTGACCATTTAACAGCATTAAACCATTACATAAGCGATTTCATAATTTGTTTAAAATCCAAACAACAATTAATTTATTTTTTATACTTATCGAAAGCCATATTTTATATAAATCAATTGAAATCCACACTATTTGCTATTGATAAGTGAGCTATTTATGATCTATTATATATTCAATTTTTTTTAATGTAAACCCGTGTATTCTTATTAATAGTGAAAAATTAATACAGCATAAACATATACTCGAAAATAAAAAAGACCATATTATCAGATGCCGTATGATTGAGTAGCAACGGCCGCTCTAGAGGGAGGCAAGCCGGGCTTTTCATGGGGCGCCAAAATTTAAGGGAGCCACGGGGGCCCTTTGGTTGTAGAAATTGATGTGGTAAATTTTACCAATAAAGAGAAAAAATCGCATATCAATCTCTTCGTTCGATAAAAATTTCCAGACATCGTTTCTTTAGTGTATCCCTACATCATGAAAGATAACTAACAATTTAGTACCTACACAAATTTCAACTTTGTAGATTCAGCAGTTTGGGATCTGCGTTGATAAATTTGTCAATCAGGATAACTTATTATATATATATAATTATATATATATTTATATAATTATAAATATATAATTGTTTTTTTTTTTTAAATAAAAATAGGTACCCTAAAAAATTTCATATTTATTAAAGTGGCGGTAATTTGCCTTTTTGTCAGGAGTGACGCTGATTGTTACATTAGTTTAATAGATGTCATTATAATCACCTATATTTCATAAATTGTATTTCATCTTCATATTAGTTAATGGCAATCTGTGTACACACAATTTGTGCCAGTGTCATGTGGGTAAGATTATTTTCAATCTTGTATCAGTGTTACCAACTTCCAGCAAAATGGTGGCCCATCCTGCTTGAACTTTCCATGGAGCATTGTCAGCAACTCAGAATAAATGTTACGCATTATCCTCTACAATAATCTTAACCTGAACACAATAACCAAACTATAATACACAAAACACCACCAAGATTACATGATAAGAAGTCAAAAACACAAGTTTAATGAATTAAAGAAAATAACTGCTACATGACAGACTGAGATCCCGCCAAAAACTCCAAGATTGTAGTTATATGAAATGAGAGTTTAAATTCAAAGGAATTTAACTTCGAACACGGGTAAAAGTTACATTAAATTGTTTCATTGTAGATATATCTCGCCCGATATTTTTCAATTATCTTTTTGGGTAACAATTTCCAATAATATCAATCAAATGAAGTAGCTATTAAACATTACTTTTACATAATTAGCTATCACAGACACAGTGAAATACATTTAGATCAAAAAACGTTAGAGGCTTTTTTTTTAAATTTTGAAATAACTTTTCATCACTGCGAAAATGCGTACCTACTTTAGTATTATAAAACTATAAGGATAGTTCTGTGACTTAGTCGCAAATAGTGTCGATATTTATATGCTATGATATTATTTTTGTTACTCAAGGATTTCTACTTTTTGAAATAGCTCTGATCACATACGATTCTATTTACCTATAAAATATAACGTCACATGATATGTATTCATATTAAATAATTCATTAATTTTAGTGTTTATCAATAAACACGCAAGGGGCCATTCATTAATTACGTGAGGATGATTTTGATGATTAATAATGACCCCTCCCATGAAATGATACATAAGATTTCACGTATCTCCCCCCCCCCCTTCCTGTTCTTACGTAAGATTAAATCTTGTTTTAATATGATTATTTTTTATGATATTTAAATTTGATGAAAATGTACATATTTGACATTTTAACACAAGACGACAAGATCAAAATCATTCAGAATCCAAAATCGAAATAGATTTTTAATTATAAATTTCGACTTGTAAAATATTACGTAAGTATGTTTATCCCCCCTCACCCGAGATATAAGAGCATGTATAGATTTTCTTTAACCTCCCCGGACCCTTACGTAATTCATGAATGGCCCTTAAGATAAATAATAATAAACTCATGACGAAGCAGACGCATACGAAAAGTCTCAACACTAGTTATTGAATTTTGAATCTAAAACATTTATTCATATCTAATGTTCTAAATAAACATGTAATAATAATACTAGACTTATTTTAAAAAAATAGCATTTACTGACAAAAAAATATAACACAGTAGGAACTTATATATAGACATGATACTCATTGTAATATAATATCAAATTTAATACCTTCATCATAATCAGATTTATCTTTGGACGGAATTTCGTTTGACTAGATTTTACATTAAACATTTATATTTAAAAAAAAAATATTATGTATTTTTTAAGAATCAATATTCTATTTCATAGAATTTAGTAGAAACGAAATTCTGCAGTTCCTTCTATTCTTACTACATATTCTAGTTCTAGATAAATATTTTGGTAAAATGTTATTATAGTATAATCAAACTAGAAAATACAGAAAATAATAGACAGGAGAAGTAACAAATTAAAAATAAATTAATATACAAATTATTAGTAAAGAACAAATATTTATAAGCAATGAATCTAAATTTAACCAAACTTCGGCTTTAATAAATGATAATAAGAGTAATTAAGCTCGACCGAAATTCGGCAAAGTCCACATTCTATATATGGTGTATATAACACACAAGAACTAAAAAATATCTAATTCGTTCATTACAATTTCTTCGGGTTAACCTTACATATTCGGACAATACCAAATTTTTATTTATAAAAAAAATATTCAAGTTTATTTATTGTATTAAACATAATGTATTTATTAATGATGATAATCCACACTTAGTGCAACAAGTTGTAACAAAAATACTGATATCAAGCAAGTAAAAACCAAATACACACCTAGTGTTGCTAGTGTTATCATTTAGAATAGAAACTAAGAACTCTCTTTATCCTCAAAGATACCATTACAAAAAAAAAATCTACCACTATATCATAATATTAATTCGTCATAATAAATTAAAATAAGCTTAAATACATATAATTCTTTACATATTATGTAGAGTAATTAAATAATAAATAAATAAACTTAATATGTTGATATTACACAAAGACGCATCAGTAAATGACGTATGTAGCTTACATATATGGAGTGTAGAGATAATATGGGCAATTGTACTGTGATATACGTTTCATAATGAATTAGTGCCCATAAAAATGCATTAAATAGGTAGTCAGTTTTTTTTTTTAGAATTTTGCAACACTAATGTCACTTAATTAACTAACACTTAATTGCATTCAACTTCTTGATCACTTTTTAATATATGGAGTCGATACTCCTTATCAGAGATGAATAATAACGCCTTGTCCTTGTACTCCTTGTCTCTATATATTCCGTGTAATATATTATACATTATCTATGTGTCGTTCTAGAAAAGAGTTAATAAATAAATCGAATCTGTTGTCTTATTTTTAACGTGTGCAATTTAATTATAGAAATTTTATAGAAAATTTAAATTATTTTAGACCAGTTTATCATATGAGTGTTATTTTAATAATTACTATATTTATTTTTTAACTGGAATATTCTTGCAGACCCACTCCATGCCTTCCTGGAAAAATTATATTTATAATTAATTATTATCAACACAAAAACAACGGTGTCATTCATTGGTAGAGAAATGAGGAACAAGATAAATACAGAGTAGATGAAATGGCGGCAGTTTAGGGGTCAGATGTGACCCACACGTGAACTTAAATTAAATTTATTTTATAATTAATCACTAAATAATAAATAATTATTAAAATTAATTATAAAATAAATAAATATATAACTATATACTATTTTGGCAAAAAATTACTCAAAACCGAGTTTTCAGACTATGAAGTTAACTAATAGATAACAGAAGTACGTAGGATATGTTCTCAGCGAGTTGCGGGAGAGAATTCTCAACAACGGTTACCCGGCTCGCACTTCCATTATTTCCCGACCTCCCCCTGCTTTTAAGATGATATTATTATGAAATTTAATAAGGCAAAGTCCTAACAATCAAATCGGACAAATGATAAATTAACTATTCGCATTTGAAGCTAATGCATTTGTGTATATTACTAATTTTTCTTCAATATACATTATGTATTCTCATTATGCTACCAGTTGACCAATAATTCCAGAACACAACTTCTCTAAAAACATTTCATTTTAGCTCTGAAAACCCGATCATTTTTATAATTAACTGCAAATTTGATCTTTTTAGTTGATTTGAAATCTATGAATAGTTCGTGAATTAAGTTATCAAAAAATGACATCATAGGTTGTTATTGCCATACAAATCTATGGGGAATCGTGAACAACTCATAAAAATATGTCAATTAATAGATGGTATGAACAACCCAATGTATAAAAGTGCGCCCCGCAGTGATATCTCATAGGGACATATTGGGCCCTTGACCAGGAAAGTGTCGCGACCACTGATCTAGACAATATACATATACTAGCTGAGTGCCCGCGGCTGCGCTCGCGTTTCATATATTCTTCACTGCACTTTAATTTTCTTATACGGAACCCTAATTTTTGTTTAGTACTAAGATAAAGTAAAAATTATTCTCATAAATTCAAGCACTTGCTCGTAAAACTGTGCACTGAATCGGATATCATTCAATCTTTTATGAGTTTAAATTTTTTTACGCGGAACCCTAATTATTTTCGGAAATTAAAAGTACCCTAAGTTACCCGGAATAACTTCAGCTAGCTACAAAAAAAGTTCCGTCAAAATCCGTGTAGCCGTTCCGGAGATTACTCCAAAACAAACAAACAACAAACAGACAGACATACAAAGATTTAAAAATTGCATTTTTGATATAAGTATCGTGTATACATTTATATCTATTTAGCAAAAACCATTATTTTGGCAATACAAACAGACACTCCAATTTTATTTATTAGTATAGATAAACCTTACCTTTACACCAGTGCCATCGGTAGCAACGCAAGCTTGTATCTGCCAAGTCCGATCTCTAATCAGATGGAGACCGAGATGCTGTGCTATCTCACTCGCCGGTAATGCTGATAAGAATTAAAAAAAAATAACGTGTGCAATTTACACGTGTTAGAATAAAACCTTACAAAAAAAATGTGTTACCCACCCTGGGTTCAAACCTCCGACCTTTCAGTCGAACTATTAGACACGCGGATTAGTTCACCAGGCAAACCAAGCTCTCAAAAATGTGATGAACAAATCCGACCTACATCAGAAACGTCCTGTCGTTTTTTCGTTTCATCGACGTTCAAATCACACCGATGCTAAAAAAGTTTTCTCTTTAAAAAAAAATGTGTTACCCATCCTGGTTTCAAACCTCCGACCTTTCAGTTGTACCGTCTATGAGACACGTGGAATACTCCACCGGGCTAACCACGCTCTCAAAAATTTGAGTGAACAAATCCGAAGTGCACCAGTAACGTACTGTCGCTTTTTCGTTTCATTGACGTTCAAATGACCCGATGCTAAAGAAGTTTTCTTTAGTTTCGAAAGTCCTATGTCTAATGTCCATGTTGTGCTAACTGCTATAAAAATCGGTGACTCTACGCTCGAAGTTGTAGACATAACTGTATACATTGTTTTTATTTTTTACACGTTATAGGCTCAATGCTTTGACCACAATCTCACCTGATCTTAAGTGACGATGTGGTCCAAGATCGTAAACACACTAAGCCTACTGGTTCTCAAGTGATGCTGCCGGAACATACCTATTTGTATTTGGGCGATAGGAATTCTAACTTGAGGGTGGTAGCTGTAGCTACCCAGGCGTGCATCATTAGAAAATGCCCTACCACCAAGCTATGGTTTCCTCACGATATTTTCCTTCACCAAAAGCTCAGGCCGGTTTTAGAGTCGGATAGGTGGGGATCGAACCCGGCCGCACTACCCGCTACGCCATCATCGCTCCAAACCTAGGACAAGCCGTCCAGTTAGGTAGATACAATTTCGAGAAAGAGGTTCATTATCGAATCCATCTCGGCTGGGCCTCATTCGGGAAGCTACGCAGAATCTTCTCGTCGGAAATACCACAGTATGTCAAGACGAAAGCTTTCGACCAGTGTGTGTTGCCAGTGATGACATACGGCGCTGAGACGTGATCGCTCACAATGAGCTTAATAAGAAAGCTCAAAGTGACTCAAAGGGCAATTAGAGAGGGCTATGCTTGGAGTTTCACTGCGTGATGCGAGATCAGGAGATCCGCAAAAGAAGCACAGTAACCGACATTGCCTGAAGAATTACTAAACTTAAGTGGCAGTGGGCTGGGCACATTACTCGCAAAAACAATGCCCAATGAGGCCAACGAATTCTCGACTGGCTACCACTCAGCGAAAGACGTAACATGGGTCCCTTCCCCACACATAAGATGTACCGACGACCTGGTGATGGTCGCAGGAATCCGCTGGACGCGGGTGGAGCAAGACTGCTCGTCGTGGAGATCTTTGGGTATTTTTTTACATCAATTGCAGTTACACTGGCTAGTGTCTTGTGTCGTCTTGTGATTTTTTAAAGTGAAAACTTCATTAGCGGCTTTTTGTGATTCTCGGTAGGGTAAAACAGACAGATTCACGTTACATATGCTATGACGTCGCCCATAAACATGCTACAGTATGTCAAGTATAAGTTGGCATTTAAGTGCTCGCGCTCAGAAATAAATATTAAAATTTATACTTAAACAGCCTGTCACATGTTTTGCTTATGATTGAAATATATGAGAATGTACATAATTATTGTTCGGATCACCAATAAAGGTAACCACTAGACAAATGTTAGGTTTTGTTAATAATTTCAATTAACATGGAATTTTAAACATGGAAAAAACAGTTTTTCCAAAAATTTCGAGTTGTCACTTGTTTTCATGGCAGTTTTTAACTATATTACCTGTGGTCAAATCCTGCTTATTTGCATAAACCAGCAATGGGACTCCACGCAGTTTTTTCGTCTTGGAGCAGATCCTCGAGTTCTTGGCTCGTCTCCTGCAGTCTTTGATGGTCTGAGCAATCCACAACATAGATCTGGAATGAGGAAACAAACCTATTTCAGTAAAGTTCAGAATTTGAAGAAATTATGCTAGCTCATCAGAAAAAATTTATAAAAAGTTCATCAAATGTGAACCATAGTTTCCTCATTCTTGTATAAATGACATAAAATTAAAATACAAGAGGATGCCAGTTGATTACATTTGATTGAGATTCAAAAAATCAGTATAATTATATTACTCTAAAAACAAAGAGATAAAAACATAAAAATATTTTTACATTGTGGGTAAATCATTAAAGTGTATCAAATTTTCCAGTGATTTAATAAATATGTTTCTTGTATGAATATAGAATGTTCATTTTCAATTTAATCATGAACTTCTAAAAGTGATATGTCAAAGAACTTATACTAAAAATAAACAAATTATAATGATAATAGTAACAAAAAACCTAAATTATCACCATTATAAAAATTCAATTATTTCTCAAAAACCTTTGCAAGTAAAGATTTCTTGTTTTACTTCATCCATTATTATAAATTCTTTATAGAGAACTTAGGTTTAGACTAAACTTTTATATGCTGTTTGATTTACATTATAGTCAATTTCCACCATCGTTGATAACCATTTTTATAAATTATTAGAAATAGTAAAACATATGATTTAATGTAAACATATCATTGCCATAACTACTTCTACTATAAAACAGAACCCACACAGCTGTATTCTAGCATTGTCAATAGTTTGAAATGTGCGCAATTCAGTTGTCGTAAATACTAAGTACCATACTAGCATGGAATTACAGTCGTTTTTTAAAGCTGGTTATAAAGGCAGTATTACACACTACTTTACTTCTATTCAAATAACAAAACTTACTAAAATATCAGTATTTTCAAAATAATTCCTCCAGTAAGGTCTAATCTTTCTCTGTCCACCAATGTCCCACACATTCAGCTTGAAGCCATTCGATAATACAGACTTTATATTGAAACCGGCAGTGGGAGTGACATGATTAACATCTTCGGACGCTAACTGCTTCAGCAACGTAGTCTTACCAGCGTTGTCCAAACCCAGAAGCAGCAAACGCAGTTCTTTGTCAGGATGCGAGCGAAGTTTCTTGAGAATATTTTAGTAAGCCCTAAAATTATGTTTAAAATAAATTTAGTAAATCTTCTTTAGAGTTTTACAGAAGTAATTCACCATGATTTACCATCTTGAAAGTGACTCTAGTGAATTCGAGAAGACGTTAATAATTTGTCATGTAATCAATAAATAAAATCTTCCATTTTAATTTTAATTAATCTTGTACAAGCCTACGACTTGCGCATTCACAAATAGTTATTCAAAATTTGTTGACAACCAGCCGTTGTCATGACAACACTAGTGTCGCCATCAGAAAATTTTTAAGCTGCTTTAATCTGTACTTTTGTCTTCTAATATGATTAGAAAACTAGCTATGTACCCGCGGCTGCACCCGCTTTTCATATATTCGTCACTGCAATTTTTTTTTTATACGGATCTCCACTTTTTTTAATACTAAGATAAAGTAAAAATATTTCTCATAAACTCAAGCACTTGCCCGTAAAACTGTGCATTAAATCGAATTTTATTCCTTTTTTTTGTGAGTTTTAATTTTTTTACGCGGAGCCCAAAATTATTTTCGAAAATTTAAAGTCCCCTATGTTACCCGGAGTAACTTCAGCTATCTATCAAAAAAAGACCCGTCAAAATCCATTTAGCCGTTCCGGAGATTACCCGGAACAAACAGACAGACAAAAACTTTAAAAATTGTGTATTGGTGTTTGTATTGTATATATATTCATATCTATTCAATAAACAAATATTTTGACTTTACAAACAAACACTTAAATTTTATTTATAAGTATTATAGATCATAATAAGTATTAAATAAATTACACTAATACTTAAAATTCTGGTTTGAATTTATAAAATACATTGGTAACACTGCAACTAAATGTTGTTTCATGTTCCCTTATTTTAATTCCAAAGTCATGATTGATGAAAAATCCAAATCTCATCATGCAGATTTTTGTCGTCCCATTATACGGTAGGAAATTCATTAATCACAGCCGTGACCTTGGTTTTGCCGACGACATAACCAAGTGTATTATACCCACCTCATATGTTGCAAGTGATAATAAAAGAACTGTTTGCATAGTGACATATAGTGTTTGCGTTTAATAAGTGTCATGTGTTTAGTTTAAATCTGTAAAACAAAGTATCTGTATTAGTAAGATACAGACATCAGTCACTGAAAAAGAGATAAGACTATATACGATAGATAAGTGTATTCATTGTCTAAAATACAGCCATGTGCATGTTTCCTCAAGAACGAATACACTACAAAGAAGCCAAAAGAATAATAATTATACTGTAAAAAATGATTTTATTTTTGTCTCTTTCTCTCTCTCAGTAGGTTCGTATTTCTATTCGTAGTTTAATATTCAAAATTATAACGTGTCGTGTGACGTTACTTACTTTAATATTTTACGCTCATCTGGCGTAAAGAAGTTTCTCATTGTAAAAAAATATCAATAAAGATGGGGACGATTAACTGTGTACACTAATTTAGAATTAGAATATTTTAAATTTTTGATAAATAAATTCATTTTGTTTACGTAGTGTGACTTTTATTTTATATGAAACACCATCTGTCTGATAAGTAGAAACTTAGTAGATTTTAGCCATCCTTTTAGTCAATAAGTGGAAAACAAAGTGGTCAAGCAAAGTTGGCAACACTGAATGAAATTTTTTCGTCAGTACTCAAATGAATTTGAACTCAGTGCTAGTGCTGTTATGATAAGTTAATAAAAAAACTTTTTCGTCAGGGATAGGAATGTCCATGAAAAAATACATTGATGTTTATTTCAATTCAACTAAAACGTTGCATCGATGATTTTAATTAATGAAATATACTCACCGACTTATACAATAATTTGCTAAAGTGAATTGGGGGATTCCCCGATGTTTACAAATTACAAAGAAATCGGAAATAACACGCAAACCGTTTAAGCTTACAATAAATTATTTTATGTTACAATTTTCAACTTTTTATACGCCCACTAATAAGGACATAACGCAACCGCTACTACATACATATATAATAATGAAGAATACTTAGAGACTTACTTAGAAGAAGACTTACTTAAAGTCTAAAAGTTAGAGATTTATTTAAATTACATTTTTAGCAATTCAGTGTTATTTAATTTTTTAATGCTATTTATATAATGATAATAATTAAACCTTTAAAAACTGTACACATAATAGTTGTTAATAATTTTATAAATTAAAGTTACATTCAATATTTTAAATGGTAAATTACAGATATGTGAGTGACATTAAAGCATGGACTTATTAAACTAATTAATATAATATGTCCATGCACTAAAGTACCAACTGTGCAGATTCGTGATGGATGTGATAACTAATAAAGTAAGCACTGCTCAATATTGTTTATTTAATTTTTATAAATACAAATATCTAATTTCACTTTATCTATTAATTTTATCATTTTAAATAACAGTTATTAATTATCTTGATGTATAATAAAAGCAGTTATTTACTTAATTGTTAAAAGTAAGAAATTTGATACTTTCGAATGCCATACTATCAAAAATTTGTACGAGCGGAAAATATCGTAAACCGATACAATATCCTGCCTTTATTTTGAATTAATAATATAATATAATCCTATTACGTCGAAGAACGCATATGATTAATCGATGTATCGGTTTGGTTCGATGCATTCAACAGCTTATTGGAACTAATGGATAAATCGATTTATATCAAGCATCCCTAGTCAGGGAAAATCATAATTCATAAAGAGTTTTTAAACACGTGTAATTTGTTTTTATTTGGAATTTATTTTATAATTATGGGGAAAGTTAAACAAGAACCGGTAGAACAACAGGAAGATCAAGCTGATGTTTCTATAAAAACTGAACCGTTGTCCTATGACGAAAAAGTAAATCACTGTAGTGTAATTTCAAAACCGATGGCTACAAAAAAACTTAGCAAAAAGATTTATAAACTCATCAAGAAATCAAGCAGTCATAAAAATTACATTAGAAATGGATTAAAAATAGTACAAAAACAGTTGCGGCTGGGAGAGAAAGGGTAATTTTTTTTAACCTTTGTTTTGGTTTTTTGAGGTTATATGTACATTAAACTCATCCATAATACTAAACTTGTAATTATTTTTGTATCTTTCTGAAATAATCCATATTATTATTTTGTAGTTATTTGCCCTAATGCTATCATATTTATAAAACCTTAATGTAAACAGCATTTAGTTACCTTATTGAAATTCCAGGATTGTCTTCTTTGCCGGTGACATTTCTCCTATAGAAATAATGTGTCACTTACCAGCTGTGTGTGAAGAAAAAGATTTGCCATACTGCTATACTCCCAGTCGAAAAGATATTGGTGCAGCAATGGGCACCATGAGGGGCTGTATCATGGTCCTCGTAAAAGAACATGAAGACTACAAAGATTTATATGATGAGGTGAAAAGTGAAATTAAACTGTTAGGACATCCTTTATAATGTGCATAAAATGTAATTAGTATGTAAGATACAATATATAATAACAATCATTAGTGTCTTGTTCATTTTTTTATTATATTTGGTAACTCAATCTACTTGTCCACTATTACAGTCATTTTCTGAAATATAATATTATGTGAATGTTATTAATACCTACTATCAGCTGTTACAAGTTATACACAGGTCTTTATGATAGTTACAAGTATGTGATGTCATAGCATATCCTCATAGTCACAGTGTGTAGTTCTTTCCGTAAGTGGTTGTATTGTGGAATGTACTCCCTATTGAGATTTTTCAAGTAGAATACAATATAAATATGTTGAAAAGGGAGGTCAACAGGACTTGCAAGATAGGCTTCAACCAATTTGAAAGGATAGGCTCCTGTGTACATGTATCTTCTGCCAAATCATAAGCTTCTTGTCACTTTTGTGGTATAAAACAAATAGTGACATTACAAATTTACTGTTTCTTTGCCACCTGTGCTTCACAGCCATAATATTTTGTTAAGTATACACCAGTTATATAATATCAGTTTCTGAATGAAACAAAAGTACTACATGGCATAGAATTGTATGTCCAATGATGGTTAATATTATTGAATTATGTAAATTGTGTTTAATAATGAAAATTAAGGGTTACTAACTTCATATAACTGACACTATCTAACTTGATCCTAGTTTGAAATACTTTTGGTTAAACCATAGAGTGATAATAAACATCTACATTGCTTTGGATCTACATTTTACCTAATTACAAATAGTAATATGATCCACTTGGGATATCAAAAAATTACTCACAGTGTAGAATCAAGACATGTGTTATATGTGAAGTTATTAAGCAAAATAATAAAAAAATATTGTCTATTAGAACCAACTTTATATCATTATAAAGGAAATAGTTTGATTAGTTTAGATTATAAGACTTATGATTTAAAAACATATTTGTTTTACTCTGTAAACACATTAAAAATCAATAATAAAAAAATTGTTTATATTTTATATAACCTTTAAACATTAGTGTAATAAACATGAATGATTAAAAACATAAGTTATTATTTCAATTTAAAAGAATAAACCTAAGAAATTTCGAATTTCATGAAAAGTAGAAAATAATTATAATATTGTTTTAAGTGAAACTTCAAATATCTAGTTAATTTAAAGTATGAAATTTTTCCAAGATTAATTTGTTACTTTTTCTTCTCTCTTATCAAGATTGAGTAATTCAAACAAATTTACATTTAGTTCACTGCAACAGCCATTATTTTGTGTATGTTCACATGTGTATGTTCAAATCCTTTCTATTAAAAGGGGATCTATTGCCAATTACACTGTTTCCAAAATTTATATTATAATTTGTGGTTATATACGTATATATGTACTTATATATACATATACTTTTATAAATTTCACGGGAACATTATAAATTAGTTAAAAAGGTGTAAGTCGTTTTGTTTTTTGTATCTCTATATTTTAAAATAATTAATTGCAAAAACATATCAAATAAAGAGTGCAGGCAAAGAGTCTGCAGTGTGAAAAAATAAATAGGTAAAATACATTTCTATAATTTTTAGAAAATCTGTCTGATACCGGAGGGGACTAGAGGAAGAATATAGGCTGTCTATTACAATATAATTGTCTGAATTCCACACGAGCGAAGTCGCAGCCACAGCTAGTAAATAAAACACAATATGATAATTACACATACATTTATTATACTTATTAAAATCTATGGGTATGTAAAAAATGGCAGATCGTCATTTTAATGACAGTGAATATTGGCAAAATACAAATGAGAATTTATGCACTATCCACCACACTGATTCATTTTAATTGCAAAAAACTGAAAATTAATAGAAGGTTAACATAATATCATAAATTATAAGAGGTTGTCCATAAATTATGTTACACACTTTTTTGTTTTTTACTACCCCTATATCACACTACTTGACTTTTATATAATTTTATGCTTTTTTTACATCACTATTACACGTCACTCTGTAGGTGGTCACATACCTAATTTATGGACTGCTACTATGTACTCGATCAATATGATATTGAGAATTTCTTATATTACCCAAATTACTTTTCAGTGTGCATTTTTACCAAAATAAATTCATTGATTTGATAATCAATATCCTAGCTAGTGCATAATATTCCTTATTAAAATTACACCCTATAAGGACTAAAATATCTAAGCTAAATCTAGACTTGCTTTAAAGGGAAAGATTTCAGTAGATTTACATCTATGTTGGTGTCATAATACCTTACAGTTTTAGTTGGAATAAATCAAATTTTACTAAAAATACTTCAATGGCCGATCCGAGACTGGAACGGCCTTTTCATGTGATTAGTGGTGAAAATATAAATTTTCACGACTGCACGAACAAGCGGTACCATAAAAAATTTTTTTTATTAGCTAACGCTGTTGACCAGAATTAAACCTTTAAAAACTGTACACATAATAGTTGTTAATAATTTTATAAATTAAAGTTACATTCAATATTTTAAATGGTAAATTACAGATATGTGAGTGACATTAAAGCATGGACTTATTAAACTAATTAATATAATATGTCCATGCACTAAAGTACCAACTGTGCAGATTCGTGATGGATGTGATAACTAATAAAGTAAGCACTGCTCAATATTGTTTATTTAATTTTTATAAATACAAATATCTAATTTCACTTTATCTATTAATTTTATCATTTTAAATAACAGTTATTAATTATCTTGATGTATAATAAAAGCAGTTATTTACTTAATTGTTAAAAGTAAGAAATTTGATACTTTCGAATGCCATACTATCAAAAATTTGTACGAGCGGAAAATATCGTAAACCGATACAATATCCTGCCTTTATTTTGAATTAATAATATAATATAATCCTATTACGTCGAAGAACGCATATGATTAATCGATGTATCGGTTTGGTTCGATGCATTCAACAGCTTATTGGAACTAATGGATAAATCGATTTATATCAAGCATCCCTAGTCAGGGAAAATCATAATTCATAAAGAGTTTTTAAACACGTGTAATTTGTTTTTATTTGGAATTTATTTTATAATTATGGGGAAAGTTAAACAAGAACCGGTAGAACAACAGGAAGATCAAGCTGATGTTTCTATAAAAACTGAACCGTTGTCCTATGACGAAAAAGTAAATCACTGTAGTGTAATTTCAAAACCGATGGCTACAAAAAAACTTAGCAAAAAGATTTATAAACTCATCAAGAAATCAAGCAGTCATAAAAATTACATTAGAAATGGATTAAAAATAGTACAAAAACAGTTGCGGCTGGGAGAGAAAGGGTAATTTTTAACCTTTGTTTTGGTTTTTTGAGGTTATATGTACATTAAACTCATCCATAATACTAAACTTGTAATTATTTTTGTATCTTTCTGAAATAATCCATATTATTATTTTGTAGTTATTTGCCCTAATGCTATCATATTTATAAAACCTTAATGTAAACAGCATTTAGTTACCTTATTGAAATTCCAGGATTGTCTTCTTTGCCGGTGACATTTCTCCTATAGAAATAATGTGTCACTTACCAGCTGTGTGTGAAGAAAAAGATTTGCCATACTGCTATACTCCCAGTCGAAAAGATATTGGTGCAGCAATGGGCACCATGAGGGGCTGTATCATGGTCCTCGTAAAAGAACATGAAGACTACAAAGATTTATATGATGAGGTGAAAAGTGAAATTAAACTGTTAGGACATCCTTTATAATGTGCATAAAATGTAATTAGTATGTAAGATACAATATATAATAACAATCATTAGTGTCTTGTTCATTTTTTTATTATATTTGGTAACTCAATCTACTTGTCCACTATTACAGTCATTTTCTGAAATATAATATTATGTGAATGTTATTAATACCTACTATCAGCTGTTACAAGTTATACACAGGTCTTTATGATAGTTACAAGTATGTGATGTCATAGCATATCCTCATAGTCACAGTGTGTAGTTCTTTCCGTAAGTGGTTGTATTGTGGAATGTACTCCCTATTGAGATTTTTCAAGTAGAATACAATATAAATATGTTGAAAAGGGAGGTCAACAGGACTTGCAAGATAGGCTTCAACCAATTTGAAAGGATAGGCTCCTGTGTACATGTATCTTCTGCCAAATCATAAGCTTCTTGTCACTTTTGTGGTATAAAACAAATAGTGACATTACAAATTTACTGTTTCTTTGCCACCTGTGCTTCACAGCCATAATATTTTGTTAAGTATACACCAGTTATATAATATCAGTTTCTGAATGAAACAAAAGTACTACATGGCATAGAATTGTATGTCCAATGATGGTTAATATTATTGAATTATGTAAATTGTGTTTAATAATGAAAATTAAGGGTTACTAACTTCATATAACTGACACTATCTAACTTGATCCTAGTTTGAAATACTTTTGGTTAAACCATAGAGTGATAATAAACATCTACATTGCTTTGGATCTACATTTTACCTAATTACAAATAGTAATATGATCCACTTGGGATATCAAAAAATTACTCACAGTGTAGAATCAAGACATGTGTTATATGTGAAGTTATTAAGCAAAATAATAAAAAAATATTGTCTATTAGAACCAACTTTATATCATTATAAAGGAAATAGTTTGATTAGTTTAGATTATAAGACTTATGATTTAAAAACATATTTGTTTTACTCTGTAAACACATTAAAAATCAATAATAAAAAAATTGTTTATATTTTATATAACCTTTAAACATTAGTGTAATAAACATGAATGATTAAAAACATAAGTTATTATTTCAATTTAAAAGAATAAACCTAAGAAATTTCGAATTTCATGAAAAGTAGAAAATAATTATAATATTGTTTTAAGTGAAACTTCAAATATCTAGTTAATTTAAAGTATGAAATTTTTCCAAGATTAATTTGTTACTTTTTCTTCTCTCTTATCAAGATTGAGTAATTCAAACAAATTTACATTTAGTTCACTGCAACAGCCATTATTTTGTGTATGTTCACATGTGTATGTTCAAATCCTTTCTATTAAAAGGGGATCTATTGCCAATTACACTGTTTCCAAAATTTATATTATAATTTGTGGTTATATACGTATATATGTACTTATATATACATATACTTTTATAAATTTCACGGGAACATTATAAATTAGTTAAAAAGGTGTAAGTCGTTTTGTTTTTTGTATCTCTATATTTTAAAATAATTAATTGCAAAAACATATCAAATAAAGAGTGCAGGCAAAGAGTCTGCAGTGTGAAAAAATAAATAGGTAAAATACATTTCTATAATTTTTAGAAAATCTGTCTGATACCGGAGGGGACTAGAGGAAGAATATAGGCTGTCTATTACAATATAATTGTCTGAATTCCACACGAGCGAAGTCGCAGCCACAGCTAGTAAATAAAACACAATATGATAATTACACATACATTTATTATACTTATTAAAATCTATGGGTATGTAAAAAATGGCAGATCGTCATTTTAATGACAGTGAATATTGGCAAAATACAAATGAGAATTTATGCACTATCCACCACACTGATTCATTTTAATTGCAAAAAACTGAAAATTAATAGAAGGTTAACATAATATCATAAATTATAAGAGGTTGTCCATAAATTATGTTACACACTTTTTTGTTTTTTACTACCCCTATATCACACTACTTGACTTTTATATAATTTTATGCTTTTTTTACATCACTATTACACGTCACTCTGTAGGTGGTCACATACCTAATTTATGGACTGCTACTATGTACTCGATCAATATGATATTGAGAATTTCTTATATTACCCAAATTACTTTTCAGTGTGCATTTTTACCAAAATAAATTCATTGATTTGATAATCAATATCCTAGCTAGTGCATAATATTCCTTATTAAAATTACACCCTATAAGGACTAAAATATCTAAGCTAAATCTAGACTTGCTTTAAAGGGAAAGATTTCAGTAGATTTACATCTATGTTGGTGTCATAATACCTTACAGTTTTAGTTGGAATAAATCAAATTTTACTAAAAATACTTCAATGGCCGATCCGAGACTGGAACGGCCTTTTCATGTGATTAGTGGTGAAAATATAAATTTTCACGACTGCACGAACAAGCGGTACCATAAAAAATTTTTTTTATTAGCTAACGCTGTTGACCAGAAGGACCTTTACAGCTTCATCGTGACTGTAGAGGCGAGTGATGAAGGCATTCAGCCGCAAAAAAAAAGTAACTACTTAGCACAAGAAAGAGTTAACAAAGTGGTGCAAACCTACCCTTGGCCGTTACCTAAGTGTAACAAATTCCGCAGAATTTTGAACCTAGTCAAGCCCCACCCCACATTTTTTTAAATTATAAAAACAAAGTTCCTTACAGGACCTGCATGTTATGTGCAGTGTTATGCGTGTAATGCTTAATGCATGTTCAGTGTCACTGTATAGCGCTGGTAGCGGCGTCAAGAGCCTCCCCAGCTGAGGAAGGCAGCACATCTTGGCCCACCACCGGAGGGGGACCCGAAATGTGTACGGGATAAATATAATGTTTAGGTGTACATAAGAAGGACGTCATAAATAGATCTAACTATGGGCTATAATTTGCCTCAAAGTAACTTTGGAAGAAATATACGAGAGCTTTTCATTTTTTTAAATCAGAATTGTAATTCTATACAAAGTAAGAATATCGTTGGCTATATACATTTTAATAGATATAGTTAAAATGTAAATACCATTCACAAGTGAGGTATATATAGATCGAAACTCTGTTGAATTATTATTAATAAGATATTATTTCTGTTTCAATGAAGCTTACTAAATAATTTTTGGTATAAAACCCCCTATTGGCGCGCTTTGGTAGTTAAACTGACTCGTATGCCGTGATGGTATATGGTATATGGAGGCTAGAGATATGAAGAACCGTCCCATATAGGGGATAAGATGAAAAATATAACCTGTTATATATATATATATATTAGGTGTAGGTAATTTGAAATAAATCGGTCGTATTAAAGACGTCACTTTATAATACATAAACATGACATGGTGTCAGGTGTGGTTTTAGAACAAAAAATTCGGTTATAAATCAGATGTAGATATAGAGATGATATAGAGCGATAATGCCAAATAGTAAAAATAAAACAAAAGTAAGTGCGACAACAAGTGAAACAATAATGTACAGTGCGCTGCAACAACCGTCGCCATTGAGCGAGGACGGAAACCTCGCCGATAATTATCGCTATTGGAAAAAAACATTTGATTGGTATCTTATAGCGAGTGGAAGAGAAAAATCGACGGATCGTGAAAAATGTGCATTGTTTTTGCATGTTATCGGACAAGTAGGAAGATATATTTATGAAGAATTGGACCTAGCGACGGAAGAAGAAGTCAATTATGCATCATTAAGTGAGAAATTCTCCAAGAGGTGTGATCCCCAAAAAAATATTAATTTCGAGAGACACATATTTTTTGAAACCATACAAAGCTATTAAAATTTCGAAAAGTTTTTAGCGATATTAAAAATTCGAAGCAAACTTGTAACTTTGAAAAACTTCGCGAAAGTTTAATATTAACAAAACTTATCAGGGGTGTTAAAGATAGCCAATTACGAGAAAGAATGCTGAGGAAAAGCGATCTGAAGCTGGAAGAAGCTGGTTCGTGGTGTCGAGCGGCGATGATAGCTGGAGAACAGGCGAACAAAGTACAAACGGTTGCATCAGGGAGCAACGTTACTACAAATAATTCATTGTTACCCATTGAAATCGAACCTGTAAGTACAGGCATGAAAGGTCGGGTGACGGGTACGGAGCCACGTCGAGCGCAGCGAGAGCGACAGAGTGGCAACGTCTCAACCGGGCGTACGCCGCGCAACAGTACATATGATGTTGATGCGCCTAAATGTAGATTTTGTAGTTTCATTTATGGACGTAATAAATGTCCGGTATATAATGTGAAGTGTTATAGATGTTATAAAATAGGTCATTTTGCAAAATGCTGTAAGTCCGTTGTAGAACCGGAACTCTCATCGAGCAGTGAAAACGCGGATATTGTGGATTTTATTGAAATTAATTCTGTATCGAGAGGGTGGTTCGAAAAAATACAAATAGATGGCATAAAAGTAACATTCAAGTTAGACAGTGGTGCCGATGCCGACATAACCTAATAAATAGATAACCTTGTGACGTACACTTTTTATACGCAAAGATGATTTTTCTTTTCTTTACCCTCTACATTCACATCTTCCGAACATAAAGCAAGGTTAAATAATAATTACGTATAATAAGCAGCTTCTAACTAATTTTATTATTTGTCTCTGCATCTAACGGCTTCAATAGAGATGCCCAGGCAAATATACATCGATGTTTTTTTCGATATCTAATCGAAACGTTACATCAATGTATTGGATAAAAAGATCGATTTTTTCGATACATCGAATAACTTTCCTTACACTTACATCCCTTGGCTTTAATAACAATAAGATGTTGACCAACTTACAGCAAGAATAACGATAATTACTTATTAATAAAAAATTCTACACTTGGTCTAAAACCTACAATTCTGTCGGATTAACCAAATACAGTTTGTCCATAAAAATAAGTGAGACAAGCATAAGTTAATTTCAAAAATGACGCGTCAATTAAACCTACTGAAATCTTTCCCAAAATTACACTAATAATTGAAGCATTAATTTTATATTTAAATAGATTTAGGTAACCCTGCTTTTGGATGAGTGCTCTGTCATGGTGAGATCTATGTAATAAAATATATACTTGCTTGCAATGAAATTTACCTATACGTTTTTTTTTTTACTTTTACATAGAAATACTCATTAATTGGTAGATTTTTTTCCGAAAATAAATCTTTATACTAAATGTTATGTCTGATATGCAATTTTAAATTTCTTTAGTAGACGTAACATGGCTTTGATTTATTTTAAATTTATTTAAAAAACAAATTAAATATGTTATTTTCATTGCAAGTAAATATTGTATAAGAAAATACTTAATTAAACATTTCGAACAGAGTTCGTCATGTAAGGATATAATATGCGTGCATATAAAAACTAAGACTCTATTTAATTTTCACCTAATATACATTCGTTTTTTTTTTTATTAATCATAATTAAAGTGTAAAGTTGTTGATGATATTTGTACTTCGAATTCTTAAGAGGTTTACAATTATGAGGATGTCATAAAAATCATTTGGTTTTTAAATTTAATTTTAAAATCACAATAATTGAATTGTCCTTTTTAAAAAACCACTCATGTAAATAAGCCAAATAGTGTCGAAGTATTTTGCCCGATCTGAATATAAACTCTCTTGGTGTTTCGATCATGTACACTTATGTAGAAAACTGTTACATATTGTAAAAAACTAGAACAGCAAATTAATAGTTTATTGCCAATAAATGTGTCCGAAGTTACGTTTTTACGTAATCTGATTAAATCGATACCTATATCTCTTCGTGTTTTAATCGAAAAACAATGCTTTTTATTTATAAAAAAGCATGGCGTTTTAACGCCATAGCAGTGTGACTTAACAGATACAGGCATTTTTATTTAGTTTAACAAAATAACTTCGCAAAATTGATTTTTTAATAAGGCATACATTAGCCACCCTACAATCTGGTAACAATTCCCTTCGTAAAATTTATATATACATACTTTCAAAAGAGGCAGACATCACCAAAATTCTAGGCCCAAGAAAATAATACCTATCGATACTGGATAGCTAATTATTTCGAAAACTGTTTCGTTTTTCCGGTTCTATTTAAGTACGAAAAAATTAATATGTTATAAAAAAACGTCAAACTTTTAATTACTTAAAAAATGTAATGTCTGTATCTAATAAATCCTTCTTTATTCCGCTTATTTCTTATTACAAGTTTTAAAAATAATGTTAATAAATAGTATGCAGTTAAATGTACCTACACTAAAAATCTTAAATTTAAAACTATTGGGTATCAAACGATATTATAAATAAGTAATACATAAATCAACAAAAGCATAAACCATCCACTGCGTTAACAAGCATTCAATTATGATTTTTATCTTATTATAAAACATAATGTTAAGCCGAAATATACACATCACATGTTTAGTATGATACCTATATACTTTGAAACGTAAATATACAGCCAAGCCTTGAAAATTATGAATTTTATTCAAGTTCAATATTTCCGCTCATATTATTCACTTCCAATTAAATTGTAGAAATACATACGCCTGTATTTACCTTAAGTGGCGTAAAAATTGTTCATGCCATGCATTTATAAATCATATAAGGTATCATATACCAATTCAACCATAGCTTTAACATTAAAAAAAAAACGTTTTTATGTGAAATATTAGCAGATAATAATAATATATTCACTAATTAACTTTAAAAACACCATTTTTAACTTATTTATAACATTTTATGCCAGTAATAATAATAATAATATAAGATACAACAGTTAATAAATAAAAATGCAAAATATGACGTATATAGATAAATATTGGTTATATATAAAATCCAACATGCTAGGCTCCGTCAAAATCAAGCATAAATAAACACAATTAAATTCTAAATCGAACACTACTTTATCAACTAATGAAATTTGAGTAAACATTATAAAATTTATTTTATTAAACACAGAACTAATGAACTTGAAGATAAATCAATAATTTATTCATAAAGCCATCTCAATTCATTTTAATTTCAAATAACTCCATATTTGAAAAAAAGCAATCTATACATATTTTTTTGAGTCTTTTTTTATGTACCTATACTACTACTTACATTACTGCGTCAAAAATCAAGAATAGACTGAATGGTCTGGTCAAGACGCAAAATTTACGACGTAATTTCTCAGAATGAAAATTAAATATAGTAATACCGGCTTCAAATACAAGCCAGTATCAAGATAAAAAAATCAATAATAGACAAATCAATTTTACGAGTAATAATTATTAATAGGTATTTCTAAATACTATTATACTTATATATCAGTTCAAATTTATTTATCTGCTATAAATGTTATTGCTGCGTAGCTCATAAAATGTAAGCAAAATCACTATATAACTACATCTAGCGACACATGACGAAACTATTGGACAAATATGTTTACGCAGCGAATTGCAACACTAGGTACATGATCAGTGTAAAGTTTGAATCTTGAATTTTTAAATAAGCACTTGTTAGCTCGATTGTACTCCGAGCGAATCATTTTATATTTTTATTCAAATTAACATTAATAAAATCAAGATCAACTTATAATTGTGATGAAATCTAAATCGATTTCAATTACGACAATAATTATTATTTCATACTATCTTAAGATGAAATTGAGCTTCAATTTAAGATATTAAATATTAGTTCGTTACAAGCCAACGTTACACTAAATTCTATATATACGGCTCGTAATAGACCTTTGGGTTCATTTCGAATTAAAATGTAGAACCCTCACTTCGAAAGTTTGGCCACCCTTAAATAGTGGCAATAGTAATTTTTTTAGTGAAACTTCTTAAGGGGGAGGGGCTTTGTGAATTGGATTTTTTGGAACTAAAATGTGTAATTTCAGTTTCATCATTAACCAATAGATGTAACTAAATAATATGATTAAATGCTGCAACACATTTGTTCTTTAGAACAAAAGAAACAAACTAGATGTCACTAAAACGAAGTTTTACTACTACCGCGTCTGAAATTGCACTCAATTAGTTGTATCTTTTATTCTGATTACTTTTCGTATGCTTTTAATTTGCCTTTTATATAATGTAAGTATATAAAGATAACTAGTAGTATTCGATTTATTCTAGTTCTGCCTTCCGTAAGCTTTGAACCAATCCGGATCTTCTTACGATCAATTTGGGATCATATTTAATTTCGTACATTATTACCGGTGCGGGAGGTTGTTAATATTTTAATAATCACAAGAATTCCCACGTATAAGCAATGTAACGTTGGCTGTAATAACTGTTTACCGTTTTGATAAACAGTCGATTGACGTTATGGGTCGTTCAAGTACTACGTACGCAAGATTTGGGATATTTTTCACCTGGAAATATTTTTACCTTATATTTACCTTCTTCCTGCATTTTAACGTAAACACTGGCACATTTTTCGCCCTCTCATTGATGCTTACGTAATACTTAGACGACCCCTTATAAGTGAGATGGTTATAATTAATAATATATTCGACGGTGATGTTTTTACGTGTATACGTGGAACAATATCAGTATGGTCAATATGGTACTCATGAAGCACATAGAGACAGGCAGTAGCACCGCAAAAACGGAGAGATCTGTTTGACAAACATTATCTTTAATACATACATAACATCACGCCTTTCTCCCGTGGGGGTAGGCAGAGACTACGTCCTTCCACTTTTAGAATCTTGACACACCTCTTCCGCTTCTTCTATTATCATGAGCGATTTCATATATGCTCCTCGGTTATGGGGTTTTTTCACCTGGCATTTATTTAAGACGTGCTCGATTTGGTCAAGAAATGTTCACTTAGGTCAACCCTTACCGACGTGCCCAGTGGCCCTCGCCTTGTAAATTTGTATCATCGATCAATTCTGCCATCCATCCCCTCCACGAACTAACTAAGCATTCCTTTCTCTATCTTGGTAACTACATCCTCTACTACACCACAACATTTTCTTAACGTTCTATTCCTGACTTTGTCAATTTTTTTTATACTGTAAAATTCCAGCCCTTTGATTACACTCTCACTTGATGTCAAGTGATGAGATGGCAAATAAACTAAGCCTAGAAGTACTGATTCCCAACAGAGGCGGATCGAAGGGAAAGGGGCCCTAGGGGTCATGAACCCCTCAAAATCGTACAAATCTCTTAAAAATAGGTAATTTAGGAAACCTTTCAATAAATTACTAACTTCCTTCCTGCTTTATACGTCTAAAGAAATAAATTAAAAAGAGATAGCGTTCAAGATCATTTTGAAAGATGCGGGAAACATTATTGTGTATTTCTATGTATGCTGTCAATATGAGCTCTTCTCTCCCAAAGTCTTTGATTGTGACCACGACAGGTTTTCAAGCTTGAGTGTGGTAGCTACCCAGGTGGGCATTATTAGAAAATGTCCTAACATCATTTTATGGTTTCCTCACGATGCTTTCCTTCAACCGAAAGCTCAGGCTCATTTATAGAATTATCTTTGTCTAGTCCTTTCTATTTTTTTTTATTTCTAGTTGTTTGCTGTATAGATTTAACCTTTAACCCCAATCTTGTCTAATGTTATGTGACCTAAAAAGGTAAACACACTAAGTGATGCTGTTGGAACAATCCTATTGGTGCTCTCGGCAGAAAAGCGAGGGGGTAGCTAAGGGTGGTTGTTTTCAGACAATCATTACAAATGGCCGATAAGAACACCGAAGACACATAGACTGATGTTTCTCTTGTTATTAAACGCTACGGCAAAGTACGACTGACTAGAGAGCGACGTCTGCATGAAGGTTGACCTTGAAACGAGGCAAGCCGAAGTGAGCCACTATGACAGGTTTAACATCATGTAATAATATTTTTTTTCTAAAGGTTGCATTCTCTAGAATAATACTTTACCTCCAGTAAGGTAAGTGTCAGGGTGGTGGATCGCGTGGGGCTGGTACTTCCACGGGCGCCATGCCTACGGACACACCGACGCTAACCACTTCACTCGAACGACGAGCCTTACCTACATAACAAGAACTCTTTAAATTAAAATCAAAACCGACTTTAAAAGAAATATTCTATAAAAATTCCTTAAATAATTAATTACTTTATTGATCTACTTTTGCTTACTTCAATATATCCTTTGTTTGAATAATACCGTTAATAAATTTGAAATCGATTATATCGAGTTATATTCGATTTTGATTAATTGTTAAATGTTGATTAAATGAGTAGATACATAGGTTAACTCTAGCTCGCACCGACTCCATAATTATTAATGGTATTAAAACAAATGATATATTGAAGTAAACAGAAGTAGATTAATAAAGTATTTATTTAATTACTTTTTAAAGCATTTTTATAGTATACTAGCTGTACCCGCGACTTCGCTCGCGTGGAATTCAGGCAACCCGTCCCGGCCCCATTTAATATTTCAGGACAGTCCAAATTATGAAAAAATAAGAATAGGACCATCTATGAATAATCTTCAGAAATACATTTATAATTTGCTTACGTAATCACCATTCATAACACTTCGTCCCTCATGTCGTCAAAAGCAAAGAAAACGTGAACCGTCTAATTATACCTTTTTTTGTCGAGGGGAAATGCATTTACGCACTACCCTTACCTATTGCATTAGTGAGACCGAAGTCCCCCAATGCAATAGGTAAGGGGCACGGAGAGACGAACTCCGTGCCAGTGACTCCGTGCCAGTGGTCTAATTATACCTTTTTTTTTTTTTTTTTTTTGACGGGAAATGCATTTACGCACTACCCAGCATTTACGCACTACCCGGTCTAATTATACCTAGCTAGAATTAAATGATATTTATGTTTTCCGCGCCTTATTTTTCATTTACTATGTCTTAGATTTTAATTATTGTTATATTATGTCAATTTCGATCAATCCATATTTTTTTTGTTCTCGAATAAGACTAAAACCCACTTCCTTACAAACTCTTCTTTCATGCTAAAGTCCCCGTAGTATTATATTATAGTCTTTGATCGCCGTGTGCCATTCAAATTACTATAATTTTTAATAGAGCAGACCGATTTTAATGAAATTAAGTTTTGAGTTACCCCGAAATATGCTTTATAATTTTCTTTTTGAATTTTCAGAGACAAACATTTCCGAAAATGATAGAAGTGTGTTTAATCATCTATTTTTAACCCCTTGCAATAATTATTCTCAAAAAAATCGAAAATGTACAGAAACGTGATATTTACAATTTTATTATTTGTATAGATAAAAAAAAACTTACTGGAAAAACATAAACAACCAGTCTGCTGATTGGCCTGAAGGGAGGTCGTTTGTCCCATCTCCTTCTTCTCTTTGGATCTCTCATTGGAATACTTCTGGTAGTAATCGTATTCTTTTACGTACCTGAGAATTGAGTGGTCTTAATTCTTCCAATATAAATTCGACAGTGACAACAAATGTGTTTATGACGTCAGTAAACCACAGCACTATTTTTAAAAGTTGCTCGATTTTTAGATATTCAATGACCACTTATCGTCAGTTAAACTCTATACTCATTTGCATGCTTTTAATTCCCAAAAGCAAGCACTCTTTGACATTACTTAAAGTAAATTGAATTTTAAGGCATAGATTTCGTAATGGAAAACATAATGATGAAAACGAAACATGATGCCAAAGTTTCTTAACTGCTCCTCAAATAAACGCCATCTTATACTTGACATACTGTAGCATGTTGACGCCTGATGTCATAGCATTGGTAACGTGAATCTATAAGTTTGTCTCCTAACGAGAAGCGCACAAAGCGGCTAAAGGAATTTTCACTTAAAAAATAAAGAAAAGAGAAAAATATCTCTGGTCAACTTCTAATATGTGCATAGTTTATTACCTTAAATAATATTTATAAATAAAATATATATAGATAATTATCAGAATTGTAGAAAAAAAAGACCTACACAAGAGTGACCATTTCCGTGTTATTATAAACAGCTCTTAAATTTATTAGCAAAAATTGCATTGAATGAATAAGGATATAAAGCAGTGGTCCTCAAACTGCGGTCTTTGGACGGTAATTGAGCGACCCGCGATGTCGCAAACAATTTTGGTAAACAATTACTAAAAAACGGGTTAGCGAACTAGGTTGTCAAAAATGACTTCATATACCACACCAAAACCCATGGGGAATTTGTGTTTGACAGCTGATAAAATTATGTTAATATATCGTATATCGTATCTGTCAAGCAGCTATGGAAAGATCCATACTCGGATTACAAATTGATTTTCTAGTCCACTCTATGAAACTAAAGTGGAAATGGGCAGGACATCTAGCAAGAGTTGAAGATGCCCGGTGGACAAGTTGTGTCGTAAAATGGAATGGACCAGTAGGTAAAAGAAAAAGAGGAAAACCACCGCGAAAATGGGTCGATGACATCAAAGATATTGCTTCAGACAATTGGTTAACAAAAGCAAAAGACAGAAAATATTGGTTACAAATGGAGGAGACCTTTACCCTACAGAGGGGTTCTCATAAAAATAATATTTGAATTTAAATTTTATTTTACATTACAAATGAATAAATACCAACATTAAGTTAAAAATATATTGAAATAAAATAAATAAATATACTTAATTACTAAAAAATGAAATACTAACACATAAACATATTATAACAAATTAATATTATTAATATTCTTTGTAAATATACCTACTATAAATTAATAATCTTTGTTATAACTAATTTGTAAATGCATGCAAATGAGAAACAATAAAAGGCTTATTATTATTATTATTAATATATCGTATCCATAAAAGTGTGGCTCGCAGTGAAGTCTCACATTGATCTATGCGGCCCTTGACCAGAAAAGTGTGATGATCACGGGTTTAAAGAGAAATACAAGGTTAATTACCAAACAGGTGGCCAGCGGTTGTCAGACAAGTATTCCCTAGAGGCAGGACTGAGATGCTTCGCGCGACAAACTCTGTCGTACGCCGCGCATAACCTCCACATACACCAATCGGCTAGGTTGTGCGCGTTATGTAACTGAAGATAGAGGTTATTTTCATTTATACAACTAACTGCGCTCTGCGCTTTAGAATTAATAAATGCTAAGCTATTCTATCAATCTATTCATTCAAACGAAAGACGTCCACTGCTGCTGGACATAGATTTCCCTCAAAGATCTCCACGACGACCGGTCTTGAGCCACCCGCATCCAGTGGACTCCCGTGACCTTCACCAAGTCGTCGGTCCATCTTGTGGGGGGCCTACCCACGCTACGTCTTCCGGTATGCGGCAAGCCTTTCGAGAACCCGTTGGGCCCATCGGTAAATAGCTAAATGAAATTTATTTCCTATTCCAATACGCGACGAAACTTCTCGAATCCGAGAGACGAATAAGATAATTTATCGAAATCAATCAATCCGTTTAAAAATCAAAGCAGCCGTTCCATGCAAACTATTTGAAACAATAAATTTTTCTTATATTTTTTTTCATATTTATTTCGATATTCAAGGCAAAGGATACAAAGGCAATAAATCAAAGATCATAAAAATCGGTCCAGCAGTTTTTGAGTTATAAACGGTGTAACTAACTAACCCCCCCCCCCCCCACCAATTCCAATTGTTTTCCTATTGTAATTTTTTATTGGTACTTGAGCGATTAATATTAATGACATCCGTAACTGACTGTGTACACAAAACAACAGATAAGTTTAGCCGTCCGCTGTACCATATCCTTTGTACGCTCCGTAGGTACGGAGACCAAACGTCTGTTAATACTATAAAAAAATAGTCGGTTAATATTACCTTTACAGGCTCCAACAACGTAAGTGCGATATCGACAACTTGATCCTCTTCACCGCACAATCTAAAACATATTTTTTTTATATATGTCTCGTAATAAAAGCATACTGAAATTATCACAGTAACAATATTTATCTCATACATTTATAAACGACGATATTAAGCCTCGTAGGAAAGTCCTTAGAATAGTTTTTGGTGGATCTTTGTATTTTTTTTTTTTTTTTAATTTTAGTCATTAATTCGTTAACCTGCATATTTGACTATAAATTATGTAATTCTGGTGGCATTTCTATGATATAGTTTGGTTATTGTTGAAGTGTACTGGATATAATGACACAAAACAAGCAGTTCGAGCAATTTATAATATGTGTCTTTTGTGATCACTTAAAAACAAGTTTCCGGAATATAGTACCACAACTTTGCCCTCCCAATATATTCTTGATAACTTATTGTATGTCCGCAAATATAGACAAGCTTGACCTTTCAAATGACCAGCATAATTTTAACACAAGAAATAAACATAAATTAATAAACAGTTCCATGTTTCAGTTTTCTAGGTTATGTTAGATTTTACAATAAAGACCCAAAGAACATTACTGATCTAACGGGCAATAAGTTCAGGCGCCATGTCAAGCAAGTTTTAATTTGCAAAGGTTATTTTAATAGGGCGGATCGTTATCTGAACGATGGTGAAGATGTCCGGAAAAGACACCCTTATCTGTGCATGTACTAAAAAAACTTGTAACAATGAGTTGTATAGTTCTATAAAAAAACATATTAAAAAAAAAACAGATCGAGTTTCTTGCCGGTTCTTCTCGTTGACTCGGTTGTTTTGACGTTCATAAGCGCTTTTCACAGTCTAAATTGAATAAAGATTTTTTGTATTTGGAATTTTTTTAACGTTTACGTTCTTAGGAGCAACGAAAACTTCAAGGAAAGTTCTAGCGAAATGGGCCACCATTTCTTTCTTACCTATCTTGTCTCTGTAGCTGATCGATGACCCTCGCCTCGACGAGGTTCACGAGGCGGTTCATGCAGAGCCTGTTTGCGAGCTCCAGTAACTCCAGACACCTGTTCGGCTTCACAATCGGTATCTTATCGCTGTATATATAACATAACAGTATGTGGAACGCGTACATTTTTACACCGGGGAATGATATCTGAAGAGGAAATATATAAAACGTCATATTTATATTTTAATACTAGCAGATGCTCGGTGTTTCGTCTACGTGTCTTATTTTAATTGAATGTGGCATGTATTATGATTTTGTTTTGATTTAATAGCCTATCAATTTTTGAACGATAAACGCTTCCCGTACAACATGTATTTTTATTACATTTTTTTTTTTTTATAATTTCTAAAAAAAATTGATATTTTATAGCATATAATTCGCTAATTAATATATACTTCATGCGTACAAAATTTTATCAAAATAGATATACACGTTTTTGAGTTAAATCAAATAAAAAAATTTGAATTATTTCTTAGAATAAAAATATTTTTTAATATTTTATAGCCTATCAATTGCTCTTTCATATATACTTGCTGTGTATAAAATATTTCCAGCAGTTTTTGTATTAAATCCGAACATAAGCACAGACATAGAAAAAATCAGATTTTTTTTATAGTAGCTCGGCAAAATGTCCACATTGTAACTGATGGTAAGCACTATGCAATCCAACTATGCACTATGAAACAGTGGCTACTGGCGAGATATCGGTTTCCTGTGACGCCGTCCTGCACAGATCTCTCTTCACGCTACGTTGGAAGGACGTGATGTTATCGGAAGGAGGGAATACACCAGCCGGAAGACTGTTCCACAGCATTACAGTACGGCAAAGGTATGGCGAATCGAAATGTTTTTGTTCGTTCCTGGATGGAAGTTACTGTAAAACTGTGGCTCCGAAGCTCAGTGCGTGTGGTTCTACTATGGAAGGGAGAGGAGGGGATCAGATTAAACAGTTCTTCACAGCACTCGCCATGATACGGACGGTAGAACACGCTTAACGAGGCAATGTCCCTGCGCAGCTGAAGCGACTCGATGAATTTAATAACGTCTGCATCATTTATAATGCGGACAGCCATTCTCTGTAACCTATCCAGGATATCAAGGGGGTATTCAGAGGATCCATCCCAGACATGCAAATAGTATCCCATTCACGGTCGAACTTGTGCCTTATATAGAAGGTAAAAGATGGCCGGGCGTAAAAAACCGTCGCACCATGTACAAGATTCTAAGTCTCTTGGATGTTGTCGAGATGACACTACCGATGTAATCACTAGAATTCAGATCGCTGAGAATATTCACCTGTTAGAATTTAAAAAAAAAAAACAAGGTACAGACAAAACTTCATTTTTATTATAGATTACCTGGCCAAATACCACATTCAAATTGAAAATGTATTACTGAATTATAAGAACAACTTACCACTCTAGAAGTACTCTCTCTGAAGTGTCCTTGGAACATTGCCTTCATTGGGTCGCAGCGCGCCATCAGTATAGCTCTATGGGCTAGATGGATACCATCGTCTAAATCGAAGGTAACGTCTGCGAACAGATTCTGTTCCACGTACATATCTCGTAGCCGTGTTGGCAAAGGCTGGAACACGATTTTTCTTACATAGATAGTTACATTTTAAAATTCTTCAAAAATTATTTAAAAAAATCAGTAAGTGTGTAAACGATTATGTACGAATAGCATTTCAAATTCACGAAAAGGGTAATTCGAACATAACGTCGGCTTCAATGGGGGTTGATGCATTGCTTCTTTTTGATTACATCAGAGTCTGAATGATCGGATTACATAATTTGCTTACAATTTTGCCTAAGAAAGGGGATCAAAATGTCCAAAAGCTTTTATTACTGACGACTGTCATAAATATGTAAAAGTTAGTGTATAGGATTTCTACAAACTCAATCAATTTTGCATCTATCTGCCGAATGTCATTGAGCAGGTAAGAACTTCGTGAAGTGGAAAGAAGAGATATATTAATCGTATTTTGAATTGGAATTAGATTCTATCATTTCGGTATATCTGTAAGTATATATTCATTCGTCCAAACTTTTATTATGACAGTCATAAAGTGTTGAAACACTATTCTTGTCTTCTTCTTAACAGATCATGGCTTATTACAAATAGGATCGCTTTGTTTTTGTTCAAATAAAGTACATTGGTTATTAAAAATAGGAAAAAAGTACATTATTCCAACATAAAGTACGATTTATTTTACTTTATTATTTTGCTTAATAACGTACTTCACTAATTTTAGCAAATTTTGACAAATAACTTTCATCGCTAAACAACTGCATACGATTTTTGCCGTCTATATTGAGGCCGAAATAATTAAGTAATTCATTTTTATCAGATTCAAAGACGCTTTATTGTTCTCATAAAGTATGAAGTACAATTACCGGAAATAACGTACAATACTTTATAATAAAGTACGGATAGCAACCCTAATTACAAACTATTTCACTTCTGAGCTTTGTCTATAAGTATATTCTAAGTCAAATTTCAAGAAATATCAATTGTCTAATCTAACTGGGCTGGGCCACATTGGGGAAACTACGCTGTATTACTGAACCTGCATTCTCTTGTGTTAGCCCAAGCAACAGTACCCAATTAATGTTCTCATTAATACTTGCAGAACAAATAATCTTAAACTTTACTACTACTGTACAGAACTAGAACAAAAATAAAGACAAACTACAGAACGACATACCACATGAAACTGTAGCATGAACCCCTTATCAAATAGAAGATGCTGGTCCAGTATAAACTGACTCAGCTTCGTCAGTTCAGGAAACCCGAGCAGTTCGGCCGCTTGACGAAGCTCCTAATGAAAATTGTAAACAAAATTTTCGTCGTCGTATTGACAGTTAAAAAAAAAATGGTTTCGTGACATTCATACATTGTACAAACTTTTAAAATCTGTGATGTGATAACAAAAATCTTTTTCCCAATAAGTTACGTTCATTTTGCCACGTTCCAGCATTAATTTAATAAGCAACAGGATACGTTATGAGACGATCTATCAATCAGTTCATTTCTTTTTTCAAATCATTTGAAACTACCACATAACGTGACGTCATAGAACCGTTACAAAATATATTAAATATATGTAAATCCGATAAAATTATGATCAAACACAGATTCACACTATTCTTTACACAGCTCTATTCTTAAATTCGTAAGGAATAAATTTACGAAAATGAAGAATCTAAATAGTGATGTATTTAGGAGTTAGATTTTTGTTTTCTTTATATTAATAATGAACTGATATTTTATTAAGCATTAGTGACGACAGAAAGTGTTAATCTGTTTATCAGATAGACATTCGTAGTTTATAATGGGTTGTCCCATATTATTAGGAACTATTATTTGCATTGTAGTCAACAGAAAATAGCCAGGTACTAGGCTATTACCACAAAATAAAATAAAATATATTTATTACGTAATTAATTATATTTAACACGGATAGCATTAATAATTAATACCTGCTTCTAGTTACAAATAGTACTAGATAAGAATGATAATTGTTTAATTAATGCCTGTGTTAGTAAAATATAATTGTAATGTAATCATTTTTTTTATAAAATACAGTCCAGACTAGAAGAACCAAATATTCTAAGAAACTTGTGATAGACAAAAACTTACGTTTAAATGCAACAAAATTTGTTAAAAAATTAGATTTTTTAGGTTATATTCCGAAACAAATAAACACCAAATATCAGGCGAATCATACTGGTTCTTCCATTCTCTTCCTAAACTGATTACATTAATATGGAAGTAGGTGTATATGTACATAAAATGATATATAATGTACTAATCCAAAATACTGTATTTTAAATTATATTTTAGGTTATGTGCAAAAGCAAATTAACGTCAAATATTTGACGAAACAAACTGTTTTTCTTCCATTCGCTTTTAAAACTAACTACTGCACTAATATGGAATCGTATGAGGAAAAAAAAAAAGAAACACATACTGACCAAACACTATCTCTACATAAAAGATGTGTGTGCATACAATAAAAATTATAATTATGATTCTTTATGACAGTATTTATTGTAATAAAAATTTACCAGCAATAATCCGATCGCAGCGGACTGCGGAACACAATTACCATTATTTATATTTATAATTTTTAATAATATACTTTATAATACGTTTGTGTGAGTTAAGAGCCGGTAAACATTAAAGATTTCGTATTGTGAAAGCGAAAAATTTAATAAAGCGGGAAGTAAAAAGTTGTTTTAAATAAATTATACATTAGAATTAATATTTTATATGTAATATTTTTGAATGAAACCGTTTTGAATTACTTGCTTTTGAAACATTTCATTTACATATATTTCAAGTTTCATAATTGTTTCATTTAAAAATATATAATACCGAAAGTAATGAAGGTAAACTCTATAATGTATGTTGTTAGTCATAATTAAAAGATGCCTGGTGTATTTTAGTGTAAATAAATTATCCGTGACAATTAAATACTTAAGAGAATAAGCAATTTAGGCATTTGTTGTCTTTTAGTAGTATTTTGTTACATTTATATGTGCTGCCATTGTTGTTAAATTTATTTCACTGTAAAAACTACTAAGGATTTTACAAATTTGAATATGCATACGAATAAAGTCATATTGCATGATGTTATAAAAAAAAAAGAAGTAAAATAAACCAGAGAGATGTTTATATAATACAGAATTTAATTCCAGGCTATTTATTAACAAAAAGTCACGTGAAATATATTATGGCCCTAATAATGATAATATTTTTTTTTAATATATATAGATAAATTAATCACCTGTTGTTTAAAAGCACCGCTATCAATAGTTCCAGTGTATACGAAGTTGATAATCTCTTGATGACAACCTGTGATATCAGTTTACTCATCGTAACTATAGTTTGGGTCTGCGATGTTGCGTGCTGGATCCTGTCGCACTGAAACAGTAATTAATCACACATTTTGGAAGAAAAAAAAATAAAGAAAATCAAAATCTCATAGAATCTCAACGTGACTAAAAATATATAAGCCATTCAATACAACGTAAGTATCAATACGGAGGATTTATACTTTGTTTATTTTTGACTAGCTGTTTCATGTATACTATAGTTCATTACTGCGTAATATAGTTTTTAAATCAACATTGGAGAAATAATATTTTGCTGGTGTCGTCCATTGAATCGTTTTTGTTCACAATTTCATGATTTTAATTTTTTAGTATTAAGAGAAAGCAAATATATTTAATAATAATAAAAACGATTTATTGCCAAAACATAATACATGACTTTAAAAATATTCATGGCGTGATATAATAATTTTGGCAATTGGACAAGCTCAGCTGTTGCCAGGCGGCATTACACATAGCACTGATTTTCAGCCTGCCCCAGCATCCCATACATGATTAAATAATTACAATTTTGTGCAGCCGCTCGGCCCGTAAACTATTCTAATTGCTATAACATTCGAATACATATATGTAATGGAGAAATAATATATAACTTGTGAGTACATGAAAAGGTAATATATATATAAGTAACACATACATATACGTATACATACATACATATATATACATACACACATGTATATATATTTATATAAAGGGAAGAATAAACATAAATAACAATAATGAAAGTGATAAATCCCCTAGTAGACTCAACATAAACTGCATGTGATTAAGAAGGACTTCAAAGTTCGGTCATTTCTGTTTGTTTTTTAAAATATGCTCTCAGGATGTGTAATTTAAATGTCGATTGGGATATACTGATGCTCCGCAATGGTGGAGGAAGGTCGTTCCAAATCTTTGTCGCAGCGAATTTGAAGCAACCCCTAAATGCCGTTATTGTATGTTTCGGAATCGATGCATTATCTGCAAACCTAGCACGTGTAGCTTACACTTTTGAGCCACGTAAACTTTTTAAATAAATATGGCGGTCTTTTACCCAATATAATTTTTCGTACCATCATCGACAGATGATGTTGTCTTCGTGCTTCCATTTTTAGTATCCCACGTTCGTTAAGATACGGCGTCACATGTATATCGAAACAGAATCGTGCACACGCATTCTAGACTCGTTGAATGGCGCGTTTCGTTTTGATATACAGTCTTGGGTGAACATTCAGTGAGATTGTGATCAATTTAAATCCTGTAATGTTAGTTTTAGGAATGGGACATCATTACCTTGACAACTCTAATCGAGTTGATAGCGGGGTGATTGACTTCTCGGTAGAGATCTGGAGGTTTCTTGTAACTGTCGCTTAACGTGAGGATCTGGCACGATGATCGGCGTTTTATCTGATCCCATACCCTAGAACGACATGCTTAATTTTATTTAATTATGTACTTCGCTAACGTGGAGTAGCGGTTGCTGATGCGAGCCATTGGCACCACCGTATTGGCCTTAGCTGCTCTGCAGAGCGCGTTTCACTTTACCCTTACTCTGCGGCCGGCTGTAATGCGACATGCGATAGGTGGACGAAAATACGTCAATTACTCAAGGAAATATAGACTATATAAGTCGATGAACGTGAAGGTAAAAAAAAACGAAGTTTGAAACAAGGGTTTTTATCAGCTTTAAGGTAATATTTCGTTCAGAATGTAGCAGATGTTTTTAAGGCTTATCGCAAGCTTTAAGGCTTAAGGCAATAGCAGTTTATCGCACCTGTAATATAACCAGTGACGCCCTTCTCTATACTTCGATCCCCACCTATCCGACTCTAACATCAGCTTTTCGGTAAAGGAAAATATCGTGATAAAGCATAGCATGGTGGTAGTTTGGCATATTCTAATGTTTCCCCCAGGGCAGCTACCACCCTCAAGTTTGAAAACCTATCGCCAAATACCAATAGATGTGTTCCGGCAGCATCACTTGAGAATCAGTATCTCTAGGTTTAGTGTGTTTACCATCCTGGACTACATCGTCACTTAACATCAGGTGAGGTTGTGGTCAAAGCACAGAGCCTATTCTGTTTAAAAAAAATGTTAGTCTATATATTTTAAGTTATACCAAAAATACAATTTTTAAAATTTTTGTCTGTCTGTCTCTTGTTTGTTCCGGATAATCTCCGGATAGGCTGGACGGATTTTAACGAAACTTTTTTTAGTAAATAGCCGAAGTTACTCCGGGTAACTTGGAGTGCTTTTAATTTTCGAAAATAATTAGGAATCCGCGTAAAAAAATTAAAAGTCATTAAAAATGGAATAAAATCTGATTCAATGCACAGTTTTACGGATAAATAGCAGCTTTCTTCAGCCGCTGAGGACCTACTTCTGAGGGCCCCCGAGTCACAACGTGGAGCCCTACGGAGCTCCACGTGTCGTCTTCGACCCAACTGACATGGACCATCGTCATTTTATTTACTTTTTTTACCTTATAATTTAGTTGTTGGTCGTTCCACATGTATGAAATTCTTTTTTTTTCTTTTCCCTTCATTTATTTCTTATGTTAAGCCTTAAACTCCTACGCTCTGCGATATTTTGTTCATAGAATTAATCATTCTTAACCGAGAGATGTTAATTATTGATTATAGTTATATCAAAAAGGGGGTACTTGGATTCTATTGTAGTACCCGCGAGAATTGACGCAGAGTTCAGTTTGGTAATAACTTGACGCGAGGATACACGTTTTTATATGTGAAAGTTGTTTGTGCTTAACTTTAAGAGTGCCAAATTATGTTTCCTTCCTAGTCTTCCTAGCTATTACTCAGTTCACACATTCACACTATACACTGGTTTACTACACACGGGCTACGGAAGGTGAAGCAGGACACCGGCGTTACTAGAGAGGTAAGTGTCGATCTATAAGACATTATTTTGGTCTACTGCGAATAGCAGGTCGGCCAGGGTTAATCACGACCCCGAATCGTTTGGACTAGGGCCCAGCGCGATACGTTTGATTACAGTCGTGACTAACTCGAAGACTCTAGTTTAATTTTATTGTTCCGGTTGTTGTTGTTTTTTGTTTTTACTTTTTTTATATTTTTAAATAAATTTGTTACCCAGAGTTTTAGCATAACAATGGTTATAACTACAATTTGTATAGTTTTTATATACAAATGATATGTACATGACTCGGTTATTTTCCGAACCGGTAATAGTGTTATGACGTTCACGAGCGCCTTCTTAGGACCTAAATTGAATAAATATTTTTTCGATTTTCATTTTGACTAGAAAACTTTATAATTTTAACCGATTTATTGCAAGTATGTTTAGGATTTAGGAAATAATCTACATACCTCATTTGCTTAGCTTGATCCTGTCTAATCAAGTATTCTGTATCTTCATTGAATTCTCCAGCAGTAGCTTCTCCCATGCTACTGACCTAAACAAAATTTTTATAAAAATTCATAATGATTTTAGTAATCAATTTATTCATTACGAGCAACACTAGTTTCTAACAATATCACGCCGGAGTATGAAGTTTAGGCAATAAACTTACAGTGCCCGAAATACTCAAGTTAAAGAGAGAGACAGAGAAGGTATATTCGGCCGACACTTTAGTTTGAAAGAGACAGAGAAGGTATATTCGGCCGACACTTTAGTTTGAATATACCATATTATCAATTCATCTATTATAACTATAATACATGTTTTGTTTATTTTTGATGGCATGAGGAACGAAGTGGTATGAATAGTGATTAGGTAAGCGAATTATTTTTCTAAGCGTTATAATTATTTGGTAATAATTTAAACTGTTCTGACGGGACGGGACAAATTAGAATATAATTAACTGTATTCGACGCGAGCGAAGTCGCGTGCACCGCTAGTGTATAATAACATCGTTGCTACAGGGTTGCACGGACCTTCTTGAATAAGTTTAACCTGTATCTGATTCAACATTATTAAGTTATCTGGTTATTTACGATTTTGAAAATAGACCATACCATACTGCTCTCGCTGGAACTCCGCGCCAGCTCTGCGGATAGACTCGCGCAATCCGTCGTGAGGAGGCGATGGAAAGCCTCGCAAGCGGCCGCCATCACAAACCGATGTACCGGGAAACCCTTCACGCCGCAGATAATCACCATATCGGAGAAGTACTGAGAAAACAAATTACACAATCGAATAACTGTTATTTTTTTCTCTCTAACCTAGCTAACGCTGTTGACAGAAAAGACAGTCGCAGCTTCACCGACCTTTGTGGGCGAGTGCTGAATGCATCTCCACGGCCGCATCTCCAATAACTGCTGTTATAAATCAACTGGACGATGATACAATTTTAAAAAATATATAGCGGATAAGAAGAAAGTTACCTAATTAAAAGTTGACCTAGGATTCTAATAAAGATAACTGAAGCGATGATGGCGCAGTGGATAGTGCAGCCTGATATCGCGTCAATGGACACGGGTACGAGCCCACCTATCCAACTGTAAAATCAGCCTGAGCTTTCGGTGAAGGAAAACATCGGGAGGAAACCATAACAAGGTGGTAGAGCGTTTTCTAATAATACTCGCCTGGGTAGCTACCACCCTCAAGTTTGAAAACCTATCACCAAATACCAATAGGTGTGTTCCGACAGCATCACTTGAGAACCAGTACCTCCAGGCATAGTGTGTTTACCATCCTATTCCACATCGTTTCTTAATATAAGATACCTATGCATAGGTGAAAATCTGTACGTGTTGTATAAAAAGATTTAAAAAAAAAAACCTTTTAATCGCGGTCGGGTGTAACATATGAACAGTTTTTCTCTTGCCAGCCTACAAAATGCGATAAAAAAAGTATATCTTTTCAAACCAAAATATGCTATTGATTGATTTATTTCAATTAAAACTCTGTATGTACGATCGAATATATTTTCCATATCATGTCACGAATGTCAAATTTAATAAACTCACCTGTTGACGCAATAATGTAGACATGTTGTCCAAATACACGCTGTTGACAACAGCCACCTCCGGTTCCATGGGTCTTGGTGGTCTGAAGGGAGCCTACGAATAGAACACGGTAATTATTACGTATCTAATATAAAAAGTACCTAACATTAACTTCGCATAAAGTAAATTTGACACAAAAACAAGCGTTGTCTATACAATCTAAATAATTAAAGAATCTATACTAATTAATAAAAAAAGTGTCTGTTTATTTCAAAAACATTTTTTTTTTTACCATTTTTACACTTTTTGTCCGTCTGTCTGTATGTCCTGGTGTAATGATTAGTTTTAAAATAATTTGCTTTTGTAATATTTATTATATTATTATTATTTATATATCATCAATATACTTATTTCTTTTATTAATTAAGATAACTCGAAGGTTTTCTATTAGTATCAACATTCACTGATGAGGCCGTCTAAGAAAGAACATTTAAAATTTTAAAATTTAGATCGCCGAATAGGATTAGAATTTTATTGTCATTAAAAAAGGGTCGAGACAGAGGACGTCACTATTTATTCGAGTGGAAAAATTATTAATTGATTTGTAATTTATAATTTATTTACATCGAATGTAACAATGGATAACAAAACAATCATTCAACCAATTTTTACACGGGTGATGAAGAACAAGCGACACTCAACGGGCAATTTATTGAATATAGTAAATTGATCGACAATAAAAGATCCAGCAACACTATAACATTATAAACCTATAACAAAAATGTAATTTTAATTTTTTTGTCTGTCTGTTTGAGACGGGTCTGTTTGCCGACAGGTTTTCAAACTTGAGGGTGGTAGTAACTCGGACTGGCATTATTAGAAAATGGCCCTACCACCATCCTCACGATGTTTTTCTTCATCGATAGCTAAGGGTGATTTTAGAGTAGAGAGTTGATTTAGGTGGGTCATTCATCCGGGTCCATTGATGCGAAATCCGACTGCACTTCCAACTGCGCCAGCATCGCTTACTATTAAAATGTCTAAATCACTTTCCGGTCCTAATTTCACGATAATAAAACTCCTGGAACGGCTGCTCCACAGCAAAAAATGTTTATATTTCAACCTGTCCCTCATCTTGGAAACTTACCTGTACCAGTGGTCGTTGTACTCGCTTGAGATTGGTCATCCAAAACCTCTGCTGTCTTCTTGCTATCAGGGCGGCTCTGATTGCGTTCTCGAACACTTCATTGATGCCGTAATAAGTAAATACTGATGTTTCGTAATAGTATATGCCAAATTCGTGTGCTAAAGCTCGTCCTTGGTCGGGCATTACGAGATCGCTTTTTCTTGGTGCTCTGGACACAAATGTTCATACATTCGATACATAGATCATACATACATACATAGATCATTCTAAACAATAAATGATAAGAGCTACATGCACATAAGGACTGTTTATCTTAGCATCGATGGGTTACGTTTTGCTTATTTTTGATCGTACGGGAGACGGAGGATCTGAACAGTGATTACGTTAACAATATTTGCTTATCAATCTTTTTTTTTTGTTCAAAATTATACCAACGCTTGCGTTATCATAGGGGGTAAAGAGATTTGATTACTATTGATGACAGGGGTTGAGGAGGGGGGGGCTCAAAATGTACAAATTTTTGTTTAAAATATCTAAATACAGTCAGGCACAATAGTATTTTAATAACCATATTATAATTTTTTATTTGTAAATATTTTAGTGTTAATTGTATTATATACTAGCTGCGCGCGTGGCTTCACCCGTTTGGAATTCACACAATTCGCATCATATGTTACCAAATCAAATTCAGTTTAGTAGTATTTGCGTGATTGACGATGAAATTAATAAACAAACAGACAACATTTTTTTAAGCTATCGAAATGTGTCCTTTAGTCGATTCTGAAGCCAAGTATGTATACTATTTTTTCTTAAATATCTTCAATGTACAGATTTTGTCTTGTTAGTCTTTTATTATAAGTATAGATTATCTTCCTGTCTTTAATTCGTCGTCATATATATGTGGCTTGGTAGGCACATAAAAAAAATATTTCTTTCTCCTTATTTCTGTAATCTCTACACAAAATATATTTTCAAAAACTATATACTTTATTTTAAAATCTTCCAGAGTAGTATCTAGAGTTGCAAATCCCTAAGGATTCCACAATTATGTAACATTATTCAGGAGAACTTTCGGTATTCCGAAAAAAAATTGCGAGTTAGAAATTGTTTTATTACATAACAAAAAAGTAATTTATTCGTAAAGACGGAAATTTCTGCTCTTCTTAGGAATATCCAACTAACCTGATAAATGGGCTGCGATCTCTGCAATAATTGAGATAGGTCTCATCTCTGTACATGTAGCGAAGATCATTTTTACAGCCCACTAGCAAAATGGGAGTGTTTGGACAGAACCGCCTGAAAAATTGAATAGGTACACGCAAATAGTAGTTTTATTTACAAACTATTATAAGCGTCTATATTCTAAGTAACGTCGCCTTGTAGAAAATTTCAAAGGTCAAAACTTTTAACCTGTTTAGTTCTACTGTTTTTCTTTTATTCGGTTCGAAGGACCAATACTAATGGCTAATATCTCGCTGGTTTATTATTTATTTTAATGAAAAACAGTTTTTCAATTATACCTGTTTTAATCACTATAAAACACACACGGTTACACGTATATTCGATATGCTGATGGCAACGAGAGAGAGAAATCGTGTTACCAGCGCTTTACTTAAAAAAATTTAGAGATCGCGTTGAGAGAGTTCGTAATACCAATATACGGAGAAAACAACTGTAAAGATGTATTACTACATTACGAATTACTACTCAAATGCAGATGGTCAGGACACTTGGGGCCAGATGTGGTGATGACAGATGGAGTAAAACTCTAACGGAGTGGTATCCTAGAAAGTGTAAACGTCGGGTGGGAAGAACTGTAGGGTGATGGGTAGACGACATCACAAATCTTGTCAGCCAGAGCTAGACAAGTCTGGCACGAAACAGCGATGAATGGCTAAAAGGGAGGATGCTTATATCCTGCATTGGACTAAACGAAAGCTGAAGATGATGATGATTATTCGACTGTGACTTCGATAATCCATCTAGTTTTTCTCCAATATCCTTAAAAGGTGTATCCCTACCAGTCTGCTTAGATTTGCAGTACCTCGATTCATTAATCATAACGACGGCGGCATTGACCAAAACGTGAGGTACAGGATAAATGCAGGGTGGGTGTAATATAGTCAGGTCTCGGAGGTTACATATGGTCTAAATATGACACTAAAGCTTAAGGGAAAAATATAAGACCTGTATGAATCTGGGTTCTTGAATGGCTATCACGCACCGGAAGACGTAGCGTGGGTAGGCCCCTCACAAAGTAAACCGACGACCTGGTGAAGGTCGCGGGAGTTCGCTGGATGCGGGTGGCGCAAGACCGGTCGTCGTGGAGATCTTTCGGGGAAATCTATGTACAGCAGTGGGCGTCTTTCGGTTGAATGGATGGATGGATGGATCGGAGTGTTAAGCAACTAAAGAGACGAATTAAAGAAGAATGCACGTAACGGAGACGAGATGAAACTCACGTAACTAGAATCATGAAGGTGTAAAGTGAAAGAGGGAGACCAAAGAAGGAAGGATCATGTGAAACACGATATGGATATAAAAAGGTATGAATATTGAGATACGAAATGGTGGACGAAAGTGGACATGTTTTGAAACATGCCGTACTGATCCTAATAATATGAAATAAGTTAAGACGATTATAAAAGCTTCTATTTTAAAGGCAACGTAGACTATACAATTCCTTTATTCAAATAGGAGTTTTATTTATTCATTCATTAACATAACAACCCTAAAGTATCATAAAACCCAATTCACATTTACATTCAAATGACCTTACGTGACGCAATCGTATTATGTAAAATAGTCATAAAAATATTAATAATCTATCCAGTGATTTAGTAAGAGTGAAAATATTTTACAAAAACACGACAAAAAAAACTTCGGAATTTATGCACTCTGAACAGATTTCCGTCTTAAATGCGAACGAACTTGAACTAGGAGTCGCAGCTAATTTGAAACCAATGTAGTTACCTTATTTCCGGATACCACATAGCTCCACAATTACGCAGCGATATGGGATTTGTAATAGAAAAACATAATAGCACCACATCAGATCTGTAAAAACATACGTATTGTATGGATGTAGTATTAGAATATGTATGTATTATAATGCTTTGATTCTGATGCGTGTTTTTATAAAAAAAAATTGAGTGATAACTTATTGGGAGTATGATTCTAACTGCGTCGGTGGCGCAGTTGTATTAAGGTGCGACTGCCGTTCTAAGAGGATCGATCCCCAGGTCGGGTCAAGTGGTATTGGGTTTTCTACTCAGTATCATCCCGGAGTTTGGAATTTGTGCCCGATATGGCGACAAGCTCGCCCATGTCACATCTGGGATGGAACTAAGCTCAGCGAAATGTGGGTGGTGTAGCTATTTCAGCTCTGCCTTTTTTTTTTTGACTGGGGGAAATGCATTTACGCACTACCCTTACCTATTGTATATTTCAGCTCTGCCTAACCCTTCTGGGATAACAGGCGTGAGCTTATGTTATGTTATGTATGATTCTATTGTAATATTTAGTAACAAGCAAAATCAATTGTTGGTTTCTCTACAATCTATATTAATAAATAAAATTTGAGTGTCTGTTTGTAATGTCAATTTTTTTTACTAAATAGACATGAATGTATATACGATACCTATACCAAAAATACCGTTTTTAAAATTTTTGTCTGTCCGTTTGTTCCGGGTAATCTCCGGAATGGTCGATTTTGACGGGGTTTTTTGGTAGCTAGCTGAAGATACTCCGGGTAACTTAGGGTACTTTTGATTTTAGAAAATAATTAGGGTTCCGCGTAAAAAAATTTAAACTCATAAAAATTGAATAAAATCCTATTCAATGCACAGTTTTACGGGCAAGTGCTTAAATTTATGAGAAATATTTTTACTTTATCTTAGTAATAAAAAAAATAGAGTTCCGTGTAAAAAAATTAAAACGCAGTAAAGAATGTATGAAACGCGGGCGTAGCCGCGGGCACACAGCTAGTTTAAAATATAATTACGCGGGATAGTTCAGACAAACATTTTATGAAGTTTTGTTATACAATTGTTTAACTGAATTACTTTTAATATAATAAACAAATATAAAAATTTAAAATGGTTTATATTAATTTAAGCACTTTTAATCTATGGGGCATACGAAACTGTTACGTAACACGTAGATGTTATATTTATTTCGTAATTCAGGAAATATGTATTTTTTCGAAAATACTACAATATAGCTTTATTTTACAAAATTTCATACATATGTATTTTAAGACGTAAATAAAAAAAACAACCACAGAAACTTTAATGACTACTAAGTAATTATAACAGTTATGTTGTAAAAAATACGACATCCATATACATATATATAAAAGGAAATGGGGGTCCTTTGAGGCACCATCTCCTTAAAACTACTGAACGCATCGGGGTCGGACTACTACCATTCGATGCAGAATGTTTAGGAGATGGTTATAAGCTAAATTAAACTAAATTAGTTTTTCATCCCCCAGAAAATAAGTTTGGATATAAAAGGTGGAGAACATTATTGGTTTACACAAAAATATTTCACATTTTCTTTTCTCTAAGTTTCTGAATAATAATATTAATAATACACAGACCTAGCAACTCTAAAAGAATTAGTGTTCGATGGGCTCGATAAGACCGAACTATTTGTTGCTAATTGTGGAGTTTCAAATATGAACGATTTGTAAATTAAATTAATACACTAAATTACCTTCCGTATGCGAATCTCCTGTCCTTCTCGTGATCGCCGAAAGTATCCCATAAGCGCAACGACACGTTTACACCATCGACCACCTCCCAAGATCGTTCTAACACCTATTCATGAAGACATAATTAAAAAAAAATTGTGGGAGAATAATATCTCAACGCCCACTATAATCAATTTATTTCACATTTTACGTGTCTTTACGGGATTTACGGATCTAGTAACAATCTACAGTTATATTACATGTCAACTAGAACATTCTCTTTGACGTTTAGTTATTCTAAATTTATCAATCGCCAGATACTTTTCCTTTTGAATGTGTGGCAACCTTTTTGTTGCCATATCACCCCCCTACGGAGAAAACAAGAAACTGCTTGAAAATATAACAATTCACATAAAATAGAAATAAGACGTAATATTGAGGAAGTAATGAAAAAAAAATGCATCGATGAGTAGGCAGCGAGAACACGTAGGCTGGACGTGCAGTAAGAGCGCGCAGTGTTGATACAATCCAAAACGGTAACAGTTCAATTTCGTCAGTTAAAAATTCATCCTAACACTAAAAGCTTGTCTGTTTTTTATTTAATGTTTCTGTCTGTTTTTATAACTTTTTTAACGCTTACTTCACCAATCCATGAAGTTTGCTTTATCGAAAAGATTTTTTTTTTTAATTCTAGAGAAACCGAAACAATATTATAACTTAGGTATCGATTTTTTAAATTTCTAGATTCACTAAATGGTAGGGTAATTAAACCGGCTATATCTTAAACGCAGTATATCCATCCATAAATCTATTCAACCGAAAGACCTCTACTGCTGAACATAGGTTCCCCCCAAAAAATTGGCGATCGCAGTAGGTGTTTGTGGTGCTCAGAGGATGCTGCTCCACATCTCCTAGTTTATTATCCCTTAGCCGTTTTTTTTACAACACCAACGGGAAGATATGAGGTGGTACTATTCTTAGCCGGCACCACAATATATGTATTATAGTACAAACTGGAATATTTCGTGACATTTGATCGTCATTAAAAGTGAAGTTTCATAATACATGGAAAATTTTGTGACAAAATTGATAATATTTATTTCTATATAACCCGTCATTTAATGTTAAATGTAGATGTTGCTAAAGACAATAGCACACTAAGTCTAGATATACTCGCTCTCAAGTGATCCTGCCGGAACACACATATGGTGATTGACGATTGTCGAATTTCAACTTTAGAAAATTTATTACTACCATGCCTTTTATCAGATTTTTTCACCAAAACCAAGGGTATTTATAAAATTGACATCGAACCACATAATCATTATGACTTTGGTCAACGTTAGACCTAATGTTAATTCCGTTGAAGAAGTTTTCAAAAGGAGACAACGATAAATTCTAAAGTCATCATCGAAATAGTAATCGTATAAATAAACGATCGGTCTTTACACTCACATCCTTGTAAATCCTGTACTGATCAATTGCCCAAACGGTGGGCACGTGCGTAGTCATCAACTGGGACAGGGAGACGTGTTTGTTGCATGCACGTGCGCATATTAGCCGCGTTTTCCCCACAGCCGTATCGCCGACCACGACGCATTTGACCAACTCTTGATGCGGCTGCTCATTGTCCATAGTCTATAACCATCGCAGCAATAAACGGATAATGAATTAGTCTAGTTATGTTTGCCTGGAATTTATCTGTAAGTGGTTATTACTACTTTCATATTTTTAAAAACAACTATTTCACAAACACAAACCATACACACACCACACTACACTGTTACTTTACCCACTTAGAAGAAACAGGGGGCGCCGTCCATTTCATAAAAACGTTATTACCCTGTTTCATAGATGGTTATAGGATATTTACTATTTGGATTTCATCAGCCCTTTTTAATTTGTTTCAATTTACTCTTATGTACATTTTTCCACTAATAAAAACAAAAGGCACATTTTTCTTCATTCATTTGTTTTTTCATGCCGCGAGCACACAGCTAGCATATCTTATACTCTTGTGTGTATATATATATATATATATATATATATATAAGTTATATACGGATATATATATATGTAACTGGGTACACGGGAATATCCGGATTCATTCAGAATTTTGAAAATTGCTACGCAACAACAGATGTCAATAAATAACGTTATAAACTTTAATGTTTTATTACATTTGTGATTCTTATTATTGAATATATGTATATTTGGTTTATATTAATAAAAGTACACTATAAATTGATTTAAGAAATTTCATAGTACCACTTGTAGCATAGTACATTTTTCACATTTTGTGTGACCATTGGACAAATTAATAGTTGTACCAAGAATTGACCACAGAATTCAATAGAGATAGACACTAACCCATTGGATTTCAGAAAGTTCTGTGGATTTTCTTAAAAGATATTTTAGTTTGCAATAAGAGAAATTTTTACTTCGATTCTCCGTTTTATCCTTACCCGTGTTGATTTTTTTTATTTTCTTTTTTAGGTTTAAATTATTAAATGTTATTTTTATTTAATTTTCATTTAAGCTTTTTAAATTTTCTATTATTTTTTTCAAATTTAATTTAAATTTATTTTATTTTTTAATTTTGAATTTTGTTTTTATTTTTAACTTCGTTTATTCCTTTATATTTTTGTTTTGATTTGCATTCGTTTTGTTTTCAATTCTTTTTTATTTTAATAATCTGTAATTAACGTTCTGTGATTATGATTTATCCATTTTATTTGTTTCATTTCTTAATTTTTATGACATTCTCTAATGTTACATTTATTTTTTTAATTTTATATAATTGACTAATGTACTCTTGTAAGTTGTGTAATATTATAACTAGAATTATGAACGATGGTGATATCTGGAAATGAGACTCTTCTTTGTGCATGTAACCAACATTGTAATCTATAAGTTGTATAGTTTCATATGAAACAAAACATATGAAATAAAAACTATATCGAGTTTCTTGTCGGCTCTTCTCGAAAGCTGGGTCATTTTCCGAACCGGTGATAGTATTGTAACGTACATAAACATCTTATACGAACCTAAATTGAATAACATACTTTTTTTTTTTCGTATTAGCTCACAGGAAACCCAGAAGATTACCCACGAAGGAGGCACATCGTGTGCGTCATCCAGCATACTTGTCCGTAGGCGCGGACAAACGAAAGGCCACCGTCGAAGGGAATAGCCCTGATGCGGTTTCCCCGTGTCCCCCATTAGTTAGTTAGCATAGTATTATGGTTTGTAATCTAGTTTAGTTATTTAAAAAATAATTGTAATAATTAAAGTTTGTTAATTGTAACACTTATTTTGAAAATAAACGCTAGATTGCGCTGCTCTGGTTCTGAGCTGGCCGGGCTATGGTAGGCTGCACGAGAAGATTTACCAAAAACATTTTTTTATATTTGAATTTGACTAAATAGATAAATTTAAGCGTAAATATGAATAGGTACATGTCCTTATAACACCAAAACTAGCTCACCCAGGTACTATATACATACATATATGTGTGTGTGTGTGTGTGTGTGTAAACACCCAAAATATACATGTCGGGTAATAATATTATGCTTTTAAAATTTGTAGTAGCTAACTGATTTTGATATAAAACCCGTTCATTATTTCGGATGACGCCCCCTGAAACCTCGCACGATGACGTCATAATGTGAAGCAATCAGCTATTCGCTTCCCACTATTTTCTTGTAAAGTGTAACCGAGTTTTGAATATATTAACATTTTTATACATTATAATTTACGATAAATATTATTTTGTAATATAAAAAAAAACATGATTGAAATTATTAATAATAGGTTTATAGTTGATTAGGTATATTGTTAGGTACTTTTAAATCGTCTTAATATTGACTAAATAGGCTCATGCTCTGTCTTAATTACGAAGTATTGTGTCTAGATTAATACAGAAGTTATTTTGTGAAAAAAATCAAGTTCAGGCACTATGCCAAAGTTCAAGCAAATATTTGTAATACTATACATATCAACACTTAAGTTTCAGGGTCATGCAATTGTAATATTATTTGTTTTTTTAACTAAAGACAACAAACACTACGCCGTAGTTATTTGTATTATGCTTCAAAGTACGTGAAAACATTCAATTGTTTCAGAAAAATAATATTTCGTTAACCGCCATCTGTTGTAAGGCCCATATACTACTTGAAACTGAGTTCTAATTACTAGTTGTAAATTTCGCCATACAATTAACGTACTTCTTAGCTTTAATCACTCTATCACTGTAAATTTTAATGTAATTGGAACCTATAGTACAAAATTGTCTTTTTATTTCTTCTTTCATCAGAACAATTATTGAAATTAATTAACAAAAAAAAAAAAAAAAAAAACTTAAAATTAACTTATTTTAATCACACAAATATTATTTTATTGTAAAAAAAGGATTCAAAATTAAAAAAAAAAACAATAAAAAGCTTTTACTGAGATGGTATCTAAAAAGTTATTTTTAATTATATTTAACATATTAAATATACATATTAAACATTATAAATTTAAATTCAAAACACTTCAGTGTAATTTATTTTGCTTATTAACCACCAAATGAGATTGCTACATATTTTAAATTTACAAAAAAATATGTATTTTTATTTTACATAAATATTTATTTTATAACTGCAGATTCACATTTACGTTTATCCGTTGTTTGTTATTTTACATAAAAAGTTTTATAAATATATTTAAAATGTAAAAATAAAATTAACGTTCACAGCTGTTATTGAAAATACAATGTAAAATAGTATCAATAAAACACTTTAGAATTACTTACGAATGTTCAATAGAAACCAAATTGATCCATACGTCTCTTGTTGCTACGCTCCTTTGTTGTTTAAATCTTATCAATCAACACGTTGGATTAGACATAACTCACTTTCATTGTCAGCGACACGAGAAAATCCGCATTATGACTAATAAAGTTGTATTGAAATAATATTTCTTCGCGATATCCAACCTCACGGAGTGAATTTGTTGGAATGCAGTGATGTGCGCATGTTTATAAGCATGCGCAGGGCCGCTAACTCTTAATGTACCACTGTATACGGTATTATTCATTATAATACTTTTGTTATTGACAATTTTCTTAAAGTCGATGACCTTTAAAGTTACAACAATACTACTGAAGTTCTCAATACCCAAGAGTTTTACGGTCAGTCAGCTATAATTTTAATAAATTAGTGACTTCCTCTTGTGAAACAAAAGGATGCGTTCATGAAAATTAGGTTACATTCTTTCTATTACTTTTGTAGTAAAAACAACAATAAGAAAAACCATAAAGTATAAATATAAATTAATGTTGTATATATACTACATATACATAAAAAAGCTTTTGGAAAACATTAATAAACTATGTATATGAATGTTGAATATTAATATTTAAAGCGCCTGATAGAAGTTTAAAGCAAAATAACATAATACGAACAAGTATATTGTTTTTAGTAGGCATTAGAAAAATGTATATATCATGTATTATAGAAGTGTTCCATTTTAAGGTTTTATAATCAAAACTCCTTTATAACGTGATCTTTAAGTGAACTTTACGGAAATAAAAAAATTGCGATTAGAAACTTTTTGAATAATTTTAAGAGTAGGTATCATAACTTTTTCTTTGGCGGCGTCTGTCTGTCCAGTTGTAACTCGAGAACCACTAAATAGATATACATGATTCTTTTTTTTTTAAATCACTAGTCAATTCTCTGGTAAGGTTTTGTTTTAGATTATATTTTATGTCGGTTGATTGAATGAATAAAAGCCATTTCATTGTATATTACTGTAATTTTATATAACAGACACGTTACGTGGTTTTCCTAATAGTAGTGACAGTTTTTTTATACAATATTTTATATTTTATTACAACAGGTTTAAACATGGCCAGTAACTTTCAACTATTAATGATGACCAGTTCTTAAATAATATAATTGTATAATCTGAGACTGTTTATATCATATTTTATTACATTTGATAATATATTAAACAAATTTTTAGAATACTAAATAAGTCCCTCATGAAAGGAAAATTACTTTCAGCAAATTATTTTTTATATAGTTCGGTGTTTATGTTGTTATTCGAGGTTTTAAATTAGCTGGAAGGTGATCAAAATTTATGTTGTAATTTTGATACTTCAATGGTACTGATGGTAGGTCACTTGCCCGGACACTGACGCGAGTCACTATAAGGCGAGTTTTAATGTGGAATTTTTAGTGTGAATCTGGATCCAGACATTATTAGAATACGTCGTCGGGAACTCGGCAACGAAAGGCAAGTTTCATCTCGGTTATACCTAACTTTATATTTTCGGTTAAAAATAGCCCAATCACGGGGTAATTTAGGTACCTCATTATGCGTGGGTGTGATGGTTGTCACTCCAGGAGTGAATGACATTATATATGCAAACAGAGCTGATAGCACAACAGCTGTACCTAGAAATATAAATAGATTTTAATCACATGCAACTATGGTGGTACTGAAGTATGTCTTAATATGCGTAATATTTTACTAAATTGTGTTTGTTATTTTATTGTTTGATGGTATAGTTGATGTTTATCTGATATTATAACTTTAGTGCTAGTTACCTTTTTGCGGTTGAGCGCCTTAAGCACTCGCCCATAAACGTCGATGACGTTGTAAAGACCCTTCCGGTCAACAGCATTAGCTAAATTAGATTTTTTTTTAAATAAATAGGTTAATGTTTATATACCTATCTATTAATATAATAATATTTGTATAACTAGTTAATATTGTACTCAGTTTTTGGTGTCTTTTTTTTTTTTTTGCGCTTGCACTTAAAGTTTTAGTCTAGCAATCAAGCTGAGGTTGGACCTTGTTTGCATAAGCGCAACACTTTTTTTTATACTATATAGGCTCAGTGCTTTAACCACAATCTCACCTGATGTTTAGTGACGCTGTGGTCCAGGATGGTAAAAACACAAAACCTGGGTACTGGTTCACATGTGATGCTGCCGGAACACACCTATTAGTATTTGACGACTGGTTTTCAAACTTGACGGTGGTAGCTACTCAGGCGAACATCATTAGAAAATACCACCATGCTATGGTTTTCTCTCGATATTTTCCTTCACTGAAAGCTCAGGCCGGTTTTAGAGTCGCAAGGTGGGGATCGAACCCGCGTCAATTGACGCGGAATCCGGCCACACTACTCAATGCGCCATCATCGTTTGTTTGTTTGTTTCATGTTGTAATAAATATGTATTTTCTTTGTATTTAAATTTGATATTTGTGTTGTGTTATGAGGAAATAAAAAAATATTATATTGTAAAAAAAATCGTTGTACCTAAATTATCTGTGTTCGGAAGTACGACACTGAAGAGTGGCTTGGCCCGCGTTTCATATATTCTTCACTGCGTTTTAATTTTTTTAGTACTAAAATAAAGTAATTTATTTTGTCATAAATTCAAGCACTTACCCGTAAAACTGTGCATTTATTGGATTTTATTAAATTTTTTATGAGTTTTTTTTCCGCGGTCCCCTAATTATTTTCGAAAATTAAAAGTACACTAAGTTACGTGAAGTAATTTCAAAAAAAATCCTGTCAAAATCTGTCCAGCCGTTGTGCAGATTACCCGGAAAAAAAAAACAGACAGACAGATAGACAAAAGTTTTAAAAATTGTATTTTTGGTATAGATTTCGTATATACATTCACATTTATTTAGTAAAAAAAAATTTTTGACATTACAAACAGACTATTTAATTTTACCTATTAGTATAAATGGGGATTTCTTTTTGGAAATACTTTTATGTAAATAAATAGACATCGAAAAAATTGTCGCGCATATGGAACTTTGGGAATTGTTATAACTTTATAGTACCAAAGAATAATAATAATTTATCTATTACATAACTCATGTTTTTCTCACCTTCTTAATGTTATAACAAGAAAGTGAACATTGATATATTTAAAAAAGTAGGTCATGTCAAATAAAAATTGAATACGCGATCGATGTCAACTTACACGATGATTTTTTATTTATATTTCTACGTCGCAAAACACGAAACAACAATCAGTCAAATGTCAAATGTAATATTATGGCACATTTCGCATTACTATGGAAAGCGCGAGCCGTTGAAAAACACAGATTCGATTATGAAAAGGAGAAATTAAAATCAATCGCCATAACCGAGGCTGAGTTGCCAAGGAATAGATTGTCAGAAAAATGGCGTTCCTACCGCTTGGCAACAAGTGAAACCGTTTCTAGAACGTTCAGTAGATGGTTTCCAAACGGCTCGACTGTTTACAGATGTTTCTTATATTTGAAATCGGAGCAAACTCTTGGAACTTTCTTTCTGAAGAGCGCCCTCGGTTTCGTCATTGGCATAATCCTGACGTATCTCTGCTTTATATTCTTCGTGTTTCAGTTGTCCATATCGTTTATCCTTGCGACAATAATGAGCTCTATTATTGGTGTCCTTTTGACCTTTGGATTAGCCTTCAGCTATCGTATAAGGTTGGTAACTATGATGTGAATTTAGTAACAAGATTTGTTAAAATTGTTGCATTTCGATTTGCACTTGTTAGGTTAATTTCCTTTGGTACCTGCCATTGTCCTGTTCATTTATTATTTGAATTATTATCTGCTGCATTTATTGGAGAACCTTGGAATGTGTTTTTATTATTGCATCAATAGATTAGCTGTAATTAGATATAGATATAGATTATATAAGCTCTAGGCTTAGTGTGAATACCATCCACGCCACATCGTCACTTAACATCTGGTGAGATTCTGGTCAAAGCACTTAGCCTATACTGTGTTAAAAAATATATATTAGTATTAACAGTAATAGTTTGGACACGTGGAGAAGATTGACTAAAAAAATTACTGTTGATTGAACTAGTCAGTAAGGGTGAACTTAGGCGGACGTATCTTTACCAGATCTTAGACATCCTAAATAATGAAAATTACCCATAATCGTAGGGTATGTACGAAAGCGCTAATAATAATAGAATATGCGAAAGAGGTGTATAAAGATCGTAGGAAGTGGGAATATTAGTCTGTGTCAACCCCTATGGGAGTCTTGATGATATCTATCTTCTAGCTGTGTGGCCGCGGTTGGGCCCGCGTTTTGTATATTCTTTACTCTCCGTTTTAATTTTTTTTACGGAACCCTACTTATATAAAATATTGAATTCTAAGATAATAAAATATTTCTCTTAAATTATACCAGTAGCCCGAAAAACTGTCCATTGAATTGGATTTTATTACCATTTTTATGAGTTTCTTTTTAACGTTGACCCCTATTTATTTTCGAAAATTAAAGGTACTCTAAGTTACCCACCCGGATTAACATCTACCAAAAAAAATTCTCAAAATCGGTCCACAAGTTCCGAAGATTACCCATTACAAACAGACAGACAAACAAAAATGTAAAAAAAAATTTTTTGATATAGGTATCGTATATACATTCATATCTATTTAGTAAAAACATAATTTTGACATTACAAGCAGACACTTCAATTTTATTTATTAGTATAGATAAGGAAAATGGGGTTACTTTGACGCATCATAACCTCAAAACTACTGAACATATTCCATCGACCCTTTCTATATTTTTTCATTCATTTGTTTTTTTAGATTAAGTATAAATGAAATGTTCTATGCACTTTTTCACTCATATATAAAGAACATGCGAAACGCGGGCGGAGACGCGGACGCCAGCTAGTGTATGTGCAAATAGTGTATACTGATTGAAAGCGACACGTATCTTAACTGTGTTACAGATGTCTGGTATTTCTGCTAGTCCCGCAACTATTTTCACGCATCGGACGTTACACTTTGACATGCTACGCTTTAGTTCTCATACTGACTGGCCCTGCAACAAACACGTTGAAGAACTCGGAAATCCTTTCTGAATCTATGGCTTGCAGTCAGGTAAGTGAGAGCAATCTAAACACAGCTAAATTATATACATGTTTATGTAATGGGTATAAAGTTTTTTATTTGCAAAAAATGTTGTAAAAAAATGCGTATTAACCACTAATAAAAAATTTGAACGACGTTATTATACTCCTATTGCAGGTGAGGATTTTGTATAATAGTAAGTAGAGAAAACCCTTGTATATCCACTTTTTTCTATAAAATATACTGCAATAGAACCTATAAGATGTATTTCAGAGAAGACACAATAAAAAATAGACTTATACCATACCATAGTTTAACGAGTAGTAGTAGTTAATAAAGAGTATAGACTTTTTGTTTTTTAAGGAAATATTTAGAAAATTTTGCAATTACAAAGGTCAGATAAATTACAATTCAAGTAATCCTATTTGTGGTATACTTTTTATATTATTTTACATTTCATTACTTTATTGTTGATAAATTTTTAAAACTTATTTTTGTTCAAACTATAGAAGTTATTTGGTTGATTGAATTTTAAAGGTTTTTAAATCAAACATTGCTATTTAAGATACAGATTTTTACAGAGGTTCTATTGTATTAATAACTAGAATCCTATTCCAGGAACAAATAAAAACGAGTGTGCGTGAAATCAACGAATCTTATAAAATTCGATACAGTACTATAAAAGATAATTTGAAAATCATGATGAAGAGGTTTGAAGAAATATCTAAGCAATTAACAAATGTAGTAGTGAAGATAAATAGACTGGTATTAAGTATTGGTATGTATTAATTCCCGTGAGAAATTATTGATTCTGTACCAGGAGCTCTTGAAAGTCGAGCAGCTGTGATGTTCCCAGTTGCATCATATTATTAAATAACAAAGCGCAACAAAGGTTTCAATCTAATTACATGAATTAACTTTATAATACCTTGTACAACATGTAACCATATAATGAACTTCGCAGTTTTACACGCCTAGTTCCCGTTCCCGTGGGATTTTTGGAATAAAAACTATTATGTCACTCCTTGGATTTCAAATCATCTCCATACCAAGTTTTATCCAAATCGGTTCAGTAGTTTTGAAGTTTATTCGTTACATACAAACATACAAATCATTCCTCTTTATAATATCAGTATGAATAGTACATAGTTCTATTCCGAAGGGAACTTAGGTCAGCCCACAAGTTATTTGGGACGATAAACGCCGAGAAATCAATAGATGTTTTATTTCTAGACGGCGTTAATCTGAGAATATTTATCAGATACTAGCTGTGTTCACGGCTCCGTCATTGATTTTAAAGCCCTCTCGAATGTTTTTTCCCAAATATATTCAATGTTTGTTTGTTTTTTTCTTTATAATTTTACTATTCTAAGAATGTAGGTTGCATATTGACTGAATGTCATGCGCGCGACGTAGATTCAAACAATCATAAAAAAATAAAGTTAATTTAAACTAAGTTAAGTTTAGTAAATATAAATTAAATATAATTTAGTAAGTAGTAAAAATAAGTTAAGTTACTCTGTCTAAAAATATCAAAAATCAACTAATTTATTGTTTCCAGTGAGCTCTGTACAAGAAACCTTTGATTGGCTTAAATGGATAGCATCTAATTGCAACCAGAAAACTGGCGCTCCATATGAATATTGCAAACGACTTTTAAAGGAAGGCGTAAAGGATTGTAAAGATGTTTTAGGCCCAGATTACTTTTGGCTTTGTGACGCCAATAACGTTGCTGAAGCCACTTGCAGAGATCTCAGAAAATATGAATGCTTTTGTGGTATCAGCCAACTTATTGATGACTCCATTCCGGAAGCTGTTAAACGAAGTAATATTTCAATATTTAGCTTTGAAATAGCATAAGATAAGACAAACCTCACGCAAATATTCTTGCATTTAAATAAACAAAAACGATTTGAAAATATAACCTATATTCGATTATAGAACACAATTGTGATTTTTTTCAAGGTTAAATTTTCACACTGGCTTCTTTACATGTGCGCGGAACTATGTTAGCTTGAAAGGTTAGAAAGTATTCTGTCTAGAACTTGTCAGGTATATCTGACTTGCGTTTTGCGCTAGCGTCTTGGGGATGCTTTCGCTTTATTCTAGTTAGTTTATTTATTCTAGTTTAACAGTATGGAAGTTAAGTCCTTCTTAAAGGGTTGTAATCTGTTGTACACTACCCTACTACCCCCCGGTACCAGTTTATGACAAGATTGAATCCTTGATAATTTTCAGCAAATTTTTTATACATGGATGACTGTGTTTCATGTTATATTAAAAAAAAGTTCAAAATCAAATAAAGCCGCCAATAGATGAAAACCTAATGACTATCTCATCGTTATCGCGGCCTACATTTCATTCATCGGCCGAAGCGATGATGGCGCAGTGCATAGTGCGGTCGGATTCCGCGTCAGTGGAAGCGTGTTCTAATCCTCCCATCCAACTCTAAAATCATCCTCAGCTTTCGGTGAAGGAAAAACATCGTGAGGAAACCATAGCATGTTGGTAGGGCATCTCCTAATATTTCCCGCCTGGGTAGCTACCACCCTCAAGTTTGAAAACCCGTCGCCAAACACCAATAGGTATGTTCCGGCAGTATCACTTCCGAACCAGTACCCCCAGGCTTAGTGTGTAAACCATCCTGGACCACACCTTCACTTAACGTTAGGTGAGATTATTGTCAAAGCACTGAGCCTATATCCTATAAAAAATAAAAAAAATACCACGGCTGTAGATAAAATATCACCTGCTAATTCCGGAGCACGACACCCATTAATATGTGACTATGACGGCTTTTTACAAGTGTACGGTGATCGCGATCCAGGTGGGCTCAACTGGACAATTAACAAGGATATCATCTCGTTAACTGGTGGATTTATACTGGTTGACACGGGAATGCGATACGCTAAAATGTGACACTGATGTGAGCGCGACCCAGCTTTACCACTTACGAGAAGTTTTTTCTTGATATTTAAAACACTATTTATGTTGCTAATTCATAAAGTAATTTTTGGAAATGAACATTTCTTTTGCGGCATTCAGAGAATTCTCGATGGGGTAAAAACTAATAGAATCGACTTACTAATGCTATGATGTGAGCCACCAACATGCTACAGTATGTCAAGTATAAGGTGGCGTTTAAGTGCTTATCCCAAGTCTCCAAGTTTCCTTCTCTCGGCAGTCCCTTTGGCTGCTTAGTTTTTTTTTTTATAGTGAATAAGGAATAGCATCGAAATGCTCTAATAATATAATATGTGCCATTTCAATTTTCTTTTCCAGAACTAAATACCTTTTCTGACCGCATTAAATCCTTGCTCTACATGGAACTTAACATTCATCACTCGTATTTCATTCAGTAGTAATACCAGTCGCTCTGCCAGTCAAGTCGCAGCTGGCATCGTAACCGAAATTAGGAATCGTGCTGATCCATTATTGACATGGTTATCGTGGAGTTCTTGTGTCACTAGCTTTTTTCTTTTGCTGATTATATTCAGGTTTGATTTTTGCGTATATTGGATACACATACACAGTGCATCTCATTTCAAAAATAAAAGTGATTATAGCTCAGTCAGTAGTGTGGTCGGAAACCATAGCATACCACCTTCAAGTTTGAAAACGTGTCGCCAAACACAAACATGTATTATAAGGCAGCAACACCTGAAAGCCACATTCTCTAGGCGAAGTCTGTTTACCATCCTAGATTGCGTCGTTAGTTAACATCAGGTAATATTGTGGTTAAAGCGCTGAACCTATATCTATATAAAATACGAACTCATAAAGAAGCACATTTCTATTCTAGACTATGTCCTGACTATTTCTATTCCATCCTAGTTTTGGTAATAAATCCTTAACGATAAATTATGATATGATATCAGTAAGCATGTAAATGACAAGAAGGCTCCAGTTATGTGATTAAATCTTAAAATTATAGATCTTCCTGCCTCCCTTGAAGTAGTACCGTGTCTGTACTAGACATGAATACGGTTAATTGCTATTTGCATCACTATAGGTAACGCTCTCAAAAGAATAATATTAAAAGCTGTAGTTTCACGCCAAAGTAAAATTCTCTTATTCTAAGTTTGTAGCACAGACATCTAGTAGTATTTATTCGCTTGGTTTATTAACTTTAATAATTTGAATTTGTGTAAAGCCACCTTACCTTCCTCATTTGAAACTTCAAATATTGATGAAACAGAGCAAAATACTATCAACAAATGTACGATACGAGATCCCGATACGACAACCGGTACATAACCCAAGAATTACGAGATCTCGACCTGAAACGATTACGAGAAGGAAGAGAGACAATACTACCACTGACTAGACGAGAACGAGCCAAATATGTTACTGTAAGAAATCGATTATTTTAGTAGTTATGTAAATGTTAATATAGTTCAAAGAAATTTTAATTGACAAGCATCAGTTTTCATCTACTTTTACTGTAACGTCAGCAATTCTCCAATATTATTCGGGCACAAAGTATGTACAATAGTGCAAACTAAATAAATAAACAGTAGAATCAATTCATGAAGGTGTCTTTGAACCCATAAATATGGATTAACTTCTCTTTACTTGTTCCTTTGTAACGCTAAGGATAAGTCTGATTTATCTTCGCAATATATTTTCTTCCAGACGACATCATTCCGTTTGGTTCCGTCAGAGAAAGTGCATTTGAATCGTTCAGCCATCTTTATGACAATAACGACATTCAAGCTTCTAATCCATATTGTGGCTGATTACAGTTTGTATTGGGTCCTAATGACTATAAAGTATTATGGTAAATTGCAATCATCTGTGGAAGGTAAAATAGTGTTATTTGTTTTATATTTTACTATCTGTATAGCTTTTATTTGAAATCTTCAGGGCTATAAATCATATCGTAAACATTAAATTATTCTATCTAACACACTTATCTAAATTGTTCTTGGTACCTAATTACTGTTATTTCCAAACAGCTGTTTGTTTTAACGTTAATATATTTCTAGACTTCTAGAGTAGAAAGGAATGATTGAATGTAGTGAGTGAGTGATCTTGTGTGATAGTGATGTCTTTTTAACAGACTTCAAAAAGGTGGAGGTATTTTTTGTACGTTTGTTACCTGATTTCTCTGTTTATTGTGAACAGATTTAAAAAAAAAATTTAATCGACGGTACACTCCTGAGTTGGTCACATTTACGCCAAATCAGTATTTGATCAGTGACACTCAGGGAAATCGAGAAAATCTTCGAATGTTATAGGCATTTCACGTGTTTCATATATTTGTTTCCAAACCTATTAAGTAGGCTTCACAGCTATACCTAAAAGCATATCCTTCAACCAAAGAGTAAAAAAAAAACATTTTAATTATAAGCAAACCGACTTCAAAAGAATAAGCCATAAAAAAAATGCATTAAAAAGTAAATAAATAATTAATCTGCTTCTGTTTACTTCAATACATTCTTTGTTTTAACATCATTAATAATTTTGGGGTCGATACCAGCTAGCATTCACCAATGTACTCATTAACAAATGGAAAAAAAAAGTGCCTCAACTTTATCACAATTACATATAAGCTAAATAAAGGACTAGGGTGATTTTAAAGAAAAATTAACATTTCAAATAAATAGATAATGGAAAAATCTTTAATAAATAATTCATTTATTTCAGATGAGTTACCTGATATTAAGATTAATATAAATAGTTCCAGTTTAGCAGCAAGATTTTTAAAATCTTTAGTTAATACACTGAAGATACCTTTATCATCTTTATCAGGTGTATCTTCTACATCTTGTCTTCCTGACCCATATCCACCTGACTTACGGCGGTATATGCAAATTGGTAAATCCTTTTTTACGAGTTGATTACTCGTATCATATATTATTACTTAAATCATCATCATCTTGCTTTCGTTATTTGGTGTCCGGGCAGCTTGTCTTCTTCTTCTATACATCTCTATCAGCCACCAAGTCTTTATTCATTCCCATTGCTTTCATAACTAACTTAAATCATATCAAATATTTTAAATGACAATTTACCATTCATAACTATTATGTTACATAACACAGTTTTTCATAGAGATTTATATCGTAGCGTCTAAATGTAGTCCTTTATTGTGCCTTCTGTGCCTTTTCTTTAAAGCAATCCAAATACAGAACTTGAATTTGTTTAATGATTTAATGATCATGAAATTGTAACTTTTTTAGGAGCGCTTATTTTCCTGCTTTGGTTCTTTGCACTATTCGAACCATACGGATTGCGAATTCGGCATGTTATCATGGGGAAATATCGCCCTGAGAGAGCTAAAGCGAGAGCTACGTGGCTTTATAAACCATATTTTGAGGTCCCGAGGTAAATTTTTCGTCCTATATTTATTACACAACAGGTTGACTCTATTCAGAAAGAGTTGTCTTACTGATTACGTTAAACGATCTATACTAATAAATAAAATTGGAGTGTCTCTTTCTAATGTCTAAATATTTTTTTGTTACTAAATAGATATGAATGTATATACGATACCTATACCAAAAATATAATTTTTTTAAACTTTTGTCTGTGTGTTTGTTCCGAGTAATCTCCGGAACGGCGGGCCGGATTTTGGCAGGACTTTTTTTGGTAGATAACTAAAGTTACTCCGGGTAACGTAGGGTACTTTTAATTCTCGAAAATAATTAGGGGTGCCACATAAAAAAAATTAAAACTCATAAAAAATTGAATAAAATCCGATTTAATGCACAGTTTTACAAGCAAGTGCTTAAATTTATGAGAAATGTTTTTACTTTAACTTAGTACAAAGCAAAATTAGGGTCCCGTATTAAAAAAAATGCAGTGAAGGATATATGAAACGAGGATGCAGCCGCGGGCAATCAACTAGTGTTAAAATACTCTCACTCTCACTAACCACCACATCACCACTTTATTATATCGGGAACATTTAGTTTAGCAGATAGAACTCAATTGTTCCCGTGTTAGCTCTACAGAGCCTTATATAGTCATTCCATGCAATGTGACATGTGGTAGGTGAGAGCCGTTCCTACCGGATGTAGGCGGATAATATCTTAAGGCGCCGCCGGATATGTGCCGAAAATATTGTTAACACTAGTTTTGAATTAGCGTAATTTTCTATATCGATCAGTTCTCGGAAATGAATTTCACTTTTTGTAAAAATGGCCACACTAGCCTGTAATTAAATGTTTATACATTAGCTTTTAATTTAGTTATAGAATACTCTAATGTGTTTGAATACTATATAATATAGAATAATTCATTAAACATAATATACTATTACGTGTTCATATGTACTTATTATATATTGTTGGAGAAGTATTACATATATTTCCGGTGTTTGATTTCTGATAAAAAACATATACACAGTATGCACATCTAACCATAGACTTTGAAGTGAATAAACATTGTAAGTACGAGATCATTTGTCCCGAATCACAGGCACTTCACAATCTTCACTAGCATTTAATCACTGTAGAAAGAGTTAACCTATTCTAAAGAGGAAAGATTTGTATTTTTGTATGTAACGCATAAACTTAAAATCTACCTGACCGATTTAGATGAAATTTGGTATGGAGATAGTTTGAAATCCAGCGATTAAGTTTTATTCCGAAAATCCCACGGGAACGGGAACAAACATTTCGTTTTCGTTTTTAAATGCGTAATATGAAGTCCGTTAGATGTTTCATATTTCCATTTTTCTCTTTTGTGCGCCTGAAGAGGTCGCATGACGGCAGTTTATAAACCTCACGATACAGCATCCAAGTGTTATTAGGATGCATACCACGAAGAATATTTAAATTAGCGTATCTAGCGGATTGAAACCACTCAACTGGCCTAAGCAGTCTTCTTCATAAAATATCATAGTTTCTACATTAGTTTTTTTTGATTTGTTTTGATATATACGTTGGTATTGTAACTTTACTCTTCTAGGTAGCTTTATGAAGTTCGCTCGAAAGAAGCTCCATCGTGAATACAAGTTTACTACTGAAGCTCACCCTACATTTAGGAAATGGATCACCACTTGTATTCCGTTAGTTCATTTCTTACAAGATTATATGGTTAATTTAATATTTCCAGCATATAATATATAAAGCATATAAAAGAATATGTCCAGCAGTGGATGTCTTTCGGTTGAATTAATCAAACAATTGAATATTTCATAGTAACTCGCTTTTATAGTTAGGTTGGACCATAATCTTGCCGGCTAATAAATGAAGATATGGTCAAATTCTAGCTCTCAAGTGAAAGTGTCAAAACATATTTAGTAGGTAAATAAGTAGGTGCTTGGCGACAGGTTTTTAAGTTGAAGGTCGTAACTAGTCGGATGAGTATTGGAAAATTCCTTATTACTCTGTTATAATTTTATGTTGATACTTTCCTCACAGAAAGCTCAGGCACATTGAAGTATAAGAATTAACGTTATCAGAATAAACTATACAGTATTATAATTTCTTTTTAAATTAAAAAAATGTTATCTGTGAAATCCAATTGTACTATTCAATCAATAGTCTCATTTATTCCCACTTCATAAGTTCGCTCTTTTTTAGTTAATCAAAAATGTGTTTTAATTTTTTAGTTTAAAAATTCTTCGTTGTTTATTCGGAATATGCGCTGAAGAAAAACATTGTTTTCTATGTGGAACAAAAGAATATCCTAATGACGTCGACACGGAGTTAATAAGGTGATTATAAGTGTTTCTTCCTTACCAATACAGATTTTATAAGGGAACATCTCTGTATCTTTTAATAGCCTTTAACTCGAAAAACCGATTTACGTGACCCTTTTTGATATCTGATACAGTGATCCTCGAGATATAAGCCCAATAATAGACAGTTGAAGAAACGTTACCTTTTGTAATCTGTAAGAATAATAGAGTAAAATATCACTCAATATATACCATTAACTGTAGATGTAAATCGAAAAACCTGCCCAGGGACATATTGCTGCAAATGTTTTTCTGATATCGGTCATCTCTGTACGATCTGTTTGTCGCCAAAAGATTACGGAGATTTTAGCGATATCAGCTTGGAAAAGTGAGTAAATTAAGTTTATCCCTTTTAGTTTATAATATTCTCACGATAAACTATCTATTAGAGGTTCTTCTGAAGACAACAGTGACAGTGATAGCGACAACAATGAAGATACTAAATCGAAACTAAATCAAAACAACTTGTCTACTAGCAGTAATGATTACAAGAACAAGGATAAATATTATTTTGAACAAGAGCGTAAAAAGAAAAAAGAATTGAAATATGATAAATTTAACTGTCAAGAAGATGAAATACCATTACTGCCTTACAGTACTCATGCAATTGATGTTGTAACTATGTTAAATGACTTTAAAGCATCATATAACGATACAATTATATACATAAATAAAGTTCTCATTAAGTTTAAGGCAGTTTTAACTAATTATTCAAGAAAATTTGTAAAAAATTATGCAAAAAAAGGAAAACTCGACAAATTTCAAATATCGACTTTATGTTATAACGAAAACATATCAAAAGGTTTAATAAAATCTACTGTATGTAATTTAAAATTCTTAATAGAATCCTTCATACTATACAGTTTTTATCAATTGAAAAAACTCAATAATTTCATAATTATTACAAGAGTAGGACAATCATCAATGTTTTCTAAAACAATACGACGGAAATATATAACAATTTTTTCGACGAAAAAAAAAACATTACACAGCCAAGACAAGAGAAAAATGTTTGCATATGAAAAAATATCATACAAGTAAATCAAAGATTAGACCTTATTATAATAATATGACTTCTAATCAGTTAAAAAAACGACAAGATATACACAAGGAGATATCCAATGAAGATATTGCTGGTACCAGCAATACACAAAAAAGAAAAAGATCAAAGCAAAATAGAAAGAAAAAGAAAATAAAAAAAAACAGTTTCCTACACACAAACAAGATAAAATGATTACTTCCTGTTGTTGTAAATTTAATATTTCCCATTTTATATGTTGGAAGCAAGTTAGACGTAATTTATTGCCTTGCACTGATCCAGTAGACAAATCCAAAAGAACTTTGCCATCTTCTAAAGAAATAAAGAATTATAAACGTAGAAAAAAGCGAAACAAGATTGATTCGAAGAATGCTAATTCATTGGAAATATCACAAATGGACGTTGACGATACTAGGAAATCTCGAATGTTAGCGTATTTCTCAAATCAAGATTGGATGAAAAAGAAATCTAAAACCAAATTATACAATATTAAATTCGAGCCTAGACATGAATTAGATGATGATTTAGAAGGTATAAATAGAAAAACCATTGCACGCAATATTAAAGAGACCTCATCTGAAGTTACTGTAAGTAAACATTAATAAAATTCGTATTCAAGCGCAATTACAAAAATGGTCAGTCTGCCATGTTGTTATTTATATTTATTTGACCTTATGTTATGTGAAATTGAAGATATTTTAGGCGTTATAGCTTGATTGTTGAATATCTTAAGTTTTAGTTGAATTTTGGTGATGTTTAAAGCCAATAGAATTTATGTTTAAATTAAATTTGCGGAAGATAAGTCGCCACTTTTTGAGAAATTTCAATTTTCAGATGAAACCGAATGGAAGGTTGTTAAATTGTTTACAGACTAAATACAATACTTCTACACGTAACTGTAACAGTCTACGACCGAAAAATTATCCACCTTCAGAATGTCAAAAGTATGTCGACAGAAGTAAGCAAATTTGACAGTAATGATGAGTTGTTTTTAGATTTTGCAAAGAAGTTATTTAACTACAGTACGCATTTTACTGTCAATTAGGTACTTTTGAACTGCGACTTGCTTTCATGTTCATGATTTGGTTACATGTTTCGAATGTTGGAAGATAGAATAGCTTAAATTGGCTGGGAGGAGTTGAATGCGCTCGGCCGAATATCGTCTGAAGTGCCGTGACTTGGAAGATGCCTATGTCCAACAGTAGACTAACACGAGCTGAAGAGGAAGAAGAATAACTAGGCTGTAAATAGTACAACTTAGTAGTGTAGTGACTTAAAATGAAAACTTTAAATAAGGGCAGCAAAGAAATTATAAGAAGAGTTTAATCATAATCAATAAGTCCTTTACTATCACAATTATACCTTTGATCATTTTAACGCACAATTCCATCTTGAAAATACAATAGTTCTGTTAAAATCTGATATATCTATACAGTTAATACTATAAGCAAGGAATTAACACAAAAAGCAATCCTTCGTTTCCGTGATACATTTGGATTGGAATCACAGCCGGAAGTCTCGATGAAGAAAGTTATTGATGATAATATTCCCATTATCCATACTAAAGAGCTAAAGGAAGACTCTGTATCGAGATCGCGTAAGATGCAACTTTTTTAACTTACTAAAATGACAGATAGGATAGGCAAGGGTAAGTAAGGTTTCGTAGCCAACTGAATTATGACCAACAAATTATACTCACCGTTCACTTGAGAATAATTCGTCATAATGCCACCCATCCATAAGACGCATCGCTAGATGTTTTGGTCGTGGTAGTTGCAGCTCAGCATGGTCATGCAGATTGTCGATAGATTCCACATATCGACGTTTATTGCAGTAAATCTTTATTGTCTCAGTAGAGGAAAATCTTATAGGTTAACGTTCCCAATGCTATGGACGTTTAGCCGTCAACATGATACATCATGCCAAGTATAACATGGGGCATAAGTCCTGGTAGTCGGAGATAAATCAATAGAATGTATATTGACACAGCCTGTCGTATGTTTTGATTATGAATAAACTAAATGAAAATGTACATATATTGCTTGGAGCTTTCTGTATAATATCATTGTTGGAGCGCCAATAGATGTAAAAACCAGGCAAATGTTAGGTTATGTTGATAATTTCAATTGATAAATTATGAAATTTAAACAGTGGAATGTTTCGAGTTTTTATTGCTGTTGGCAGTCCATGTAGCTGCCTAGTATTTTGTTCTATCATTTTGTTAATGTGATATATTTTGTTTAATGTGGTACAATACAAAAGTAATAATCATAATAATTATATAAAATAATAATAATTACAAAAGTAATAGTCAATACAAAAAAAAGTAATCATTAAGAGGATTCTGCTGCCTATCCCCTGGTTTATCCCTTAGTCACCTTTTACGACACCTACGTGAAGATATGGGATGGTGCTACTCTTATCCGGCAACCACAAATATTTGAAAGAAAGAAAAACACTCGTCTATCTTAAATCACTTTTTTGCATAAAATACCAAATATAGTACCAAGAATAGTTCACAAATTAATTAACTATAATAATAATAAGTTTTAACACAAATAAAGTTATAGTCTAAGTAAAAGGTGTTTGACCTTTTCAAGTAATTTTGTTTTTAGCCCAACCTTCAACGTCTTTTTCGAGACGTATGAACTTTTTACCGTTCCCTGGGGGTCAACGAATTCGACGACATGAACGGGAACGAAAATATCCATGTAAATACTATTAATACTATTAAATGTAAAATACTGCATAAAAGATATATACAGGAAACTCCACTCCCATGTAATCTGTTTATTACTGCTTGCTTAATGTCTAACGTACCTTTATGTACTATATTTTCCTATATGTATACTTTAAACACTTTTTAAATAAAATATTGACCTTGTAAATTTATGGGCCGGTATTAAATTGCTTTTTTGACTATATAAAGAACCATGGGTCGGTCCAGTTTGAATTGGGCATCTGAAGGATTAACAAGAAGGGTAGTGGAAGCTTCAGATAAAAGTGACCAAGTGAGTAGTGATGTGACTTATAAAGACTAAGCTATCACTAAGTGAATAAGCGACTATTTAATGATAATTTGTGACGTGTACTTATTTATGTGTTTGTGTCTGTAACGAATAAATGTATTTTATCTTGTCAACGGCAATTTTGGTTAACCACCGCCGTAACAATACAGTATAAAATAATAAATGAATTTATTATTTTTAATTCTGGGTCCAGTCTTCATCGAGATCGAGTAAAGGAAACGGACTATCAATCACTATAAAGAAGAACACAAACACTATGCAGAATAAAAGATGTGGAAATACCGGTATATTTTATCTGTCCTTTTAAAAACTATAGTAAAAGTGTAAATCATATAAATAGAAAATTATTGAACACAGATGGTGATTTTGTTTAAATTTGAATTTCTTTACAGTTGTGGAACCACAACCAGAAAAACGTAAAAGCTCTGACACATGCGAAATTTTGAATAAGAAATGGCTGCATATAACGTAAAAATTTTTTTTTTTACTTATATATATATATTATTGAATTCTCCAAACTCCAACAAAAAACAAAGAACCACTTCCCTGCAAAATGAAGTGACATATTTTACAGAAGGATGAATGTGCAAAGAAATTTAGAGAGCGAGTGGTAGACAAAATTAAAAAAACGGAAAATTTGAAAGCATTTAGTGTAAATAAGTGTTGGAATGAAATGAGCATATATGTAAGAAATATTTACGGCCAATGTTGTGACGTCTCCAATAAAAATTAGTGACTTTACGCTCGAAATTGTTGACAGTTTGTTATACTCGGGACAAATAGTCCGATTAGGTAGATCCAACTTCGAGATAGATGTTAATCGTCGAATCTAAATCACCTGGGCCGCGTTCGAGAAGGTACGCAAAATCTTCTTGTGTCTTGGACCAGTATGTGTTGCTAGTGATGACTTACGGCACTTAGACGTGCTAGCTCACAATGGATGTAATAATAAAGCTCAAAGTTGTTCAGAGGACAAAGGCTATGCTTGGAGTTTCACTGCGTGATAGAATTAGGAATGAAGGTGAAGATCGAAGGAATTCGCTGGATGCGAGTGGTGCAAAACCAGTCGTTGTATAGATTTTTGGGGGAGACATATGTCCAGCAGTGGACATCTTTCGGTTGAATGGGATGAATGGTAAGAAACTTAGTAGATGTTTTAGGAAAATCGAAAGGTAAAGGCACGAAAGATAAAGATTATTTTAGTTTCTATCTCTAAAAAATTCTACATAACAATATGCTACAAAGAAAAATGTTTTAAAACTTTGTAGTTTATTTTGAAAATATACGTTTAGTTCCTAAATCATAAATTTAGCTAGCAATTTTAAATCAAATGAGCAATTCATTTATTCTTTAATAAATAACAGTTAATTTAATTTCTCAGTTTAAAAAAAATCCACTGTATCTGTTTAAAAAATTCTGTTCGCCCAACACCGGAGGGGGTTCCTATAGTGAAAAGTTGAGTAAAAGAAAAAAGACGTCCAAGGAAACAGGTAACTTTGTTATGTAATCCATATACATAGAATTCTTGCCGTGATTTTGGACTGTCATGTTGTAGTCCATTTGTTTAATTCATTAACTTGTATTATATAACTCTATATTATGTCATTCTGGTGTGGTGTTTTACGTGACATTGTTTGGTTGTGGCAGTGTCTCGAAAATAATGAGACTGAGCGTGAATTCTAAAATCTTCCAAAAACTTCCATCGCTTAACAAGTGGCCACTTTATTGGGAATTGGAGATGAAGATTAGTAAAATAATACGAATATTGTAGAATAACTACAGACTCAAAAGACTAGAACCCAGGGCTGTTGAACATGTTAATATAGAAAAAGAAATCTCATATACATTATACATATAACCTAATCTTCTTCTTGGTTAATAGCAATCTGCGATTTACATACACAATTCTGCCAGCGGCATGTGATAAATTATGTTATATTTTCAATCTTGTAATAGTAGTAGTAAATATTCGTTGGATGTGACAGGCTAGGAGACGTTTGTCTATACCGCCTATTCTGAAGTTCAAACTTGTATCAACACCCTAACAAGACGATGGCAATCCCTCTAGAATGTTCCAGGGATTATCGTGGCATCTCAGAATAAACACTTCGTGCCGATTATCTTCAATTCACTTGTGCACAATAAAAAAAACCAATACTACGCAAAACGTTACCAAAATCACGCAATATATGGTCCTATAACAAAAGTTATTGAATTAAAGATAACAGCTCCTACATGACAGACCGAGGTGCCACCGAATAGCCCTCAATCTTGTGTCTAATTATTTAACAGGTAGCTCATCTTGCTAGAATTTTCCATGGGGTTTCGTGGCACCTCAGAACAAACGTTGCGCGCCATTATATCCAATACACTTTATCTGTGCACAATAACTAAACTGTATCATATAAAACGCCAAAATTACACTATATAGGGTCAAATACCTATGTTAATGGGCTTAAGAAAATAACTGTTACATGACAAATGAGATTTTGCCAGTAACCTAATCTATATATTTTTTTCCAGTTAGCAAAGGAGTCTCCGTAAAGCCAATAACAAAATCATCGTAAGTGTGTTTAGTTGCAACCAATTATATTGTGAGAAATTTTATGTAAGTAATTTTGTAATTAGACTACAATAATTGATTGATAACAGGAAAATAAATCTTTGTTAATTTCCGAAGCAAAATAATATTCCCTTATTACCTTTCCTTATATCTATACTAATAAATAATATAAGAGTGTCTGTTTGTAATGTGAAATTTTTCTTTAGTAAATAGATATGAATGTATAAATGATACCTATACCAAAAATACAATTTTAAAAGTTTTGTCTTTCTGTCTGTGTGTTTCTTTGTTTCGGGTAATCTCCGGAACGGCTTGACGGATTATGACGGGACTTTTTTTGGTAGATAGCTGAACTTGCTCTGGGTAACTTAGGGTACTTTTAATTCTCAAACATAATTAAGGTTCCGCGTAAAATAAATAAAACTCATAAAAATGGAATAAAATCAGATTCAATGAACAGCTTTCGGGCAAGTGCTTGAACTTATGAGAAATTTATTTAATTTATCTTAGTTCTAAAAATGTTCGAGAAAAGAATTAGGGTTTCGTAAAAAAATATTAAAACGCAGTCAAGAACATACAAAACGCAGGCGCGGCCGCGGGTACACAGCTATTTGTATTATAAAATTATTGGTTATTAATTTTAAGATATTTTTAATAATAAATCAAGTGTATATTTTATATAATTAACAATACTTGAAGATTGTTAAACTTAAACTTTTATAATATTATATCGTATCTAATAAAAAAACTACAGGATTAAAATGTCTGTTATATAATAAGTAACAAATAAAGTAATATATTAATGAAACTCTTCTGAAACTATTCTATACTGTAATTTTAAAACACGATCTTCTTTTGTTTCTAGATCATGTCAATGTATAACGGAAGAGGCAAATAAAAATAGTATGCAAATGGCCACGCAAACTTCGAAAGCGACTTCTGAAGAGAAACCAAGGACTCCTGCGCTTGGTAAGCCAGATTATTCTTTACCTCATTCTATTCAAAATATCTTTGAATTACTATTTAAATTTTTTGTTGTTTGCTTTAAATCGTATCGCATTTCAATACTGCACATTATACAATCTCAAATTAGTTTATACTAGCTTCTAGAAGCCTTCGTTTTCATCCACGGTGGCTAAAGAATTGGATTCACAGAGAAACTTTGATCTTGATGGTCCGAGATCCGGCTGCAAGATCGCTACGTTCTTCAATTGTTTAATGTAAATTAAATTTATGATATATATAAAACTTCAGTGAAAAATATCTAATTGTCTGTGAAAATCGCATCCAGATCCGTTATGCGGTTTAGGAGTAACTAGCGTATAAGCGGACAAATAGAAGCGAAAAGCAATTTAGAAGTTTTTAGTAAATTTACTCTCTAATTTTATTACAATTAAATGTTTTTTTATTTGTTACTATAATATTTTTAGCTTCTCCTGCGTCAGATATGGTAATGGAAAGGGTCCATAGAGAATGTACGTGTGCGACTGAACGCACTATACTTCAAAGGGATATGGGCACTTGGGTCGACCATCTCCGCCAAAATTATCGAGAGAATATTAAAAATGGTAAGAATAATAGCTATACTAATAAATAAAAATTTGAGTGTATAGTTGTAATGTCAAAATAACATTTTTTTATTAAATACATATGAATGTATATACAATATGTAGAGCAACAACACATTTTTTCTTTTATTTTGTCAGACAGACATCTGTTTGTTCCGGGTAACCTTAGGAGCGGCTGGATAGATTTTGACGGGACTTTTTTCGATATATAGTTGAAGTTACTTTGCATAACATTTATGGTACTTTTGATTTTCGAAAATAATTCCGTGTAAAAAAATTAAAACTCAATAAAAATTTAATAAAATCCGATTCAATACACAGTTTTACGGGCAAGTGTTTGATTTAAAAAAATAATTAAAACTCAGGACATTGTGAATAAAATCCGATGAAATGAACAGTATTACAGGCAAAGTAGCAAAAAAAATTGAAAATGGCTTTCGTATAAAAAAATATGTGGTTGCGACTAAGAATAGCACCACCAGGTAAACCAGGGGGTAAGCAGCAGCATCCTCTGATTACCATAAATACTTATTGCTATCGCCAACCCGTCTACCGAGCGTGGTGATTATGGATATTCCTCCATTTTTAGGGGAGACCTATGCCCAGCAGTGGACTTTTTCGGTTCCATCAATCAATAAACTAAAAACAATAAACAAAAATAAACTAAAAACAATAAACAATAAATAAAAATTAAAAACTATATTACGCAGTGAAAAATTTATAAAACACGAGCACAGCCGTCGGCAGATAGCTAGTATTATAAAAATTATGCTTTCAGATGAAACAAATACCGACAGTTCATCAGATGCCAGTTTCGTATTCAGTGATTTACCCAGCGTACTCACAACAAAGAATAATGAAAAGAATAAACATGAAAACAACTGTTTTTAGTCTATCAACTGTAGACTGTACAGAAGAAAAAAGAGTTGGACTAAGACGATTTAAAAGTAAAGTCGTCACCAAGGCCAACCAATCGACTGGGACTGAGAAAGCAATAGTTTTGCGATGTTAGCACCATTACCGATGATTGGTGGAGTCCTATAGTTGAAAGGAAGAAGTTAAAAGATGGTCCAACAATTGAAAGGAAACAGAAGAAGATGTCGTTAGAGAAAAGAGACGGCTATATTGGTCAGACGGAGAAGACGCGAAAGAGGCTAAAGAATAGAGGAATGATGACTGATGGAAAGATGGTTGCGTTTAGGAGTCGGACGCAAATTATTCCGGCTGGTAATTTTTTTCTGCTCATAAATGAAAGCTTTCTATAGTAAATTTTGATTTTAGTGAAATCATTCAAGAAATAAAGGTATAAGAAATATAATACCAGTGTTTTTAAAAGGTAGGGAGTAAATGACATTTAATTTAAAAACATTATGCCACTCTTACAAGTGGCAGAATTTTAATTCATGGTTTTGTTTTATTATTTTTAAAGTTAATAATGATATCTTGTGATTAAAAAGTCAGAAGTTTTTGTCTTTTAGGTTAATACTTTTTGATTATGTGACACATTTCAAATCATTAATAGTGTATTTTATTTCAGAAATAGCTGATATTTTATCACCTTCGAGGTACCTTTTGGAGGTTTGTGGAAATTCGTTAGAAGGTTTAATTTTTTTTACATATTATATACATCTGATTATTCATTTTTTCCAGTCTCAGAAGTATTACAATGAATTATTTCTTTCTAAATATTATTATGGAGATCGTCGGATACCAGTTTTACAATTTCAGGTAAAATTGTTTTTTCAGATAATTGCTTAGCTTTAGGGGCCGTATTACGCAAGCAATAATAACTTATTAATTGTCTTACTTTTTAAAGTAAAAATTTTTTTAGTCACGTTGAGCGATTTTCGCTAGGGGAATTACTTATAAATAAATAGAGATTCCCGCGTCGCCTATGACATCGCCTTCAGCGACGCTTTTGTGTTGCCAATTATTTTAAATGTTTCCATTAATGTCCGAATAAAATATTCTAGTAGAAACGATTACAACTAAATTATTTCGTTGCTTTCCTAAATAATGCCATGAGTAATAATCACACTCAGAACTTTAGTCCGTATATTATTAATTTCACTTTCACGAAATATATTTTTTTTAAGTTTTCTCTTCTATCGGCAGTCCCCTTGACCCCTATTCTATATGATTAAAATTATTTTAGGAAAACAATTAGGGTTCTGCAGAAAATGAAAAAGTCATTAACTTGTGAATAAAATTCGATTCAACGACCAGTTTTATTGGCAAGTGTTTGAGTTTTTGGAGAAATATATTTGCTTTCGATTATTACAAAAAATAATTTCGGGTTTATACAAAAAAGGGTCCCAATCTTTTCCAATGATTATTCAAAAAACTATATATTACTACTTACACAATGAATATTTGTGCAGAATAGAATATACTATACGCGCGCGCAGCCACGGGAGCTGCTAGTATTTAATAAAAATGTTACTTTAGAGAATCATCTTTATTTTTTATCATTAGCAACGACATAGACCTGTTGACAAGGAGAAATCAGTAAAATTCTATCGACCACAGACCAAAAGACGTAAGTAAACCAAACAAACTTTAATTGTTTATCCTTATGTTCTTATAAAAGGCCGTTCTTTGCTAATTTTTGATGAAATGGGGGTCGAGGCAGACGGGGATGGGGTTTGAGTTCTGATTACGTAGACTATATTTATTTATCATTTTTATATTCTTGAAGTAAAAACTTCTTTATCAGCATTGAGCGATTCTCGGTAGGAGACAAAACTTGTACATTCGCGTTACCAATGCTATGACGTCAGCTGTCAACATGCTACTGTATGTCAAGTATAAGATGGCGTTTAGAGGATATCCTAGCGTCATATTTTCCATACAAACGTTGTGCCCTATTTCCTCCCTGGATAATATCAATATGGTAATTATTTTTATACCAAATAATATATATCTACCACCGCCATGCCCATGCGTTTTTATTTTTTCCATAAATTACTTATTGCAAAAACTAGGAGCCTTAGAAAATGAAAAAAATGCTCGATTTTTACTGTCATTTTTAGACGTTCGTCAAACAAATTTGGTAGATAAAATCTAAAAAAGTACAAATTTGATAGATAAAATCTAAAAAACGTACAGGCATTTCCAAAGTCTTTATTATTCCAAAACTATAAGAAAATTAAAAATCGGTTCAGTTTTGATGGAGGGAACAGGTACTACGAAGTGATGTTTTCGTCTATTTTTCATACGTAAAATCAGCCCGCTGCTGTTGGCCCTTTCGTGTTTTATAATTCATTGTTTGAGGCGCAGCGTAATAACAATAGATTTCTGAAATACCTACTTTTCCGACCGCATGTCATCCGCTCCAAGAAATTTAAGATAAATATTATTATCTATCTCTAAAAGCCATCTTTTACTTATATATCTATAAGCATTGGCTTATCGTAATATGGAAATATATAACGTATTGAGCGAAATAAAAACCCAAAATTTTTGATCATTTTTTTACCGTCCGCACACTAGTCAGCAATAATGATAGTAAGCTAAAAAAAACGAAGATAAATACTGCTTCAGTCCATTCCGTACATGTTAATAAAAATAAGCAATGTGCAAATGACTCTTCAATGGATGCCTAGATATAATTTGAACTGTAATATAATACGCACCATACTATATACCCGGAGTATTATGATAACAATGTAATGTTTTGAACTCTTCATTATTTTAACTGGTTAATTAAAAGTAATTGATTGTAATTTTTACACATTTACTTTCAGGACACAAAACTATTAGATTAGAAGAAAATGACTATTATAGAAATCAGGTTATTAAAAAATAATTCTGTTCAGACTATTTATACACATTTGTATACATTTAATAAATAAAATTCAAAATATCAGTTTCTTACTAAATATATATGAAAAATAGATACCAGATAAACTCTAGTTCTTATGTGTCCGTCTGTCTGTATGTTCTGGCTAGTCTCCGAAACGGCTGGACCGATTTTGACGGGACTATCTGATAGATATCAGATCTTATAAGAAGTTATTTAGTTTAATTTAAATATTAAAAAAAACGCAATTTTTTTTACTATCAAATATTTATTTTATCATTCTTTACATAATAATTGTAATAGATAATGGACAATTGAACAACGTAAACGTTGAAAGTATAATATAGCATTCTTATCAGTATAGAGATATGAACGGATAATAATATTTTTTATTTCAGAAATAATATCAAAACAAAAGGGGTAATTGATACCAGAAAATGAAACAAAAAATCTTAAAGGAGAAATTCTCCGGGCTTGTTATTGAGATTGTAAAAAAAACATTACATTTTGGATAACTTGATAAATCATTCACTATTGTGCAATGTTATTCTCAGGAGAAGACATCTCAGCATCCACTTGTGGGATGTAAATACAATAAAAGAAGTTCTGGACTAATTTCACAAAGATCATTCCAGAACAAAATTGATGGTCTTGATAGAGAACTTCGATCAAACATTGAATTTTATTATATTGTGTTTGTTTTTATTGTTAATTTGTGATTGAATATAAATGTCTATAAATTATACACTCCTTTGTTGGTATTACCAAAGACTATATAATATATCTAAGGTATTACACGTTTTTAATAACACTTCTGTTTGGTACACGGCATATCAACAATTCTTTTTTTATCAAACAAATCTACAGTTGATAAACGATGTGACAGGGATACTCATGCGGTAAACTGTTACCTATATTTTAAAATAACAAAACATAAGCTCGCGCCTGTTATCCCCGAAGGGTTAGGCAGAGGTGAAATAGCGAACTACACTGCCCACATTTCGCCGAGCTTGGTTCCGTCCCAGATGTGACAGGGGGCGAGCCTGACTCCAAATCAGGCACCAATTTCAAATTCCAGGATGATACTGAGTAGAAAAATACAATACCACTTGATCCAACCCGGGGATCGAACCCGAGACCTCAGAACGGCAGTCGCACCGTAATACAACTGTTTAGTTTAAAGTACAGTGCAAAATCAAAGCATTACATGTTTTATAAATTGCAGATCATTTTTTTTTTGTGAACGTAATTCACTATTTTCTCGCAACTAACTCGTTACATATATTATTACCTAGTTTTATTATATTAATAAATAGTATAAAACAAAGTTGCTTTCTGCATCTGTTTGCCCGCTGACTCCTCTTAAAAGACGCAACGGATTTTGATGTGTATTTCAACCTTAGTTAGATATTAAATTAGTTAGATAGATCATAATTAATCTTTTATATATTTAGAAACAATAACCATGTTTTGTAATCAAATCACTAATAACAACAATATTCATGGCTTACGTTTTTTTACACTGTATAGGCTCAGTGCTTTGACCACATTCTCACATGATGGTTAGTAGCGATGTGGTCCAGGATGGTAAACACGAAGCCTAGAGGCACTGGTTCTCAATTGATGCTGCCGAAATACACCTATTGGTATTTGGCAACAGATTTTCACACTTGAGAGTGGTAGCTAACTAGGTGGGCGATGTTTTCCTCACGTAGTCTACATCTTAAAATATAACTCAAAAGCATGTACCTACTAGAGAAATGTTTTTTTTTAAAAAATCCATAGTAATATACCTTATATTTACGTTTGATTCATAATAACAGAGTTTCTTTCTGGACTCGATTCTAAAGTATACCTAGGTGTAAGATAGTTATGGGTAAGGGTAGTGCGTAAATGCATGTCCCCCTGTCAAAAAAAAAAGGTATAAGATAGTTGTAAGACTTATTAACGAAATTAGTTATGAGGATAAAAGTGAATGAATTTGATAAAATTTGACCAACAATTATCCCTTTCAACACGTTTCCCTTGCAATAAATTACCCAAGCTTCTCCAAATTTAGTAACATGTTTAGTAAAAGTAAATAGTTACAAGAAATTTAATAAGAAAAGACACAACAATATTTGATTAACTTAAAAATACATCTTATTGTGATTTTTACACCGGTACTCTGATTTTTGAATATCGGTTTATTAATTTGTTCTGTATACGTTTTAGGTTTTATGAATAAATATAAAAACATATTTAAACGTTTTGTTTTTAAGTGTACTATACTCTATACAAATCGTTTGATAGTGTTTTGAGAAGGTGAACATTGATATTTTGTAACAGACTTTAAGGTTTATTCTAAAACAGTACTTGAAAAATATAAAATTTCGTGTTGTCAAAATACGGGAAAAATTGTTTTTGAAAATTTGCAGAAAAGAAAACTATTTCCAATTTTTTAAAGATATACTATCATGCAAAGCAATAGGATAGTTGACAGTATGAACATAATTTGGCAGATTTTACTTTATGTAGTAGTTTGTGCTCTAAACATATAAAAAATAAATAGTTTTAATTATAATAATAAAAACTCATTTATATTTTTGAGAAATAAAATTTCAATATTGCAGCCATTAGTCCCATGACAATGAACGCTATTCAGAGCGCCTGACGTCACGTGGTGTATCCCATAGACATATATTTCCGCTATGCGTGTATTCCGCCTGGAAATTACATACTTTGATGAAGATGCCTTCTAAAATAAATTATGACTTGGCATATATAATTGTAATAAATAACACTTAAAACCTTTAGAAATTACTACTATATAATACGTACGCGATAATGGCTTTATAGTTACAACACTGCACTCACACTCTTATACAAAACACGCAGGTAAATAGGCCACGTAAGGAACCTTTTTTTTGTATTAAAAAAAATGTAGGGATTAACTAGGATCAAAATTTTTCCGCACAGGTAATGGCTAAGCCGAGGTTCGTACCGCTTTAGTGCCCTTGTGCTAGTTACCTTTTGCGGCGAGTGTCTTCAGCACTTGCGCCGAAAGTTATGTTGACGCTGTTAAGGCCGTTCCGGTCAACAGCTAAGCTAAGTAACAAGCTAGGTTAAAAAAAGCTTTATGGTATATTATATCCACCAGATTCAGTGATAAAAGGCATCACTTCGAATTTGACAATAAACTGACTTGAATTGTCGTTTTAGACGAACACCGTGGAAATACATTTTAAAATAACCACTATCGCATTAAAAAAATATATCATCGAGCACAAATAGATGTGTTCCGAAAGCATAACTTGAGAGCCACTACCTTTAGATTTAGTATGTCACCATATTACCCACATCGCCCCTTAAAGTCAGATGATATCGTTCTCAAACACCAGTATATTATAAAAGAGCTAGCTGTCCTCGCGACTCCATCCACGTGAAACTCCGTGTTCGTAAAATAATGATGTCAATAAAATACTTATTATTTATAATTATTTACAGTATTAAATCTCTTACATTTTTCTCGGTTTCATTAAAATATTGCCAAGTATACAATGGCGAATAAAGTTCTATCGACTTCATTTACTATTATCCTCATGTTTTTCATATATACTAGCTAACGTTATAAATATTCCTTACTAGATACCATAAATACGATTAACAAAACCCAAATCGGTATGAATTTTGAACTTTAATAAAGTCAAATCTCACATTACGTAGATCCTCCAAAAAGTGATCTAAACTTTTCGATTCACTTATAAATAAAATATATTGATATAAATAAATAAAATTGAAGTGTATTTTTATATTATGAAAATAACAACTTTTTATCAACATATGAATTACGGTACCAATATTAAAACGCAAACATTTAATAATATTTGGCTGTTTGTTTCGGTTTGATCGATTTTGACGGGACTTTTTCTGGCAAATAGCTGAAGTTACGCGGCGTAGCTTAGGGTACTTTTATTTCTCGAAAACAATTAGGGTTTCGCGTAAAAAATTAAAACTCATGTAGACGAATAAATAAATACAAAATACGATTTAATGGACAGCTTTACTGGTGTTTGAATTTGAGAGAAATGGCGTTCCCTTTTGTTAGTACCAAAAACAATTTAGGACTAAAAAATAATAACCATCGAAATATTATTTACCAATTATTATTTAAAATCTGTATAACGCCGAGAATAAAACATGAGACGCGGGCGGAGCCGCTAGAACACAACCAGTTATTAATATCTTATTAAAAGAATGATAAAAATCTATTATAAACTAATTTGTTTAATAAGAGATGTGGTCGACGACGAAGAAGAAAACCTTAAGCCTTAAGATACCGGCTCTAAAGTGATGCTGAAACCCCTATAGACGCTTGCTAGCAAATTCTTAAGATTTTAATTCATTCATTCATTCAACCATAAGACGTCCACTACTGGACATAGGTCTCCATCATTAAGGGGGGGATTTCCATAATCGCCACACTTGCCAGGCGGGTTGGCGATCGCAGTAAGGTGTTTTTGATACCCAGACGATGCTGCTGCCCATCCCCCGGTTCATAACCCTTAGTCGCCTTTTACGACACTCGCGGGAAGATATGGGGTGGTATTATTCTTAACTTAAGGATAGTGTTCATAAAAAGGTTCCTTCAACAAAAGTCTAGTAGAGGATGTAGTGAAAATGATTGAGAAAAGAATACTTAGTCGGTCCTGGCATGTGGAGTAAATTAATAACAAAAGACTGACGAAATAAATTTATAAGCCGAGGGTGACTGGGCATGGCAGTATGGATCATAAAGCAAGGCCAGGTCCGATCACAATACCAAGGAGTAATTATGGTTTCAAAGTTATCATAGGCTGGACATGAAAAGATTATCAAGAAGTGGTCAAGTGCGTCGCCATTTTTAATGAGATTTCAACGCAATCTATTTATGGAAGTAAACAAAGTCATCGCCTCCATTCCAATTTTACATGACACTAGTTTATGCTCTTGACTTTGTCCTTATTAACTTTGAATCGTATCCAAGAAGAAGATAATTGAGATTCAATTACAGAAGGTAGCTAGATAGAATCCCAGCACAAAATTTTCTGTAGGATTTTTGACGAAGCAAAAGTATTATCTAGTAAGACTTAAGACTTGGTAATAATATACTGTTTTTTTTCTATACTCACAAGGCTTTATTGAGATATAACTATACTAATAAATAAAATTGAACTGTCTATTTGTAAGTCAAAATTTTTTCTTTACTTATTGGACACCTGTACCAAAAATACAATTTTTAAAATTTTTGTCTGTCTATCTGTTTGTTCCGGCTAATTCCGGAACGTGTGGGCGGATTTTGACGGGACTTGTTTTTTGGTAGATAGCTGAAATTACTCCGCGTAACTTAGGGTACTTTTAATTTTCGAAAATAATTAGGGATTCGCGTAAAAAAATTAAAACTGTTAAAAAATTGCATAAAATCCGGTTCAATGTACAATTTTACGGGCAAGTGTTTGAATATATGAGCAATATTTTTCCTTAGATCTAAGTACTAAAATTTGTTTAGGAAAATAGGGTTCCGTATAAAAATATTAAAACGCAGCGAAGGATATATCAAAACCCGGGCATAGACGCGGACACACAGCTAGTCTACTATATATAAACCTTCGGTGAAGAAACGTATAACTAAGAATGTGACAGACAGACGCTGATAACCGCTATGTTTAGTACGTACTAAATATAGGTACGTTTCAATTTAATAATAGCATCTGTATAACCAATAATTATAACACAAGAGCCAAGTAAATACATAGTACCGAGTGTTACCAAAGTATGTGAAGGCAGACCTTTAAAAAAAACCCCATATATACTAAATAGTTTACCCGGGGACATCACGTAGGAAATGAAGTCCTTTACATTAATATTTAAGACTGTGGTACTTTAAGAGCATTTAATAATATAATAATAAATTGTAACCCGCAGTCAAACCATACAGATTTGTGGGTTAGTAGTCTATATCATAAATAAATAAAACAACTTTGTATCGATTGTAATAATCGACTGGATATTTAACGTATGAAAATATTCAAATATTTTTGAATAACCCAACAGTTTTTGGCACCGAGATAATGATGTGAATGGGGTATTGATCTCAAGTGGCCAAGTAATGCCGTCGACTATGGACGTTGGACGAGCCATATTCTGGTAAGACATATTTATAAATTGTGTACTATAATATTATGTACTGTTAAATTATGATAAATAATTTGTTTTTATTAAAATTAGTCTATTAAAGTCTACACAAATATATTCATAGTTGTTTTCTGTCTATACTTCTATACCAATAAATAAAATGTAAGTATACTATTTATGAAATACATATTATTATGAATGTACGGTACCTATACTAAAAACACAATTTGTAAAGTTGTTGTCTGTCCGCCTGTTTGTTCAGTCTAATATCCGAAACTCCTGAACCGATTTTAAGGGGACTTTTTCTGGGAGATAGTTGAAGTTACTGCTCGTAACTACGGCTACTTTTATCTTCCGAAAATAATTAGAGTACCGCATAAAAAAAAAGAACTCATGAAATTTCGAATAAAATCTGATTCAATGCTCAGTTTTACTGGCATGGCTTCCATTTTATGAGAAATATTAGTGCTTTATGTCAGTACCAGAAAAAAATTAATAAAGTCATTATGGTTCCGTAGAAAAACATTAAAATCCAAGAATTTGTAAAAAACGATTCAATTGTCAGTTTTACTGACTACTAAAAAATGTTTAGGAATATAATTAGGGTTTAGTGTGAAGCAGGTACAGTCGCGGTCATGTAGTTAAAAATAATTTTAATAATCGTTAGTCCTAGACATATTATTACACTTCCACACATAAAATTTCAACAAAATCGGTCACGCAATTTTCTTGTTCAATTCGCACATAACCCACAGGCAGACAAACAATTTTGTTTTAATATCGGATTAAATTATATTAAATTAATATCTGCTAAAAAAGGCATGTGTTAAAAACACAAAATGTACAGAAAGAGCATACAGATTCATTATGTTATTCGTATATATCATATTTTATAGAAATTTATTTTGTACATAAACTTCAAAGTAATCAAGTAAATAATGTAAATCTTTGAACTATATATACAGTGAGCGGTTAATAAACAAGAAATTATATACGTATTATTTAATAACTGTATAAACTATATCGTATATCTGTAGTAAGTACATTCAGTTATTGTTATATTTATTTATTTATTACAGAAATCAACAGCTTTTAATTACATATTTACTTAAATATTTATTAACATATTGGATTACCCGAAGATGATTTCCAAATTCACTTTAAAAGATAAATAGTAAAACCAAAACGAAATACCTATAATAAAACAAAGCACTTGAATATAATACAATTGTTTTCAACGTGATTTTACTATAAAAATTACATTATAAACAACTTCGTATTTCTAACTTCGAGCTATCCCAGGTTATGAGTATTCTTTACTCATTACCTATTGCCAATGGCGTAACTATGGTGGCAGAGCTGTCAGAATGCCACGGATTCTGGTTCGATTGGGCCCCGACTCGCGAAGCCACGAGCTTAGAAGTATCCTTACACTTTAGTAATCACTTAAATGATTTATGTATTAAGTAATTTGCCACGGGCTTCAGATTGTATAGTTACGTCACTGCATTTTACATAATAATTGTAGCTTAATACATTTCCAGCATAACTCTACTTTTTGTACAAGATTTAGCATGGTGCAAGAGCGGCATTAGGAAATTTCCAGAGAATTTCGAATTCGGAGCTTCCACTGCTGCTTATCAGATTGAAGGTGGATGGAACGAAGATGGTTGGTACTTTTTCAATGAAAAAAGATAATAATTTTCGCCTTAAAAATGCATAATTAAATCGAAAGACTAAAAATTATTTTGAAAAAAAAAAAACCCGTAATTTACATTCGGTAGTGTACATTTCCATTTGTGACTTGATTTTTTTTAATCATATTATTTTAAAGTAAAAAATATATATATTGAGATATTGTTGTCGATGATTGTTTTATTTTTGGTCGCTAATCCGACTAAAAGCCTTTTTTATTTACAGTACAGTACAGTATACAGTAAGCTGTATTTAACGTTATTTTATAATGTTTAATTTATACTTTACGTGATTGTCTTCATAGAAAAGTTTCTTGACACGACATCTTATACATTTTTATTATAATGGGTTTTTCTACATTCTATAAGTACTAAATATTAACAATTTTATAATCTACAACAATTGTACCTAATTAAATATGGCAAAACTTTTTATATCTTTCAGGTAAGGCTCCATCAATATGGGACGTCGCTACTCATAAAGAACCATCGCCAATAAAAGATGATAGTACTGGAGACATCGCAGCAGACTCTTATCATCAATATAAACGCGACATAGAAATCATGAAAGAACTTGGACTCGATTTCTATAGGTTTTCGGTATCCTGGACTAGGATACTAACGAACGGTTTCGCGGACAAGATCAATCAAGCCGGAATCGATTATTATAATAATTTAATAAACGAAATGTTACAACATAATATCAAACCTTTCCTAACTATGTACCATTGGGACTTACCCCAAAATTTGCAAAATTTAGGAGGTTGGACCAATCCGCTAATAGTGGATTGGTTTGTTGATTACGCGAAGGTCTTATTCGATAAATTTGGTGATAGAGTACAATACTGGATTACGATTAACGAGCCAGCCAAAACAAATCTGCTACGAAGGCTACGGATCAGATCTCAAAGCCCCTATCCTCAATATGACTGGAATTGGCGAGTACCTTTGCGCGAAGAACGTTCTACTCGCTCATGCTAAAGCTTACCATCTATACGATGAATTTTATAGGAAAAAGCAGAATGGTACGATTGGCATAAGTATAAGTTGTACCTGGTACGAACCAGCCTCGGAAACAATCGACGATCATCAAGCTGCTAAAGATGCTAGGCAATTTGATGTAAGTTGTTAAACCAACACACCAGAAAAATCAGAAAAAAGCTGTTTAGGGCATATTATTTCAAATAGGAGTGATTGCTTATATCAACAGATATGGATTAGCGGCTAATAATATTTTGATCCTCTAGCTTAGAACAAATAATTCAATGACTGAGTTATCTTTTAATTTTAGGTACTTTTGGTTTCCCCGCCAGTTTTCCCTTCAGCACTAAGTATTTCACAAAAGATTTTATTGGGGTAGACATTCACCGTAAGCTTTTTGATAGTTCAACATTTGATTTACCACGCATTATTTATAACTAAGTCCCTTTTCAGTGGGGCCAATACGCACATCCGATATTTTCAAAAGCTGGTGACTTCCCAGAGGAGCTAAAGCGTAACGTTGCCATCAAGAGCGCCGAACAAGGATACCCTAGATCTCGCCTTCCAGAACTATCAGCGGTAGAAGTGACCACGATCCGGGGTTCATCGGATTTCTTTGGAATAAACACGTATACCAGCAAACTGACTTACAGGGATGCTTCATTGGAGGGAATGTATGCAGTACCATCATATCTAGACGATATGGGAGCTGTTATGGTTAAGGATCCCACTTGGACACAGGCACAGTCCAGCTGGCTACAGGTTTAGTGTTAAACTCTAAGTTAGTTTTATTGACCTGGGTTTCAAGTAGTGTTTTTTTTTATGTGGACAAATCTTACACAAGATAGCCACACTGAAAATAAGCTATTTTTTCAGTTCATAGGTTCTTGACCTATTAACCAATTAAGGTACATACATATTCACAGAGAGATGTTGTCTTTTATAATAAACTAGCTGTGCCCGCGACTTCGTTTGCGTTTTATATATAGAAATTAAATTGGAACAAATTGAGAATCCTCAGGAATAGACACAAAAAAAATCATTAAAATCGGTTAAGCCGTTTAGGAGGAGTTTAGTCACGTACACACGCACACAAGATTTATAAATATAAATATGGCGAAGGCCCAAAGTGATTTGTTCTACCATTTAAATTATGACGTATCCACAGTAATATTTTTTGCAGTAATTTGTATATCGACTTACTATTTATTTTTTTAGGAAGTACCATGGGGCTTCAATAAACTTCTCAAGGAGGTTAAGAGCTTATATGATAATCCTCCTGTATTCGTGACAGAAAATGGCTGGTCTACCGCTGGAGGATTGCTGGATGAAGACAGGATATCCTATTATAGAAACTACCTCAATGCTTTGTTAGACGCGTTAGACGAAGGTTGTAACGTAAAAGGATATACGGCCTGGTCTATGATAGATAATTTCGAATGGATGCAAGGATACACGTAATATTGTCTTTATTTAGCAAATACAAGTTACCTGTATCTCTTCAATTAAATTATATAAAAATGGAACTTTTTTTTTCAGAGAAAAATTTGGCTTGTACGAGGTTGACTTCACAAGTCCCGAGAGAAAAAGGACACCTAGAAAGTCAGCTTATATATATAAAGAAATAATCAGATCGAAGACATTAGACCCTAATTTTGAACCAGAAAATTATTTTGTTGATTGACGAGGTCATGAAAGTACAGATGAAAATTATAAACTAATAACTCAAAAATAAAACAAAATTTATGTACTTTTAAAAGATTTTTTAAACAACTGTAAACGCTTTTTAATTCAATACGACGCCGTTTTATTTATGATTTTTTTATGTTTATTATTTTATTATGACTTATAATATTAATATGTTTGAAATATAGTTTATTAACAACCCACGCACTGGAGAATTCGCACTGTGTCGCGGGATTCTCATGAACAGTATTGTTCATGAACTGCATGTACGAGTATAAGCAGTTAATTAAATTAATTATGCATACTGAAAACACTACCAAGTTTTTATTTATTTATTATTCGATAAGGCCTATGCAGGCTAAGACAGTCCTGTATCACTGCGACCTAATTAAATTTATTGTGATTGCACCTATATTGCTAAAGCTCACTGCCTAGACCTACAACCCGAATATCTTTTCGGCAGAAAGTGTCTGTACTTCCTCCGGGAGCTACGCGTTATGTAATTTTATGTGATATATTGCATAGGTGAATTGAAAATAATATGTTTGAGTGTGAATATTGAGATCTTCCAACCACTCCCATAAAATAGTTCTAACCAAAAGTGGTCATTTTCTAATTGTGTTTAATGAAGCGTGCCTTATGTCAAACTTGGCTGCATGGCTTAGTACATTTGCCTTTTACTTAATAGGGAAGAAATAGAACCAAAAAAAATAGTGTGTCAAATTTGTTTTGTTTATGTGTCATGTTAGCAAACGTAACTTTGTGATTTTCAACAAAAATGTGCGATATAAATGATAATTCTCTAAAGCTCACTGTTAAATGGAATGGTAAAGAATATGATATTCCAGAATTTTCGCCCTCGGATTCTGTAGCGATGTTGAAAATAGCTATAGAAAATGCCACGGGCGTTCGTCCAGAAAGACAAAAGCTGCTCAATATAAAATTTCAGGGTAAATTATTGTACTAAAACACTTTCAATTGTTTCTATAATATATTTACTTTTAGAAGTTGTGTAAGCTATATTTATATGTTATTCATTTCATCTATGTAGTATTTAACCTGATCAAAAATGAATTAATTTATGTAACCTGGTTCTTTTCCTATACATCCATGAGTAATGGCAAGAGTTTTAAGTTTAATATTGACTTTGATTATGCATTAAAATAAAAACCATATGCTTTCCATTTTATGAGTCATATTACTTTTCTAAAACAAAAATGTTAACTTTTGAAAAAAAACATGAGCAAAAATGTACAGGGGTGCTCCAACAAATAATTGTAATTTTTTGAAATAATAATACTGGTTTTGTATAATCAAAAGCTATAACTATATCAATATTGTAGCTAATAGGTTTTGTTATTTATAATTATTTAAATAGGGAAAGTGGCAACAGACAACTGTACATTATCAGATTTGAATCTCAAGCCAAATTTGAAGATTATGATGATGGGCTCTCTGGAAGAGGCAATACAAGGTGCTCAGACAAAGCCTGACGTTGGTGACGAAGTTATCAACGATTTAGATATAGAGGAGGAAGAAGTAGATGTAGAAAATCAAGAGGTAATTATTTTTAGTTTTCCAGGATGAAAATAATATATGGAGATATTTTTTTACATTTCCAAAAGCTGTATAATCATAACTATGCATTTTGTCATGGAAAATAGTGTTATGGTCCAGGGTTTTCTTAATTTAGTTCTTTTAAAAAGCAATTTTTTTATCTGATAGGCTCCTAGACAGTATTCAGTATTCAATCTTGTCAGATTGACTAGATGCCTGTTTTCTAATAAACAACTTAAAACATCATTTGTTTATAGTGTTCAGTATTTCTCAACATGGTATTTTTTTGTTTAAAATATAAGTAGCTTTAATATTTTAGCATTTTATTTTAACTGCCTTAGTGGCGTAGTTGTATTACGGTACGACTGTCATTCTAAGGTCTTGGGTTCGATCCCCGGGACAGGTTATTTGATATTGGGTATCATCTCAGTATAATCCCGGAGTCAGGGATTTGTGCCCGATATGGCAACAGGTTCACCCCCTGTCACATCTGGGACGGAACTAAGTTCAGCGAAATGTAGGTGGTGTAGATCGCTATTACACCTCCTAACCCTTCAGGGATAACAGGCGTGAGCTTATATTATGTTATGTTTATTTTAAGGTACGTAAAATAAGTATTCCAAAAAAAAAAGTTCTTCAAGTGCTACTAAAACCAGTAGAAAATATCAGATAAAGTAAATAATTATTTTGTAATAATAATTATTGTTTTAATATTTCAGATATATTTAGCAAAAATCAACAAAAGAGTTCGTGATTATAAAATAAATTTACTAAAACCAGCCTCGGCCCGGCAAGAAGCTTTTAGTTTTAGATATAGATTATACATTATTTGATCACAGATCTGTCGCAGAAACTGGTGAGTTTTGTAATTGATTAATATAAATAATAATTTTAGTCACTAAAACAGAAAATCATAGTATTCAAATTTGCCAAAATTAAAACTTCAGTGTAATTTACAATTAGTATTAAAATATGGTTGTCCCAAAAATTAATTTAACGGGTCAAGCACCAACCTGGCTTTACACCAGCTTTCAATTGTTTTTTATTGGTATTTGAGCGATTAATATCTTAGGTGACATTTGTGTTTGACATGCTAAGGATTTTTGTCTATAAACATTCCTGACTACCAGATTTCCTTATCATAATGAAAATATACTTGCTTGTGGAATCTGTTAAATACACTATTATTATTATTATTATAAATCAATTGATAACTATATTTGGAATCCTCTTTTCAAACAAATTTATTTTTAAGTCCGAGATCAACTACAAGTTGCTATGTTCAGGGAGTATTTAATCAAAATTAAATTTTTATATACAAATATAAAATGTGGTAATATTTATTATGATTGAATGGTATATCACACTAATTCTAAACAATATCTTATACCTAGCAATTCCTATTTACGGCCTGTTTTACATAGGTAGAGGTAGTTTATCATGCAGACAATAAAATTAGCTTTGACATATAAATGATGAAAATACAACATTCATGTATGTATGTAACAATATATTACCTGCTTACACTCGACTGTGAAGAGGTTCCGGCCAAGCATGAAATGACAACCATCATTTTCTATGTATATTTCTCTGAAGTGGCATATAGTATATTTGAATAAGTAGTGAATGAAATTCTTTCCAAAAAATAAATTAAAGTTATAAATCTGCAACTATAAGAAATACGCAGGTCAGATCATATTGGCTCTTGTAATTGTTTATAATTTTATTTTTATTTTATTAAATACTCCAATGACGAACGTAACAAACTAGAGTAGATCTTGTAGCAATCTTACAGCCAGATCTCGGACTATTATAATCCATCAATGGAAGGAAAGTAAAAGAAATCAAGCAATGTGATTTTTTTCAGTCGGACAAATTATCTCAGTACAAATTCCTGATGCAACTTATTTTGCTCTGTTGTCTGTTTTAAGTTCCTTTTTATTTTTTTTATTCAAATCAAATAAAATTCTTTGAAATTCCATTTAGGCCCTAAGAAGGCGCTTATGAACATCTAAAACCTTACCACCGGTTCGGAAAATAATCCAGACGAGAAGAACCGGCAAGAAACTCGATCTGGTTTTTTTTTTATAAATATAATATATCAATTATTTTTTCATATAAAAACTGTATAAATCGTAGTCTTAACTAATGTTAGCGGAAGCACAGAGATTTGGATTAATTCCAGACATCGCTATCGTTCAAGTAATGATCCATCCTGTAATAACCTTTTGAGATTAAATCTTGCTTGACATAATACTTGAACTTATTGTCTGGTAAATCGGTAATGTTACTTGGGATCTTATTGTAAAACCGAATACTATTATTAACTATTAAGCATTTATTGAACTTACTTATCCTAAAGCGTGGGACAGACAACCTGTCTTTACTTCTAATATTAAAATTATGACGATCATTCACTAGATCGAACTTGTCTAAATTTTTACGAATATGCATTAAGTTATCGAAGATGTATTGGGAGGCCAAAGTTATGACATCATATTCTTGAAACTTGTTCTTTAGAGATTCGCGAGGTCCCATATTGTACATTACTCGAACAGCTCTCTTTTGTAATGTAAATATGGTGTCTACCTCTGCTGCTGTACCCCACATCAAAATACCGTAAGACATTAAGCTATGAAAGTAAGCAACGTAGACTAACCGAGCAGTAGCAATATCCGTCAACTGGTGACTTTTTCGAATCGCAAAAGCAGCGGAAATAAGCCTTCCTGCCAAAGTTTTAATATGCGGACCCCATTATAACTAATTAATTCTATGTGATCACTTTTGTAACCTACCATCAGAAAATAGTTACTAATTTAAGATTAGGATTATTAAATCAACTTTGCTTGTCTTCTATTGTTTATTTTTATTTTGGCACAATTCCTTCAAAAATAAATTACAAATATTAGTATCCTTAAGTTTGTGAAATCACAATGCAGATGCGTTGTGAATGAGTTTAGTATCAATGAGCTACTATTTGTTTACATTTAGTTAATTATGCAAACGGACTTAGTACAATTAATTCGACATACTATTTCAGGGTATGAACTAATGAGACCATTTCTTCATGAGTTCCTGACGTCAGCATATGTGGATTATGACATAGTCATTTGGTCAGCGACAGGAATGAAATGGATCGAGGAAAAGATGAGATTACTGGGTGTCTCCACGCACCAGGAGTACAAGATTATGTTCTACTTAGATTATTTAGCAATGATCACCGTCCACACCGCAAAATATGGTACCATCGACGTGAGTAACTCTTAAATAATCCACACAGATCAAATTATAGCTAATTGAAAACAACAAAAATTGGTGTCCAAACCACAAGATGGTGCGGGTTTTTTTATTACATTAGCATCAATGTTATTCTTTGTTTAATTTTTGATAACTTTTCGTTGGGGTGGGGGCTTTCATATTATATTTGATACATAATATGGTTGATTTTTTACTTCGTTAACTCCGCTTCAAATGATTTATAGCTATCACATGTCTCGGAAACTAATTTATTTATATTCATATACAATAATAACTTATAATTAAGTAAATAGTAATATACAAAGAAACTTTTGTTTTGTAATATTTTGTTAATTAATTATTTAGTTTATATTTAAATTAAATAAAATAGTTATATTTTAAACTTTCTTAGTATATAAGATAAAACGAATTGTATGTTTGTTTATATATCTATTTACATAATTATAAGAAATTATTGTATATTTGAAGCCTGCATAGTTACTTTCGAAATGATAATAATAGTATAGCAAATCGCGTGTAAAAAGGGCGCATAATTTTTTATAGGCGCGATGATAGCGCAGTGGATATCGCGGCCAGATTCTGCGTCAATGGACGCCGGTTCGGTCCCACCTTTCCAACTCTTTAAATCAGCCTGACGTTTCGGTGAAGGAAAACATCGTGAGAAAACCAAAGCATGGTGGTAGGGCATTTTATAATTATGTCCGCCTGGGTAGCTACCACCCTCAAGTTTGAAAACCTGTCGTCAAATACCAATAGGTGCGTTCCAGCAGCATCACTTGAGTTTAGTGGCTTAGTGTGTTTACCGTCTTGAACCACATCGTCAATTAACTTTAGGTAAGATTGTGGTCAAAACTCTAAGGCCATCATGATTCTCATACCTTTTCCCTACTCACTTGGGGTCGGCGCAGTATGCTTTCTTCTTCCATACGTCCCTATCAGCCGTCATCTCTTCGTTTACTCCTTTTTCTTTCATATCCTTTCTTACACACTCCATTCACACTTTCTTTGGCCCTCTACTTTCCATTTTTCCACATTCATATTCATTGCTATTTTACCCCCATGCTCTTTCTCTCTTCTCATAACATCAACCTTTTCTACCACTAACGCAACTTTCAAACTCCCTCTAAACCCTAAGGCCATATAGTATAAAAACCCCATTATATGTAAACGGTCCATAATATAAATAGTAGTGCATTCTAGTCCTTAAAATTATTCTAGGTAAAACCGTTGGGCGTGATCTGGGGCAAATACCCTCAGTACAGTTCGAAGAACACAATAATGTTTGACGATATACGAAGAAACTTTATAATGAATCCGAAGAGCGGTTTAAAGATTCGACCGTTCCGTCAAGCGCATTTGAATAGAGACAGAGATAGAGAGTTAGTACACCTCTCGACTTACCTGCGCGACATAGCGCACTACTGTGACGATTTCGATCAGTTGAACCATAAAAAATGGGAGAAATATCGACCTGATAAAAGGAATCAGCAAGCTGGTAGTAAGCGAAAAGCCGAAGACAGTGCGCCGTCTACAGCCCGGCAATGACAATAGATGAGTTTTGAAACTTCGATAGATAGAGACGCGTACTGTTCTATCGACTATCGATAAATTTTTATCGAATTTTTACCCTCAATAGAAATTCGATAACGCGTGAGGACATTTTACGAGGGTGCGCCGGTTTTATATTATCGTGCCTTTTACTATTGTTTTAAGGTAGAAATTACAGTATGTAAAATATAATTTTATTTGAATGACAGCTGTCAAACTAATGTGACCAGTGCTGTTTATATTGATATAATATTATAAAGTATAAATATAATGTATTTGTGTGTTTTATTGTAGTGTATTATGTCGTTGCATTTTTCTTGCATTTTCCACTAAAGGATACAAACATCCATGACTTTCTCTAAATGACAGCTGTCATTCTAATCAAGTTATGATTCAAGCAACGTAAAAAATATTTCCAATTTTTAAGAAAGTTTGTGAACACTGCCAATATGGTTTTAAATTATGCCAAATTGAAGATAAAAATTAAAAATATTTTGATTCTAAAACTAATTGTACTAGAATAAACAAAAAGTAAAAAATCTTATCGGGAATACGTTAATAGGTCCTTTTATATTAGTTTTGTATCTATAGTCTATTTTTTTTAACAAACGAGTACTGACCATGTCTCTCGCACATTTCCGATATTGACAGAGTGAGATGGGTCATTAGTCGGGGCGGGGCCAACGCCTTTGTTCTTGTTTTGAAATTGTTAAGGCCCGTTCCGTTCATATTGAATACTTCTAAAATTTATTATAGAGAAAATTAAATTATTAAGTATTTTATTATTTAAATTTGCATAGTTAGTATATTCGTAACAAAATATTCTGTTCGCGTTTTATGATATTTTCATAAATAAATTACAATAAAGCAATATTGTAATAGTATGTATTACGCTGTAAATACATATTTATAAATAAAATAATTATTATACAATTCTTGTAATCTTAAAAACTATCGTCATCACTTCCTTCTGATGAACTTTCTGCAGATTAACAAATTGGTCTAACATGTTTTCTACATGATTGCAAACTTGTACCGTAAAAACATACGTGATACATAAAACACGTGCGACGCGCTGGTAGTCGATGATTCAACTGAATGTACATGCAACTACAGCGTTTGTGTGAAACGGAATTTATGTTGATCACGTGGACCAATAGCAACGCAGTCAAAATTTCCAGTACTCGTTTGTTACAAAAAAAACAGACTATAGAAAAAAAAGATTCGGAAAATTCAAACTGAAATACCTGCCCTGAGATGTATTTTTAGAGGTATACCCTAATCATATATGCATTAAAAAATTGGATAATTACACTAAAACGCTGAGTTCGTATTGTAATGTTGACTAAATGTGTGCCCGCGGCTCCGGCCGCGTTTAATATATTCTTCACTGCCTAATATAGTTTTTAAATAATCATTGGAAAAAAAATGTTTTGATAGTGCTGTCCATTGAATCGTATTTTGTTCACAGTTTTTTTTTTTTTTACACAGAACCCTAATTATTTTGCTACTAACAGTACTCACAAATTCAAACATTTACCAGTAAAACTGTGCATTTAACTGTATTTTATTTAAAATTTCATTTTATACGCGGAACTCTACTTATTTTCGAAAAAATGAATGTAAGTCTAAGTTACGCGAAATAACTTCAAATGTCTGCCAAAAACCGTCCCGTCAAAATCGGTCAAGCCGTAACGGAAATTAGCTGGAACAAACACAGAAAAAAAATTAAGAATTCCGTTTTTCATATATGTACCATATATATTCATATGTATTTAGTAAAACGTTGTTATTTTTTATATTCAATTATGTTTGTGAACTTCACTTAATTATCGCTTGAAAGCTAGTATTTCTAACGTGTTACCAAATTATTGGACAAACGGTAAAAAGGTAATCATTAATGGAACATCACTATTTCTAAGTATGTAAAAACATAATTTCAAATAAATTAAGGCGCACTTACCTAGCAATATAAGAATGATTAATAAGTATTTACTACCCCATATATTGCATTTAATGCATTGTATTTAGTTTACAGATAAATAAAGTCCCTAGGACCCTAAACCCTAGGTTCTCAACGTGGGCGATAACGCCCCCTTGTGGTGGTTTGAGACTAGGAGGAGTTAAGACCTAAGGAAACTAAGGGGCATTGATATAGCGTAGAAGGGGCGTGAGAAGATTACAAAATATACACTATAGAGATGGAGGACTATAGAAAAATACATGTTCTCAGAGTGGGCGGTGAGAAAAATAAGGTTGAGAGAAACTGTAGACAATATTAGCTTTTTATATTAGACGAACACAATTTTTAACAGAGATACCAACAAGGAAGAATAGACTAGGAAAAGTATTAAATTTTCTTAGGTAATAAACATATTATTAAAATATAAAATGTATAATTATAATTTATTTAAAAATAATTTACCTGGTAGATTGACATTTATATATTATTTTTAATTTTAAAATAATAAGTGGGTACCTAATAAATATTTTATTATAAATAATTAAAATACCTGATAAAATTGTATTCTATAGAAATAATTTATCAATATCATTGCATATTGAAAGCCAAGGAATTCCACAAGCTTCCCGTAGTGTTCTGCGATCGTACTCTCCAGTTTATGTTCGAGTCATTTTGTATGTATGTGCTCACGAAAATAATGTGGTCTATATAATTAGATAATTTAACAAACAATAATAAGAAAAGTATTTTAAAGTAAATATTTGGTTTTATTTCCTAACATAAAAAAAAACCGAAGTGTCTACCAATCTGAATACCTAACGTAGAAAACATTAATGGTTTAGACACGCAGCGGGCGAGTCCTATAGAAGAGGTCGCGCTCGGGTCGTGTCCACGCGATGTCTTCAATAGAAACATCGCGATGGCGTCCCGATCCGCGCACGTGCAATGTTGCAAACATAAGTGTCTACCAGCTTGTTTCAACAGTTAACAAGATTTTGTAAAAAAAAATAAATAAAAAATAATAAGATACAAGTGAGTTTTAAAAGCTTTATACTTCTCTGTGGGAATGGGTGGATTTAGATGGATTTCAATCATTCGATAAGCTTGAACTTAAGTTAAAAAACATGATGCCCATTTTTAATACGGGTAGTAAGCCGATAATTACTCCCAAAGTAAAAATATAGGTTTGTTTCAGTAGGTACACGTAAAAACTTTAGCCTAGCTTAGCTATTTTAACATCACTTGCTATAAATCGAGATTGAGGTCAAACACCAAGAAATTCTATTCTAACATACCTATAATAAAAGGCTTCTAACTCAAATTCCACTGACCGGATTTATATTATTCATTTTCTTTAAGTAACAGATATATTTCAATTCATTTTTTTATTATAATGTATATGAGATATACGACAGTAGTCTGTGTATACAATCTATGTTCTCAACCTAACGATATGGCCCGTTGTAGGCGTTTGATATTTTCAAAGGAATAGAGGAGCCAGAGAAAATTGAGGGGCATTGAGATAGCGCAGAGGGTACGTGAGCAGTTTAAAAATATGGTCTAAAATAGGCAAAAAAGTCAAAATAGGGAGTCTAGAAAAAACATAAAATAACTATATTAACTATATAAGAAATTGTCGGACACGAGAAAAAAATATGATGATAATCCTGAGTGATGTCTTCATAGAAAACATTCAGAGATAATTAAAGAATTAGTTAATAATATTAAGTAATTGAAGTTATAATTATTATATATCCATCCATTCAACCGAAAGATTTGCTGTACATGGGGCTCCCTCAAAGATCTCTACGACGACCGCTTTATTATACATATTATAAATAAATAAAATGGTTAAGAAAATATTAAAAAATATTTATTTGTTTGGTAATGTGTTGGCAAAGTTACTAATTAATTTTCGTTACCGTTATTCCAAAACGTTTATAACATTATACCAGAAATGAATAATAAAAATTAAAACTTTTCAATGTTTGATACTTTTTCCTATAAAAATTGAATTAATATGAACGGAATAAAGTTGTGATTATTTTTTCTTATATTTTTCTTAATATATACAAACTAAAATACTTTAATAAATTAATTATGTAGTGTTGCTTTTTACAATACTTTGGTAATACATGGTATTATTAAAATGGCAACACTAATTTGTAGTTTGTAATGCTACAGCCACATTAGCTTACTTCAGCGAAGGTTCGTGAACAATCGTCGTTATGAAGTTTTATTTATGTCAAAGGACAGTAAACAGAGAAACAGTCCATTTTATGATAAATGTTTACCGTCGTCTATGAACAACTGCAACACTAAGGTCATTACCGCTATTCTTCTTCTTTTCTTCTTATTGGGTATCCCTCTCCTTGCTATGTCTTGTCGGTTTGGCAAGATGAGTAAAGGAGAGGGACCCATTCTTCTTCTTCTTCAGCAGTGGCGGGCTTCTTCCCCTTTTTCTTTGCCCGTCACTTCTCTATCCCATTTTTCCGTTTTATTGGGTGCAGGAAGTATATCCTGCCCCCCGGATGGCCGACCTGCTAGGTCATACCTTTTTTGAGAGGTGGGCGAAGAGGTGGGTGGGGAAGTATTCTCTCCCATCCCCATTGGGCCATTGCACGGACAAGGCCCGGTGGGTTCGCCGCAGGGGGCGACGCGGTGCTTGCGAAAGCCACCCCGTGTCGCCCCCATCCCAAATGCGGCGGACGGCCCCGGGGGTATTTAGTGGGTGGGCTTCACGCCCGGGTGAGTCCCACACTGGCACGGAGTTCGTCCCTCCGTGCCCCCTTACCCATTGCATTGGGGGACTCCGGTCTCACTAATGCAATGGGTAAGGGTAGTGCGTAAATGCATTTCCCCTCGAAAAAAAAAAGGTCATTACCGCTGCGTTATCGACTTTGGAGAGCGTTTTGCAGTTTTGATCATAGTTACGTAAAAATACAACACAACACCATTATTGGCAAAATGACACACAATAAAGATGTTTTCTTTTATCTAAATAGAAAGGATTTGGAAATTATTTTTCTCGCTATGTACTGGCCACGATCTAATTTGTTCATATGAATTGATAGTAGGGCATTTCTAATAATGTCCGCCTGGGTACATACCACTCTCAAGTTTGAAAATCTATCGCCAAATACCAATAGGTGTGTTCCGGCAACACCACTTAAAAACCAATACCTCTAGCCTTAGTATATTTACCATCCATGACCACATTATCACTTAACATCAGGTGAGATTGTGGTAAAAAAGATGTATTTGTGACGCATCTTGAATCATCAACAAATGGAGCTACTTATTAAAATTCCTTTTTCAGTAATAGTAAGTGAAGTTCTAACCCCCCATGATAACGTGAGCATTGGTATTTTTGTAAAAAATCATTGAGTAAAAATAAGTAAATATTGCATACGCAATCATTATTCACACCTCCCCTCTACCATGTCATTAAAAATACCCACCCTACGTGATACTTGGACGACCTCTAAGCAAGCGAAATATAGAAATTTGATTTCATATTAATTCTAAATAATGTTTACATTTAAGATTGAATATATGTTTAATAACTGTGTGCCCGCGGCTACGCTCTCCTTTACTATGCTTGTATTCTTCAACGCGTAATACAGTTTTAGATGTTTTTATACGGAACCCTAATTATTTTCCGAAACTTTTTTTGTACTAAAAGAAAGAAAATATAATTCTCACAAATTCAAGCACTTGCCAGTAAAACTAGCAATGAAATGTGTTTTTTTATAAATATAATCTGTTAAGTTTTAAATTTTTGTACGAAACGCTGAGAAGCCGTTCATAAAATACGTCATGCTAAAATAAGCTTCTATTAAGCCCCTCTATTGTCACGTTGTGTCACACTTTCTGTGACCCCCTAAAAATATTTCGTCACAAAAACTAAGACCCTTCCTTCTCCTGAGTATGTTACATTTTAATTGATAGTACACAAATTATGAGAATTAAAAATATTATAGTTATTATAATAACATTAAAATAAATCAATTATTATCTTTAAAATCGGTTTAAAATCGGTAATTTTCTTCAAAATTTAATATTACTTGTTAGTTTAAAGCTTAAAATATAACTTATTCTTCATGTACTTACGGAAAGCAAAATACTCCGGCCGTTAAATTGCTTTTTCGGGAATTATTTTTGCAACTTTTGAATACAGACTGAGGCATTGTGAGACGTGTTTACATTGGCTGTGTTTCAAGTGAACTAAGCAAAATAAGAGCTCACTTGAACGTTTTTTGAGCCGATCTGGTATCTAGTTGCTATTGTTGAGCGAAGTTACACGAGTAACAGTATTTTCATTTGTTACTGAAAAGAGAGCGCAGGTTACGTGGAAACGTTATTTTATCAAGTAAGGGAAAAACAAAACAAACAAAAAAACCACCAGTTGTGACGGACCGGAGTGCCGATAGAGTCGCGCCACAGAGCTAGCACTTATGTCGAAAAATAATGAACGGAGAACGTCACGTTACCGTAGATTCCCCGTTCCCTTTTCACACTCAGCAAGACCCCCCCCCCTTGTATGAGAACGTATTTTATGAATAGTATTTTATAAGGTACCTTTCTAGGTACTACCAAAACTTCTCACAAATTGAAACACCTGCCAGTGAATCTATGCGTTGAATAAAATTTTATTCCAATTTTCATGAGTTAATTTTTTACGCAAAACCCTAATTCTTTTCGAAAAGCAATAGTAACCCAGCCTAAGTGACGCAGAGTAACATAAATAAAATATGTATAGTCAACAGGCATATGAAGTCGCGAGACGGCTTGATAAACGGTTCAACGAGGGAGTGATTAATTTACTAATGTAGGTAACTTAAAAAAAATACTTATATTAAAAATATCTTAAATTGATTCAGTAGCATATTCTTAACAAAATGCTTTCACAGTTTGCGTTTATTATGTTACATGTTTTGTTAAAGATTGGACAACAAGCGTTGGTCGAGACAAAACGACGTAAATATTCACCCGCTAGTGTGGCTTTAGCTTTACGTTATGGTGATGTCATCTTAGTGTTGATCAATGTTGCCAAATCGGGGTTTGGGTTTTACAGCAAACATTACAGTAGATGGTTGCAAAAATACAGTATATTTATACATATTTAAACACGTCGATTTTACAGTAAATAAAATATTTTTGTACATTATAAGCTATCCTTTTATAGGGGATACCTATATACATTCGACTAAAATTAACTTTTAACAGAACAAAATATATTATAATTGAATTGATTATTACACGGAGTGTAAAGTCTTAAACATTTCAAAGAATCCTTATTTTTAACAGTTATTTTATTCCTGTAGTTTTATGCAATGTGTTTTTGTACTACAGGCAAAAGTAAACGCTACAATTGAAATGAAATTACAGTAAATCTACTGTAATTACACTGCTGTTGGCATCACTGGGGTGTTGACTGGGAATACAAATAATAATAAAATATATGTATAGGTTCTTTATTTATATACCTATACTTCATTCTTAACTCTTAAGACACCAATGAAGGGATATAATTAGACAACTTTAGACGTGCGTTAACAGCTAAATAACTTTTCAACAGTAAGTATTAAAACTTCTTTTGTACGTTTTTGTATAGATCTCTTTATTGAATCAAAGCCAATTTAACATACTTTTTGTTTTTAATTTATTCAGTCAACAATAATGTTATTAGGATAAGCAAAGCAATTTAATACTTATAGCATAATAACTTTCAAAAGTTTTTTTTGTAATGTTGTAATATATATCCAGGTTTGTAAAAAAAACAACTTACAACTTATTTATTTTGATCAATTAGTTCCCTACTACAAGGGTTTTGAGAATAATTATTTTCATAGAATAACTACTTTGAACATTTAATCTTAAGATAGGTTATAGATGTTTGTTTTATTCCAAATAGACAGTGCAATATTGTAAAAAAAAGTTAAAATTTCAAAAGACTTTGAATTAAGAATATATCCTGACACTCCTATCAAGTGCTAATGTAATAGAATATAAAATTTATCTTATAGGACGAAGAAGGAATATAAATATTCATAGTCACCAAAGTACAAATATTGATGTTGTTTTTTCTGTGAAATGTCAATTTTTGTTTATCACTAACATGTAACAGGATACCTCCTGATTTTTTTAAAACTTAATGCTTATTACTTTATAGATAGTAGATATAAAATCTGTAGGTAGGCTGCCATCAGTGGAACATTGTAAGATACAAATGATTTGCGCAATTAAAATTGAATTTTTGGATATATGTCTTTTAACCTAGATATTTATCTATATCACTATGTTGTCGTTTATTAATTTTATTATTATTTTCAGCTTCAAGCACGATATACACTTCTACACATAAAGTTTAAACATACAAATCATTATTAATGGCTCTTATTTATACAGTATCATTATTGTTTGCGCAACAGGAAAACGTCTATTTATAGCTAAAACTTTGCCACCATGAAAACAATTCATTTAATGCTGCGGGGAAATACATACTGCTATAATGTGACGCATTGATTATGACTGACCTTTAAATAATTGTTAAATGAAAATAAGCTATAACGAACTCTAACTAGGTCGAAATTGCTTCAGAAAAGTTCGATCGTCTTAATTCAGAATTCCATTTAACGCGTAGATATTTAAATAGGATACTTAAGCAATTTGATCATAACAGTCGTATTGAAAGTTTCGCATATACAACCCGAAATATATTATTATACGGTAAAACGAAGTAATATAATGGAAGAAAGAAAGAAATATGCTTCTATGGAAGAGGAGTCTAATGAAGGCTGTTTTGATTGGCTTTGCTGTAGAAAAAAAAAAAAAAACAAAAACGTCTAAATCAAGGTGGTCAATACAAACGTCGTACGGCAGTTGACGATGATGATTTTTACTGGTAATGACATAGATGTTTGGTCGGATGGTGACAATACTACTGGATACAATGCTTTAAATAATAGAAGTGATGATTACCCTTCTGTTGTAAACGATTTTGCTAACCAAGATGCGGAAACCAATTTAAAAAAACACGATAGCTGCCACAAGGATGAACAAAATTCAAGAGATTATAACAGTGACTGTCGTAATAGCAACCATACTTCGAACAGTCATGGTACCCATAGTAATGACTATTCTTCAAGCAATCACCATCACAATAGTAACCATACTAATGACTATTTTTCTAGCAATCATCATCACGGTAGTAGCCATACTAATGACTATTCTTCAAGCAATAACCATCACAGTAGTAGCCATACTACTGACCACGTTTCGAGCAATGATCATTGTTATTCGGGTGGCGGCGGAGATCACGGTGGCGGCGGCGGAGATTACGGTGGCGGCGGCGATTCTGGTGGTGGTGGTGACTGTGGTGGTGGCGGCGGTGATTCTGGTGGAGGTGGAGGAGGAAGTGATGATTAAAACTGAAAATTTTCATTAGTAGCTTTTTCACAACTGTGCCTAGCAACATTTTTATGTTGTACAATTAATTATTCTAAATATCATTGTGTTGTTGAATTAATTCATTGTTAGACGTTTAGACTTTAAGTAAACAAAGTAGATAGTAATTGAAAGAGATAAAGTTAGTAGTTATAACTCCCAAAGGAACGGAACGATGTTAGTCATTGCGTATGAATGCATTGTTCGAGTGCATTTGACGATGGGAATACCATCCGAACGCTTAGAAACATTAGTAACGCTTGTCAGTTTTTGATGGTAATTAGTACCGACCTTAATTGTTTTATTTTTATTTATAAAGATATACTTGCCGCGTTTTACCTTTTATTATGTGTTATATTAATGGAATTTATGTGATAGCCTTTAGTTATAGTAGGTACCAAATAAAGTGGAAATTATTTAATAAAATAATAAGATGAATTCTTAGTGTTACAAAAAACTCCGGAAAGCTCTAACAAATTACCCATTTTTACACACTTTAAGCACTTATGACAAGGTACAACTTTTATTATCGTGTATAAGGGTTTAATTTCCATTTGCGGGATCAGAGTCCCCCAAATACAATAGATAAGAGGGCACGGAGTGACGAGCTCCGTGCCAGTGTGGGACTCACCCGGGCGTGAAGCGCTCCGGAAATACCCACTAAAACCCCCCGGAGCCGTCCGCTGCATTTGGAATGGAGGCGACACGGGGTAACTTTCGCAAGCACCGCGTCGCCCCCTGCAGCGAACCCACCAGGCCCGTCAGTGCAATGGCCCAATGGGGATGGAGGAGAAAAGTTCCCCTCCACCACTTAGCCCGCCTCTTGAGGAGAGGCATGACCAAAGGTCAGACATCCAGGGGGCGGGATAAATACCCACCCCCCAAAGAAGGACAAAAAAAAAAAAAAAAAAAAAAAAAAAAAAAAAAAAAAAAAAAAAAAAAAAAAAAAAAACCCGGCCACGCTATGTACGGAGAAAGCTCCGCGCATAGCGCGCCCGTCTCCCTCTGGGCCTTTTACGCCTCCGAGGATCCGCCCCCGGATCCTCTTCACGGGCCCTCTCGGCCGCCTCCTTCTGCGACATTATCGTTTCGCAAAAGGAGGCAACCACCTCCCAGACCTCCTCGCTGCCGACCATGGCCTTAATGACCGTCGACAGCGAGAGGTCTGACCCAACCGCCGCCACCACTGCCCGGCGCGGCTCCTCCCATACGGCGCACTCCGCAAAAGTGTGGTGCGCCGTATCTTCCGCCGCACCACAGTGGTGGCACACCGCCGACGGCTCCCTTCTAGCTATCTTGTGCAGATACCACCCGAAGCAACCATGCCCGGATAGTATCTGCACAAGCCTGAAGCTGAGGGAGCCGTGACGCCTCTCCATCCACTCCCGGAGGACCGGGCGGATGGCGTCTATGGTTGGTCGCCCATAGCGCGCATCCGCCAGGTCCTCCTCCCACCTGCCTAACTCTATCTCCCTCCTCTCCTTTCTAATCTCTGCCGGGTGCAAGCGAAGCCCACCACCATCCCTCCCCGCTGCCGAGTACCGGTACACGGCAGCGCTAACACTATTACCTAGAAAACTCTTATTAGTTTTGTTAAGTCTGAAACATGGAACTGTTAATTTATTTTTATAATTTATGTAATAAAGGGCTATCACTTTATCCGGACAATGAAGGTTGGAAAAATATTAAATGTAATTTAATAGGGGTGGTGACGATTGATGGTGTTTAATGTTACATTAATTAAAATCTATTACATTATTAATAAACTAACTGTGTGCTCACGGCTCCGCCCCCGTTTCATTTATTATTCACCGCATAATATAGGTTTTAAATAATCATTGGAAAATAATGTTTTGATAGCGCTATCTATTGAATCGTATTTTATATATAGCCCTAATTTTTTTTAGTTCCAAATGAAAATAAAGATATTATAAAACTGTACATAGAATCGGATTTTATTCATAATTTTATAAATATAATTTTTTTACACGAATCCCTAATTATTTTCTAAAAATAAAAGTACCTACCTAGCCTAAGTTACAGGGAGTAGCTTAAGCTATCTACCAAAAAAGCCCCGTCCAAATCGGCCCAGCTGTTCCGGAGATCAACTGGAACAAATAGACAGACAAAATGTTAAAAAATTGTGTGCTTGGTGGTATCGTATATTCATGTGTAGTTAGTAAAAAGTTGTTATTATGATATTACAAACAGACGCTTCAATTTTTTATTATAGTAGTATTATAGTATAGTATAGTATATATAAAATAAATTTTGTTTGCACGTTGTGGCTTTATTTTATGTAAAAGACATGCTGCTTGATACGTGCAGTGGTAGGAAATGTTTAAGTGTTTAGTATATCTTAGTAGCATTTAACGAAACTTTTAGTAGAAATGCAGAAAAAAAATGGTCATAATTTTTTTATTAACTTGTTTACCGGCACTGGGTTCAAGCTTTTTTGAGCCTAATCAAATCATATTCCACACAGCGTTGCCAACCCGTGCAATAATTATAGGGGTGTACGATAATTTAGCCACTGTTCGATGTATGATAACCAATGCCTAAATTATGCTAAACGTTCAATAATTTTGAACAAAACCTAAGTAAATATCAATGCGAAGAAAGCACAGTACAAAAAGCATTTTTCACACGCAAAAATTAAACGTAATAAACACCAGTATACTACTTTTAGTCTCTTACAACTTACAGTACTGTTCTGAACTATATATACTAGTGTTAAATAACAGGTTTAATAACCAATTTTAGATTTTAATAATATATTCTAGGCTGTATGATAATTTTGTCCTAAATTTTCACGTAGAATTACGATAATTTGAACTTGGTTGGAGTTGGCAACACTGATTTGAACAGCGCTACGTTATTAATCTCTGAGTGTTACAATTTATTATTGATCAATGGCGTTAAGTTCTTTTATTATTGATCGTAGCGCTAAGCCATGGACTTATTATACAAACATAGGTCCATGCGCTAAGCACAACGTCAGTGTGACCACGATTAGTAGATTCCTACATTTTAGTATATTATGAGCCTAAATTATGAATCTTTGGTAGGTCAAAATGGTTTAGTAGAATTTACTATGTTAAACGAGCAGCGCGGAAGCTATTACTGATGTTTTAAAGCGATGATGGCGCAACAGGTAGTGTGTCCGGATTCCGCGTCAATCGACGCGAGTTCGATCCCCACCTATCCAACTCTAAAATCGGCCTGAGCTTTCGGTGAAGAAAAACATCGTGAGGAAACCAGAGCATGGTGGTAGGGCATTTTTTAATGATGCCCGCCTGGGTAACTACCAGTCTCAAGCTTGAACACCTGTCGCCGAATATCAATAGGTGTGTTCCGGCAGCATCACTTGAGAACCAGTACCTCTAGGCTTAGTGTGCTTACCATCCTGAACAACATCAGCAGCAGAACTTAATATTAGCTGAGATTGTGCTCAAAGCACTGAGCATATTCCGTGTAAAAAAAGGTTTTGGGCAGCCATCAGTAAATTATGTCATCTTGACAATAAACCCAACTTTGAGAAATTGAGTAAATTTGACTAACAAAAGCAATGTCGACCATAACCCAATTAAAAATATGATAATTATTATGCCTACAGGAGCTCTGTAATAAGTAAGAAATATTAGAAAGTTTCCACTTGTTACATATACTTGTGGCAAGTGATGGAAAATGATAACTAGCGTACACGTAGTATGTAACACAGAATTCGTTGTATTTGGCAATGTATAGATCTGTAAGGCAAATTATTAGTAAGATATTTTAGTGTCACCCCATGAATCAAAACTCAATTCCCAACAACCACCTTTTATGCAATTTAACAAACTATTGCAAATTTTTGCGATTCACGATCTGGTGTCACTCGCGGGGGCCGCCCTCATCCCCTAGCTATGCCTCTGCATATACGCATGCTTCCTTGAGATCAAATAGACCACAAACAAAGAAGATATCAAAATACAGTCAAAAAGTAACTGTTTATTATTTCTGTCTCTTTCTCTATTACTGGGTAGTATCAAAGACTAGAAAATATAATAATTTACCTATGGTAGTATGTACTCATAAAATTTAGACAATAGGAAAACAATGGAAAGCTGGCGAAAACGCCAGGTTAGTGCTCAAGTTGTACGGACGTGGCCCATTGGGCTTGCCGCATGGGGCGACGCGGTGCTTGCGAAAGCCATCCCGTATCGTCCCCATCCCAAATGCGGCGGGCGGCTCCGGGGGATTTAGTGGGTATTTCCGGACGCTTCACGTCCGGGTGAGTCCCACACTGGTGCGGAGACGTCCCTCCGCACCCCCTTATCCATTGCATTGGGGGACTTCGGTCTCAATAATGCAATGGGTAAGGGTAGTGCGTAAATGCATTCCCCTCGTCAAAAAAAAAAAAAAAAGGTTAGTGCTCAAGGGGTTAATATTCAAGTTTGTAAAGCAACTTTGAGATTTAACATGCATCGGGCCATTCAATTCAAAAATATAAAAAATTCTACAAATTGTTACAACTAACGATGTATGTTAATTTAGAAATAGAATATTGTATTTTTTTTTAATAAATAAACTATTTTACGTACGTATATCACTTTTATGTTATACAAAACACCGTTTGTCTGATAAACAGAAACTAGAAGACTTTAGTAGTTTTTGATCTTCCTTTTAGTAGATTCGCTGAAAAAAAGTGGTCACTACACTCAGTTTTAGAACTTTATACACTCTGCTCAGTTAGTTTGTAGATTTGGTAGTGTTATGTTCATGTGATTGTATTGTTTGTTTTACGTTGTCTATAAAGCGTTACGTAAAAACAAAAAAGTTGTAGTATATAAATAATAATTGATAAATACGTCGTAGAACATTTATATCTTTTTCGCATATATTCTATCTATGATTACCGATGTATGAAATAACATTTGTTAAATTATATAAATGTAAATAATTTTTTTAATCCAAAATTTACAATATAATTATACAGAGGTGACTGAAGGAATAACAGATAATTACAATTGAGACTGATTTTTTATATTTATTTTTAAATAAATTGAACAATGTCTACAGTTATTACTATTCAGCCTAGAAATTCTAATATAGTCGACTCAGAAAAAAAAGCACAAGAAAATGAAAATATACAAGCGGATACTGAACTTTTAGCTAGCGGAAAAATTAATGAAGAAATTGTGCATTTACACAATGCTGAAAATGATGAAAATAGTCAGTTAAAGGAGAAAGAGGAGAAAAGAAAATCACAAGAACAAACAAGAGATTATAAAGAAGACCGCTGTTGTAAGTGTATTATACCTGATGATGACCCATTTTGTTTATATTTCTTGTTGAATTGTAAATGCAATTGTTGTGACAGCCAAAATTTCGTAGTTGATGGTCAAAATATCCACAATAATGATGATTGTTGTGGATGTGATTGTAGTGAATGTGATTGCAGCGGATGTGATTGTAGCGAATGTGATTGCAGTGGATGTGATTGCAGCGGATGTGATTGCAGCGGATGTGATTGTGGAGATTGTGTAGAATGTTGTCTCTGTTTTGGTGGCCTTTTAGAATGCTGTAAAAATTAAAACCAGTAATATTATGTCTTATAGTATGAGAAAACACTAGCCAATGTTTATATTCTATGGTTTATAGGCTTGTTAATCAGTATAGGGGAATTCTGTTTATTTTTTCTATTAAATAGAGAATAGTGTAATAATTTTACTTGGTGCTATATTATTATTGTATAATGTATTGAATAATAATGCTATTGTTTTCTTATTAATAGAGATAACAAAAATGAGTTAGTTAAAACAGTTATTAAGTTAATTGTACAGAGTTATGCAAAATAGAACCAACCCACAATTCAAAGGAGAAGCTTTGGATTTCTGATCATGTTATTACTATGCTTGAATGAGTTATATTGCTCTTAAAACTACACATGTGTTGTAGTCATTTTATTAGTTTAGCTATCATTAAGTTATTAACTAAATGTGAACTATGCTGTTAAACCCATTTGACTCATTTATACTAAACTCTCATTTAAAATGCAGGTGGATGTATGAACAAGTCACATTGTTTTTAAAGTTTTTGTTTGTTTACTTTAATTATTTACTTAAATCAGTAGAGAATAATTATTTTTTAATTTGTTTGTTATAAAAATTCAATTTTCTCAAAAGTAACATATTGTTAGTTTAGTTCTAGTTTGAATCACTGTGTCCAATTATTATTCAATGTACTATGTTCAGATAACATTTGCAATACATAATTTTTATTTGCGTTTATATTTTTAAATTTTTCAATTCAAAACTTGTGATGTTATGTTTAAAATACTTTGTGTTGATTGTTGTTGTAGTTAATTTTTAGTTGATGAGTGACCACTATACTGGCATTTAATCTAGTGAACAAATGTATATAACAAGTTTGAACTTCTAGTTCTTAAATCTATGTGGAATGGATTTTCATATGTGCCTTTAAAGTACAAGTACAAAAAATAAATTTGCATATGTCTAGTTAAGAGTTCCCAACATGTAATGTTTTCTAAACAGTTTACTTTATAGAATTCTCCACTGTGTCAAAAGTTTAATATTTTAGGAAATTGACAAATTCTATTAAAAATTGTTATTCCAAATTATTGTGATGAAATTGTATATTTCTGTTGTATGTATGTGCCTATTAACCTTTGATAAGTATATATAATAAATATAGTATGTAAGTTCTACTCAATAATTGTTGCCAATGATACCTATTTACTTTATATTTTAATATTCTTGTTATTGATATTTCCAATTTTTATATACCTAGTTATTTTTAATGAAAGTTCTATGGACACTTATTGAAACATTTATTTTATTGGAATTGCTGGTGCTACAAATAATTACAATTAATTTACCCACGAAATTAAATCAAAGATTTAACATGAAAAATAAGTTTTAATTAACTAATTGGAAACTTTTAGTTGAACCTTAAACAACTATAATCTTTAGTCTATATTAAGATTTTAGGCATTTCTATTTAATTTAAATCAGCTTAGATCTATACAAAGCTGAGTGCCTTTATAAGGAAACGTTATGTGCCAACATAATAATCTTATATATTTCAATGTTATTTTAATAAACTTGTAATAAACATAAGCTTGTTGTTAATCATAAGTATAGAGAATTCAATTTTGTATAAATTGAAATACAAATGATTTGCACATATAATGATATTTATTTATTTAAAAACTAGACCCATTTTTTTTCAACTTACTGATAAACTTAAGAACTTTCAGTAAGAGCTTGACAACTTCGTCTGGAGTTAGAATAAAAAGGTTTCCTTACAGCGTTACTTTACGTTACTTGTTGGTGGGCTCCTGTTTCCGCACTTAGACACATTGGCGGTCCATTGTGCGTGCAGGATCAGCCAGCTACTCGAGCCAGCCCAGCTCCTTCCAGAAGCGCAGAAGGCTCCTGGGGCGATCACAGGCTTCCTGGAGCGACCTCATTTGCTTGAGGGTTTTTGCCCGTTGGTTGACTACTCCCGTGCATTCCAGGATCACGTGGGCAGCAGTCTCTTCTTTTTCCAGACATCCCCTACACATGGGGCTATCTGTCAGACCTATAGTGAATAAATGTTTATTAAGTGAGCAATGTCCCGTCATTACACCCACCACTAGACGAAGATCAGTGCGAGATAAGCTGAGCAGTCTCCGGGCCAAGCTCCGTGATATTACCGGAACAGCTTGTTTAGACTGTCTACAGCCAGGAGTGTTAGCCCATCTCTCACTGTGAGTGCTGTGGGTGTATTGACGCAACCATGATCTAAAAGTACTGTAAGCAAGAGGAAGATAAGGCACAGGGCCTGCCACTGTTGTTGTCAATCCTCTTCTTGCCAGTTCATCTGCTGCGTCGTTACCCATTGATTCGCTGTGACCCTTTATCCATTGTAGGATGACCCTGTTGACTGCCGCTATGCGTTGCAGTGCAAGGTGACATTCGTATATGAGGCCTGAGGTAATGGAAATATTCTCAAGCGCTTGGAGTACGGCCTTACTATCAGAGAGAATTCGGATGCCAAAGTCCCTTATCTCCCTTTTGAAGACTGCGTTTGCTGCTTGGATGATAGCGACACATTCACATTGGAATATGGTACTGTGCTCACCCAACCCTGTAGATAGCTTGATATTGAGATCATGCGAGAATACTCCCGCACCTGTTCCAGATTTCATCTTGGATCCATCCGTGTAAATGTGATGTTCAAGGGTAATCTGTTCATCTTTTATATCTTCCCTAAGCTGTATTTTATATATTCTGTCGAATATTAAAATTCTAGGGATCTTGTCGCAGGGGGCTTCGAGAAGAGGTTGTATACCTACCATTCTGTCTCATATTTTGGTATGAGACCCACCTGTTCTTTGCCATAAGCCTAGTTGGGTGAGGCGTAGGGCTGCTCCTCTCCTTGTTCCTCTCCTTGCCGTCGCTCGTGAGGGCGATGGTCGGGAGCTCTAGGGCTTGGGCGGTTGTCTCTTCCTGTTGCGAAGCCGTCATGCTCGCAAAGGAGGAGGCAGAGCGGGAGAGGGAGCGGGCAGCGCACCCCAACCGAGCGAGGCGTGTCTCACGCCGGGGCACCGGACGCAGCCGTCCGGGCGCCCGTCGAGGTCGCCAAGCCTCGTAAAATAACTTGACGTCGGACCTCCCGTGAGGTATGGCGTTGCCAGGGCCTCTGCAGAATACATTTATAATGTGCCTCCGGAGGCCCTGACATCTTTGCGCCGGTTAGGGACGTGGAGTGTTTAGTCAGTCGGTTACGGCCAACCTGACAAACGGACACCTAAAGTCGCCTCTCGCAAAGGGGTTGTGACTCGGTGTCTATGGTCTGTCGCGAGGATCACACGTGTGCGAAAAACTGGGTTTTTCGGCGCACGTCCGAGCGTTCAACGAGCAGATTTCAACCACGTAAAAAAAAAAAAAAAAAAAAAAGGCGTAGGGCTGCCATGCTCGCCTCCTGCTGTATGAACAGATCAAGAGGCGGTAAGTTGATAAAGGCCTCTATGGCTGCTGTTGGAGCTGTTCGCATACAGCCTGTTAGGGCCACGCAGGCTAGTCTTTGAAACCTCTGTAAGCGAGCTTTCGTGCTGCTTTGCTCTGTCCTGGGCCACCAGACCACTGCACCATAAATAATTAATGGTCTAATAATGGCTGTGTAAAGCCATAGTGTGATTTTTGGCGAGATCCCCCAGGTTTTTCCTAGAAGTCTTTTACACTGCCAGAAAACTATGCAAGCTTTTGGTCTAGGTGCTTGTTTCATAGAAGTTTACTGTCAAGAGTAACGCCCAGGTACTTGACTTCACTTGATAGTGACAAGCGGGTATTGAGTTTCGGTAATATCATATTCCCTTGAATTCTCTTTTTAGTAAACAGTACTAGTTCCGTCTTAGCCAGGTTAACTGTCAGTTCGTGTTTAGAGCACCATTCTTCTACAATCTTAAAGGCAAGCCTCATCGCCGGTCGCAGAGTATATTCTGGAAAGATCCACTAATAAGTATGGCGAGGTCATCGGCGTAACCAACTGTGTACAACCCGACATTGTTAAGTCGTCGTATTAGTTCGTCGACTACAATGTTCCATAGTAAGGGAGACAGGACCCCACCCTGGGGACAACCCCTGCATACCACCGCCCTCGTGGTTGTATTCACAGTATATTGAACGGCCCTATAACGGAGCATGTTGTCTATCCACTCGGCAATTGTGGACGTTACCCCATGTCTCATCAGGGCTTGATTTATGCTAATAAAGCTTGTTTTGTCAAAGGCGCCTTCGACATCAATGAAGGCTCCAAGTGTTGATTGCCCGGGTCTTAGTCCGCTCTCTATACGCGTAACTACGTTATGGAGTGCAGATTCCGTTGATTTGCCTTTGCAATAGGCATGCTGATTGGCATGAATTGGTGCATTAGGCAGCGCATATGTCCCTATGTCCCTGTCACATAGCCTTTCTAGGATCTTGAGTAGGAACGATGTAAGGCTGATAGGTCTAAAAGATTTTGGCAGTGTATAATCACCTTTGCCAGGTTTGGGTATAAACACTACCTTGACTTCTCTCCATCGTAGAGGTGTGTATTTGTGTGCCAAACACCCTATGTAGACTGCTACTAGATATTTTGCAGTCTCTGTCGTACTCCATTGAAGCAGACCCGGGAAGATTCCATCCGGGCCGGCGCTCTTGTACGGGAGGAAACTGCTGATGGCCCACTTAACTTTTTCCAAGCTGACGACTCGGTAAGCATTTGTCCAGTCTAGCGGGACCGGTGTCATGCTTGAAATTTGCTCCCACTCCCAGGTGTTCGTGATCGCGCACCCAGGAAAGTGCGCTCCTAAAAGGAGTTCACAAGCTTCAGCATCGGTTTTGGTATAGGTTCCGTCAGGTTTTTTCAAACTGCCTAGATTTCTGTCTGGTTCCTTAGACAGAATATTCTTGACTTTTGTGGCCTGATTAGTATTTTCGATATTGGTACAGAAGCGCCTCCAGCATTCCTGCCTTTTCTGGCGAATTAGCTTCTTATATTGATATTGGGCTAGTTTATAATTGGTCCAGTCCGTTTGGTTCATAGTGTTTTTTGCCCTGTTAAAAAGTTTCCTTACTTTGCATCGCGTTTTCTCCAAAGCTGGTCCCCACCAGTGGTGCTTGCGTTTCGGGTTTGGTGACGGCGTCACTAGAGGGCATGTCTTTTCGTAACTGTTTATAAGTATAGATGTTATGTCATTTACGTGTTTGTCGATCTCTGCAGTGTCACTATTTGCAGCGGGTGTGGGTAATTCCCGTAACAGTGCCGTAGTCATCACAGATAGTTTTGACCGGTCTGTCCTCTGGGGATTGCGTCTAGGTTCTGCAGGTCTTATGTTAGATAGCAAGTTAAATCTGATCCATCTATGGTCTGAGCAAGAGAGCTCGTCCGACACCTTCCAGTTCGTGATGAACTGCGATATTTCCTCGGTCGCCATGGTCAGATCTATAATTGTTTGCGCACGTGAGGTCACAAAAGTGGGCTCTGCGCCTTTGTTTAGTATCCTTAGGTTGGTTGTTGATATCAATTCCTCACCTCTTCCGTTCGTTGATGTGCTACCCCAAAGCGTATGATGTGCATTGGTGTCAGCACAGATGATCAGTTCTAGATTCTCCTTTTCACAGTGTGTTATCAGCGCTATCAGCTCCACGGGAGGTACGTCAGCGTCACTTGGCATATAAACCGACGCGAGTACTACTTCAGATAGGCTGGAAGAGGAGTGACACAGGAGCCTGATAGCTGTCAGGTCTCTGGAACAGAACTCAGTCATTAGAATAGTATTGGCATGTTTTGGAGCAAAAATACATGTTCTTGGTTTACTTACCGTGGTGTTTAGGAGTAGTTTACCTCCGATGTTAGACAGACCACAGATGCGTTCACTTCTAATCCACGGCTCCTGGATTAGTGCTATGGTCTCAGGTTTTTCCTCCAGCACCCTGCGTAAAGAAGCCGTCGCAGTCTGGCTATGCTGGAGGTTGGTTTGGATGATGTTAAGAGGATCGAGGTGAGGTGGGCGGTCCATCACTTCCCAGTACTTCCTCGTCCTCTGACCCGCAGTCCCTGTCGCCCCACCTTACCGTCGTCGCACGACATTCCCCCGAAAGAGCGTCAGCGACCGATGGCTTGGTGGTCACTGCTTGTTCCCTTCCCTGTGTAGGGTTGGGATCTACAGTTGGCGCACTGGGAACGGCGTCTATTGCAGTGCCTTGATTCGGCAGTGCATGCGTCGACGTCGGCTTTTCTTCGGTTTGGTCCCTCAAGCTGACGTACACAGAACCAAGCTTGTACGCCAACCTGTGGTCCCTTGCCTGAAGTTTGGGGATGTCGCTTTCGGGAATGCCGAAAACGATGAAGAAGGTCTCCTTTTCAGGCTGCTTTTGCTGCGTGGTACACCACCCATTGGTTAATACCGTACCACGGGTTCTGGGATTGGAATCTCTTCCTTAGTTGGTCGAGTTTCTCCCCCTTGTACCGTGGCAACAGTACCGTCCTCTTCACCCTTTTGGGGATTTCTGACTGACGTTTTAACGTCAGCTTTGTCCCCGGACAGGGTGAAGCGATCGTATGGATGGCCTCCGTCAACCATTCCCTTGCAAAGTGGTCCTCGCACCAAAGCTTGAGAACCCCTTCGCTGTGGAATGCCTTGCCTCTAAAAGCAGGGGCCTTAGGAGGGGGGACCTGTACAGATCCACCGGTGCCATAGACAAAATTGTCTAGGGCATCCTCTATGGCTTCCTCAATTGCTGAGGCCTGCTCCTGAGTCATCATTTTAAAGGGCTCTGTCATAACCGCCATGCAGAGATCATTGATCTTCAATGCATCCGCGTATTTGACAGGACCTACATTTGTCCTAGGGGTCGAGGTGGAGGGTTTGTGGCGTTTCTCCACTCGAGGCGACATGGTGTCGTCAGGCCGAACCCTTTTTGAGGGCTTGACTTGACCTGTCGCCTCGTCCGGGACGGTAGCCTTCTTCCCTCCACGCTTTCCTCGTAGGCGCGGTGCTCGACGCTGCGGTTGATTGACGCTCGCAGAGGCGTTGGATGGGAAGGCCTGTTCGGCTGACACTGTCCCTGCTGCTGTATTAGCGCATTGGGGCGGCGTTTCGCCTACTAAAGCATCGTGCGCCATAATGGCAGCCTCTGGCTGCCTACTTCCCTTTTCCTTCGCCTTCTGCAGACGTCTGGCTTCCGCACGAGCTAGAGCACGGCGCGTTTTACTTGGCGAAATCTTTTTTTGTTTAGCTTGCTTAATTTCAGCAGGCTTTTTGGTAGTACCTCTCTTGCGCGTTGAGATAACCTTCCAAACTGGTTCCTCCAAGGAGGAGACAGCTGGTATGGCATCTCTCAGCTGAGAGAGGTCCATAGTCAGTGTGTCTTTCGGCACACTGGTGGACATCAATGGCGCGCTTTGCAGCGCCACATCGGTCGAGAGCGAGCCTTGCGGGCGCAGTCACGACCGATGTCATTGACCGTGAATTAGGTCTTGGCGCTTCAGAAGATGCAGCCTGACCAGGTTGGACTTTAGAAGTTGAACTCTTTTTATCCATTAGTGGTTAGTATTAAAAATTCATCCAGTGCGCGCTTCACCCGCCACGGAGCCCTCAATGGGGACGCCACACGCCAAGCGCATGTGGTCGCCAAAGACTTGCAGACCACCGAATATAGGGTCCCAGCCCTGACAGAAGTGACATCCAACTAGCAGCCTCAGATACCCCCGCTCCCCTCAAGGAAGAGACCACCCTGGGTTTCACGTTGGGTCCTCGGCTGGACCGAAAGTCTCCGTCCGTTCGGGATCCTAGCCTGACAGCCCTCTGACGGGATCTCGTAGCCGATTGACCATAGGTGGCTAGCCTATGGCCTCCCGTTTTGGTACAAATCCAGGTCAAAGTCATGTGTTGAAGACGTGCCGCCTTCTCAACGACCAGAATCCCTTCATCATCCCTTACGTTTCTCCACGCACGGCACAAACACGCGGGTGGCTATCTTCTCCTTGTTTGCCATCAACTTTATATGTGATGATAAACCCCCCTCCACGGAGCCACACGGGATGGGGTTCAGGAGGTGCTCGGGGCCGGATTTGAGGCGCCGGTGGTTCGCCTTCGCGACAGACATAGGTTCGGCCGTTTGCCGCCACGAGTTGTGCGGGGGCTCGTATGGGCTGCAAACGTTACCGGTGTGCACGACGAGGACGTACTATGCTGCACTTGATGGTGGGCGCCCATAGCCTGATCCCCGCTATCAGGCGTACGCATTACGGCATTTCCTGGTGCTTATTAGGAGGCACCCTACCAGCTTGGGTACCCCCTCCAGGGCCCTGTTCACCACCACCCAAAAGCAAACCCCATATGTACCTTGCATGTGGTCCGCAAAAGCTACCTTAGTTGGGGATCAGACTACATCTTACCGAATGGTACAAACTTTAATAAAAGTTATTCGTTTAGGAATAATAAACTACTTGTCTATGGTCATTTGCGATTTTTGCAAGATTTCCAATTATAAACATACGTCGGAATTATTATAATTGTACAGTGAACAGAGTTTCGTTGAATTCGGTAACCTCAATTATTTATTAATCATCAATGGGGGACTAGAGGTATAATCTTTGTTTATGTTTGATGACATGCGGCACGTGGGCATCCGGATAGTGATCAAATAAGAAATCTTTACTTATAGTTTTTTTTTTGGGTATTTTTACTATTTCTGGCAAGGGTGAAGAGGTAGGCAAAATGTCCATAATTTTGGTTATATACGTAGGTAATTCTTGAATGACCTCATACACAATCTAACATCAATAATGAAAGAACAAATGACACAGGACAAAAACAAGATGACTTATAAATAAATTCTTCCATTAAAGAGAAGAAATGAAAAATTATTAAATGAATATTGGAATAAAAATTAATTATTCGAAGATTACGCCATATTTCCCACATTAACACACAACCTCTATATGTATCTATTAGGTTCATACTTATGAAATTAGCGTTATCTACGGAAAAGGAAATGAAAATATATATTTCATCAATCGTAGTATCATTATAATCTATGCACATTCGCCATTTTATAGATTTTTTTATACCACTAAAGTGAGAAACAGGCATACGATCCGCCTGATGGTAATCGTTGCTGCGTTGTCTGTCACTACGCTACGCACCGTGCAGTTGAAAGTTTTACAATGTTTTATTGCCGTAGTACTAACTTTAACCAAGTAGTCGGCTGTATGCCTTTCGACGCCTGTATCTATTGTATCAATTAAATGAGTTGAGTTTGAAGATTTTGGCGGGATCAGAGTCTGACATGTAGCAGTTGTTTTCTTCAATTCATTGAATTTGTGTATTTGACTCTATATCATGTAATTTTGGTGGCGTTTTGTGTGATACAGTTTGGTTATTGTGCACAAGTCAAGTTTATTATGGAAAATAACGCGAAGCGTTTATTCTGAGGTGCCGCACAAAGCTCCGTGTAAAGTTCTAGCAAGATGAGCCACAGTTTTACTGAAGCTTGGTAACGCTGATACAAAATGGAAATAGATCTTACATACATGCCATTGGCATTAATTGTTTGAACGCAAATTGCCATTATCTAAGATGAAGAAGAAGAGTTGAATTTGTCAACACATCTGTGACAGACAGACTATCGAGTCCTGCCTAACGTTTCTCCAACCATCAATTAACAGATTGACAACTTTGTTTTTCAACTCATTTTTTACACTTTCTTGAGTCGAGTAGATTACCAGCAATTTGTTTGCGGTTTGGAGGTTCGTATCCTGGGTGAAAAATTTCAATTAATTTCAGAAATTGTGCGTGTTCTACGTGGATAAAAGGCGTGTTGGTAGCAAACATATAACGAGATAATTGTAAATCAATTTCCTTCTTGATTTGTAAATTGGCAATAATAAATTGTTTTCATTGATAAATGTTCACGCTCGCGCTGTTGCTGGTATTGACATTTTTAGATTGGAGAGCAGTAATACTAACAGGTGTGGGTGGGGCAGAAGAATTCTCTGAAGATCGAGAAGAACCAGCATCACTCAACATCTACAACTCCTCCACCACAAAGTCCTCGACCGCGTCAAAATTTGCATCAGTATTAGAACCGGTGGTGCTACATTGAGGGTAGTGTGCCTCCATTCTTTTCACAAGTCCAACTAGTTTTTTCTTACATTTTCTGCAACGCACGCTATTGGTCTTCAATGTGACATTTTCTTGAGGAATTAATGTGAATTGTTTCCAAATTGCATGCTTTTTGCGTCCTGGAGTTGACATTTTATTATATGATCAGTCACAAAATTAATAATGAAATGAAACATTCGATTTTTTTTTCTAACCTAGCTAATGCTGTTGACTGGAATAAAACATTAGAGAGAAAGGCACTCCTATTTATAGAATTCATAGATAATTCTCTGCCGGTAAAGTCCCAATGGGAACGTCCCTATGTTGGCCGTCGAAAGAAATTAATTCAATGGACTAGTGGGTATTCTTCTTATTTAAATATAAAATAATACAAATATTGGGGTTTTCTCTATTAATATTCATTCATACAAAAACAATCAATTTCTTATATATTATTAACACAATTTCATTAACAATTGATTTATATAGTTAACAATGAATAACGACACTCGTTGTTAATGATATAAATAAAGTAAATGAACATTCAAAAATCAAAAAATCTTTATTCAAATTAGGCCCTAAGAAGGCGCTTATTAACGTCTAAAACACTACCACCGGTTCGGAAAAGAAACCTGTCAAGAAGAGCCGGCAAGAAACACTGGCCCTAGAGGTACTGGCTCTCAAGTTATTATGCCGGAACATACCTATTGATGCTTGGCAATAAATTTTTGAAATTTAAAGGTGGTATCTAATTAGGCCAACATTATTAGAAAATGCCCTACCACCATGCTTTAGTTTCCTCACGATGTTATTCCTTCACCGAAAGGTTACAACGAAGTTTAGTGGTTCCACCCTCTGTTAAATATTATTTCAAGGACGGTTTGTATTTATTATGTAAACTTTTGTGTATGTAGAAACAATCAATATTTTGTATTCAACCAAGTGATTACGTAGGCTAAATCTTATGCGGTACATTAAAACGATGATTCTTCAAAAATCTCCGAGAATACTTAACTATGACATATCTCTAATCTTTACCGATTCACTCATAATAACACAGTTTCTTCCTCTACCCAATCAATGAAGTAAACGCAAACGGAGTCGCTGGCAAAAGATAGTAATCTATAGACGAGATATCCCAATTTTTTATTACACACATTAACGAGCGTTTCTATGAGACATATCTACTACGCATTTTATTATTTATCTCTGCATTCGCATGATCGTACGATTTATAGCCGAGTGTTATGTTTCTCCGCTATTTGTTTCCCGGAACACAAGCTATGATTCATTAGTTATCATATTGTTATTCTGAAAATTTTGCCTCATCTTTGCATACTAGTTATAGGAAGTTATGCCGTTCTGTCCGCTTATTTTATTAATAACTTGCTTAATTTATCATGTTGTTTTTTAAAATAATATAAGATTGTGGTCGAAGCGCAAATGCAGCATAAAAAAGGGATTCCTTTTTCAAATCATTTTTTTTTTTTACGTACCATATGCCATTTTGAAGAGCGGCAACATACAGTCGGGATTTCGATTCGAAATATCGAATAGGAATTTCGAACTGTTACGGGGTCCCTTTCAAGAGGCTTTTTAAAAAAAGGTTCTTTAAACTTCACAAAAGAATGTTTATTAATAAACACAATTAAACTTCTACAATAATAATAGGGACCCGAAAGCAACCGTATCGCGCGAGAGATGTGTAATTAGACTGACTTCTTGTTGTCGCGACTTAGTATATAAAGAGTTATAATGCTTACTAAGCAAAGGGGCTGACGCGGAGCGGTAGCGCTGTCATCCCTTTTAGGTACACTGGAGGATCCTAACATCTCCCCCCTTAAAGTGAACTTCGGGGATGTTGCCCGGAGTTAACAACTAGAAAGAAGTTCTAAGTGCTGGTAGATGAATCTCCTGCACTGGTTCTTCCAGACTTACAGAAACGGATTTGGCTATGTTAGATTCGCGGAGGATTATTTTACGCAGGTTGCTGCCGGGTTTACACAAACAAAGTACAAATTTATAAACTATGTAAATTACAAAAATAAGAATAACTATATTTATGATTATTGTATAATGTACTCCGTATTTAACTAAATGCGGAAGTTCCTGTACTTTCTCAGCATCAATAATTAATTTACTAGATATTTTATCTAATGACTGTAAATCTTGCAAATCAATATCTTCCAAATGTGTGGGAATTAAATTATGGGTTAGATTTTTAATCATATTAATGTCACAGCAATTACTTAATAGGATATTAAAATCTGGCATGCTAATGGGCGAAGTTAAGTTTAAGATATTGGTGTATTTCTGTAGTAATATTATTCCCTTTTTCCCGGCCTTCGATTTCATTATGTTTTATCTTTTGAAGGGAGTTATTGTAAGAGGATATGACGGAGTTTGTTATAAGGATATTATCTTTTACTAGAGATAACAATTGGTTTTGGTTACCTTGAATTGATTCTATCGCTTCAAATTCGGTCATATTTCAAAGCATCGTTTTCATCGAGAGTACCGAAAACATGTTTTAAAATGGTGCCTATTCCACCAATCCAGGCTCGTTTAAACCGATTATCAATTAAGTGAGAAATTGAACCGTATAATTTAATAATATTTTGTTGCTTTACCACGAGAGGTTTCACTACATTATGATATTCCAAATCTCCTACGATTTTTGTTTGTTTACAGAGGTCAGTGACAGTTTGCAGCGCCAGCTGTGTGTTTTCTATATGTGCCTTAAAATGCGATATGTCCATAGGCATAATAATATTTAACACGCCCTTAGAGATTTTTAGTTGTCCCAACTAGTCAAAATAAATTCCAGGGCTCGTGGTTATCGTATCGGTTGGATGAAGTCCCATTGGGGTTCTCCCCGAGTTGGGCTGCAAATAAATAAGCTAAGGTAAGGTAAATAACTAAATAACGAACTATTCTACAGTGTATGGATTTATCTCTAAACCTAATGAATCTTATTCTATTATAATAATAGAATTTTACTTTGCAGATTCGCGAGAACTTGTCACCAAAAGGAATAATAAGAGTTAGGATTATATACCATTTTGTTAACACTAATGAACATTTATTTACAGGTTATTCCCGTTGACTTCGGCCGGTTTAACTTGGTCGAAGTGGTGCGTCACATGACGTCTATTGATTAATAAGGTAAGTGTATTATTTCCGTTAATTTTAACGACTTTATTTTTTTTTACGACCCTTCCAAACGGGCGAGAGTGCTTTACGCATTCTCAAATGATTTTTCAGGTAGACGTAATCTCCTGCTTTATACTTTACTACACGACTATGACTGTCATAATAAGACTTTGAAGATTCTTTTGATTTTTAATACATTCCAGAGCTTTCTCTCGAGAATATTTTAATCGACTCTGAAGCATGCGCACATAGTCTGGGTAAGTCGCTCCAGGAGCTTCTTCGTATACGGAACTTGGAATTACGGGCTTACTACCGAACATGAGCTCGTAGGGTGTGTAGTGAGTCGTGGAATGAACTGACGTATTATAAGTGAGCATAGCCGTGTAGACAAAACGTGGCCAATTCGTTTAATCCTGATCTACGAAGGATCTTAAGTACTCTTTAAGAGTCGAATGACTGCGTTCCAGAGCACCTTTGGTCTGGGGATGGTATGGAGATGACCATAGATTTTTAATTTTCAAAAACTTACAGGTTTCTTTAAACAATTCCGATGTAAAATTAGTTCCTTGATCGGTCAGAATTGTCTTAGGTATGCCAAATATGGAAATATAGTGGAGCAGACATTCACTCGTTTCCTCGGCTGTCGTGCTACGGATTGGGTACGCGGAAGAGAATTTAGTAAGATCATCTTGTATTGTTAATATATATTTAAGTTTTGCTAGACCTGATTCTGGTAGGGGCCCAACGACGTCTAAAGAGATTCTTTGACAGGGCTCCGTTGAAGTACTAGTAATCTGCATGGGTGCACGATTAATTTGCCTAAGGGCTTTGTTGAGTTGACACTGCGGGCATTTTTTTTTTTACGAAATTTTCAACGTCACTACACATATTCTTCTAATAAAACGTTTCCCGAATCCTTTTAAGCATTCGATTATTACCAAGATGTCCAGCGATTGGGATATCATGGTTATCCTTTAATATTTTAGGAATTTCTGAGAGGGAAGGATATATAATTTTATCCTTATAAATATGAATGTTTTTATCTGAGTTATTAAAAAGGAAGAGAAACATATTATAAATTTTAACAAATTGATGAGTGTCGAAAGGATTCTTAAATTGTGTTATAGCTATATCTGTAATAGAATTACCGTCTAGATTCACAACTAATTCATTCCTGAGGGCTTTGAGGCTCGTATATAGATATCCATATAGGAAGACTTGTCAAAATGATAGACTTTGAAAAATAAGAAGTAATAGGTCTTATCAGCATGTTTAAATGATATGAACGAGTTTAAAGTTCTCTCTCTGTTTATAATTTCTGTATTATCGGGTATAATATCGAGAATGCTCTGAACAAATGGATTGGATTCGTCGAGGTCAATGAAAGTAGGTAAGATAATGACTTTACATTTTGATTTAGTAATGTCCTCGTTATATTCAACAATTTTAGTATTAAAGGTTTTATTATTATTTGACATAGCTTTCAAGAATGTTGCATAATCATCTTCGGGTAAGTTTAACCCTGGAGAGGTGTTTGTAGATGGAATAGGGTCTATGACGACGTGACCAGGTGATTCAAGTGCGTTGGTTGTATCACTCTCAACCACATCCCTCGTCGTGTCGGGGATGTTAGATGGTAAGTTCATATCAAGTGAACTCGGAATATTATTATCGAGATTAAGGTTTGGATCAGGTGAGTCTATTTCAGGTAACGGTATAATGTCCTCGTTACCCTCGACAGAGGCTGGAGAATGAACTACTTCATCAGGATTAAAGGAAGGTGGTGATATAAGTAAGTCTAATAAATCTCTATCTAGCTCTTGAACTGGTGGTTCTTTCTCATTAGTTCCCGATTTAGAAACACTTACAGGTTGGATTGGGTATATTGGAAACCGAGATAATGCGTCGGCAGTTGTATTAATTTTACCCTTCTTATATTTGATATCGTATTCGAATTCTTCAAGTTTCAACCGCCAGCGGATCAGTCGAGATCCAGGATCCTTGCAGTTAAACAACCACTGCAAGGGCTTGTGGTCCGTCAGAATGGTGAACCGGCGACCATACAGATAAGGTCGAAAGGTTTTAGTGCCAAATACTATAGCTAAGCACTCTTTCTCAGTAGTGCTATAATTGCATTCGGCCTTGTTGTGTGTTCGCGAGGCATACGCTATTGGGCGATCCTGTCCTATAGGGCCTTGCGATAGGATGGCCGATATAACGTAATTAGATGCGTCACACGTTAATAAAAAGGGTTGATTGAAATCAGGATATGCTAAAATGGGTGCTTCGGTCAATTTTATTTTCAGGGCTTCGAAATTCAGTTGCTGTTCATTTGTCCACTTAAACATCTTTCTTCAGGAGTGAGGTTAAGGACTTGGCGAGTTTCGAGAAGTCAGGGATAAAGCGCCTGTAATATGAAACTAGGCCTAGGAAGGATTTTATATCCTTAGGGGATTTAGGAACCGGATATTGTGTCACGGCTTTAACTTTGTCGGGATTAGGTTTTACTCCGTGTTGAGTAATAATGTGCCCTAAATAGGTGACTTCTTTCCGAAGAAACTCGCATTTCTCCGGTTGGAGTTTTAAATTGAATTCCCTGAGTCTTTCAAAGACATCTTTAAGATTTTGAATGGCCACTTTTAGGTCAAAAGCATACAGAACTATGTCATCTAAATAGACAAAACATCTCGAACCTTGAAGTCCTGTGAGGCATGTATTCATTAATTTTTGGAAAGTGGCCGGGGCGTTCTTTAGCCCGAAAGGCATTCTGTTGAACTGAAAATGTCCCTGTGGGACGGAGAATGCAGTTTTAGGTGCATCTTCCGGCGCAATCGTCAGTTGGTGAAATCCTGATGATAGATCTAGGGTTGTGAAATACTGGCTTTTCCCTAGTTGATCAAGGATTTCTGTGATTTGAGGTATAGGGTAAACTTCGCCAATTGTCACATCATTCAATTTTCGATAATCAATAACTATTCGCCATTTCTTCTGGCCTGATATGTCGGCTTTTTTGGGGACCACCCATATAGGAAAAGACCAGGGTGATGACGAAGGAGTGATGATGTTTTGGTCCAACATTTTATTTATTTGTGTGGCCACCTCTTGTTTATGGCATTCCGGGAAACGGTAAGTTTTAGTTTAAATTGGTGTGTCGTTACTTGTTTTAATTTCGTGTTGGATGGCTGGTGAAAACGATAATGGTTCATCCGGCAAATGGAAGATGTCGGAAAAGTCCGAGCATAGCTCGTATAGAGCATCAGCTTCCTCTTGGTTTAAATGGGAAGTTCTCAATAGCTCGAGGACTTTGTTTGTGCGTACAGTAACATCTTGGACATTTGAACTTGATTGTATGGAATATGCGCCTACTGGGTCTATTTTGAGCTTAAGGTTACGTTTTATTGAGATTGGTTCACTAGAAGTATTAATAACAGATATGTTAATCCTTTTATTTGCCTTAACCTTCACCAGGCAGTTCGCCACGAGGAGAGTCTTTGTAATGTGTTGGTCCAAAACTAAACCTTATTCTATTTCCGGATTTGAAACGGTGCATTCAATCACTGTTTCAGTTCGAGCAGGTATGACGTAGCACGGGTCGAAAAAAGGGTTTTTTATTTCATTTTTATTTAATCTCAAGATATCACGGGTGTAATCAATATTACAGCCGTTGGCAGTTAGGAAATCATTCCCAATAATGCCATCATATGGCAAATGAATATCTTTAATGACGTGGAATTTATGATTCACGGATTTATTGTCTGAGATTTTAAACCTCAGCGGGAAGTAACCTTCAGTTTGAGTGGTCTCTTTCCCAGGGTCTATACTCTTGATGCTTATGGGTTTCTTAATTAAATTTGGTTGAGTAAGTAGGATACTGGATTGTTTTATTAAACAAATCGCAGAACCTGAGTCCACTAGAAGCGTCAGCGGGACATTGGATATGGGTGAGTCCACTATTATGTGTGGAAGTAATCTCTTAGAAGTGTCGATATTAATCTCGTAAACTTCCGTGAGATTGGTTATTGATAAGGTTCGCGCCTTCTTTGGAGTGGAGGTTGCCGTTTTGGGACTGTTTACCCTGATGTATAACCTCTTTGCGAGTTGAGGGTGCTTTAGTACCCTTGGAGTTGAGGTTGCCGTTTTGGGGCTGGTTACCCTGATGTATAACCTCTTTGCGAGTTGAGGGTGCTTTAGTAACTTTGAGAGTGAGGTTGCCGTTTTGGGGCTGGTTACCCTGATGTATAACCTCTATGGATGTTACCGGTGCTTTAGTACCCTTAGAGTTGAGGTTGCCGTTTTGGGGCTGGTTACCCTGATGTATAACCTCTTTGAATGTTGCCGATGTTTTATTAAGAGCGGGGTCAGGCATTACCCCGCTTCTGGGATGCGTGCTGGTTTTGAGCACTCGTCCTGTACGGCACAATTCCAGGACGTTCACATGTTTAAATTATGATCCTCGGGATTTTCGTTCTCCGACTCATGCAAACCCACACAGTCGTTATCGACGAAGTTTATCTGAGGGGATTTATGTGTAAACGAGGAGCCTGAAGGTTTGTTATATCCTTCGGCCTGTGGTTGGGATGCGTAGTAGTGACGCTTATTTGCGGCCTGCCGTCTTTGGCAGTTGCTGATATCGTGACCTGTTTCTTTACAATATCTGCAGGTAAGGTTGAAATTATTTCTATATGATGGATACTGTGGTCTTTGTTGGAATTTTGGTCTTATGGGATTTTGAGTTGGGAGTCTAGGGTTGGATCAGTTTTGGTTGTTCTGTCTATCCTGTTGTAAATTATTATTATTACGTTTATATAGGGTCTGTTGTATCCGTTCCTCCGAAATAGCTAGGTTCACGGCCTCATTAAAGGTCTTTGGTGACCTACACCTGACTATATTTGATAGGCGAGGGTGTAACCCCATGAGGAAATGATGGAGGGTTAAGTCCTCCATGGCCGCTGTACGGCCTGGGATTTCCTTTGCTTTGTGATTAGATAGTGATATTTCGGTTAATAACTGAGATAAGCAAGTCTCCATCCTTAAAGCGAATTGGCTTACATTTTCATTAGAGGCTTGTTTGCTCTCTTGGAGGTCGGTTAATCGGGTAAATCGGGTTTTTAGGAAGTCCTTAAGTTGCTCCCATGATGTAAATTCTTTGATGGAGCAAGCAGTTTCCGCCTTATCTATTAATTGGCACAGAATATACTTAAATAAAATAGGTTTCTGGGATTCAGACGCTAACTCGTAAGCATTATTACAATTTGTTATAAAGGAGTTAAGTTTATCGCGACTTCCGTCATATTGTCTTACAAATTTTAAAAGAATATTTAGATCCATTTCGGCTGTTTTCCTAGTAATTTTGGGTGAAAATACAGGTGATTTTTGTTCAAGAATATCAGTACTCGGGATTTCAATATTAAGCTTAACGTCTTCGGGTTTAGGCACCTTAGGCATAATACAAAACAGATACAGGTACAGAACATATGCTAAAACCTAAACATTATAGTTCACAGTTCACAGTAACAGATGATTGTTTTGACTCACAGAAACACGTAGGCGGCGATAAGGACTAGCTCTCGGAACAGCGGCATGGCGCCACCGCGCAGGAACAGCACACAGATTTTATTACTTATTTATTTTCACAGACACCTTTTTAACACTACTGTAGTATGGAACAGATTTTAATTTCACAGATTACGTAATAGGCACTATTTAAAGCACTCGCGAGTCACGGATGACGTATTTTCTCAGAAGAATGAATCTCGAAGAATCGGGTGCTCTATAGCAGCACACGGGATGACGTCTTGGAGTACTCGCAGCTCTCACGTAGATTGTTTACAGGATACACACAGGATACACAGTTCACAGATAGAAATACCTTTTCATTATAGTAAAATTTCAGGATTATAAATTAGGAGTTTTGTAGGATACGGCGAGTCTAATACTTTTAATTTAAAAGGAAAATGTTATTAACGCGAATCGGCACTGGAGAATTCCGTATCCCACCGCTGCCACCAAAATGTTACGGGGTCCCTTTCAAGAGGCTTTTTAAAAAAAGGTTCTTTAAACTTCACAAAAGAATGTTTATTAATAAACACAATTAAACTTCTACAATAATAATAGGGACCCGAAAGCAACCGTATCGCGCGAGAGATGTGTAATTAGACTGACTTCTTGTTGTCGCGACTTAGTATATAAAGAGTTAAAATGCTTACTAAGCAAAGGGGCTGACGCGGAGCGGTAGCGCTGTCATCCCTTTTAGGTACACTGGAGGATCCTAACAGAACGCAGTAAATACATACAAATCTATGGACAATTCAGTAGCTATTTCTCCGTGATTGCGAAGAAATAACCAACCCTAAGCCTAGTTACTTACCATAGCGGAGTCTTTGCGCTGGTTGCCTTTTTCGATTATTTACCCTAAACTCGCCATAAAGCCCGGTAAAGCTGTATAGTATAGGCGGTTATACAGAGTACACGTGTCAGAAGTGAAACCTATTTTGATAATATTTAGTTTAAATCTCTAAGGCAAGTTATTAGTAAGGGATAGAGATTATAAACCGAGAAAGAGATACAAAAAACGTTTACCAACTTTCTAAAATAGTCGTACCCACGTTTTCTCAAGAACGAACACAGCACAAAGAGGATATAATAATACAGTTAAAAATTATAGCTTATTTATTATTTTTGTCCCTTTCTGTCTTACGAAGTACTGATATCCGCCCTTTTATTCAAAATCGTGACACGACCTTGAAATACTACCTAAATATTTGAAAGTATTTACCCTTTTTTTCGATCTGACTAACGCTTTTGACCGGAGGGGCCTTATCAGATTAATTTGACTTTGGGGTGAGTCCTTAAGGCATTCATCCGAAAATAGTAACTACCACAAGGGTACCACAGCGGCACGGGCCTCGGCTTGAGCTGCTACCTACATTAGAAATTTCATGGAATTTACCCTAGCTAAACCCTATGGTTTTGAAAAAGTAAAAAAATGGGTCCCTTACAAAACCTGTGTGATGTGCAAGAGTGTATTTGCAGTGTATGCATGTAACGCTAAAGTGCATGCAGTGTCACTGTATCACACTGGTGGCGACTGCAAGAAGTATTTACCCAATACGTTTTCAGATTAAGACCTTCTTGAAACTTATATTTTTATGTTTTCATTTAGCTTCGCAGCAGCGAATTGACCAAACTAAGAAAAAAATATTTCACGTAGGTATATGTAATAAAAACGAATCTATTTAACTTTATTTTTTATTAACACCGATTTCACAATACACATAATAATATAATGACTAGATGTAAAGAAGATATAACATTCAAATAAATATATCTAGAGAGTATTGTTATAGACATTCATATATGGGATCCAGTGTTTTATGACTCTGATAATATAATAAATAGACAACATTTTTATCATAACTTGGCAATGACTTTATGAACTTTTAAATAATTCAAATGCTGTGTAAATTCTTTTTTTTTTTTCATAAAAAAATTGTTAAATCAGCAAACGTAATAGATACAAGAATGATGAAATATTACAGTAAATACAACACTGAATCCGTTAAAAAGTACTTCTAGAAACGAGCTAAATTATCCGTAGACAATATAAATACGCTATTCAATAGATTTTGACTTGTTTGTGGCCACACCTGACAAATTACTTATTCAAATTTCAAACAACCACTAGAATGTCTTACATTAAATTCCTATCAAAACTGTGACATCTCCAGACATAATCTCATTGAACTATAATTCAAGATCAGTTAAGTCAAAATCTATAAAACCTTTTTTTTAATAAATTTTTACTATAAAAGACAATATATGTATTTCTAACGCACATCACAATAACGATAATTTATAACAAGTAGTATATTTTTATTATAACCTCAAAAATGATATTATGCCTTATTAGGTATTTAAGAGATTTTGTCATGCCAGGCGATGTAAACATTTTTAACATTTAAAATGCATAAGTGCTATTATAGTGTATCGAACTATTGTAATAGGCAATAACATTTAATATTAATATCGAAACATCGAGGAAATGACAACTATGTCGTGGATAATAAATCCTTCTAAAATCCTGTAATAATAATCATAATATTTTTTATCGAAGGATTTAAGGAATTACAAATCATTAATTCCAATTTAGATAGGTACATTGGTACAAAATTAAAGAAATAAAACTTATATTATTATTGTATTTGTCTAATATAAAATGGGTTTAAAAGAATAAATCCGTTGCACGAAGTAAGAATAATAAAATATATGTAGGTATATATTTAAATCACAACATTTTTAAATAATTTTAAAACATAAAATCTAGTAATTATGTCAAGCTTTTGTTCTACTATGAAGTCCTAAAAACCTAAAAAGTATGTTTCTTCAAAAAATAAAATTGTTAAGTATATATTAGATCAATAATAATTTATATCAAATTATAAATCCTGGTATAAAAACGTTTATAAAAAATGTCAAGATTTTAAACGGAGGTTACATCCTCGAAGTTTAGGTAAATATTACTCGAGCTATTTTGTCTACTGATATAATCGAGTTGTCGATTAACACCCTAATTACATCCATTAATTATTCAAAGATTTATCAAGACCTGTTGTCGAAATTTACTTATACGTGATATGTTTAAAATATAATTAATAGAGATATTCCAGATGACCTGCATTATAGGTAATGAAACATCCCGAATGTTGTAGATCATTTGCCTAAACACACACAATCGGTATGAATTACTTATATCGCGAACGTATAATTAAGAGGTCAATACCCTAAGCGAGAATGCGAAACGATTAATTTTGTTTTTCATTCCTAACATCAATATTGTTTTCTTTATATTTAATGCTGTTACAATTTATCTACCGATTCAGGCACCTAGCCTATCTACATATCAGGGTGACAGAAGAATGCAAACGCCTCCTGAAACCGTGACGTAGTTACGCCGGTTTGCTTTGCGTGGTGTTTTTTACTCAGTAGATGGAAGCCTGGAGCTTAAGCCAACCTGGCACAAGATCCATCCCTTTGAGAGCGGATCAACGGACCCGTATACAAATATGCGTACGCCCGTATGTATAACGAGCAAATTTTTCACCACGTTAAAAAAAAAGATAACTACATATATCTTGTAGATCCTACATTACTGATATCTAATTCATTTGGTATTATATTTGATAATTAGTATCCTCTTAAGTTGATAAGATAGCATATAGTTTTGCATTTTTCTTTGGCAATATTATTCCTACGATGCAATCGACACCTACCAAAATGCATCAAGGTGTGTCTTATCTATAATATTAAAATTTTATTATTTAGTTACTCCCAACGATTATACTTTTATTTAAATACTACACATTACTTTTTTTTAAAACACTATTTTATTGAAATAATTTTTATTAACGAAATTTAAATTTTTAATTGTTTTGATGTCAAATTACGATGTAAGTGACAAATAATGCCTTAAATCACTACTTATTATATTTAAGTATTTATATATTATTTCTCACAGTTCAAAACGGGGGAGAGGTAGGTAAGAAAAAAATATTGTTAAAATCATTTATATTATATAAATATACATATAATATAAATATTTATGTGTGAGTGTATTATATACGCATTATATTTTTACGATACATGCCTTAGATAAAATATTTATTTACCCATTATTATTATTTAAATAAACTATTTTATTTACGAATAAAATGTATACTGATAGACTATATATTGTAATAAAATTAGTTCTTTAATAACATCCATAATCTAATATTTGGGATAAATAAGTAATTTATTTAAAGATTTACTTATAAATTGAAACCGTAATTATTTACTTTGAACATTAATTTAATTGATTAATAGCTGAACCCGGCACACGTAATGCCAAGCAAAAAAAGTTTTCTGGAACCTTCTCAAATGCAGTACGCAGAATAACACATCGAAGTTTCATCACATTTAAATTAATTGTTTAGGAACATATAAAGGACGAACATACAAATAGGCAATATTTTTTATTTGTATGTACATAAATATGGACAACAGTTTTACTAACTTGTATAAATATTAATCTTTAAATAATTTAATACGCACGCACATATTATGGCAATGACAATTAACAAACTATATATTCGACCACAAGTTAAAAAGATAAAAAAAAAAAATTAATAGAAGTTTATTTATTTAGAATGTATCTATTGGTTCGGTTCACAAAAAAATCTTAACAATTTTTATGATATATTAGTAAATTATATATTTATGAGTTTTAAAATTTATTTTTTGTGTTACTTACTTTGACCACGATTTTACTTGGCAGACTTGAAATAAATGATTAGATTTTTTTTTATTTAAAAATTATAGTTTATGCAGAGTTACTATATTATTTGATACCCCGGAAATATTGATTATCAACTCTACTTTTCACACGGCATTACTATTTTAGTTATGCAGTCATTTGCATGATACGTTATTTAAAAATTCACGGTCAAATAAATTGTTACAGGTGCCTGAATTAAACGGCCTTTGACCTTATTTGGTCAGTTAAACTTTGTTGCCCATGAAAATACTATAGTCGAAACAGAAATGTTATGTGTATATAATAAATATATTCCTTTATTGTACCAGTCGGGAATTAACGAGCAAATATTTCGTCACGATTAGTGAGACGGCATGATGCAAATTAAAAAAAAAAAACTATTCAGCTATGGAGACTGCTAACAGAAGCGAAAACTCGAAACTTTGGAAAACTGTATTTTTTTTAAAATTGTATAATTTGTTAATTGAAATTATTAATATAGGTTTATATTTGGCTGCCCTATAACGTCCCGAACAATAACACCGACACACAAAAAAAGAGTTATTTGTGCATTTGACCGGACTTACCTACGGACAAGTATTTCGACCAGCTGAATCCGAATTTGAAGTCCGTTTGGACCGGCCACGTCCTCAATTTGAGTAAAATTAGGGTAAAAACCCCAAAAAACTGCAATAACAGCAATGAAAAAAATATTGTGGAGTTTTTATGTATTTCAATCGACTGAATCAGAAGCTTAATTATCCCGCTGAGCAATCAAAATTTGCAAAAAAACTAAATTTATGGAGTTGAAAAAAATTTTGTGGATCCAGATCGAGTATAATTTTTATGTAACTTGTTCCACTGAATCTGAAGTTTATTTGGCCGGTTAACATTACAAATAAAAAAAAAACTCAAAAATTCGAAAATAAAATTGGTCAAGTTGCAGTTATAAATATGAAAAGAAAAAAAAAACTATTAAGTGGATATGTCCATACAAACGCAGTCCCCGAATTATGGTATTTTTACCGCATTTTACCGCAATTAAGGATATGTATTTTATACATATAATATATATCCACCGCCGCCATGACCGTAAGTTTTGATTTTTTCCATTAATTAAAAAATGCTCGATTTTTACCGTCATTTTCAGCATTTTACTCAAATCGAGGACGTGACCGGGCCAAACGGACCTCAAATTCGGATTTAGCGGGTCGAAATACATGTCCGTAGATGGGTCTGGTCAAACGCACAAACAACTTTCTCGTTTTTGTGTGCCGGTATAATTATGTACATTTTCGTTTAGTTTATTCATAAAGAAAACACGATATGCTGCATAAGTATAAATTATACTATTTATCTCTGAGCATTTAAACGTCATCTTATACTTGATATACTGTAGCATGTTGAAGGCTGACGTCATATCATGTTAACGGGAATCTATAAGTTTTCCCCTACAGAGAAATGCTCCACGCCGTTAAAGAATTTTTCACTGCAATTACTCGATGAATTCCATTACACGGTTTATTTTTATACACGGTATACAAACTCAGTACTTTGACCACAACCTCACCTGATATTAAGTGATGATGTGCTCCAGATATGGTAAACATACTAAGCCTAGAAGTACTGGTTTCTAAATAAAACTGTAACTATTTCATGATATCGTTGCGATAGTATGAAAGACGTGGATTAGAAATGTTTGGTCAAAGACTGGCACTTATTCAATTAAGGACGCCTGCGCCTTTCAAAACATTATTTTAACAAAAAAGCTAAAAATTCACAAATGGCAAACAAATTACCCTGTGGTTTTACTAATACATTAAATTTATCTACGTATATAATTTATATAATAAATATGATTATTTAATGCAATAAATTCGATATTCACAAATATAATTATTGGAAGCTGAATGTAAATATACCCACATGTATATATTATTATTTTAGCAATAATTGTTGTTTTGCTAAATATTCAATACATCAAAGTTAAAAGTTGTCAATGACGTTTTATTTATATTCAAGTAATGAACCGATAGTTAAATTAGGTTTTCTACACAACTGTTGCAATATTAATAACAAACATTAGTTTATCTGAAGTTAGTTACAAGACAAAATGTCTCTTTGTTGGCGGGTAGTTGTCAACCCACCGCTTTTATCATCAAAAATTATCATAAAATTTTGGTATTGAGTAATCTATGAATGTTTATTAATTGAAGCTAACATCAGAACCTTGAAAAGTCTGTGGTGAGCATTGGAATTCAAGATATTAGATTATTAATAATTTTCTATTTGTGTATTACGTACTCAAAGGACCGATATATTAAATTTAAGCTAGGTCAAACATTTACACATAAAGACACGATTAGGTGCCGCTTCTTTACACCATATGTTGGGTCGTATTTTAACTTCAAAGATAGGGGTAATATCTTTTCATCCAAAAGTGGATAGTACTTTCATCATAGTGATAATATTTTAATGTCATAAAACCAATTCATGGCAAGAAAAAATGTTCTACATTTACTTTGAGTTTTCGGTGGGATCTTCAGAGTCATGTGTTAGTCATTCGTTTATATTCATAACATTTTTGATTATATATTACGTAACATGATAAAATGAAATAGATATATCAGAAATTAGAACACGGAACATACTACATTCTAAATTGTCAGAAAAAACTTGTTAGAGAGCAAAAAGAGCTTGTATTCATAGCCGTAATGAATTACAATTAGTTACATCTATTACTATATACCAGCTAGTAAGAAGATGGATGCGAAATATATAGCTGAGATGCGAATGTTGAGATGGATATGTACCGTCACAAGAATGGATTAGGGGGAGTTTGAAAGTGGTGCCAGATGAAAGGTTCTCGTTTATCGTGGTATAAACATGTTATGAGAAGAAACCATGTCGAAAAATAGGTTTAAATGAAGAGATAATAACTGATAGTTACGTATGGAAGAAGAAAACATACTGCTCCGACCCAAAATGACTTGGGAACAGGACATAGAAAGATTATGTGTTACGCAAATTTTATAACGTTAAACAGGTTATAATAATCGTAGAATGTAAGTTATTATAGAAAGTATGAGGAGGCTTTTGACTAATAGAGAGTAGACTCTAGTGCTAAGTATAATGAAAGGGACCTACTTTTGAATAATGCATATAAAGCTGTCTAATACTAAGCCAGCGTCCGCTCTAGCAGTTACGTCGCCCCGGACAAAAACACAAATTAACGCCCCTTAAAGGTTGTTTGATACATAAAATATGTTTAATAAAGTTTATAATATAAACTTAGTTATCCTGATTGACGGATTCTTCAACGCAGATCACGTACCGCTGAACCTACAAACAGGGGCGTCTAGCTATAGGGCAGGGTGTGCAGCGCACACGGGCGCAGGGTTTTGCGCGCTGAGTGACGCTCGCAAACACCTACAAAGATGGCTCGCTCGAGCCGCCAACGCTGTCAAATAACCTGCCGACACTGAGCGCGGTAATTGTTAAAACTGTTCCCGACGTCAAAAATTGCATTCGAATTGTCATTTGAAAACATAAGTGTATAAGTATTCCATTTTGACCGCGCGCCTACTAGAGGACGCTAGGATATTTGTTGCACACGGGCGCTACAAGGTCTCTAGAGCTGCCTCTGCCTACAAACTTGAAGTTTTGGCAACAGATACCTTTCATGATGTAAGAATCCACTAAGAAACGGTTTCAGGAAATTTTTAGCGAACCAAAAGATTGCTTTAAGATAAATAAAGATTCTCTTTATTGGTAAAATTTACCATTTCGATTTTTAGAACCAAACGGCCGTCGCGGTACCCTGGGCAAATGCCCGGCTTGCCCACCTGTAGAGCGGGGGCACTGACATCGTAAATCACGCCTATTCCAGTGGGGTAGAGTGGGTGACGGCCGACTGGGGCGGAAGACAATTTTGCCGCCCCTGACGCTCCTACTACGCTACGCCACTGGTGTATTCATTCATATATCATTCGTTCTATCACTCACTACAGAATAAACAGCACACATTCTAAAGATAAACTTGATATTTTGTTTAAGTACTAATCGGTAAACTATTTTCTAACTACAGAACAAGTATCAAGTTATAAAACCAGCTAAATGAAAACTAGATGAGTATTAGTAAGATTTAAGAGATAAATAATTCCTATATGAGTGTGAATACTTATTTGAGTTTTTGGGTATTTTATATTTAAATAAATGAACTAATATTCAGTATATTTAAATCGATATCTTTCTCTCCCAAAAGTTCACAATAAAATGAATAATCCACTTCAAGAGATATTACTAACTAAATTATAATAAAACATATCTGTATATTATTAGATGCTCTGGAATGTAAGATACACTACATACAGGTACACAATTAATACATTAATATCTATTTATTATATTCCAACTTTTCATTGGAATGAATAAAGTCGCGCAAAAAGCATTGTATAGAAGTGAACGTTAAACTATAATACTTCAAGCACTCTCAGTTTGAGTAAGCAAAGCGCGAGCACATTCTACCGTTCTTGGTCGGTTAATAAATTGAAGTAAACCCGAGTGTGAAATTGAAGAAACAAAATATATACTGCGTCCTACAAACTTATCTGACCCGATGATGGTGTCGCAGTGATCGCTTTTAGTGTTGCCATTAATTATTTCTTTGAATTGAGCAAATAAACAATATACAAATTATAAAGCTTGGCTACTTTAATATAAGTCATGATAATTGTATAAACATAAGTAAGATGTTTATTTAAACGAGTGCATTTTTCTTTTATTTATGAAATATAATAAACACTCTCAGCTGTGATCGAAACAGCAGACATGTCAACGGTAGGCAAACTATCGACATTTAAAGATTGCGGGAGCTGGTGCCCTTTTTGGCGACCGGGTCAGACAAGTTTGTCGCTGTGTAGGTACAGTTCTTTATGACAGCTGTCAGCGAGAGTATGAACATAACGTTTTGTATCTTTTTTATTATAATAATGTAAATTAATGTAAATATTAATATAAATATTGCGTCTCTTTTCAACCGCAGATAGTAATGAAATCGATCTTATATTTCGAAAATACTAAATATTGGAAAAAAATATTGATAAACAACAGTTAACGTGCAAAATAATATAAATATTTGTAAATTTCTCTGAAATGAAATAGGTTATCTAAATATCGGTTTCTTTGAATATATTAGAAGGATTTTCCATACGAAAGTGTATGTAGCGGGAGTTCTGAGATTCCGTCATATTTTCCGTCACGCTTTCAGGGTCTTCGGTCTTGATATGTTTCGGTGACGAATCGCAATGGAATTCTTGACGGAAATTGCCTGAAATTCGATTAATATTCATTAAAATTGATACTTAAAAAAAAAACGAAAATCGACTAACCAATGACCTCAAGAAACATTAATAAATATTTACTGATTTAAAAAATTCTTTGGTAAATCTTTAGATAGCATTCTTCAGATTCTTGTGGTCTAGAGTTTATTAAAGTTAGTCTACGTTTTAAGGTGTTTAATAAAAGACTTTTAATACAATCTAAAATAATTTTAAAAAAATCAAGCTTTATGAAATGCAAGCTAATTAAAAAAATATACTTACAAGCGAAGCGGACACCAAACTACACATACAAATAAAACCATATATTACGCAGCAGAATGAAAAACGAAAATACCGGAAAAAAAAATGTGCTTGATAAGCGAAATGAGGTAAATGGAGAAGTTGAAAAAAACATCTAAAATTAATGGAACGCAGCCAACAAAAAAATAAAACAAATTCAGTGCAGAATATTTATTACGACACAATAGCACCACATCACAAGAAAAAAAAAATTGCGAATTACAAATACATATGTACTTTATCGTGCATTATTTACGTATTATCATTTGGATATGTGTAAAACCTCTTTTTATAAATCTGCACGTTAAAAAAACTTCCTACCTATTCATTCATTTTGGTATTTCTTTATTTGATTTATTTCAATTAAGAATTTAAGCACCAATGACTTTATATAAAAGAGGTTGGACATCATAAATGATACCAGTCTTAAAATTATAATAACTGACTTTTATTATTAAGTAGGTATTCTTTTAATATAGAACAATAATTAAATGCAACTTTAAAAATTACTATTATTTAAAAATAAATACAAAATTGGAGTTTATAAAGTTTCAATTGCGCAATTCTCGAATTGCAGTTAATTGCTAAATCTAACTCTTATAGTATATACTTTTTTTAGACTGACTAAACTGACTGAATATTGATTTAAACTATAATTAAATCATTTGAGAATACTGCGCGATATAGACATAAGACATTATTTGTGAAAGTTAAGTATATTTTGTATAATGTTGCCAGTATTCAGGCTTGAGTGTTATTACAACAAATTCAAGGGTCTATTTTTTTTAAACTAACGCGTTAAGTATCAAGTATTTACATAGAACATTGCATTCCCTTGAGCAGTATAGACTAGATTACTATAACGGATCATTTGGTATAAATATGAGATAATAAAAACTCAAAGGATAATATTGCATTGTTTTTTCTAATTTAAAATACCTACCCAAGGTATGATCATAAACATTTTTAAAAGTAAAAAGTTTTTAAACTTTATAATTACCGTTATATTTTTTACATATATTAAAACAAGATTAACTATATTTGAATTAGGATCATTGCATAAATACTTTTATTTACTCTGCTAAGACATCAAAACTTTTTAAAATTAAAAATGTCGTTTACGATCGAATTAATATTTTTTTTTATCTTTAATGACAACAATTATTATTATTTGAGTTAAAATAAAATTAATTGGTTAGTTTTTTTTGTATTATTATCACGGTATAGACTAGATTTATAATAATGCCTATTATTAACCTACATTATTCACTTACATGGCAAACGCTACGTTATCAAATTAATAAAAAAAAAGAAAACAAATTACATTTAATATTTTGTCAAAATTGAAAAATACATGCCGTTTAAAAATATTAATACAACAATCGTGCAGTAGCGATGGTAGTAAAAACCAACCATTAAATTAGCAATCTTTATGGCTGAATTGTGTGACAACTAAAAAGTAAACGATAACGTCACTAATTGACACAAAACTGACATCCACTTCGAAATGTCAAACTCAAATCAAATGTCAGTTTTCAAAATGTCACTGTCAGTTGACAGTTCGTTATAATCTATGAACATCGAAGGAGGTTATCAGTTTTATGTCAATAAAAAAAGTCAAACTACGAGCAACATTTAGTAAAACCGGAACAATCGCATTTCACTTTACGCGCTCGACTCCTGCAGAACCCGTAACACTTTAGCATGAGACAACAGAAACCACCTTTTTTACTATTATCAGATTTGCACGATTCCCTACTGTCTAATCTCTGTAGAACGGGAATCGAATTCTCTTTATCGATTAGCAATTTATCGAGTCGATGCTTAAGCAAAGTCGGTGAAACGCTTCGATCTCGATTTAATTTAGACGATCTATCCGTTTTCCCCATTCGAAATATCGCTGAATCCCGTCAAATCGAAACCCGATGAAGTATCGATATTAGGGCTGTGTGATTCGACGCTCTCTGGCGTGTAGGGATCGATACACCGTCCAACGCTAAGGAGAGTTTTATCGATATCGTTAACGTATACACAATCGAGACTTGTGTAGTCCGCAGTAGTGATTTCGACGTGCGGTATTATACGTAGAATTTTCTCGTTCAGCGAACCGGTGCGGGTTCTTTTTAATCGGAAATCGTCTGATAATAGTTTATCGGGTGGGTCGGGTAGTTTGAGACTTTTGCACCTATATAGGTCAGGGTCGGTGGGGAAGGGTACGTAGTGCACGCGGGGAGTGGAATGGAGTGCGACCGAGTGGTGGGAGGGGAAGCTAGTAGCGGTCAGGCATAACGAACACGGCAGTTTATTGTTGCAACAATCGATCGTACCTCTGTCGCTTTGTAGCATTACGCGAAGGTAGATTGGCTGTGAAACATACACATTAGTTAATAAGAAATAATCGTTTTTTTAATGTAACTTAAGGAACATGGTCACATTTATCAAGTACATGGTGATAAGTCCGCCATAGTGACACGCTTCGGTGCGTTCCAAAATGAGTAAATACCAGAGAACTATTTAGAGCAGGGATTCACAAAGTGGTCGATGTCGACAATAATTTGGCTATGGGGGTCTGAGGGGGTCAGTTCATGTTGTAAAAGGGTCTCTTGTCTAAAATATTTTGAGAATCCCTGACCTAGAAGCTTTACTCGTGGCCAGATATAATAATTTCGTCTGTTGATAGATCCCTTACCTATCAGGTGTTATCAATTTTATGAATTTATTTTTCTCAAATGCAGTAATTTGCCTATCTGGTATCTATAATAATAGTAGATGCGTTAAAATGTTCTCATTTGACAACACCCTACCTAGACACATAAACTTTCTTAGTTCTTTTTTTTTACACGGAATAGGCTCAGTGCTTTGACCACAACCTCATCTGATGTTAAGTGACAATGTTGTCCAGGATGGTAAACACACTAAGCCTAGAGTTACTGGTTCTCAAGTGATGCTGCCGGAGCACACCTATTGGTATTTGGCGACAGGTTTTCTAACTTGAGGGTGGTATCTACCCAGGCGGGCATCATTAGAAAATGCCCTACCACCGTGTTATGGTTTTAGAGTCGGATAGATGGGGATCGAACCCTGGTCGATTGACGCAGAATCCGGCCGCACTATCCGCTGCGCTATCCTAGCTCAGTTGTAATAGTGACCTTATCGCCTCCGTCAAGATTACTTTCCTTTCTGAAGTTTACAAGCAGTAATACGAGTATACTGCATAGAACCACTTAACATAAGACAAACTGTATACATGTTCTATATCATAAAGAAATGAAGCAAAACAAAAAAAAAACATGTTTAGTCATTCAGACAATTGCTATTTCTGATGCACCAATATACTGATATTGAATTTTAAAAATGAGAAAGATTTCAATAAAACCTTTTCCAAATAGATAATTATCGTATAAAATATAAAGAGACAAATAATGTCATGTATTAAATTTGGAACAAATTCCCTTCATATTTTGAACATTCCGTATTGTTATAAAATAATATATCTCATTCCTTTTTTAACATCTCCTTTGAAAAATACTTTTAAATATTTTCTCAGAAATTATTATCTAATAGATTTCTAGTGACTCTTAGTATATCGATGATAGATTTTTTTTCTTTCAAATAAAACAAAATATTTTTGAGACATTATTTTGTTTGAATGTATATATTTTTTTTAATATGTTTGGTCAAACTACCCTGAAAGATAACACTTTAAATATTATAATTTATTAGTATTACAGTGTCGATAATTTATATCGATAAATTGATTTTAGCAAGTCCGGCATTAGATATATAATAGAGCAAGGTAAAAATTTTATAAGAGCTCGTTTACCTTGTGGTCCCCCATACAAGCCGTGTCGCCAATGACGCCGTATTCAGTGCGTTTGCGCGCGGGCACGTCCACCAGCCGCCGCAGCTCGGACGAGACTGACTCGTTCGTCTTCGGCGAACCCTCTGATTGGTTCCGGACTAATTTGCGACGCATCGGACTACCCTCCGACTCGCTCACCCTAAACGTACAACCATTATTCCATAGACTAAATTAATATGGCGACTTGTAATCAATACAGTGCCAATTTAAATACCAATTTTAAACATCTATACTAATAAATAAAATTGAAGTTGTTGAATTATTTGTTTTTTTTTCAAATAAAAGATATAAATATTAACATTATACTAAATAAGTACTAGATGGCGCCACTTGTACCATTTGAACGTTAATAAGATATTAAAATTTACCTTCTTACAACAGAAGTGTCTGTTTGTAATTTCAAAACTATTTTTTTAACTATAAAGATAATAATGTATGATACCCATGGCAAAAATATTTTTCTTTAATTTGTGTCTGATTTTAATGGGTAATCTCCGGAACGGCAGGACCGATTTTGCCGGGACTTTTTTTGTTAGATAACTGAAGTTACTCCGGATAACTTTTAATTTTCGAAAATAATTAGGGTTCCGTATACCAAAAAAAAACATTAAAACAGTGAAGAATATTTGAAACTTTTATAAAATGAAAATTTTTGAACTATATAGAAAAAATATAAATTACTTTTGTTGTAATAAGGTAAATTATATAATCTTATTTATGTTCAAATTATACAAGTAACGCCATCTAGTACTGATTTGGGAAGTTTCCCGTGATGTTCTTTTGTTTAGTTGTGCGTCGTTTGTCTTTGCAATATGTGTAAGAATAAAATGTGCCCGTAAAATAAAACTAAAATGTTAATATTTCTATCTTTTATTTAAATATAACAACCACTTCAACAACTTTAGACATTGCTTTTTCTTTAATTAATGGACGCGTAATATTTTCTTTAGAAGATTGATACATATACTAATGCCCGTACTTGACTGGTAACTCTAATCGTCAGTCGTAGTATATATGAGGACCAGTCCGTTTGATACGGCTTTAAGAATGATTGTAAATGGCGACTTTCTTTATGCTCATTCTTAGAAGTATAAACAAAACTATTATAGTCTGTTTATCAAAGAATCGACATCGCACAGATAACAATGTCAATGAGTTCTGATCTCTTTACTTTATGGTATCATTCCTACATTTATACTACTGTCAAATACCGTTAAGTGCGCTGTATTGTTATGATATCGTGTTTTAACATAATTCATCATTCATAACATACTTTATATATTATTTAACATAACAAAATATAATATACTAAATGTTGCCTAAAGAACATATTTACGATTTAAAAAAATAATCATGCAAATCGGTTTAATAGTTCTCGAGTTATAAAGCGACATAGAAACAAACAAACATACAAACAGACGTAGACTTTTATGATAGGGCATAGTATTTGAATGATATTTACCTAGAGTTAATAGCCTGTTGAACGCTGGTAGGGTCTGCTATACTCTTCCTGCTGACATTTATCCCGGGAACAGAGAGGGCGTCTAAATCAGCTACACTGCTTTTCTTCTCTAGCGTTTTACCCGGACTCGACTGTGGAAATATCAGCTGATATGTATTTACCTTGAATCACTTTCTTATTCCGTATACGCTTTAGGCCAGGGATTCCCAAACTGCCGCAGAGGGCGACGACCGCAGGGGTGACGAGCCGCAGGGGGCGACGAGCCGCAGGGGGCGACGCGGTGCTTGCGAAAGCCACCCCGTATCGCCCCTATCCCAAATGCGGCGGACGGCCCCGGGGGGTTTAGTGGGTATTTCCGGACGCTTCACGTCCGGGCGAGTCCCACACTGGCACGGAGTCGTCCCTCTGTGCCCCCTTACCTATTGCATTGGGGGACTTCGGTCTCACTAATGCAAAAAGAGATTCCCAAACTATTTTGGGCAAGACACCCCAAGAAAAAAGACACGCGACACGCCTTAAACAGGTCAATATGAAGGATTTTTCTGTTAAATTTTTTTTACATAGTGCCCCTATATCTAGAAATACCTGATTTTGACGTGCAGGAGATCCTGACCTAACCGGACTGCTGTCAGAGGAAGATACTCTCCCGCTGCTACTGTCTGTAGAATCGGCCATTGACTTCCTGTAAATATACGCAATATAATTAAAAATACCATTCAAACTACCACTTACCATTACAATATTTCGGAGCCTGACTAGATTGGTGATGAAGCTTCTTAGAATACTTCCGACAACTGCCTTGCGATAAAGCAATGGTTCTTGCTAGCATTTTGCCCAATGTTGGGGTGCTGGTTCAAAAACAACCGATATGGCCTCAATGCTGTGTCACCGTGGGATCGGAACGGGTCCTGTGCGCGGTGTTGCCAGGGTAAAAAGAAAATGGTATAACCTTACCGAGATGTATGCAGATGTCTATTCTCCCCGGTCCGGCCTGGATCCGAATGCTGAACCAGTAGACGCGCAGACTGGGACAGCAGAACCCTGTCGCACCACGCCGGACATCTACGAACATCCCAATTGACAAAATGAATACCTACTTATTTATTCTAGAATATTCTAGAGGATACATATCCACTAAAATAATTATTGTCATCAGCTACATATAATAGAAACGCTTGTATGTCAAGATATTCGATTACTCGAATTCATGATTTTCTCTTCTAGTATATACGTATTATTTTGAATTATGTTATCTACTTAGTCTATTCTTGTTTTCAATAAACTAAACATAATTTTCTTTGACTTTTTTTTTTCGTTTAGTATCTATTAACGATTATTAGTGTTATCGATATTTTTTATTAAGTTGTTTTTTTCCATTTTTAATAATGGTTAAATTAAATGCTTAAAATATACTAAAACCAAATTAAAAAAATGCACACATAAGTTAATAAATAAAGTACACCAAAGTTCATTGTCTCAAGTGATCATAATAACAGAAGGACAAAATATAAGACATATAAGTATTACTTTGTATAACATATAAGACACATAAATATTACCTTGTATAAAATATAAGGCATATATATTACCTTGTATAACATATAAGAGACATAAATATTACCTTGTATAAAATATAAGACATATAAGTATTACTTTGTATAACATATAAGACATATATATTACCTTGTATAACATATAAGACACATAAATATTACCTTGTATAAAACATAAGACATATATACTACCTTGTATAACATATAAGACATATATGAAGCATAAGGCACATATAAAACATAAGGCATATATTTTATATACATATAAATATGCTCACGCCCGTTATCCCCGAAGGGTTAGGCAGAGGTGAAATAGCGAACTACACCACCCACATTTCACCGACCTTAGTTCCGTCCCAGATGTGACAGGGGGCGAGCCTGTCGCCATATCGGGCACAAATTCCAGACTCTGGGATGGTACTGAATAGAAAAACCCAATATCACTTGACCCGACCCGGGGATCGAACCCGAAACCTCAGAACGACAGTCGTATGTAATACAACTGCGCCACCGAGGCAGTCCTTGTATAACATATAATACACATAAATATTACCTTGTATAAAATATAAGACAAATAAATATTATCTTGTATAAAATATAAGGATTAACAGCATACCTTGTCTTCATATAATGAGTGGGCAGATGTATGTCCTCTTCGAAGGGGTAAGTCGGGGGAAATTTTATGGGAAACTCATATAAATGCGGTCTGAGTGCTTCCAATTCTCTATCGTAGCGTTGTAACTGAAAACATATGTGTTTAAATTATTTATTTTCACGTTCCCTTTGTCATAATAAGTATATCAGAGGAAGCTTGAAAATAACGCCAGTGAGAGAGAAGTTCAGAAGTAAGTAGAAATAGATTATTGTAGTATGCGCATATTATGAGGTGAAAGCGATAAAGGCGCAGCTGGTAGTGCGACCAGATTCCGCGTCAATGGACGCAGGTTTGAGACTACCAATTCAACTCTATAATGAACCTGAACTTTCGGTGCAGGAAAACATAATGAAGAAACTATGTCATGATGATAGGCCATTTTCTAATAATGTCCGCCTGGGTAGATACCATCGTTAAATTTGAAAGTCTAGCGCTAAAGGTACCTACACGCTTAATTAAGGTTTTGGCAAAACACTGGAACCTAAACAGTATAAAAAATCCTTATGACTGTTTAAGTTGTTATAATAAGTATGTCAGAGGAAGCTTGAAAATAACGCCCATGAGAAAGAATTAATAATATTAATTCTAATCGTATCATGAGGATAGACGAAAGTCACGTAACTAGAAGTATGTTAAATATCCATCCAATCAGCCCAAAGACGCCCATTGCTGGAGATAGGTCTCCCCCAAAGATCTCCACAACGGATTGTGTCGTTCACATGGGATGGATTGCAATAATCGCCAGCTTCACAGGCGGGTTGGCGATTGCGTTGAGGGTGTTTGCAACACCCAGAGGATGCTGCTGTCCATCTTCGGGTTTATTTCTTAGTCGCCATTTACAACTCCCACGGGGTGATATGGGGTACACTGAGTAAATGAGTCATATTTATCTTTTTTTTAAACTATATGCCCATCGTTTACGTTATAATCTTACCCATTTTTATGTTACAATGTGGTTTCAGTTTGTAAACACTCTATACCTAGATTTTTCAACTTGCGTTGCCTTGCAACTCGCCTATATCTGTTTCTTCTTTCATTCTTGTCTGTCAGCTGTCATCTGTACATCCTATGTTCACTCATCATTCTTTATACAATCCATAAATAATTTATCTCCTTATACTTGTAGCCGTGTGGTGCCGCCTAAGAATGCAGTGTGGTACCGCCTAAGAATAGGCAATTCCCCCCTCTATTGGGTGAGACCTATGTCCAGCAGTGGACTCTTTCGCTTGAATCAATCAATCAAACACAGTAACAAAGGGTTTATTTAATTACACTTTAAATATTACCCAAGGCTCCCGGAAGACTTTCTGGTGGTCGATATGAGAGAATTCCTTCTTGCCGATGGTCAGAACGATCCTATCTTCGTTCTTGCAGCGATACTGCATCTTGGACACTTCCACGTTAGTTCCATTCTGGACTCGAGACGCGGTCAGATCTTCTGTTACCTTCTAGAAGATACAATTATAATTGTTATATAATATACAAATTGTAATATTAAAGAGAGTGACACGCGATAGAAGTGAAACTTTGGTCTAGTCCAATATGAAATATACAGCATGTAATGGGGATTAGTCTCTATGGTATGCAGGGTCCGTGTACGGGTCACTATACAACGGTAAAGTAGTGGGGACGCTACGAACCATACCATAAAGAGGAGACGAAGGATATGGAAACTATATAGAAACGCGTTCTATCTCTTTCTCTCATAGTCTAAACCCTATAAATACATGTAAAGTTGTCTCTTTTTCGTTACATTTTTTCGTTTCATAAAATCCTATTCGCACTGTGAAAGAAGTTTGTTAATAACTGGCTACTGATTCGATTTCAGATATTTTTAATATTATAGGTGATTTTTTTCCTAAAACTATTTAATAAATTAGTAAATAAATCGAACCATCGTCGAATCTTTTGACGTCACGTGTCTGTTGACTATAGATATATTTTAGTACGTGTATTTGTAATGTGACAATACTATTCGCCTACAATAGGTATAACTATTTTCATAAATAAACAATATCGTAACACATGCAAGTAAATGTTGTGTCCATCTGTATGTATTAATATAACTGAGTGTTGTAATTGAGGTGTTTTGAAGATGTGCGTTATTGTTGCATGTTGCATATAGGAAAAAACCTTTATAATATTGATAAACGTGGTATGATAAGGCAATATATGCATGTTGACTGATAATTACTTTTTATTGTATCATAAAAAAACTACTTAGATCCTATAACTGCTGACATAAATAAAAACTCGATACTTTGGGAAAAATGTTTATTTTAATCATCAAATTTAATAATTGGTTATGTTAATCATAACCAAAAATTTAACATCCAATATTTGTCTGGTTTTAACATCTATTTACGCTCCGAGCAATAATTATATACTTTCCATTTAGTTTATTCATAATCAAAATATACAATAGGCTGCGTAAGTATTCATTTTATTATTTATCACTGAGCGTCAGCACTTAAAAGCCATATTATACTTAACATACTGCAGCATGTTGACGGCTGACGTCATAGCGTTGGTAACGCGAATCTACAAGCTTCTTCCTTACCGAGAATCGCTCAACGCCGATAAAGAAGTTTACTAGATAGTGTTTACCATCCAGGAGCACATCGTCACTTAAAATTAGATAAGATTGTGCTCAAAGCGCTGAGCCTTTACCGTGTAAAAAAATATTGTTCAAATTATGCAAATGTTCACCTAATCATGGTGAGGGGGGAGGTCAAACATAACCAAAGTTGTGCATTTACGTAACATCTGAACGACCCTTTTACGCTTCCCGAGATAATTAATTAATTATCAAACGAACCTTAACAACACCGCCGGTGTCCGTTCGGAAATTGAAGTCACCGAATATGAAATAAGGGGCTGCGTTGACATCGGAATGTACATGACGCAGCGTATGCCTTAGGGCGCGACGTCTACTGCGGCAGTACACCTTTAAATGCCATATTTCATTTTCATTATATATACTAATAAATAATATTGAAGTGTCTGTTTGTAATGTCAGAATTAAAGTTTTTTACTAAATTGATATGAATGTATACACGATATTTATACTAAAAATGCAATTTTTAAAATTTTTGTTTGTCTGTCTGTTTGTTCCGGGTAATCTTCGGAACGGCTGGACGGATTTTAACGGGACTTTTTTGATAGATAGCTGAAATTACTGCGGATCACATATACATTTAATTTTCGAGAATAATCAGGGTTCCGCGTAAAAAATTAAAAGTCAATATTAAGTAAAATCCGATTTTACGAGTTTAAGTACTTAAATTTATGAGAAATATTTTTACTTTAGCATAGTTATAAACAAAAATTAGGCTTCCATAAAAAAAAAATGCAGTGAAGAATATATGACACGCGGGCGCAACCGCGGGCACACAGCTAGTTATATCATAAAAATGTAAACGATTCTAAACTCTGATCAGTAAAGAGTTCTAATTGTGCTAACAGACGCATGGACCAGACTGCGTACATAGTACACCGACCGAATTTAACAGTCGCGTACGGACGTGGTAACATTAAATCGAAAATAGGATTTTTCGTGCTCTGATAATGATATTCGTACCGGACTGTGCCAACAAAACGACTGATAGACTTGGTCGTTTGCTATACCATTTACGCGGTCCGATCTGCGAGTCTGTTAGGGGTATGTTCAGTCGCTTTCCAAATGTATTTTTATAACAATATAAAAAAATAAATCGACTGATAAGCAGAGGACAAAAATACCTTGAAGGGTTTTATCTTTCAGTTATTTATATTTTAGACAAGATCAAACCGCGCTTCATATATTCTTCACTACGTGATATAGTTATTCGAATATAATATTTCCATTGTTTACAATTTCATGAGTTTTGATTTTTTACGCAAGACCCTAACAATTGTTGAAAAATAAAAATTATGGTCTAAGTTACACGGAGTAACTTTATCTATCAGTTAGAAAAAGACCCGTCAAAATCGGTCCATCAGTTCCGGAGATTAGCCGTAACAAACAGATAGATAGACGATGCCAAACTATATTAAACAATAAATTAAAAAAAAAAAACACCGTAGTTTAATCCTATCCTGAGAGAAAGTATTTATACCAAAGGCTAAATTAAGAAACAGACATTAAAATCAATTGAACCTTATTACTAGTATGAGTCAAATAAATTCAAAAACTGCAAAGAAATTATATACACAGACGATTATGGTTTGTTCATGAATTTCTCTATAGTACCTAAGTATTTATGTCATTTTTACCATCCTGTTGTTTTTCTTCTTTTAATGTTATATTATATAATAAAAGATGATAATCTACAAATTATACCAACTGAAGGGTAAGGTTCCAAAGCGAGAAGATTAGATGCGTCATGGAACAGATGTATGTTGATAAACTCCACCGCTGTACCACGGATACACCACCTCGTCCGAAGGAATCCCTTCCGTGACCATTTGCACTGGGATTAAAACATTTCCATTTTTATTTAAGCGGTTAACACGCTTACGATCCCGGCCGCGGACATGGTACAGCGGGCGGCCGATGTTATCAGTCGCCTAAGTAAGGATGTAATCCTTTCCGAAAAAAAAAAAACGATTTTTGAATCGATTCGTATCTAAACTTGATGAACCAATTTACAAAACATTGAGGTCTAAAAGATATATATTTCAAACTAATAAAGTATCAATTATTAGAGCATGCTTTTTGTGAAAACAGTTCAGTGACATTTTTCCTTGGTAGGTTAAGCGTTCTTCTTTTTTGTATAGTTGCTATTGACGACCTTTAGAATTGTTAATACATGAAATTGAAAACAGTTTTTACAATAAATGATGATATGTAAAATAATATTTACGAATAAAACCTTAAATAAAAAAAATATTGATCTCTTAGAGCTCGATGTTTTGCGAATAAATTAAAAAACCGATCTTTTTGAAAAATCTTATTCCCCATCCCTATTTAGGCGAACGCTGGCCTCGGCCGTTCGTCATATTATGACCGCGGTTCGATCCGTAGAGTATTAATAGGATTATACTTTAGTTACAAGTTAAAAGTACCTCCATAATTTGAACATCCTAAATTTACACTTTCTTTGGATTATAGTATGTAGTAATTTTTGTAGTAAATTTTAATCATCTAATCGAAAAATCTAGTATTTTACTAATAATTACTACTTATCTATTAAAATTACAACTTGATAAGTCTATTTTAATCACTGATTTAACGAAGCCACAATTTGTGCTTGCTACTTGACGTGCTTGTTCATATTATCGAGGTTCTACATTCAATGTTGAAGTTTACCGCTTTCATATTCTAAAGTAAAAACAAAAGACTCTAAAGCATTTATAATGTTGGTAACATCAGCCTTGTGAATTATCAATATGTTATTTGTAAGTCACGATTACAACAATTATTAATATCTTTTGGCTGCCAATATTGTTAACCCCTTGAGCACTAATCTGGCGTTTACACCAGCTTTCTATTGTTTTCCTATTGACTTATTTTTATGGGTCATCTACATATAAAAATACTTATGATCTTAAAACCGTAGAGAGACTAAAAGACTCAAACATAAGGAGACTCAAACACTTTTTTATTAAGATAATTCAATGTAAATTAATAAAATGAAATTTAGTTTAATTACATAATTAAAATACCTCAGGGAAGAAGTGCTGTGGAAACTTAGCTTTTTCTTTGGTTGCCACTTTCTCTATATTACCACTGTGTACCTCTTTGCCAATAACTTCAACAAAAGTCTTCAATTCAAAATCCCATATTTTGAGATCAGTCAGTGATGTATGGGCAAAGTACATGTTGCCTAATGCCTAAAAATATTTAAACTTTAATTTCAAATCAAATCAAAAAACTAAAGACTCCACCTCCAAGGTTAAATGAAATTAAATATTATGTGAATAAATGCAGAGATAATTAATTTTTTTTTGTTAGCCTTATCACTAATTGAATTATAAAATATAATTAAACTAATTATTATTATTCAATGTTTATATGTAAATTTTTACCTCTAATGTTAATTATTATAATGATATGAAATGTCTGTATACAGTCACTTCAATGCTTTCGTTAGCCACATATGTTTACTTAATTATTTATATAATTTAAATACAATATACTTATAAGGTTATAACCGTAAATTTCTCAGGAGAACTGAAGTCTTCATCTAGATAAATCCTGATTTTGTCATATAGCCTTAGCTCAGGGCAATCGCAAAGCCTTTGGACAAAATCACGAACATATTGCATCGATTTCTCAAATGTCTTCCCACCAACTTCTTGCAGGTGAAGTGCAATGAACTTCGGATCCATTCGGGATACAGCTTGAAGGAATTCTGATGTCCATATTGGAAGCATTACAGATGGCTGAACAAGACATTTAATTATGAATAATTTCAAAACTGTGAAATTTTATCAGTTTAATTTTAATAGTCTGTCTTCTTTCATAAATATAGCCTTTTTCAGTACCACTGATTATAATTTCAATTGGGAATACAGCTTATATATGTTGCTAAATGTCCAAAATTGAATCCATATAATATTCATAATAACATTTCATTTCTATTTAAAACTGAGCAGTGTAATCAGATGTTGGATTTTTATTTGATTTGTAAATATTATATGTAAAAAAAATATGTTAAAGAATAATAGACATTATTTTTAGCAGCCTAATAAATGAATTCATCATCCATGTATTTATTTTTCAACCAAAGATAAAAAGTTTATTTGCGTTTGTATTTTAATAGCACTAAAAATGTTCATCCAATTATATTTATTTTTACCATGACCTTTGTTTTTCTATTCAAAACTGATTATTTAGTGTTGATAAATAAATATTTATGTTACTGAACAACCAAGTAATTATCTATTATAGAATTGATATAATTTATTTTATTTACATTATAAGCAATTACTAGATGCAGGATTTGATATGTAGGTATTCATTTAATGAAATTTGAGAAAAACGGTTTTATCGTAAAAACGCAGATTACCCTTTTCCTGTAGCAACTGCAACTATATGGCCAACCTACACCTAATCACTGGATTTAAAATTAGAACGTTTATCTTTATATGACTTCGCGCGCAACATTCTAATTGAATTAACAACATAATTACTTTATGACACCCACGGTCGCGCATCCTAGTCAATAAAATATAATTTACTGTAATAAACTCACATCCTCGAATATCGATCCAACATTTGCAGTCACCAGCAGCAGGGGCACTTTATCCGAACCCATCTTTTTAAACTTCAACATGTTTCTAAAATGTTTTATTAAATCGGAAAAACTATCGCTCTAAACGAGCGAGGTTATTCAAAAAATCGCAAAATTTCTACAAAAGCGTTAAAGGCACGCGTGGGCCCTATCAACGTATACTGTAGTTTACATTATAAAAAGGTCGATAGCAACTTCCTTCATAAAAATAAATGAATTTTCGTTAAAGCCCACTAGCCCTTACATTCGAATGAATGACATTTTACGCCCACATCTGCGTGCAAGTGTATAAACAACTTATAACCCTGACGATTTACGACGACATTATCGTTTGAATACATTCATCGAATTTTAAGAAAACCTTTTTTTTTTAATAACTTGTTTCTATTAAAAAATAAGAAATTTTAGTTATATGTAGTTATGTTACAACAAGATATAAAAATAATGTGAATTAAATACTAATTTAGTTACTAAATACTTTTAATTTTAAAGATTAGATACGTAAAACGAAACGTTAAAACTTTGATGTCATACATTTTTAATCGTATGGATAATATCCAATGACGTCCGTTCGAATTCTACGTCATCTCATGTTTCAGGGCCGTACTTGCTTATTTATATCTGTATAATAATGTAAATAAATATAAATAGGAAACATTTAAAGATAGAAGGGCAACTCATGCGTAAGCGGCTGACTATGAGAATAAATTAAATATATTGTTTACATATGCAGTGTAAAAGAATCGTATAAAAAACTTCCCGTCAACTAAATCAAAATCATCCTTACTTATCTTACGTCAGTTAACTTTAGCAATTAATGTTTTTCTATATGACACGTTAACAATTAGTTTTATTGTTTTACATAACAATCTACATACAGTATGGGTTGTTAAGTATGTATTGAGTTTATACTTTTCTTTACCGAGTATAAACCAAATACTTTAGACTGCTACCCCGTTCCTACCTATCATAAAAATTAAATATAACTTAAAACATAATTTTTATTTTATATTTCATTGATGTCTGTTAAACTTTGTGAATAAACTAGAAACTTGTACACTTGTTAAAGATTTAGGTACAATGTTTCATTGGCGCAAATACTATCTGAGACTCCCGTGGAGTTAACGTTTCTTGACTGAAATATGTTAAAGTAAAAATTGTCACAACTTTCTTCAGTATCCCTTACCTACTGGTTCTCAAATAATGCTGCCGGAATACAGCTGTGGTACTTGACAATAGATTTTTAAACTTGATGGTGGTAACAAGTCAGGTAAGTGTTAGAAAATACTTTGCTACTATTCATGTAGTTTCAAATTAAACCTTAAATAAAGAACTATGTTTTAAATACAACGTATATTAAAATAACTCACAAATAGTTTGATATATGTTATAACTTTATGTTGCAGAGTAGCTCAAATTTAGGTGAAGTTTATAAAATGTTTTATAATGGGAAATAGCATATTTGGTATATCTTACAATGGTTTTATTAAAGGAATCCAATCATCCATTCATTCAACCGTAAGACGTCCACTGCTGGACATAGGTTTCCCCTAAAGATCTCCACGACGACCGGTATTGCGCCACCCGCATCCAGCGGATTCCCGCGACCTTCACCAGGTCGTCTGTCTACCTTGTCACGCTGCGTCTTCCAGTGCGGCAGCCATTCGAGAACCCGTTGGCCTCATCGGGCATCAGTTCTACGGGCAATGTGCCCAGTCCACTGCCACTTAAGTTTAGCAATACTTCGGTCAATGTCCGGGAAACTCCGAACATAGCCCTCAACATTGTCCTTTGGGTAACTTTAAGCTTTCTGATTAGGCCCATTGTAAGCGACCACGTCTCAGTCCTATAAAACATCAATGGCAACTGGTCGAAGACTTTTGTCTTGATACACTGTGGTATCTCGGATGAGAATATTCTGCGTAGCTTCCTAAACGCGGCCCGGCCTAGTTGGATTCGACGATTAACCTCTTTTTCGAAGTTGGACGTACCTAACTGGATATTATGTTCCAGGTATATATTAAAATAAAGGCGAAAGATTTATTCGTATTGAAGTCCACACTGGCACGGAACTCGTCACTCCGTGCCCCCTTATCTATTGTATTTGGGGGACTCTGATCCTTCAAATACAATAGATAAGGGTAGTGCGTAAATGCATTTCCCCCCGTCAAAAAAAAAAAAAGGTATATATTAAAATAATATAAATGACAATTAATTTAAATTCGTAAATGAAACTTATATAAACATAACAACTATAAGAAATAAAAAATACTTAATTAAACAACTATAGAAATAAGGTTGGACTCTAACCAACAATTGTAATTTCTAAAACCACGTAGCTACGCGCTATTTCTAAGCCCGTTTTCATTTTTAAAATACATCCCTGTAACTTTTACGGGCGTTCCTCGCACATGCGTTTCAGTATCCCGCTTCTCGTGAGGTACGGCCCAAATACAAATCAATATCATTTCCTATTTCAGTGGTTGTTAACATTTGTGATTATTGTTACGCCTTTGAGGTAAGTATTTTTTAGAATATTTATTTAAAAGTTTAACACCGATCATGTTCTACTGTTAATAGGTATTTATAAATATAACTTCCTGGTGTATCGTTGTTCCTTTCGCTCTATTTTTACATATCGCTTCGATTTTTTCTAATTATTGTTATCTTGGATATATTTATTAACTGTAATACCAATTTATTATAGAAATCAATGTTAATGAGGTTATTTGATAGGAGAATGAAAGTTGCATATTTTTTTGTTATTACTTAGTTGTTTGTACTTAGTGCATATTTAGTTGTTACTATTATAACGTTTATTAAATTTTCGCGTTCCATATTATAATTCAATTATTGAAAAACGGATCTTCACGCGTTATCTTTTTTTCCTTTCCTTTTTCCTATCGTGGTCCTATTTTCTAGGCGACGCCGCAGCCTATGACCACGGTTGGTGAAATCTAGCCGAAATGTCGGGATAGGAAAAAGGAAAAGAAAAAGGAAAAAGAAAAAAAGGTAACACCTGAAGGTAGTATTTTTAATAATAGAATATTAATACGTAGTATCCATAATACAAAATACTATATCCAAGTTTTTGAAGTTATACTTCTTTAGGCGCGTTATGAAAAAATGATGAGAGTGAAATTTTAAGATGCGCGCGCATCTGTGACACGAAATTAACAGTATGAAGTTGTCTGCTTAACAGCTCATTAAGTCTCGAAAAAAAAGCTACCAACAAAATAGAAATTGAACCTCGATATTAGTCGCGCATGTTGGTACGCTCGTCACCTCTGATCACTGTTTTCATATTTATAATATTTATCAACATGTTTCTAGTTTATACATTCACAACACGTGTTTTAGTTTCATACAAGTGCGAATTATATATGTGCTAATAAATTATATTCAATAGTGATTTAAATTGAATATTTTGATTGATATCACTAATAAGGCACTCAGCCGCAAAAAAGTGACTAGCTCAAGGGCTACCAAAGTGGTACGAACCTCGGCTTGGCCGTCACCTGAGTTATTCAAAAACTCACTCGCGAGTTGTGTCCTAGCTATCCCTACATTTTTTATATTAATAAAAAAAAAAAAAGGTTCCTTACAGGACCTATGTACCTTGCATGTTATGCATGAGTGTGTATGGAGTGTTGTGCGTGTAATTGCTCAATGCGTGGGCAGTGTTACTGTATCGCGCTGGCGGCAACGTCAAAAGCCTCCCCAGTTGGGGAACGAGACACGTCTTGGGTCGCCGCCTGAGGGGGACCCGGAGTGTGTGCGGGAGCAAAGTTAGCCGCCTGTCCCCGGCGGCGAGAACGGCGGTTTCGCGGGCGTGGGCGCTGGCACGCATTTGTGCGAGGTAAAGGAGGGAAGATCCTATTACTACGAGTTATGGTATCGTCGCGACACGATAAGATCCTTTGCGGCCGACGTATACGACGCGGCTTACGTCCTGGCAAGTACGAGACGGCTCGCACGATGAGGGGGTTCGAGTGTGTCTCTGCGCGTTCGAAGAATGCGCGACACTGGGTCTTAAAAACGGACCTAATGGAGGGCAGGTTGAGATCCCTGTGTAAATCCACAGTTCTCTCGAACCATTGGGCACCTACTGCCTTCCTTACAAAGCGATTCTGAATCCTTTGTAAGGCGTGCATACGTGAACGAGTGATGTGACCGAAGACAGGTGCGCAATACGTGATGATGGGTCTGACCACCATCTTGTATAGGGTAATCTTATGGCGAAGTGCCATTTTGCTCTTGCTGTTATAGAGCGGATAGAGACGACCTAGCACCATGGAGGTCTGGCGCTTCACTTTCTTAATGTGAGATTTGAAAGAGAGTCTGTCATCTAATGAATATTAGTGAAAAAAATTGTGCTTATATACTTTTTCAAGTGCTCCAATATAATTGAGGTTAACTATCCGTATGTATTATTTATTGATATAAATTAAAATACTTTTATTTAATATAATTAGCACTAAATATTATTAAATTATTAATGTTAAATACTTATTATTGGTTATTTAATATTTACAAAATAAATTTAATAAAAAGTTTGTGATAAAAATTAAAATTGAACATCAAATTATAATATTAATTTTTAATATTTGCTATTAAATTGAATAAATAATAAATATTTATAAAAATAACTAAATAAATTTAATGAAATTTTTTTGATAAAAATGAAAAGTGAATATTAAATTAAGAAATCAATAAAAATATTTAAAAAATGACCAACCTTAAATTCAATTTTTGAATTTATTATTTCTATTATTACGTCAAAGAAGTATAACTTCTTACGTGTGTACATAAGTACACCCACACTTTTTTTATTTTTAGACAGCGCACTTTCAGCACCACCTGAGATAAGTGAGGTTGTCAATAAGTTTTTTAATTGAAAAAAAAAAAAAAGAAAATATTTTTTTTTAAAGCAGAATCCGACCCTTTACAAATATTATTTTTTTATGTTTCAGAAAGGTGCAATGACGCAGACGTTTTTGTTTTTTGTATTCGTTACTTACACACTTGTATCTGGTCACGTACATAATGCAGTTGAAACAGAAATGTTTGCAATACCAATCAGTCCAAATTTATTCAACTGGACCTACCAAGGTATGGAATTTTTAAACACTATCATACCATTTTCTTTCCTATTACATTTTGTACTTTAACGTGTTACATTTAAAGATCATTTCAAAATTTACGTTCCGTTACGCAGTCTTTCGAAATGTACATTTCAATAATCTAATGAATTATTAATCAGGGGAACGTATTGCATTGTAATGATACGGTGAATATAAAAAAAGGGAAAAACGTTGAGGAAATGTTACTACGTTTATTTTTAATTAAGGTTAAGGCCCCTGTTTATCACATAATACGTATTTCTCCAGCATCAGTTCAACGTTTTCGGCACACAGCGTGCGGGTCTGGACGCCTACGAGATGTTTCTATAGAAAACATCAGGTGTGCCGAAACCTTCGATAATAGAGTTCTTCTTTTTTTGGTTCATGGCAATCTGCTAATAATATACGCAATTTTGCCAGTGCCATGTAATAAATTTTGTATTTAATCTTATGGCAACATTTCTAAGCTCGAGCAAAACTGGTAAATCATCTTGCTAGAACTTTCCATGGGGTTTTCGTGGCACCTTAGAATAAACGTTTCGCGCCATTATTTCCAATACACTTCATCTGTGCACAATAACCAAACTATATCATATAAAAAACTCCCCTACAATTACACAATATAGGGTTAAATACGCAAGTTTATTATTTATTTATTATGTATGGATCATTAGCGTATACGACATTCAAGTTTATTACAAATTAAACAGTAAAATTATTGTACGTTAAAAAAAATGCCGTAACAATTAAAATGATCATGTCATGCAAATAACTTAAAAAACATGTTAATTACATAAATACCAAATTTAAAAACAGTGTAATGAGCTATAGGACTAAACTAAAAATAATTAATATATATAACTAAATTAAAACTAAAACTATTAATTATTCTACTAAATAATATGATTGCATACAATCACACAAATTATTATTTAAAAAATGTGTAATTTAATCAATACAATATATACGTAACGGTTTTAATAAATCCGTGGTCCAAGAGAAACAGAATGATGTAATAATATGGCCTTTTTAAATTTTGTTCTTTTATCATAAAATATGTCACAAGTTTTGTGTAATATATTATATGATCTTGATATTCTACTAACGGGGGAATAAAAACCTAAATGTGTAGAAGAAGAAGAAGTTAATGGGATAGAGACAATAACCGCTACATTACAGACTGAGACCCCGAAAAAACACGATGATAGAATTGTCGATTGGTGACAGAGGCAAAGGCTCTTAAATTGTACAGCCGGTTTAATTTTTCCAATGATAGTGGATCATTTTTGATGACAAATTAAGCGTGCCTTGGCAGTAAATAAACTTGTATCCTGCGACCATACTTTTAATCTTCGCGACGAAAACATGAAGCTCTTTTATAGGTATCATTATGTTCCTCTAGGCTACTGGTATAAACTACCTTGTGTTGCGTGCGCATTTAAATTTCGTTATTTCTGAGGGCTCCTAACTACAGTTAGTAAAGTCAATGACCTTTATTGTACTTTAGTTACCTCTGTAGGCATTTATCAGTTGCGTATTTTAGATTAAATGATTGATTTATATTGATTGTTTTTCGTTTTTTCGTAATGTTCGTTTTAGGTGATGCTGCTGGAACACACCTGTAGGTATTTGGCGCCAGGTAATCAGACATGAGGGTGGTAGCTACCCAAGTGGGCATTATTAGAAAATGCCCTACCAACATGCTATGGTTTCCTACCGATGTTTTCCTGCACCGAAAGTTTTTTAGAGTTGGACAACTAGGTTTGAAACCGCGGAATCCGTCCGCATTAACAACTGCGCCATCAACGCTTTAAAATCGCTTCTATCTATCTTTCTTTATCTTCTTCTATCATTTTTATTTTACTTCATATTTTTTATAGGTCTATATTAATTATAAATTCTTGTGCCGGGGATTCTGTAATGACCAACCTTTTTTTAAATCTAATACATTTACATCCGTAAACAAAGTGAAAACCTACATAAAGTCATGCCAGAAATATGCCAAACAATACAGCGGTGGGTGTGGACAATAATTGTCGCCACAGATATTCGTACCTGTCACCACTGACGCAAAGTTCGAAGAAACAACAGCGTATAATATTATGAGTCTTCTACGTAATTTTATGTTAGGTAGGTATGTCTACGCTAAACATCCTTTAATTAGTGTTGTGTGTCACAATCAAAGAATCTGACTTCGATCTGTATCCGTTGATATGAGCCCAAAATACTGGAATGTAATGTGAAAATAGTGCTGTGAAAAATTATCTGTACATATATAAACTACCAGTGTGCCCGCGGCTCCGCCCGCGTTGCATGTATTCTTCCCTGCGTAATATAACCATGGGCACTCAGGTAACGGCTAAGCCGAGGTTCGTATCACTTCGGTAACCCTTGTGCTAGTTACCTTTTTGCGGCTGAGTGCTTTCAGCACTCCCCCAAAGTTACGGTGAAGCTGTAAAGGCCCTTCCGGTCAACAGCATTAGCTAGTTAGAAAAGAAAATCATGGGAAAATGTTTTGATTTTAGTATCCATTGATTAGTATTTTGTTCGTAGTTTTAATTTTTTTTACACGGAACGCTAATAATTTTCCTGTAACTATTTATGGCATAAATAGAGAACAAATATATTTTTCACAAATTCAAACTGCCAGTAAAACTGTTCATTGAATAGGAATGTATTCACAATTTCAAGAGTTTTACTTTTTTTTATGCGGTACCCTAATTATATTTGAATATTAATGGTACCCTAAATTACGCTCAGTAACTTCATCTATCTCCAGAAAAAAAGTCCCTTCAAAATTGGTCCAACCGTTCTGGAGATTAGCCGGAACAAACAGACAGACATACAAAAAATTTAATCATTGTATTTTGTATAAGTATCTTATATACATTCATATTTATTTCGAAAAAACTTGTTATTTTGACATTAAAAACAGACACATCAATTTTAGTTATTAGTTTAGATCAAATATTTCACACGAAATAATTCATTGTTTACGTTTCATACAAGTAAGGTCAATATGTCATTGTCCAATGCATTTTCAAGCTTATGGTGCCAAGTCAGACTTGAGCTTCGATTTCTGCGTAGACTGAATATTTATTTTCGAAGAGGTCAAGAACTTCAAGCAATTGAAAATGCAAGACAAATAAAATTGTTAATCTTTTTTCAATTAATTATTAAGGTATACTCTGTTATAAACAGAATTAAATTATAATTTATTATTTAAGAGGACATGCGGTCGGAAAAGTAGGTATTTCAGAAATCTATTGTTATCGCGTTGCGCCCCAAAGAAGGAATTATAAAACACAAAAAGGACAACTGCAGCGCGGGCTGATTTTCCCTAGGCAAAATAGACGAAAACATCACTTCGAAGTACCCCGTTTCCTCCTCCAAAACTGAACCGATTTTTTTATTTTTCTTTCAGTTATGGAATAAAAAAGACTTTGGCTATGCCTGTACGTTTTGCTTTTTTAAATATTATCCATCAAGTTTGTTTGACTATCGTTTGAATATGACGGTAAAAATCGTGCATCTTTTTTCATTTTTAAAGACTTCTAGTTTCTACAATAACTAATTAAAAAAAAAAAAATCAAAACGTACGGACATGGAGGTGGTGGATATATATTATTTGGTATAAAAATATTTACCATAATGTACAATAATAATATCCTGGTAGGAAACAAAGGACTGCGTTTGTATGGAATAGTTACTGCTAGGATATCCACTTAATGAATGACGATCGAATTTTGGACCACTAAGTGGTCTCTAGTTTGCCTGAATTATTAATAATATTTTGCTATATTTATAAATCGATTTAAAACTCTTTATTAACAACCCAATATAGTAAATTGAAGGACAGGATATATAAGTCCATCATAAGACCTGTCATATTGTATGGATCAGAATGTTGAGTCAGTAAGAAGATGGATGAGAAACAGTTGCATGAAGTTGAGATACGAATGTTGAGATGGATGTGTGCTGGAATGAAGAATGGATGAAGTAAGGAATTTGAAAGTTGCGCCAGTAGTAGAAAAGTTGAATGGAAATTGTTTGTCGTGGTATGGACATGTTATGAGAAGAGAGGAAGCGAATTTGGGTAAAATATTAATTAATATAAATGTGGAAGGATGGAAAAGTAGAGGAAGGCCATAGAAAGTGTGGATGGAGTGCGTAAAAAAATGACATGAAAGAAAAAGGAGTAAATGAAGAGATGGCGGCTGATAGGGACGTATGGAAGAAGAAGAAAAATATACTGCTCCGAGCCCAAGTTAATTGAGAACAAGGAATGAGAATTATGAATAAAAACAAAATAAATACATGTTTAATATTTATTCTTACATAATACTTACATAATAATTATTCTAAATAATTAATATAAAATTCAAAATTAAAAAATACTTCATTCAATTTAGGCGCAGATAAGGTACTTATGAACGTCAAAATATTACCACTGGTTCGAAAAACAATCCAATCATCAATTTGCAACTTTTCAACTGCAATTTATAAATGATCTATGCTGCCCAGCTCGCCGCCAGACGGAAACGTTCCCAGAAGGCTATCCACTACCACGCTAAATGGTCATGCTTATACGTTGTGCAAAATATTGACCAGACCTCTGGCCGCGAGACGTATCGACTAAACAACTCGCGAGCTCCTTGAAAACGATGTGAGGACTTGGACCCCATGACTCCAGAGTTTCAATCCCAAACGGAACAAATATGTAACCAATTTTTTTTATATTCATAGAATTCGATCAACAGTACCGTTTCCATGCATCGTTGATTGGAAAACCTGAACTGCCGCCATGGTTACGATACATATACAGTGGGAGACATCATTCTGGATTTATTTTTGGCACACCACCGCGTGGGACCAAACAGCTGATTACAGTAATTTATTTTAATTGTACCGATTGTTTCAATTAAATAATATGATTTGATATTATCGACCTATTTAAGTAACTTATCCTTAATAAATAGTACTTTGGACGTAAAAAGTACTAAATATGTAGATCTAATACCAGAAGAAAAAGGGATTGTATTAATTTGAAACTAAACTGTAAATCTCTATTTATTATTTTTGCAACTTTGAATTGGACAAAACCTTTTTGAAAGTGTATCAGGGTTTTAAAATTTACCACAATCTCACTTGATGTTAATTGACAATGTAACCTAAGATTATCTCACGATAACACTCAATAACTTTAAATACTTGTATCCCAGAATATTGTCAGGTGTTTATGTTATACTAGTACTTGATCTGCCTCGGTGGCGCAGTTGTATTACAGTACGACTGTCGTTCTGAGGTCTCGGGTCGGGTCAATTGATTTTGGGTTTTTCTACTCAGTATCATCCCGGAGTCTGGAATTTGTGCCCGATAAGGCGATAGTCCCCCCCTGTCACATCTGGGGGGAACTAAGCTCGGCAAAATGTGGGTGGTGTAGTTCGCTATTTTACCTCTGTATAATCCGTCGGAGATAACAAGCGTAAGCTTATGTATGTTATTGTACTCGAACCCGGTAAACCCGGTTTTAGTTAATGGCAATCTGTATAGACACAATTTGTGCCAGTGTCATGTGGGTAAGATGTATTTTCAATCTTGTATCGGCATTACCAAACTCCAGCAAAGCGGTGGCCCATCCTGTTCGAACTTTCCACGGAGCTTTGTCGGCACCTCAGAATACATGTTACGCTTTAGTTTCTATAATAAACATAACTTGTACACAAAACCAAACTATATCACATTAAACGCCACAAAGATGACAGGATATAGAGTCAAATACACAAGTTTAATGCATTAAAGAAAATAAACGCTACATGACAGACTGAGTTCCCGCCTAAAACCCCCGTGCGTAATTATAAAATAAAGGATAACGTTACTATAGCAATGGTTACCATGGCAATTAAGATAGCAACTGTCGATTATCGTAAGTCGGTTCAGGTAATTTTTGTAATAAGAAATCCATGAACCGTATGTGTAAAAACCGGAATTGGATAACATGAACATGAAGCGATGTTGGCGCAGCGGGTAGTGCGGCCGGATTCTGCGTCAATCGACGCAGGTTCGATCCCCACCTATCCGACTCGAAAATCGAATTGAGCTTTCGGTGAGGGAAAACATCGCGAGGAAACCATAGCATGGTGGTAAGGCATTTTCTAATGATGCCCACCTGGGTAGCTACCATCTTCAAGTTTGAAAATCTGTCACCAAATACTATTAGGTGTGTTCCGGCAGCATCACTTGAGAACCAGTACCTAGGTTTAGTGTGTTTACCATCCTGGACCACATTGCCACTTAACATCAGGTGAGATTGTGGTCAAAGCACTCAGCTTATATCGTATAAAAAATGATACCAAAAACTTGATTTAAATTAAATAAATTTACGTAACTGAAGTAAAATTTCTATAATTGGTGTCCGACTATTCCGCAGAATCGACCGCATAGGTACAAAAAAGAAAACATTAAAACCAGTCTAGCTGTTTATGAGGGAAATAATTAGAAATATACGGACACTGATTTATTTAACAAAATTTCTAATAGGAAATAGTTAAATATAAACTCAAACATATAGTATGTTTTTTTTTTTAAGAAGTATTGTTAAAAATGAAATTTTGAAACCAATTTCAGCTCGAAGTAATAGGCCTAAATAGGCAAGATTTCGAGACCCGTCGCGTACTGTTGACTCTGAAAGTTCAGCCTAAGGAGAACTTGGCGCGGCACGAAGTAGAATTGAAGATCGACAATCTGAACGTCGAAGACTTGCTTGATGAACACAGGTGAGTTATTTGCGAATACTGTTTTTTGGCACTAGGAAATTGACCGAGAAGTAAGAGGGTTATATGACACGGGATATTAGTTCAGTCTGAGAGCTCTAAGCCCTCCTGTGACTAAAGGAGACAGTCTAGTACAACTCCAACCATCTCCCTGACAGCCAATCCAGTATAATTGTAGATGGGCCCTAGACCTATCTTCCTTTATGCAGTTAGTCTTAAAGAGGAGGTACAAAAGACAACCATCTCTTTCACCCGTCCGTTAGTCCAAGACAGGAACAGAATACAGATCATATTTGCGGGCCCTCTCTGCGACTTTCTACTACGTTAGACCCTCGCAGAAGAAGACCATTACGGTAATTTTGGAGATATAACACAGGACAACCCTATCGAATGTATTACATGCTTTGTACAAGCTAGCTAGTAATGACTGGCCAAAGACTTGGAGTAAGCCTATATAATACCTAACAGTCAACTTTAAAATCCCATTAGAAGAAAATGATAATGTTGCAGGATGATACGTCTCAAAGATATATTAAGAACGAAGTTATGGATTGAAAGTAGTCAAGATTTGTACGCTACGTTCTTGGCTTCGGCTATCGATCTAGGAGCTAGACTACCCTTGAAACCTAGCGACGGCGAAGGGTAAGTCATTTTATCAGCCACTTACACGTTTATTTGTAATTAGCTGTGCTGCGATTTCATCCACGTGGAATGGTGTCTTTGGGTAGCATTTTTAATTATTTAGGCTAAGTATTTTACAACTAAGACACATACGTATAAATAGTTTAATGAGCTATTTCCCCGCGCGGCTGCACAGAGTTCATTGTGTACGGCGCAATGTTTGGCAAGCTTCTTACTCGCGTTTACTTCAGTTTCACATTTTGTAATGACCTCCGTAACTGTTACATCAGAATAGCTCTAATATTTTGTATCGTGTCGCAAACTTATAAACATTCGCATAAACCTTACATGTTTCCATACAAACTTTCATTCCCTATTCCCTATTGTTATTTTACACCCTTGAGGGTAAAACTTTTACAAACTTTGAATTTCATATTTATTTATATCGAATCAACAGCCTAAAAAATAAGCTTTTAGCTCTAAAAATGACGATACTTCCATACAACTTTTCACCCCACCCCCCTTTCAACTCCTTACAACCCTTTTTTTGCATTAAAATGTCCTTTCTCAGGCTCTAGACTATCCGTGTATTAAATTTCATTTAAATCGGTTCAGTAGTTTTGGCGTGATAGCGCGATAGACAGTCAGAGTTACTTTCGCATTTATAATATTACTAGTAACGACTTCGTACACAGTCTTAATAATCCGGTGCAATCAACAATGTTATAACTATAAATGCAATTGAATAAAAAACAATTATTTTATGAAGTAAAATAAATTATATATAATTGATTATACGTCTTTTATTATTCTCAAACATAATCCAACGCTACTCGATTTATCAGAATCCTAGATTGTAAGAGTCTCTTGTCTCCGAAAAATATGAGAGTGGTCAGCTGTAGAGACTACAGAAGTTTAGACTAGGATTGAAATCATGGCATTATTTATTACTGACACACTGCCCACTCTACTCTTTCTGCAGCTCTCTGCTGGTCCAAAGGGCCGCAGCCGTACTCTTAACTTTCCATACGAGGCTTTTGTAACTCAGACAAAGTACTTCAAATAGATTATCTGTTCTGATAGAAAAAAAAATCTTTATTCAGTTTAGACCATAAGAAGGTGCTTATAAACGTCAAAACAGTACCGTCGTTTCGGAAACAACCCAGTCGAGAAGAACGGGCAAGAACCTCGATTTAGTTATTTTTTCATATAAGAACTATACAATTATAGTTATAACCATTGTTAGTGGCAACACAAATAGGTGTAAATTGCATACATCACTATCGTTTACGTAATGATCCATCCTGTAATAACCTTTTAAAATTAAGATTTGCTTGACATAGTGCTTGAACCTATTGTCAGGTAAATCGGTAATGTTTTTCGGGATCTTATTGTAAAACCGAACATAATTACTTAAAAAGCTTAAAAAACTTACTGCGCCTTATATCATAAAAAAATATTATTACACGGCAATTGGATATTCCAGGCTCGTAGTACGTCTAGGTAGTACAGCGCCCTTCTCCTCTGAACTGAAGAGGTTACGTGAAGAGGTCCGTCCTCTCTCACGTTTACCGAGCTGCCCTCGGGAATATAAACGGACTACGGTGGAAAGGTTGTTCAGGGATGCTGGTTTAACACTCGATTGGTGCAGCTTTGAATTGGTGAGTCGATAGATTTACTTTAGTACAGTTCTTTGTGTATTTATTAGTGGATCCAAATTCTAATGCAGTTGGATGTTTGAAGATTAAACTTAATATGGATTTGGCAGTATTCTTGGATTTTTCAAACATATTTTTTTTTAATAAAAAATCCAAATTAATTGGATATTATACAGTAAATCTAATACGATAAGAAGTCTTTTATATGATATACAACAAAAATATGTTCTGTTACTTTGAGAACAATGAGCTCAATTTCTAACGTATGTAATGTTGGTCAGAAAATATGATAATCACCGTTATATCAAAACAAAATTTAACAAGAAAAAAAAACGTTTCGAATTTTTTTTTTGTTATTTGATGTTAAGAGTAAAGTCATTGAATAGGCTATAATGTTAAGCCAACAACAGGAGCTCGTTCTGAAGTAGATGCATCAGAACACATCGAAAAAAATTCGAAGGTCATAAGAGTAGATATTGCATTAACTTATGTTATGGCTTTGTCATAATATTTCCCTTCGCTTTACTTAGGCTCATTGTAACATATTTCAAGTTATTCCAAACATACGCTACTACTGAATCACCATCGTTTATTACATAAATTGGCTTCATCAATAATGGTTAATTCCACATGAAACACTTTCTAGGGTGTTTAAGACATAATAACTAGTTTTAAACTATCTAGTTTTTGTATTACATTAATACAAAGCTCAGGTAATTTTACACAAACTGTTAAAATTATCTGAAATGTAGCCTTCAGTTTTTTTTTTACTTTTTAGTATAATACGATATATAAAGAACGTTCAACGGTCCATCTTGAATACTTAACTGAGATACCGAACACGAGTAAAATATCGAAGTCCAGAGCTCTGGACACGCGTGATACTTGGAGCGCCCCAAGCAGGAGTTCGTTACCTTCGCGTAGTTACGCGCAGCAGTTGACAGTCGCTATAGCAGTTCCTATAGCTCTGATGGCTCTATCGATTGCTGCATTGACTGCTGTCGTTTGCTTCCATTATGCTGCATTGTGAGTTTTATTTCAAATCTTTCCATTCTAGGTAATATAAATAGCGATATTGTCGCATTTGCGTCATTGGACGCGGGTTCGAACCCACTCGTCCTACTCTAAAATCAGCCTGAGCTTTCGGTGAAGGAAAACATTTTAAGGAAACCTTTTAAGCATGGTGGTAGGGCCTGGGTAGCTACCGCCCTCAAGTTAAAAAACCTGTCGCCAAATACCAATAGGTGTGTTCTGGCAGCATCACTTGAGAACTAGTACCTCTAGGCTTAGTGTCTTTATTATCGTAGCACATTGTCACTTAGCAACAGGTGAGATTGTGGTCAAAGCATTGAGCCTACACAATATAACAAAACCAATAAAACCTATATTGTTTTTCGGCTAAATTATTGCATTCTATGTAATATATACATATTATAAGGTGTTCTTGCAGCGTCTGTTTGTCTGAACAAGATTGACTCAAACACTTCTGAACGGATTTTCATACGATTTTAGACAAAGTGATGCACGGGCCGGTTTTAGTATTTGATTTGTTATGGTTTTTTTTTTTGGTTCATTTGGCATATATTATCGGTTACCCATATAAAGCCGGGGCAGGTTGCTAGTGGTTAATATAGTACATCCCAAAAATGGCGACGACTCATGATAGATGAGAATCTATTGACAGTCGCCATAGTCATGCCAGACTACATCTCAAATCAAAACAAATTGAATTTAGGCCCTGATAAGGCTTTTGAACGTCAAAATACTATCACCGGTTCGGAAAACAATCCAGTCATCGTGAAGAACCGGCAAGAAATTCGACCTGGTTTTTTTTCATATGTTCTTTATAGAACTATATTACTAGGTTTATTAGTAGATGCACAGAGAATGGTGTCATTTCCAGACACATTACCATCCATCCACACTATAATAACCTTTGCAAATTAAAACTCGCTTGACATCCACCTCTACATTTGCTGATCCTGGACGCGCCTTAACGAGTCACACTGGCTGGTTCATCACAAGTGTATGGTGGTTGCCATCCAGTAGGTTTCAATGACCTTACCACCACGCTAACTGCTGGATTACTTCTGCTTAAAAGCACCCTCACTTTATTTCGGTCTAAAGGGCTGTATAGTTACCAACACGTGTTAGGACAAAACATTCCTCCTGGGGCTACTACCCTTCCGAAGATGAATATTAACATGCTATGTGCGGCCATGGCTTTCTGATTTCAGCCAGACTGCATACCTGTTTGCTACGTCATAGCTAATATAAAATAATAGAATCTACTTTTCTTTTCAAAATGTATTTTAATCTAGTAAATAAACTTTTAAAGTAACTCACCAATATAATTCTATATTAATTGTAGTATTACTAATTTTCTTTTGTATGATGTAGTAATGAAATTGGAATTAATGCATAAAAAATCTCTTATTGTTTTTAACTTAATAGAATATTTAATCCATCGTATAAATGCTTTCGGGAGTATATACATATATGTATGCATATATATATGAACTTAGTGCTTTGTGGGCCGTGAAATAAACTTCAGTAATAAATGGTAAAAAAAATCATGTACTATTTGACAACATAATTTACTTCAATATCATATTTCTTCATAATCGATTTTCATATTGTTGTAATTTTACTGGTGTCCCGCTGCCTCTATGAGTAGACACTTTGCCCCCTTTTTTCAAATTTCTAGCCATATTGATATATACGTATATATTAGCAAAGTGACGTCATAATCTCCTCATTTCAGGCGAGATCCAGATTCAGAATATTTTATGGAAAATATATTTCACATATGTACCGATTACAAACGTAGAAGGTTCGAACAATATCTGAAAATCTATATTTCAAGCTAACTTTTTAACATACTCTTACTTTTATTACTATATATACTAATCATTAATATCATAAGTAACATTTTTATTTACGCAGTGACGATTCAAGGTACTGAGAGGTAAAAAAAATGTAGGGCCCTCTGAATGAAATTACAAATTTAAATTATTTAAAATGCGCGGCCCATGCGATTCCTATGCTATTATAACTGATATTATTATCTTTAAGATTTCTGTAAATTGAACATATTTACTTGTAAATAAACTAACTAATAGGCTTTCAAAATGTATATAAAACAAGCTGTATCCCGCAGTTTGACTCACGTATAAGAATCTATGTTCTGTAAAATTATTCCATGCATTGCCTCTCTAAATAAATAAGTGGTTTAACTTGATCTATACTAATAAATAAAATTGAAGCGTAGACTGTTTTGAAACATATACTATATATGTTAATGGAAGACAATAGAATCATAGCGGTATGTGGAATCGTTCAAAGAAAATAAATGTTTGTTGTCGTTAATATATATAAAATTGAAGTGTCTGTTTTTATTTGTACTAAATACACATGAATGTATTATATATAAGATACACATGCCAAAAATGCAATTGTTAAAATTTTTGTCTCTCTGTCCGTTTGTTCCGGCTAATCTCCGCAATGGCTGGATATATTTGAACGGGATTTTTTTTTGTTTTTTGTTAGCTGAAGTTAGCACGCGCAACGTAGGTTACTTTATTTTTTCAAAAATAATTACGGTTCCGCGTAAAAAAATTAAAACTCATAAACAATGGAATAAAATCCGATTAAATGCACAGTTTTACTGGCAGGCATTTGAATTTGTGAGAAATATTTTTACTTAAAGTTAGTAGCACAAAATTTTTAGTAAATAATTGGGGCCCGGTATAAAAAAAATTAAAAACTATATTACGTAGTAAAAATATATGAAACGCAGCTAGTTAACTTATAATTATATTTAATAATACTTTCATATTTGTTTCTATATATTATCAAATATAGTTAAATGTATCATGGATAATTAGTAATGTATCACGTATAATTTAGGAAAATAATCATTTAAATAATAAATAGTTCAATGTAATATTCCAGATACAAACCAACTAATAGACCTTTTAAAATACTCGCATTTTAATAACCTACTAATAACCCGCAAATAACGTATAAATGTCATACAATCATCAAATGGAACCATACAGAATAAATTAGTATAACGTACAGAAATTGTACATGCATGTATAAAAGTGACTTATATAATACGTATCCTACTAGTTGGGCTTGATTTACATTTTGGTGTGCAGTGGGCCAATCCTTTGTTATTTTAAAAGAGGTACTTTGTAAGTGTGATGTTTTAGTTATAAAATATATGAAAACGCGTTTTATGCGGACTTCTCTCGTTTGGGAATTTTTTTTAGCAAAAGTCAGGGACTTTGACACCCGCTTCTCTAAATTTGACCCATCTACTAAACTGATACTTTGAAACAAAACTTTTTATATCGTGTAGTATGCGTGGACGACGAATTTAGACAATACTACTCGTACTATTATAATGTTACTGAAGAGTGAGCGAGATGGAGATACTAAATATCTTTATTCTGAATTCACTCACAGTAAATATTTTTTTTTTTATTTACTATAATGTTAAATATTTATCAGTTACACCAAATTTAATAAAAATAAAATAGCAAAATGTACTTTGATATGAAATATTGTGACAGCAAACAACGTTTGATATTTCACATCTACCGAGCGACCCGTGTCGACCAACATTTTTTAAAATATTTTAGCTGGATTTATCAGAATAAACGAGATATTTTTTCTTATCCTGTACCTTCAATATTGTTATAAAAAAGAACCTGTTGGTCGGGTGCCAAAGATTATTTGAAATTAAGACAATAAATGGAGTTTTGCTTATAATTTCTGCGTATATTTATGTGCCCAATAGAATACATATAAGTCATTAGTAAAATATCTATTGTGTTATTATTTAATATAATATTGTATAAAGGTACCATTATTTAATGATTTAACATGATGCTATTAATATTAGTTAAAGAAAGAAATTACTTTGTCCTGTTTTGTCCGTTCTAGAGCGCATAAATCTGGCAAAGTTGAGCTATGTCGATATGCAAATGGCAACACCGAACAGACTCAAGTGGGAGATAACATTAGTTATAAGAGCACCGGTGTCAGGTACAAAACTGTTTTCCATTTTTGTTTTCATACTATCTACTGATTCTCAAAAGTATAAAATTTCAAAATAATATTTTTCTACGTTTTAGCACGAGTTTTAGGGTTGTGCATAAAATCGACAAGCTTTTTTTAAATTCTAATATGATTTTGACTCGACTGCTATTTGCAAATTATGCTATTTAGTAATTTACAAATTATGTTATGAATGAAGTTATCTAGAATTTTCTGAAACATTATCATTAAAATAATATTTAAAGTTCACGGATAAATAACTAAAAATGACACGGGTTTAATGAAAATGGAATAAATCGAAATAGTTTCATAAGAATAGAGAAAATGATAAGTAAATCGTTTTTTTTGCTCACCCTAACAGGGATGAGGAAGGTAGAGTTTTGACTTTCAAGACATTTTGAGTATACTGTTCTTTCTTTTTTTTAATGATTTTAATTGTAAATATTATAGAAATAAAATATTCTATTTTTCTATTGCAGTCCGAACAACAGCCTCGCTCGTCCCTATAGCCCGAAATCGACTACTAATCTCACAGGCAATTACAATCGTCCTCAACCGCCCCCTTACATGGGTTCCGCTACGAACACTCTTCACCAACGCACCAAAATTGGCATCGACAAAACCAACAACACCCCAACTATAACCGGACACACACCGGAACACGCGAGAACACACTTAGCGCTAGAAGAATCCCTCAAACTTTTAAACGAAGCGAACATTAGTTCCGAATTCGAAAATCTCGTTCCGATTTTGAATGAACCAATCGTCGATTTGAACGACGGTTCCGATGATTACGTTCCGATCAAACCGGAAACTGTTGTCTATGGTAGTACGAGGAATAGTGAATTGGACGATATAAATGTTACGGATTTGGCAAAGTTCGGTATAGTCGGTGGAGTCGCCGGGCCTATTTGACACGAGGTGACTTCGAACGGGAAACCGGTGAAGACTTGGTTCTGTTAGATTTTTCTCCTTATAGTTCGTTTGATTTGAATATGTATACTAATAAATAAAATTTAATTGTCTGTTTGTAATATTAAAATAACAACTTTTAACTTAATACATATGAATGTATTTTACGGTTTATATATCAAAATCAGCATTTTTTGTCTGTCTGTCTGTCATCGGTTAATCTCTGGAACGGCTGAATCGATTGTGACGATTTTTTTTTATAGATAACTGAAGTTACTCCGCATATCTTAGGTTACTTGGCGCAAGAAATAGTAGGAAAAAAAACGTTTCAGTAGTCAGTTTTCCCGGCCAGTGCTGCTTGAGTTTGCGAAAAAGATCTTTGCTTTATCTTAGTACAAAATTTAGAAAATTAATTAGGGTCCGCGTACATAAATTAAAACTCTTGAAATTGTGAACAAAATACTATTCAATGGGCAGTTTTACGCGGACGGAGCTGTTAGTATGAAAATTAAATGTCAGAAGTATTTGTTTGACTAGTAGGTAATGTTCATATAATTTCTAGTATTTATTATCGTAGTTATTTATACACTTCGTACAGTTAGGGGTTGATCAAACATTACTAAGGGGATGGAGGTTATACTTTGGTTAATTCTTGATAACACGGGGGGCGAGAAGTTTTCTCCTTAAATAATAGCAATTTTTGTTCAAACAATTTGTATCATGTAGGTAAGATGTATTTTTAATCTTGTATCAGCGTTACCAAGCTGCAGCAAAACGGTGGCCCATCCTGCTTGAACTTTCCATGGAGTTTTGTTGACACCTCGGAATAAATTATACGTGTTACTTTCCATGACAAACTTAACTTGTACATAATAACCAAACTATAACACACAAAATACCACCAAGATTAAATGATATAGAGTCAAATACACAAGTTTAATAATAAAAAAAAAACTGATACATGACAGATTGAGATCCGGTCAAAAAACTGGGACGAGAGCTATGAGTCTTCGTGTATTTTGTTTAAAATTATGCCAATGGGTAGGGCCTAAGATGTAGTAAGAGCTTGCTTAAAAGATCGGTTTTAGTCAGTAAATTTGAAACTGTATTACGTCAAATTATGTACCTACCTAATTATAAAGTAATAAATGTTTTTTTCTATAAAAATTAGTGTAAAAATTAACTATTTACTTATTTATTTGCTTTATCTCAAGTCTAGTCAAAGTATTGTGCTATAAGCTAACGATAATTTTTAATAATAAAATTCATACTAAACTTATTTTACCTTTTATTTTACACTGTCTACGTAACCTTTCGTTTTTAAATTCGTAGTTCCAGCAGTTTTTATTAAAGCTGTTGTATTCACCTCATTTTGATATTTCCTGGATATTTATGCAAATTAAAAGGAACGACTTCCATGAACGTATCTATCTGTATTTATACAAAAGGCACAATAACTATAGACGATGACGATTCTTCTATAAAAAGAATACGATAACCGGCTTGATATTAAAAAAAAATAAACAACAAACTAGTTATAAACAATGTCACGTTTATTGAGAACCAGTTACATTACACCTAATAATACATTAAATTCAATAATAATTTCACTGCATGTATGTTTACAATTTCATTACATAAATGTAATATTAAAAAATAAAAAGGACTAGTTGGCCGAATGTATCCTAAATATTAATAATGGCAAATTTTAATTAAAGGACATATTTTATTTATTTAAAAAAATATGTAAAACTGCATTTCATATACTTTCTAAAGGACAGAGCCGGTTTTGGTGGAGAAAAAAACCAACACCCGTACTGATAAAAAGGGTTCACATACGTTATCCACATTAGACGTTTCTTCTTCTATAACTTTCATAAAATAATCCAGATTTCCATTTGTCTGTTGGTCCAGAGCTTCTAAACCTTACAAGAAACTTCTTGGCTTATGTTTTATGGTCCATGCAAATTATAAAATAATAACAAACCTTTTAGAGTGATATTATTTATTTATTTACTAATAATAAAGAAAAGTACATTGCAAAATTTTGAATACAAACTGTTTTAGCAGATTTTTGACCACGAATATTCTATAGTAGTTTATTAACCCCTTGAGCACTTACCTGGCGTTTACGCCAGCTTTCCATTGTTTTCCTATTGTCTTATTTTTATGGGTACTCGACACATTAATTATAAATATAGGTACATATAAAATTAATATTTGTAACAACCTATAAAACTTTTGATATATTTAACCTATACCTACTTATTTTATTATGATAAGGAACATTATGTTTATTTTAAAATACTAATTGAAATGAAGCAATAATAAATAAATACAGAATACATAGATACAATTAAAAATATATTTTTCGCCAAATAATACATGTCATAAAATTTATAGATATGCTATGCTACCTATCTTACATAATGTTTGGTTAGCAAGTTATATAATTAAACTAAATAAAATATTTTCAACAACAACTTAGGTTTTCATACGATCATCATTTTTATGCAGTTCCCTTGGGGTCGGCGCAGTATGTTTTCATCTTCCATACCTCCCTATCATCCGTCATCTCCTCATGTAGTCCTTTTTATTTCATATTATGCATCAATCCTCACACAGTTTACTACACTTTATTTGGCCTTCCTCTACTTTACTTCCTTCGTTGGAAATGTGCGTACCCAATGATTATATTACGAAGTGTCGGCAGCCTGCGTTGTTACGCGAGCGTCGCGCACGTACCAACTTGTTGGCTCACGCGCCTTACTACCGGCTTACTACAAGGTACCTATACGATTAGTGAATCTTCTATCTTGCAAAACGGACATTTTTAGTAGTGACCTAACGAAACTCAAAGAAATTGGGTAAATATTATTTGCTACTAAGTAGCATTTAAAGTAATACCAAAAACTATAATTTATCGATGGTAATACATATAATATGTATTGGCTATTGTTGCTGTTAATATTGCATGTTATTTGTAAGAAATAAAAATAACAATTAATATTTATTAAAGTTGACACTTGCTTAATACCACTTTCAATTTTTTTTTTATTAAGTACACAGTTTACAATATTAATAAATTCTATAAATAGTATTTGACCAAATCTTTATCGTCTAATTTCTGTATTGTGTTTATTTTATTCTTACTTTGTATTCTTGTTTTGTACTTTTATTTCACTTTATTTTATTTTACTTTGTATTTTTATTCTTAATTCGTACTACATACACAATTCTTCCAGTGTCAATGTGGATAGAATGTTTTTTCAACCTTATATTAAAGCTCTGGCATAGAGGTCTCCAAATGGAAGTCCGAAAATCAATAAATTCTAAATATTAAATAATATGATTTGTTTAAAAAATTTCATCGAATATAAATCAACAAAGCGAATTTCTGAAAAATCGGTGATGAATTTATATATAAGGTAGAATCTATAGTTTTTTTTTAGTATTCCAGTAGGTTGTCAATTATTTTACTTGTTGAAAAATAATGCACTTTTTTTGATTAGACAATTAATGTGTGATCTCTTTATCATCTTTCGAAGGGTCTGCGACGATCTATTTTATATTTGATACGGACCCGCAAAGCGAATTCGTAATCCAGGCTCTAGTAAAACGTCGGCCATCTTGCCACAGCTTTAAAGGGACTTCTTATTTAAATCTCTTTGTTTTGTATTCCTTGTAGTTATTTCTAATAAACTTGACTATGTGCACAATACGCAAAACTATACCACTCAAAATGCCTCAAATATTATACATTATTATTAAACAACGTAAGTTGATAAATAAAAACTAAAAAACTGCTACGAGACGAACCAAGATGCTTCAAAACTTCTGTTAATTTAATTAATAACTAGTATTTTATATTTATTTGATGACATCTCAGTCGACTGTTTTCCAACAAACAATGACCCTAACGTCGTCGGACGCTTTGCCAAAGATCCTCTCGCCGTTTGAGTCGACGTACTGATTGATTTGATAGTCCAAGAGTGCTTCGAAGCCGTGAATGTCGATGGCGAGTTGCTGTAAAATAAAATAGACATACAATACAATATAGTCATGATCATAGGGATTACAGTTGATTCGGAAAAATATCAATTATTGAATTGATTCACATAAAAAAAAAAAAAACCGGGCCCACAAAATCGTTTTGTCAATAGTCGATATTATTTCGACTTGTTTTATTTGTGCTCTTATTCGTAACTTATTTTGTTCCTGTGTTTGAAATTGGATAGTTATAATTATTTAACACTAAAATAACACTGACCAACTAAAGAACCAACTGAAGAATTAACACTGAACAATAAATTTAATCAAAAATAACTATGCATAAAAAAAAGAAAAACTGTTAACAAACAGAGGAGAAAATATACTGATCTGTTTTATGTTAGCATATTTACATATTACTTAACCCATGTCATGGAAAATTATAATCTCAATGTTATAATCCAGTAGTAACAATTTCGAATCGAACATTTTATTCGCGCATTTATTGGAAAATATTATAGACTAGTTATGTGCCCGCGGCTGCGTCCGCATTTCTTATGTTCTACACTACGTTTCACTTTTTTTATATGGAACCCTAATTATTTTCCTAAAAATTCTTTAGTATCAAGATAAAGTAAATGTATTTCTCATAAATTCAAACACTTTCCCGTAAACTGTGCATTGAAACGGATTTTAATTATTTTTTTATGAGTATTAATTTTTTTATGCGGAACCCTAATTATTTTCGAAAATTGTATTTTTGGCGTTGGTGTCGTATATACATTCACATCTAGTTAGTAACAAAAAATAATTTTGTCATTACAAACAAACACTTGAATTTTATTTATTAGTATAGATGGTGGCAAAACAAAAGTACTACTGCCTAAATTATTATTACGTACTTTTAAAAATTGTGTGTATATTGAGGTGTGAGCGTGTATTTATTTATGTATGTATGTTTGGCGTTGGGTATAAATTAGAAACAACTTTATGAATAACTTATAACAAACACATTGTTTCCTATTCCACTACATAATCTACTTGTATGCCAAATTTATTAGTCAAACCTTTTAAACAAACAACCTGCCAACCAACACCTGCCACGTAATCTGACACCAGATGTAGGGTAAAATACTGTATAAATTAACAACTGAGACTACTACTGAGTCTACTCTTACCTGGCAAACCAGAATGTCGCCAAAAACTCTTAACCATGGCGTTAAGGTATTAATCAATGTTCAACATCATAATTCGCCAAAAGATGGCGCCACAACGTTTTTTAATTTATTATTAAAGTATACAGTAGTATAATGGTAGCAGTGTGTAAATGTGTATACCTAAAGTTTCACACTCCTACACACAACATGCAGGTACATAAAAAAAAGGTACATAGGTCCTGTAAAACGAACCTTTTTTGGATGGTAAATAAAACATGTAGGGATTAGCTAGGATAATAAAATTTCGCGGGAGTTTTTACACTCAGGTAACGGCCAAGCCGAGGTTCGTACCACTTTGGTAACCTTTGCGTTAGTGCCTTCAGCACTCGGCCCCGAAGTTCGGTGAAGCTGTAAAGGCCCTACCGGTCAACAGTGTAAGCTAGTTTAAAAAAAAAAAAAAAAAACTAATAAAGATTATTAAACCGGGCCGCATTTCTCAATCTACTAAAAAAATCGCCAAAAACTACTAAAATCTTCAAACACATTTTATAATTTTACTTATTAGTAAATCATCAGTATCACCATATCTATAATTTTTTTAAAGTTTCGAGAATTTTTTTCTTGGTTCCATCTATTCCTCTTTAAGAAAAAGGCAAAGGTACTAGAAGAGCATGCAACCAAGTCAGACGTTAGGAACACTATCAATAAATGAATGGCTGTAACAAAATGGTGACTTCCGTTACGATCACATTGGGAATAATTGTGACATTTCAGAATTCACGCTCAGTTTCATTATTTTCACTTCACTACACTTGTGTACCATAACTACACTATATCACGTAAAATGCCACCAAAATTATGTAATATATAGTTAAATACTGCAATATAATGAATTAAAAACAAGGACGACAACATGACAGACCAAAATCTCGCCAAGCAGCCCCTCGAGTTTTTACTTCTGTCGGTAGTCATAGAGTTGCCTAGTTAAAAAAAAAAAAAGAAATGATTAAATAATTTTTTTTTTTTTATTAAAACTGACCTGTGTAAGAGGACTGGTGTTTGTTGCAAACACTCCCTGGTAACGTTTCTCGCGCGCGATTCGCATTGTCGCTTGTTCGAGCGCTCGTATGGCTGCGACATTTTCACGCGCGTTAAGGGACTTGTCCGTCGCCATTACGAATGAATGAAGAATTGTACCTGTCACAAAAAAAGGCAAAGGTACTAGACCATACAGCCAAGTTTCACGTTAAGAATACTATTCATAAATGGCGACCTTCTGACATAGCTGTTTTAACAAGAGTGATTGGGAGATCTCGGAATTCTCGCTCCGTGTCATTATTTTCAATTCACTTGTACACTATAACTTAACGATATGACGTAAAATACCACCAAAATTACATAATATATAGTCAAATACTGCAAATTAAAGAATTCAATATAAATCTCTTTATTTTGACTTCCCTCTCGGGAAGAGTTAAGACTCAAGAATGTCCATACATACAATGATCGATAAATATGTTATTCAAAATAACAATAATGTAAATGAACAACGAAATTTAAAAAAAGATGGAGAAAAGAATACTGTTGTCTAGCAAATAAAATAGTGTTATGTTTAAAAATGTAACTCACCCTTGCCTTTGGGGAGCATCGTATCTAGCACAGGTCCTTCTAAATACGCCAAGAACGTTATAATCTTAGCTGATCCTCCAGTCAGTTTGATTTCTGGTTCATCACGCGCGTCTAAATTTAACGCGACAGCTATGAGTGCACCTTTTTCTATTAATACAAATAAAATATTGTTATTATAAGCACACTCACCCATAATCCCATATATATAATAACCCATAATCACCCGGTTATGGTCGCGGGAATCCGCTGGATGCGGGTGGCGCAATACCGGTCTTTGTGGAGATCTTTGGGGGGAGTCCTAGCTGTCACAGCTACACGGCTAGACCAAAATAAGAATCATTGGGATTCTTACGTTACATTTGAACGACTCTTTAAGATCGTTTACTCGCACACATGGATCCGAATCTTGTAGGTTCGATATAAATTTGTCTTTACTAATTTTATTACTTAATGAAACCAATGAAGTAATCACAATAAATTACTTTAAAGACAACAATAGAGATCAATAGAAGAGTGTAAGTGACGCAGCAGGACATTGGGAGAGTAATATGTAATAGTCATATATATAATAGTTAAATAATTGTTACCTTTAGTTAATATAAAACTAAGCTCAGATTCCAGTAACGCGCTCCAGCACTGGTCGACGAATGTCGCGTAATTTCTAGTATCGATCTCATATTTCAAATATTGTTCCAATTCTGCTTTCTCGTAGAAAGACGACGTAAACATACTGCCGATAAATTCATTATAACAATAATCTTTATGTTACTATATATATATATATATATATAGTATATATATAGTATAGTATATATAGTATATATATCACATAAAACCGTAATGAACTATGCATAAATTAAGTTTCTATTCTATAATAGAAAAAATTAAAGCCTGCGAAGAAATGGTAATCAGTTATCCCTAAAAAATATATATGTATTTCGATTTTGTAGATAAGAGATATATAGAGGTAGATAGATAATTAACTTCATAGATATTGATTGAACCTTGATTTCATCTATATAAATCGGCTGGTTTCAATATCGAATCTTTTTGATTGAGTCAAACCAAAAATAAATCGACTTTTCTGAGATAGATCACTGATACTTTAGAGAAATAAGAATTGCAATTTCGGTTTTCTGAAGGTAAGACAGCGTCCGCTCTAAAAATTACGTCACCCCGGACAAAAAGACAAATTGCAATTGCCGCCTCTTAAATTTACATTTAAGGGCACATATATTTTATATTTAAAAAAAAACAACACTTTTGTTTAAAATTTAATAATCTTGAAATGACTCGTACTGGTCGTACAGACTTGAAATTTAAATAATAGAACCATTTCATAATATATAGACTAAGAAAGAATTTCGGGAAATTTCACCCTCAAGGAGATAAAATAAGAGATAAATTATTTATGATGAATACTGAAAAATTTTAGCGAACGAAAGGAGTGATATGCGGAATTTTCTCTTTATTCGTAAAATTTACCATTTTAATATTTACAGGCAAACGGCCGCTGCGGTTCCTCTGCCTTTTGCCCCTTGGTGCCCCGGGCAAATTCTTGGCTTAACCCCTCCCTCCCTCTAGAGCGGGCGCTGAGGTATTATACTGCCGATAACTTATTAATAACAGTAATTTTAGTTTGTTCGAAATCCGCGTCGATTTGGTATTCCTCTTTTAAGAAATATCAGTAGGCGATACTCACTCGATAACTTGCTGTTTATGCTCATTCCGCAAAGATAATAGTTTGAAGTTAGGCTCTTTGTTGTCAGCTACTTCATCACTATTCGTGTTTATTTTAGATAATATTTCACCAAGATTAGTTGCTCCGAGGAAATCACTTACACCTATAAATAATTTATCAAAGATTCGAATTAAAACACAGTTGAGTTTATTGGCAGTGTATAATAAACAGTACCCTATTTAGGTTAGTTGGTGTTGGTTCAATAGATATAAAGCATTTATTCTATTGAATTATATAAGTTCTATGAAATAACGTAAAGATTGCAAAAGGCAAACATATTGTACTGCGTGTATTTTGTGGTCAAGAAGTTTTGGAATGAATTTGGAATGCCATTAGTTAGGTATTACGGATTTACAGAAACACATTTCATTCGGAAGTTAACGAATGAAAACTCATCGAATTCTGACAGAAAATTATCAATTTATTTGAAATACGAACTGGCCTGTATCTACATGCACAATGCTCATGTAAATTTATATTTGTTGTAAATATATACAGGGGTAATGAGCCAAAGAGAAGCAAAATCGAAATTCACATATAATTCCGATAAAGAAAAATTGGGGTTTTTTTTTATTTATTTCCTAGTTACAATCGGCTTTATAAGTTTATATAAATTTGAATAGTATTGGTTAGCATCTTTAATTTTCAAACTTTGCTGATCATACTTTACCTGAGGCCTGAATGACAGTTTTGTCAAAACTGAATCAATGGACGTAGGTTTGAATCCATTTATTTTATTCTGTGGTGAATCTGAGTTTTTGACAGAGAAAAGCAAAGAAAATGGAACCTATACCATCTTGTACCACCTTTAAGTGTAATTTTTTTTGCCAAGCACCTATATGTATGTTTCAGCAGCATCATTTTAAAATACAACCTTTACGCTTAGCGTGTTTACGATCTCGGTCAACTATATAGTCACTTAACGCATATTAGCAAATAAGAGCACATTCAAAAACAAATGAAGATCATAAATTAATTATACAATAAAAGAACATATAACACGCACCTATATAGTAACCTCTATCTCTAAGTTTAGTGATGGTGTATATAGAATTGAGTGAGTTTCCGCCCAACTCATAGAATCCCGCCCTGACGGAGAGTGTGCCGCGCGCCGCCCGCCCCAGCACCTCGCCCACCGTCTCGAATAGTGTCTGTGCGGCTTCCATTTGTTGCGGCTCCACACCGCTATAGTCGATGTCCACGGGAATCTCAGAATCATCTATCGGTGAAAATATACGTTATAATTAAAAATATAATAATATATTTCGCGTAAATTGAAGACTGATGTAACTCGGTGGAGCTATGTGCAGTTGTTAAAGATTATCAACCCTTTCACAATTATAAATGCTAAATTTTTAGAAATGTTACAGCGCCATCTCGTGGCGAGTGGCACAAAAAGGACTAGTATGAAACCTACCACATGTAACGATACAATTGATACAAATCGATAATCAAGCAGAGGAGAAAATGGTATTCAACTGTATTTAATACCTTTACTTATAGATATTTTTATAATAACTGAAACGATTTTAAAATTAATTTATGGCTTTTTACAGTTAAAAAAAATATAATTACACTTGTTGTTAGTATTTTCGTACATCTTCAAGAGCGCTTGTCTGTCGACTTTCCCGTTCACCAAAAGCGGTACCGTTTCGATTTCAATAACCTGTAATTATAATGTTGTTATTTATTCATTTATACTTTACCGCGAAGCGATTATGGCTTAGTTGATAGTGCGGTCGAATCTCGCGCCGATGGACGCGGGTTCGAGCCCACCTATCCAACTCTATAATCAGCCTGAGCTTTCGGTGAAGGAAAACATGGTGAGGAAACCATAGCATGATGGTAGGGCATTTTCTAATACCCCCTTACCTATTGTATTGGGGGACTTCGGTCTCACTAATACAATAGGTAAGGGTAGCGCGTAAATGCATTTCCCCCCGTCAAAAAAAAAAAAAGGGCATTTTCTAATAATGCCTGCCTGGGTAGCTACCACCCTCAAGTTTGAAAACCTGTCGCCAAATACCAATAGGTGCGTTTCGGCAGCATCACTTGAGAACTAGTATGATCACTTAACATCAGGTGAGATTGTCGTCAAAGCATTGAACCTATATCGTGTAAAAAAAACCCGCACGACGTATTTTCAAGCTCCGACATTCAAGAAATTGCTAAGTTCCGAACTTTTTCACTAAATGCTTTTATAGCAAGTCCAAAATGCATATTATGTTGCCGTGTCATAAATCTCCATGCATGTATTCACAAGGAACTTAATATAAATTCAAGTTTAATCAGCATTTACCTGCGGTATCATGTAATCTGTGAGGGAACTTTTCAATTCAGCCTCTATGTTTTTAGCGGACATTCTCGCTTCTGGGTTGATTGTGACAAACGCCAGAATCTCGGGATTACTGCTTTCCACGCCGTAGCACAAAACGACACCTGATAAATAATTCCAAAACATATACACACACATTTCTCTGCACAAAGATTGGTCTGATTTTGGGTTAAATAACTAAGGAGTTAAAGCTTATAGCGCCCGCATTTAATATATTCTTCACTGCTTTTTATTATTTTATACGGAACTTTATTATTTTAGAAAATAAAAATACCCTAAGTTATGCGGAGTAACTTTAGCTATCTACCGAAAAAGTCCCGTCAAAATCGGTCAGGCCGTTTCGGAGATTACCCGGAACAAACAGACAGAGAGTCAAAAATTAAAAAAAATGTGATTTTATAATGGTATCGGGTATATATTCATATGTATTTAGTAAAAAAAAATAGTCACTTCAATTAAGGACAACAAAATTGAACGATTCTACATCGCGCTATGGTTTCTCTTGTGTTCAATTTTACATATATGTTTTGAAACTGAAAAGCCTTTCCGGTCAACAGCATTAGATTGGTTAGAATAAAATAATCTGCGCTTCAATTTTATTTATTAGTATAGATATAGTTAGAAATACATAGATAAAACGCACTGATAAATATTTAGCAAATAAATAACCTTTTATAGGTTTTATATATCAATGCCTTTTATATATAAAATATAAGTGAAAAACAATTTACGTGGTGTTTAATAAATAAATAAATGCATTGATGATATACAGATATTTTGCTGTGAAAAAACAAATTTAAGTTGCTAAGACATCGCGGCATAATTTATTTAGTAGTTAGCCTGCTCCAAGTACGTTGAGTATTCAGAATTCAGTTGTATTACATATTGTCATTAATAGTTGTTATTTAGCCAATAGCTGTAACTAATTATATTGTATCTTCACTTCTGGAATACTTATATTTGATTCATATTTATGATGGAAAGGAGGTTGGTTATTTCGGTTATGAATTCAATTATTCATTTCTATTTAAAGTTCAAGCGATAGATATTCAATTAGCATTGAAAAATCCCTTCAACTATTATACTTACAATTATCCACACACGGGATAGTAGAGACAGCATGATCTACCTCCTGCAGGTCAACACGGTGACCCCTTATCTTGACCTGAGAGTCAGCACGACCCGCATACAAGATCACGCCTTTATCCAGGATGCCGAAATCACCAGTGCGATACAGTTTGGCAAAATCTGTAAAGATCACAAAGTAAGTAAACCTCGCGCTCTTCCTTTTATATGATTTTCAAGTATAAAGAACATATTTTAATGGTATACAGGATTCTGAATATTTACAGTTACACAGAATGTTATACAATTGAATATCGTAGCACTCTAAAGCCTAGAAACTGAACCAGCTCTCAAAGTAAAGTTGAATTAGACTCATCGATACTTCACCATACATTTTCCAAAATATTATGTCTCAATAGTAAATATAGTTTTAATGAAGGCATGTCAAGTTATGCTAGAAGCAAGAAAATGCTAAGACCATTAACAGATATCCAAAACTCTTCGATGTCAGCAATAGCTTCTATGCTCCTCGTTGAATACAGTAAATAAATGTATTAGTAAATTATTAAGCTCATATTCTACTAAAAAAAGTAGAAATCTACTAAAAGTGATCACACTGCTTGCCAGGGGCAAAGAGAAGAACATAGGGTACTTTTCATATTAATCGTTTTTACGTTAATGCGAGTCAATAAACGATAATATAAAAAATAATACATATATTAAATTTCCGGGTTTCATGATTGCATGAAATCACCATCATCAACCGAAAGACTTCCAATGCTGGACATAGGTCTCCTCTAAACGTCTCCACAACGACCGGTCTTGCAGCACCCGTTTCTAGCAGATTCCAGTGATCTTCACCAGGTCTTTGGCCCACCTTGTTTGGGGGCAACCCCTACAGGTTTGGGGGTTGTATTTAACGCAAAAAAAAATACTACTAGATACCTCTTATTTAAGATCACTTACTAGGGTGAGTGTTATGAGGGTTATGGATGAAGCGATGCGGATCTTTACCGCGCACATATCCTCTAGCAAGATTGAAACCAGCCACACACACCTCACCGGGTTCACCTTCCCGAACGCATCGCATATTCTCATCCAGAAGGTAAACGTAATTGTTCGATATCGGTACACCTGAAGTACGTTCATATATAATTAAATAATTATTTGTATCAAGCACTTTTAAATCCTTATTAGTTACAATAGCAAAAATTCTATTTAAATATAGATTCCTCTGAATTCTACATGAAATAAAAATATATCTGCGTTTACTGATCTTTCTTTATTTAGTTTATATGATCCTTTAGAGTGTGTACATTGGCAAAACATCTATATTTGTTTAATTATTATGCCTTGATTAGAATTTACCTGGGCGACCGAATATCGCTCGGTGGCGTAAAGCCCTATTATAATACATTTATTATTATGTCAATAATATAGATTAGTTGTTGAATAAATTAAAATATGTAAATCTTCAGGTAAACTTATAAAAAAATATTAAATTTCATCCAAATCGATACAGTGATTTTAATGTTTTTATTTTATTTCTTAACTAGCTGCTCTTCGCGATTTTTCCCGCGTAGTTCACGTTTCCATGAGGTTTTCAGAAAATCCTATGTTAATACCTGGATTTCAAACTATCTCCATACCAAATTTCATCCAAATCGTACGTTTATACAAAAATACAAATCTTTCCTCTTTGTAAATTTAGTATAGATATAGATAACTCTTTAATAATTGGATTGTTTTAAATGAAATTTGATAAAAAATTGAGGACAAGGAATTTTTACAATACCTTATATTACTAATAGTACTGAGAATTATTTAAAACTTGTATTTACATCAAGCAAAGGAGACGACTTATAGTTCCTCTAAAATAAAAGTATAAACTTACCAATAGGTACTGTAAGAAATAAATGCATTTGGCCGAGCGTCTCCAGAACGTAATACGTGATGTCAGCCATGACTTCTGTGGTACCGTAGAAGTTAGCTAGCTTATACCCATCGTGATCTCCAAAATATTGGAAAAATTTTAACGCTAAATCCCTACTTAGAGTCTCCCCGGAGCAAACCCATAATTTGAGACATTTAAGTGGCCTGAACGCTGGGTCCAAGGATAGATACAAGAGAATAGAACGTAGTAGAGTCGGTACTAATACTAAGCGACGAACCTGAAAGTAAGAACATATCACTAGTATCTTATTTAGTTAATTTGGTAGCACATCAGAACGTATCTTTTGTACTTTCTATCGCTTCTAAAATTGTTGACCGAAAGGGTCTTGACAGGTTTATCAAACTTTTCTGCAAACGCTTAAGGCACTCAGTCAAAGTATCTGGTTATCTAGGTAAATTCCTTGTTTATATTATATGAAGACTCCTTTGATAAGTGCATGACAGATAAGGTTAGCCCTGTAAATCCAGAAAGGCGACAGGGTTATTATTATTATACCATAATTATATTATATGATCTACCTCATGCTCAACCAAGACCCTGACAAGTTTTTGCGGATCCCTCGTTGTGTCTCTTGATAAAATTACTAACGATCTTCCGTGTATCAATGGACCCCATATCTCACATACGGAGTCGAGGAATGTCAAAGATGTTTTCCAAACAAAAGTTACTTCCGAGTCCGAATATGGAAATGTTTGGAATTGCCACCAAAGGCGGTTACAAATCGCTGAATATGAGAGTCGAACACCTGGGAAAATAGAAAGGATGATTTTCTTATAAATTGTCTTTTAGGTAGGTTTTAAAATTTGACATCACTTGTGTAAAAAATAGCAACGTTTCAATCAAATTTACCTTTAGGTATTCCGGTGCTTCCAGATGTATACATAACTATGGCAATGGTATCATTTGTTAATGAAGCCAATATTTCTATATCTTGCGTCTCATCTGTAGCCATACCACTTGCTTCTTGTGCCAATTCATCAAAAGACACTGCTGGTGTACCACTTCCAGCGAAAGCAGATGGATTTACTGAAAATTTGTTATATGTAAAATAATATAACGAAGATTAAGTAATTGATTGGCTAAACAAAAGCCTATATTTAGATATGTGAAAATATTTTTTTTAAAGTATCCATACCACTATTATCATGAATGACAAGAGATGGTTCAGCATCCTCCAGTATATGAGTAATCTTTGCTTGTGGAAAATTTGTCTCTAAAGGTAAGTACGCTGCACCAGCTTTCCAAATAGCCAAGAGTGTTATTATTGTACTGAAAATAATCTCTCTTTAAATAATAAGCGCAGGTCAAGGTCATAAACAATAAATTGTTTCGTTTGTAATTTTATAACTTTAAGTTGACCTGTATATTCTGTCACTCACAATACTTACTTGTGTGTAGGTTGCATGCACACCGCGATTACGTAATCTCCATCGTCGTTGGTCCCTGTTGGTCTTGCTCTCTTGGTTATAACTCTTGCAAGTGCATTTGTACGAGCATGAAGCTCTGCAAAGCTGACCTTGGTATTACTAATTTCATCTGTAACATAAATATTACCTAGTTGATTTCCACGTTAGTCCATCTATATATCCACTAACTCCTCCAAACCATCATCTCCCTATTGTTATCCTATTTTCTTTTGGGCTCGGGGCAACATGTCTTCCTCTTTCATTTTTCTCGATTTGCTGTCCCTCTGCCTTCACTCCCTTTCTGAACATCATCCTTTACACAATCCATCCATCTTTACTTTGGTCTTCCCGTTCCCTTATGACCGTCTACATTAATATCCAATACATTTCTTACAAGATCCTCGGTCCTCCTTGCATATCACATGCCCATACAAATTGCTCCTTAATTTCTCTATTACTGGTATCACTTTCTCCTACGTGCTTACTCGTCCAAACCATATAACGGAATTTTTTACACTGTAAAGTCTTACTGCTTTGACCACAATCTCACCTGATGTTCAGTGATGATGTTGATGATGCTCTCAAGTAATGCTGCCGGAACACACATATTTGGTACCACGGTATTTGGCGACAGGTTTTCAAACTTGAGGGTGGTAGCTACCCAGGCGAACATCATTAGAAAATGACATCATTAGACAATGCTATGGTTTCCTCACGATGCTTTCCTTCACCGAAAGCTCACGCCGATTTTAGAGTCGGATAGGTGGGGATTGAACCCGCGTTGATTAACGTGGAATCCGGAGGCATTGCCCGCTGCGCCATCATCGCTTTATTCGGATTTTCCTTTCAGGTAAATATTTTTATAGTAATCTTAATTAACTTTTGCGTTGATGAGAAATCAATTTTCTTGACTTACGTAGGCTAAATCTTAAGAGATACATCTAAATGAACTACTTGAAAAGTTCTACTAAAATCCAAGAAAAAAATTGCACATTGACATATCTGGTATAATTTTATTGGTTAACAATAACACATTGAGTAACAAATTGATAGACTATTGTAGAAAACATGTGACAAAAGCAAAAACAAACTGTGTAAATCTTTAGAAGTAGATTGTAAATACATGTTATAGTAGTATACTACGGTATGTTATATCATATAACTATCCTATATTTTATGTTGGACCAAATTACACACAGTTTACAAAATTTCAATAAAATCGGTTGTGTAATTTCGATGTTTAGCGCAGATAAATATTATTATGACACCGGGGATTTTCATATCGGCCCGGGAGGTTATCGGTTCATTCATATTAATGTAAATTAATCTATGCCCGAACGATAAAATTAATGACATCGTTATGTGCAATAAGCGGTATATTCTTTAGTAATTTGCAAAGTATTTTAAAATTTGTTGTAATATTTTAACAAATAGTGCAATGTACTGTATAAATATTGGTAACAAAAATGATTTGCTATTAACAATCTAATAACTAACTAAATTCTTAAAAGTAAATAAACTTTTTCTTAAACTAAATTCAAAACGATTCAACTTCGGAAGGACAATCACCACTGCTCCGCTACTTTTGTTCTGATTATAAGGGTGTAATTAACAACGCGCATTGGAATACAAAACATTTCAACTTGAACCGATAACGACTTAATGGTAGTATTATCGACAAACATTAGGATGTACGTAAGATCGAAGCCACATATCGTATTCCACAATGAGCTCGAGCTTTCGGCAAAAGAAAACATCGTAAGGAGCATTTTATAATTCCTATCCAGCTAGCTTCCAGCTTAGCTTCTGTCGCCAAGCACCTAGAGGTGTGTTCTTGCAGCAATTCTTGTGAACCAGTTGGCTTGAACCTTCCGGATCATCCGGCAGTAGCCCAAGACGTGCCTCAATTCCCAACTTGCATTCCACTGCACATCACACTCCTGCACATTACATTCTGTAAGGACCCTTAAGGTTCGTAGATTCGCTTAACCATTGAAGGTTTACTGTATTGCAATTTACATCTCAAGTAGCAGACCAAGATGAGATCCGTACTATTTTGGTGCCCTTGTACTAGCTAACAATTTCAGCTATAATGCCTTAATTCTTTTCACGTTAACAGCGATTCGTCAGTTTAAGAAAAACATCAAAAAAAAAAATTTAAAAAAATCAAAATTTATTTATTCAATTTAGGCCCTAAGAAGGCGCTTATGAACGTCTAAAACACTACCATGGGTTCGGAAAACAACCCAGTCGAGAAGAGCCGGCAAGAAACTCGATCTGGTTCTTTTTTTTTTCATAAATATAATATATATCATTTTTTTTGTCATATAAAAAACTATACAAATCGTAGTTTTAATAATGTTAGTGGAAGCACAGAGATGTGGGTTATTTCCAGACATCACTATCGTTCACATAATGAAATCATCGTCAATTAACATCCATTAAGTCGCCGGACAGCGCATGATATGAAGAAAGAGAATACGTTCTTACCTGAGTATAATAAGGCCGTTCTGTCGCTAGAGGCTAGGTGAGCCATATGTTTTGATAAGGGAGCCGTTGAAACGTGACTCTTGGGTCCGGACATAAATGATACTCGTGGCAATGAACCCATTGTGCCTGAAAAGTACAATCGAGTTAGAAATATCACAGTCTAGCAGTTTACGACAATTTAAATCTATTTGAATTATAGAAAAATGGTTCTACTTTTTTATGATAATCTTTTAGTTACATGCACAATTTTGCTAGTGTCATTAATATTCAGTGCATCAACGTTTTGATAAAATGGAAGCTATGTTGCTTCTAGGGAGTTTTATGACAGTTTAGGAGTTATTATTGCCCGAAGAATTGACAAAATAAAGTGGGAGTGGGCTGGTCACATTACCTGTAGAATAGATACCCAACGAGACCAAGGGGTTCTCGAATAGCTGCCGCGTACCGGAAGACTCAGTATTGGTAGGCCTCCAATAAGGTGGACTGGGATCTGATGAAGAATGCGGAAATTCGCTGGATGTGGGTGGCGTTGTGTAGTTCTTTGGGAAATATTGGACTGAACTGGTTGTTATTACCAATACACTTCACTTGTGCACAATAGCCGCAATCTATATTACGCAAAACACCACCAAAACCACATAATATAGGAACGTAAGTTAATGAATTAAAAACAAGAACTGACTAGGATCCGGCAAAAAAACTCTTAAAAATATTTTCCAAGAAAAACTATAAAGTACAAATATCAGTGCGACTGATGCGACAACTGCACTGCACCTTACAATATGATGAAATGTGAAACGAATGACAGATTCACGTTTCTTAAATTGATTTTAACAGGGAAAACCCTCTAATGAATAACGTCGTGATATACATACATTTGCAGATAAATAAAAATAAAAAACACGAACATTAAAATTTCTTATCTATATACATATATCCATACAACTAGATAAAGATATAAATTGGTTTTTAGTTCGGTAAAATCCATTGGACCTATTTTGACCTTTTTTTTTTTTTTTGACGGGGGGAAATGCATTTACGCAGGACCTATTTTGACCTGGTTTTTTCTATAACGATTTTTTTTATTGTGTAGAATATTTCCTTATAATTATTTTTTTTACAAAATTGATGAAAATAAATAAATAGACGCTTGCTAGCAACGTGGGTCGTAGTTGAGGGTACAATCTAGCTGAGACAAAAAAAAATGGAATAAATCATTTATAAAATTATTCTTTAATATCCTTTTTTCATTTTAGTTCACACTAACTGCGCTCGGAAAGCGTTGCGAGGATACCACGGAGGTTTTTTTATGGAACGTTATTCGGACAACGCTAAAAAGCTACATAATTATTTAATTGTTACAATTTTACGTAAAGTACGTAATTCATTTGGTAAAGTTCGATATAGTTGGTGGAGGCCCCAGTACCTCCATAGAACTGGTACGACCGTCTGATGGGCAAGCTTCACGCCGGCGCTGTTACCCTTTTCTCAGCGTAGGGGTTTAGTTTGACTAAGCCAACAGTCAGCGGACTGGGACCAATCTATTCAGAGATATCGTATCCCTCATTATGGCGTTTTTGACGGTAAGCATGGGGTTTTAGTGGGTACTGGTGGAACAATTCTGGCCTTACGTGAGTCCCACACTCCTCTCCGTGGCCCCGCACCAGGAGGTCATGCGTAAATGCATTTGCCCATGTAAAAAAGTCGTCGGGCCTATTTGCCACAAGATGATGCCTGTGGAGTTCTGCTAAATTTCCTCCCATTATGGTAACTCAAAGATAACTCAACTACGTAAGAATAAAAAAAAATCCTGCGACTTTTAGTTGAGCAAATGCGAAATATTTTCCTTTAGAGAATATACATGTTTAACCGCGTAGATAGAGCTGTAAAAACATAAAAAGTAGTTTCCGACCGAAGGATCGGCTTCGGTTTCGGCTGGTTACGGCTAAAATATGTTATCGCGCGTCGTTCGGGTAAACTTGTGGCTCATGTATTCTCAGTAAAATTACCGGTTACCATTGCGTTGTGTATATTATGTACTTTATTAAATGTATATAACTTACAAAATTAATTAAATTATTTACTTATCAACTTTTTATTACTTTTTTCACTAAATTGATGTCTATTTAATTATGTTAGACTACATAACATCACTTTATTATCTTGATAAAACCAAAAATAGTTACATTTTACAAGTAAAACTGGTTACAATCGTCTCTTTTTGAAAAACAAATAGCCACGAGAAAAAGCGTTAGTTGGGATAAAACCCTTTTTGATATTAACCAACATGTATGTTTGTTCATATTAAATTGAAAACATGTATAAATAAATATATATGATCCATTACGTAATTCAACTCAACAGTAACTGTTGAGTATTGTTTATGCATACGAGTTATTTATCTATATTTGTGTGAAAATATACTAAATTTTAGTATAGAATATAAAATTGTATAAGTCTAAAGACGTATATTGATTGCTCAGACTAAATACATCTACCGAGTTCTGCTGGAAGATGTTTCGTAGAAGAGAATGAGGGAGCCTGGCACAAAGACGAGGCATTCCCTTATACGCATAACGCACAGTTAAATATATTCGTAAATATATCAAAAACACGTGTTGGTGTAGATAAAGAATAATTTACGGAGCTCGTATTCCAAAACTATTAATTAAAAAAATAGACATAAAAGAACAAGACATGAATTGTAGGAATTTTTCTCTAGTTACTTATGTGCAAACATGTAGTTTTCACCGTAAAATAAGTCTGAAACGAGATATCGTTGAATAACTGCCATTAGGCGGCATTTTTCCAATATGGCTGCACAATTGGTATAGATATGAGGTGGTAAAGTTTAAATTCGGAGCTAACGCATCAATATCTATGAATTTACCAGTTTTCCAAACTCTCGTTATGTTTTCCAGATAACCCCTTTTAAAACTGTAATTAATGATTTGTCGGCGCTGGTATAGGGAATACTTAAAAATAAGCGGTTTCAGATAAAAACAAAGTAATATATAATGTCACATTTATTGAAAATAAATTACATAATAATAATACACTAAATTCAACAATGATTTGTCAGTTAAAATTTAATTATCACTTATGCACTGCTTGTATGTTTATGATTACATTTTAAAGATTAAATTTTAAAACAATAAATCTATTTAAAATAACAATATTAGAGTAAATTAGAAATTAGATAAATAAATATATGACTTCTGTGCTACGTCTTTTATTTGCCTACTTTCGTTTTTATAATCAACTAGCTGCGCCCGCGTTTCATATATTCTTCACTAACTTTTAATTTTATTATATGGAAACCGAAATATTTTCAAAATAAAAAATTTAGTACTAATAAAGTAAAAATAATCATAATAGATTTTAGCATCCGTTATACCCGTAAAAAACTGTGCATTCAATCGGAATTTATTTGAATTTTTATGAGTATTTTTCTTTGCGTGGAACCCAAATTATTTTCACAAATTTTATGTACACTTAGTTACCCGGAGTAACTTCAGCTATCTACCAATAAAAAAAGGCCCGTCAAAATTGGTCGAGCCGTTTCAGGGATTATGTATTACAAACAAAAATATTAAAAAAATATTTTTGGTATAGGTATCGTATATACAGTCATATCTATTTAGTAAAAAAAAAACATAATTTTGACATTACAAACACTTCACTTTTATTTATGAGTATAGATGAAAATTAATCTGAGCTCCTACTTGTTCGTGGGTCCAGAGATTCCTAACCTTAAATTCAATCGTGTTAAAAGAAACTCCTTAAATTATATTGTGTTACATCTTTAAATACATGCGCAATTATAAAATAATACTAATCCGTTTAGACAGGTATAGTTTATGTAGTTACATATAACAACAAAAAAAATACATTGCAAATTTTGATAATAAATCCATTTTAGCAGATTTTTGACTACGAATACTTGGTATTTAAAATTACAAATTTGCAGATATAATTAAAATATTCTATAGTGTTTTTTTTTTTAGCAGAAATAATGTTATTACTAACATTTATTCTAATTTCTATAATAACTACTTGAATAGTAGATTACCTAAAGAAATATCACAAGTTACTACTAACCTATAAAAATTGGATATATTTAAATTGAACTTATTTTTAATATAATAATAATAATAATAATAAATCTTTATTCATGAAATGCAAATACAAATCAGAGGGTGCAATGGACCCGGAAAAAAAAAATATTTTGTGCCCCGGGATCCAGTGCCTTTCTTTATAACATTACAGGTTTATAATAAAAGATATACTCGTGTTGTGTATGTATGAGCTGCGAGTCAGCGTGGGTATAATCGGTTGTGTGATTGAATTTGCAATACAATTGCATTATATTTATTTTAATATTAAAGTTTATTAAACAAAAATAAACATACAGAGAATGTATAGATTTATAAAGTGATCTTCTTTTATTGTAAAATAATATATAACATAACTTTTTACATAATGTAATTATGCTGTCTTACAAAATGTTTGCTCAGTAAATTCATTAAAGTTAACAAAAATAAAAGTTCATAATAATTTAGGTTTTTTTAAAGATATTAACAATAATATGGTTACATAACGCCAGTTATTAAATAAAAAATAATAACTAGTACTATATGAGAGACTGATATGCCGTTAAAAATACGTATTAATTAATTATAGTACGCATATTATATTTTGATGACATCTCAGTCGACTGTTTTCCAACAAACAATGACCCTAAAATCGTCGGACGCTTTGTCAAAGACCCTCTCGCCGTTTGAGTCGACGTACTGGTTAATTTGATAGTCCAAGAGCGTCTGGAACCCGAGAATGTCAGTACCGAGTTGCTGTAAAATAAAATAGATATCAGAATATATGTATATACAATAACAGATAAACGTATATGGTCAGAATGATAAAGACCAAAACCTTTTTAGTAGTTGTAGAAAAAAACAATTCTGCGCGTGACAGAAGTGAAACTTAAATAAAAGAATAAGAGAAATTTAGAGTGAGAAACAGAGGGAGGGAGAGAGATAGAGAGTATCTAAAAACAAATACAATAATACAAAAAAAAAACTAGGCCCCATAAGTAAAGTAAAAAATAGATAATTACTACTATTACCATAATATAATAAGGAATAACAGCATATTATATGACGATTGGACAGTATGTATAACCACTGTCTAAAATACAGTATGCTTACTATTTTTATCTCTTTCACTCTCATTAGTTACTTTTATCAGTATATTATTATTTTAAATCATGACGCTAATTCTAATGTTCAGATTCTAAGTTCAATGTCACAATTATAGTGTATTTTACTTGAGAACAATAACTAAATAAGACACGTAAAATGCCACAAATATTACATAACTAGCTGAGAGCCCGCGGCTGCGCCCGCGTTTTATATATTCTAAGATAATGTAAAAACATTTCTCATAAATTCAAGCACTTGCCCGTAAAACTGTGCATTGAATCGGATTTTATTCAAATTTTTATGAGTTTTAATATTTTTTACGCGGAACTTTATTTAAAAATTCGAAAATTAAAAATACTTAAAGTTACTCGGAGTAATTTCAGCTTATTACCAAAAAAAGTCCCGTCAAAATCAGTCCAGCTGTTCCGGAGATTATCCGGAACAAACAAACAGACAGACATAATTTTAAAAATTGGATTTTTGTTATAGGTGTTGTATATACATTCATCATATCTGTTTTGTAAAAAAAAAATTTGACATTACAAACATTTCTTTAAGTTATTTTATTAGTTATTTAGATTTATGATAACCCCTCATTAGTCCAGCCAATTAGTTCAAAAACGTGTTACGTTTGTTTTGTCTGCGGCGGAGACCTATTCTTTTAATAAATGTTAATAGTTTTTGAGTTATTCACGAAAACATGAAATATATTTTTTTTAATCTTATTTTTTTGTTAATAACGAGTGCAACTTTATTATGTGCTAATAGATCCTCGAGACACATTTTTCGAGACGTTCCAAATCGTATTAATTATCGCAAATATTTTAGGGACTCTATTAAGGATTAACACGTTTTTAAACTTGTTGACTAGGTTAAAGTTAAGACACCGAGCTCCCTCATGAAAGGCATGGCAGGTTATGCCTGGCATGCTTTCTGGTCGGGCCTGCTGCTTGGGCGACGCGGAGGATATTGCTCAATTCCAGGTCGCTCCCCAGAAAGGCGGTGGATGGTACCGTTGGGTTTAGAGTGTATGTAGAGTGAAGCGGCGCTTCAGCCCGGGTATGTCCCACATACATCCTGGCATCTCTAATCCGGGAGACATTAGTCCAGGATTAGGGTTGGTAGGAGGCACGCGTAGCTGCATATCTCACGGAAAAAAAGGTTAAGTTTTAGTCATGGTATATGTTATTCCTAGGTTAAGTTTTCTCTGGTTATTCCGCATGATGCGGGCTGCCGGTAAATTCTGGTTTATCGGATGTCGTCATAGTTCTCTAAGTTTACTTTATTTAATATCAAATAAAGTGAGTCATTTTAACGAGCTCGACCCGGATTTTCGATCTCAGTTCATTGATCCAAAACGACATCGAGATTGACCGATACGTAAGGAATTAGGACAAATCCACACTGGATAAAATGCTTTCAGATCTCAGGGGTTCCATGCAATCCACATACATGTATGGCCCCAAAAGCTTAAATAAAAGACCTTTATAAGAGCTGTTGGTTTGTATGGATCTGACTGTTGGGCAAATAAAGACACGTAGCGGAGATACGAATGTGAAGATATGTCATAATTTAATGTATAAGATTAGAAATTACTATCTCAAAAAAAGCTTGTAAGTAACACCAGTGACAGAGAAATTAAGTAAGTAATAGATTATCGTGGTATGGGCAAGCCATGACGAGATTTAAAAGTCACATAACTTGAAGAGGTAGATGGGTGTAGAAGTAGAGGGAGAGCGACGAAGGAATGTATGGAAAGAAGAAAGAGGTTAATCTTGAGATGACAAATGACAATCATTCTCATTCTGATCCCCTGTTCGCAGCTCACTTGGGGTCGGTGCAGTATGTTTTCTTCTTTCACAATTCCCTATCAGCCATCATATTTTCTTTTACTCCTATTTCTTTCATATCATTTATTACACACTCCATCCACATTTTATCCAGATGACAAATGCCAATGGAAATTGAAAAAAGAAAACATGTTATGAAAGCCCTACTAAATGAAGACTAAGGTAAATGAATGGTGATGATGTTTAAAATAAGATTTAAAAAGGCTTTTATAACTAACCTGTGTAAGAGGGCTGGTATTTGTAGTGAAAACTCCATGGTAACGTTTCTCGCGTGCGATTCGCATCGTCGCGTGTTCGAGGGCGCGTATCGCTGCAACGTTGTCCCGCGCGCTGAGCGACTCGTCCGTCGCCATCATGAATGAATGAAGAATTGCACCTGTCATAATAAAATATAATCTATAATATCACTTCTTCTTTATCTTTATTTTGCATCTCATTAGCGTCAATGTCAGTGTAGTATCTTTCGTCTCGCATACCTGGTATCTGTGGGAGTGATTTCCTGAAAAGGGACGGTAGTGTGTAACAGGAAGCGCCGGAGAAATCATTTGACCAATGAGCGAGAAATTGCTTAACATACAGTGCAGTTGCAGTTTTATGTACAAATTATACTATTATGTAAAGTAATTTATTATATTATTAATAAATGTATTTACTTCTGATAGATAATAAGTATCTGAAAAAAAGTAATTGATCAATGAAAAATGCAACGCATTAAGTATTTCGGTATTTAGCTTTTTAAATTTTGATATCAAATGTAGCACATTATATGCGATCATTGTAAGGCTAGCTTGTTAATTATTTTTAGCCTTTGACTTTTCTTACATCTACAACGTCTAACTAAGCATTCGTTTTTTAAGTAAGTATTAAGTATTATGTCAAGCAAGTTTTAATGTCAAAAATTTATTACAGGGTGGATCATTACGTGAACGATAGTGATGTCTGGCATTAACCCACATCTCTGTGCTTCCATTAACATGATTTAAGTCTATAATTTGTATAGTTTTTTATATGAAAAAAATATAATATATATTATACTTATAAAAAAAAAGAACCAGATCGAGTTTCTTGCCGGCTCTCCTCGACTGGGTTGTTTTCCGAACCGGTGGTAGTATTTTAGACGTTCATAAGCGTCTTCTTAGGGCCTAAATTGAATAAAGTTTTTTTTTTTTTTTTTAATAATAATCCACAGAACATCCATCGGTGTAAAAATATAAATTAAAAGACTAATTTGACATTTCCTCACAAAAGAGACATTGGTTCAGTTGGATACCGGTATCGTGCATCGATAATGGACGTAAGTTTATATCCAGCTTTCTTGTTCCATAGCAAAGGCTTGATGGGGGGCCATTTACTATTGCTTGTTTGCCATCTCGAACCACATCGGCACTAAACACCAAATGGGATTGTGGTCAAAACGCTCCGTCTACATAGTAAAAAAAACGAATTTCCGGCAAAAATTCCAATCTCAAATTTCATGGGAAAACTTTAAACAAACAAATTTTAGAAGTTGGCATAACAGGCTGAGGTATACGAGTATATTTGACAATATTGTTAACTTAGAGTATTCATATGATTTTTTTTTAAATATATCATTTTTTATAATAACGATAATAAAAATTAATAACAAAGAAATACAAAATGATGGAGTAATTGGTTTTAATAGAATTAAAGTAAACCGTAGATACTCAATTACACTGCATTAGAAAAAGAATTCATACAACAGACGTTACTATGCAGTTTTCCGGTAAACAACATATCCACGACCACATATTGTTATGTTAAAATATAACTAACCTTTGCCTTCAGGTAGCATTGTGTCTCTCACAGATCCTTCTACGTACTCCAAAAACGCCATGATCTTAGCTAATCCTCCTGCCAGTTCGATTTCAGGTTCATCACGCGCGTCGAAATTTAACGCGACAGCCACTGGTGCACCTTTCTCTATTAATACAAATAAAATATAATTATTAAAAGCACAATTTAGAACTATTTAATCAATAAATGTGTTAGTCATACGATAATAAATAGACTATAAGTAACAGGAATTAATTAAAATTTTACGACGACGGTTTAAACAATATAAATTCTGTTAGGACTCGATTGTTTTCGTCCGTCGACATTTTTGCCCGTTTACCATATGCTACTACAAGCCGAGTTTAAGACCTTTATTTTCTTCGATAAATATTTTTTTTTTTATTTCAATTTATGGGTGGTTTACTATCTTGTATGATCTGGATTTTTATAGGTTTAAACACAAAGTGCAATATATGTTTGAAATAGATTTATATTTACTATTATTATTTAATAAAATGAATGTAAGATTAGACAATCACTTTTAGGACTGTGTAGCGATCACATTAGATTTCTTTAATCATAACAACAGAATAATAAATGATACAGGACTTTGGAAGGACAATAAAACATAATAGTTAAAACAAATTTACCTGTAGTTAATACAACACTAAGCCCGGCTTCTAGTAGCGCGCTCCAGCATTTGTCGATGCATACCGCGTAGTCTCTAGTCTCGATCTCATGCTTCACGAACTGTTCCAATTCAGCTTTCTCGTAGAAAGACGAAACTATCATACTGTAGATAATCTATATATTACTACACAATTACAACTGAACACATTCCTGATTATCTGTGCCTAATTCAATCTTAAGGTTTCGAACGTAGTTGAAGGTAATCCAAAAATGGTAATATATTGGGCCTTACAGAGTTGGAAGAAAAGATAGAAATTTGTAAAATTAGAACTAAGAAAGATGCAAATATGTGTTTAGATTTTGTATATATCTTAGTTTTTTAGTGTTTATACATCTACTTAGCATTCCTTTACGAAGGAGACAATACTCACTCGATAACTTGCTGCTTGTGCTCATTTCTCATACATAATGTTTTGAATTTCGGTTCTTTGTTCTCAGCTGCTTCATCATTATTCGTGCTCATTTTAGACAATATTTCACCAAGATTAGTTGCTCCGAGGAAATCACTAATATCTGTGTAAAATTCAAAAAAGCTTCATGTGATAAAAATGATTTTATTTGCAGCGTGTAATAGTTTCCGTTTATATTATTTGGTGGCGATTCTTTGTTAAAACTTTTGTCAGCTATTATTTTTATTGGATATAATCATGTAATTTCTATTAGGTATATTATTTGATGGATCAAAGTGGGTCCTTGAGAACCGAGAAACAGGCTTTGGAGTAGTTTTTATAGTAGATCCATTACCTAAATTATATGCAATATTATCGTAATTGTTGTAACAATATATAGTATACTTACCTATAAAGTAGCCTCTATCTCTAAGTTTAGTGATGGTGTATATAGAATTGAGTGAGTTTCCGCCCAACTCGTAGAATCCCGCCCTGACGGAGAGTGTGCCGCGCGCCGCCCGCCCCAGCACCTCGCCCACCGTCTCGAATAGTGTCTGTGCGGCTTCCATTTGTTGCGGCTCCACACCGCTATAGTCGATGTCCACGGGAATCTCAGAGTCATCTATCAGTGGAAATATATTATTGATAACGCCAAACGCCATGCCATTCTTTTACGTCAACTGAGCGCTTAATTTATTAATTGTGTTTTAAAGTGAAAACTCCTATAGCGGCGTCGAGTAATTCTCGGTAAAGAATAAACTTATAGGCTCACGATACCGGTGCTATGACATCAACCGTCAACATGCTGCATTGTGTCAAGTATAAGATGGCGTTTACGTGCTGGTGCTCAGAGATAAATAATAAAATTTATACTCACGCAGCCTTTCGTATATTTTGATTATGAATAAACTATATGAAAATGTATCCCTATGATTTAATTATAGTAATATTTGTAAGAGCGCAAATAGATGTAAAAACCAAACAAATGTTAAATGCTATGTTAATAATTGTAATTAAATATTGTCGGGAGTCTCTATGGTTGCCTAGTTTTTAATATATCTGAAATAAATCATATGACCAAGTTATAAAGATAGTAAAATGGAGATACGATATTTGCAATACGGCAAAATTCTGTTACTGCAAAACTAACCACGAGTTTCATTGACAATTTAACATCAGTGAGATTGTGCTTCTGTTGACTACTGCTTTTTTGGATATTTTTTTTGCTTGGGCTCGATGTCAAGTGAATGGCGCAGATAAGGACAACACTAGATTACGTTTACCTAGCAAACGTCTGTTCACTTTTGAAGACTTCCAAGTTATAAAAGCACTGGAAGACGAACGCCGGAAGTAAATGAAAGTGAAGCTGAAGCAAACCCCTTTTTGCTAATCGAGCGGATGATCACCAAATAAGAGAATAAACTTTCCCGACGTTTAGTCGCCATGTGGTGGAACGAAATAAGTGACACCTAACCACGGAAAGAATCATCAGGAATGACCGTTTATCTATGCAAATAATACAGTTTTTGTTCATTCAACCATAAGACGACCACTGCGAAACCTTGGTCTCCCTAATAAGGGTTGGCGGGGGGTGGGGGATTGCCATAACCGCCACGCTTGATAGACGGGTTGGAGATCGCAGTAAAGTGTTTTTGGTTTAGTATTTATAACTAAACGGATTGAGATGCAATTTAGAACGTATACGTGCCTGAATATACCTATAAAGGAATTAGTTTTTTTTATAGTCAAGATTATTACCATTGTTGTTAGTATTTTCGTACATCTTTAAGAGCGCTTGTCTGTCGACTTTCCCGTTCACCAAAAGCGGTACCGTTTCGATTTCAATTACCTGTAATAATAATGTTGTTATTTATTCAAATATAATTAACTTCACACTATTAAGATTGAATATATAGAAATCTGTAATTTAAATATATGTATATAAATTCAAGTTAAATCAGCATTTACCTGCGGTATCATGTAATGTGTAAGGGAATTCTTCAATTTAGTCTCTATATTTTTAGCGGACATTCTCGCTTCTGGTTTGATTGTGACAAACGCCAGGATCTCTGGGTTACTGCGTTCCACACCGTAGCATAATACAACACCTGATGAATATTCCAAAACATATATAAGAGAATATCTTAAAGTCTAATTTTAATATAACACTGCAATAAGATTGCTCTGATTTTTGGTTAAACTAAAGACTTAGAGCCAAACACGAATAGAAATTACTGAATGGAAACAATTATTTATTGAACTCAATAAAGTATGTACTTAGCCTTGTCTAAGTAGTACGTTAGTATTCATAAGTAAACTATAATACAACTAGTGCGATTAGCAATTAGATTTTAAGAAATTTATTATAGTTATTGGACAAACAATGGATATTTCAGCTGGTATGCCCATTGTTATAGAGTTAAGGATTTAGACCAGAGTTTTGAAATTTATCCATTAACCGTATAACTGTAAATTACTTAGACTGAGACTTTCGGAATATGTTTATTTGGTTTATATTCTGATAAAAAGGAATTTGGAAATAAAAAATCATTATTTCAATCTAAACTTTAGGTTGAAACTTTAGGTTGTTCAATTTCCATTAGGAAATCCATTTAGCAATTATGGACTTACATTTATCGACACCTGCCACAGCGGTGACAGCGCGATCTACCTCCTGCAAGTCAACACGGTGACCCCTTATCTTAATCTGAGAGTCAGTACGACCCGCATACAAGATCACACCTTTATGCAGGATACCGAAATCTCCAGTGCGATACAGTTTGCCGAAATCTGTAAAGAATGGAACGGTAAGACACCTCTGGTCTTCTTTTAATAAGTTTTTCAAGTATCAATAGCGATTATTTTTATAGTGACACCTAATGTTATATGATTAAATATTGTAGCACTAAGCCTAGGAACTAAAGGAGGTCTTAAATGCAACAGTCAAAACGGAGTCATCGATACTTGATCAAACATTTCCCAAGAGAATATGTCTCAATAGCGAGGCATAAATAAAAATAAATTAGATAAAAGGAATAATTTCCAGAAAGAATTAAACAAAAGAATAACAGATACAACCCAACACGTCATCAGGTAAATAAAAAGAAATTACTAGCATTATATAAATACTACCAAAACAAGTAACCAAAAACAGTAAATTAATAAGTATTGTGCGAGAACAAATAGGCCCAGTGTTAGCATAGTTTCAACACTCAATTCGTTAAGAGCGTACAGATGACACTGATACTCTGACTGCTAATATTCAAACTATTTTAAATTAAGACCGCTTACTAGGGTGAGAGTTATGGGGGTTGTGGACGAAGCGATGCGGATCTTTAGCGCGCACGTATCCTTTAGCGAGATTGCAACCTGCCACCCACACCTCACCGGCTTCGCCTTCCCGAGCGCACCACATTTCTTCGTCCAGAAGGTAAACGCAGCTGTTCGATACCGGTACACCTGAAGAAAATTCATAAAAATAATATAATATAAGTAACTCTATGTATCATAAGCCTTTTTAGATCCTCTTCAGTTTCGAAATCTATTCGATTCGGAATATTTCAACGTCTACAGATATTCCTTCATTTACTTCTGTTGTTTCTATGATCAATAAAGGCTTTTATTAACATCAAGCAAAAAGGAAGGACAATAACTAGTTTAAAATAAAATTATAAACTTACCAATGGGTATAGTAGGAAATAAATCCACTTGACTGAGCGTCTCCAGAACATAATACGTGACATCGCCCATGACTTCTGTGCTGCCATAAAAGTTCGCTAGCTTATACCCATCGTGATCTCCGAAATATTGGAAGAATTGTGACGCTAACTCCTTATTAAGGGTCTCTCCGGAGCAAACCCATAGTTTCAGACACTTAAATGGTCTGAATGCGGGGTCCAGAGATAGATACATGAGTATTGAACGAAGGAGAGTTGGTACTAAGACTAAACGATGAACCTGAATCGAAAAAACATATCATTAATATCAATCACTCCAGAGAAAAGTGTAAAATTATCAATATGAGTCAAGCAAAATATTTATTAGTCTTCAAACTTGAATTAATGGAAACTGTTGATATTATAAAATGTAGAAATAGACATTATGTGCCATATACGAGTAAAGATTTCTTTAACAAGTTTATAATACATAAAATTGGCCATGTAAATCTAAAAAAGCGAAAGAAATAATATTATAATGTGAACTACCTCATGCTCAGCCAATATCCTCACAAGCTTTTGCGGATCTCTCGTTGTTTCTCTTGACAAAATTAATAAAGATCTTCCGTGTATTAATGGACCCCAAATCTCACATACTGAATCGACGAAAGTCAAAGCTGTTTTCCACACGCAGATTACTTCTGTGTCTAAAAACGGAAACGTTTCGAATTGCCACCAAAGACGGTTGCAAATCGCTGAATATGAGAGCCGAACACCTTTAAAAGAGATGATATTTATATAAATTGTGTTTCAAATAGATTTTACACATTTTATCGTCTTTTATTTCAAATCAGCTACACTGCAATCAAAATTTACCTTTAGGAATTCCGGTGCTTCCAGATGTATACAAAACTATGGCAATACTATCATTGGTTAATGACGCCAATATATCTATATCTTGTGGCTCATCTGCAGCCATACCGCTTGCTTCTTGTGCCAATTCTTCAAAAGACACTGCAGGTGTACCACTTCCAGCGAATGCAGAGGGATTTACTGAAATTTTACAGATACAATTTTTTATTTGTTCACTAAAAAGTTAATTCAAATATATGAAAATTTAAAAATAGTATTCATACTACTATCGTCGTAAATGACAAGAGACGGTTCAGCATCCTCCAGTATATGAGTGATTCTTGCTTGTGGGAAACTTGGCTCCAACGGCACGTATGCCGCACCAGCTTTCCAAGTACCTAAGAGCGCCATTATTGTACTGAAAATAATTTTTGAGTCATTACATTGGGTGATTTTTAAAACATCGTATTTACAACATTAATATCTTTTTACTTATAGTCTTATAAATACTTCTTTACATCTCATAAAAGGCAACGTTTTGATGAACTAATTGACTTTGTTTTACTTATTACCAAGGCGAATATTCTTAGTTCAAACACGCACAGTTACCTATAAATACTGTTATTTTGTAACAACCTTACGTCACACAGGTAAGGCGAGGTTCGTACCACCGTGGTGCTTTCGTGCTAGTTACCTTTTGCGGCGAGTGTCTTCAGCACTCGACCCTAAAGTTACAGTGAAGCTGTAAAGGCACTTCCGGTCAACATCATTAGGTTCTAACATCAACATCTAAGGTTAGAAACAAAAACAACCTGACCTTTCAGTTTCGTTTGTAATATCTTTTAAATAACACGTGATGGGAATCCTTTGGACACCTTTAAAAAAAACTGTGCACATAGAGGAGCGTGAGCTTTAGTATTAATAAAGTTAACACGGTGAAGATATGCAAAAAGTTAAAATTAATATTTAATATGTGTTACAAATATTTAGTTTGTTTACGTTCTCACTGCCAATGTCATTGCTATTATCCCCTAGACAAAGATAAAAGTTCATTAGCTTGTTCTCCTCTATTTGTCAACCGATATTTTATATTTTATTTAGTAGTTATTGATGATTTTTAACATTGTCAATGTAACCGGAAATATTTTTCGCTTAAATATTTGATTATTGAATGATTATGGTCGAATTTCGAGTGCTAATGTATTTAAATACCATCAAGTTTAATTGCGCTGTCTATTCTCATCATCACCCTACCCTTACCCCATTTGTATTTGGGGTCGGTGCAACATGTCATCCTCTTACATTCCTCTCTATTTGCAGTCGTCTCCGCATTTACTCCCTTTCTAAACATCTTCACACAATCCATCCATTTTTTCTTTGATCTTCCCCCTTCTCCTATAACCTTCCACATTCATATCTAATTTGATTTATAATGGCTTCATATCCAATTGAACTGCCTACTCTATTACTGATAATACTTACTTGTGAGTAGGTTGCATGCACACTGCGATTACATAATCACCATCATCGTTGGTTCCCGTTGGTCTTGCTCTAATTGATATAGCTCTTGCAAGAGCATTTGTACGGGCATGAAGCTCTGCATAGCTGACTTTCGTATCACTGGTTTCGTCTGTTACATTAATATCATGATTAATATTTAATATACTAATATTATAAGAGTGGTCACTCTCTGCGTAAAGCCTAAAATGTATTTAGTTTAAATGTTCAATGTATATTTTAGTAGTTATGATTTTTTGCCGGGAACTAAGTTCGCGCAGACTTTTGAGTTACGTTGAGTTACTCCTGAACTTTATTTTTTATCTTGTACTAATTTAGTTAAATAGTTTATTATGGTAAATATCATCGTATATACATGTAAACTATATGAGTTGCTGATCATTCATACTATTGTAATTTAATTTATCGTCATCAACACCAAAATTACCTAATGGCATAATTATGTACCTAAATGAAAAGTTTTCTTTAGTAATTAAAGCATTTTCAAATATCAATCATTCTCTTACAAGTGATCAAACAAATAATGCAATTTCAATCCATCCATTCAACCGTAAAGACGCCCACTACTGGGCATAGGTCTCCTCCAAAGATAAGGGGGGAATTGCCATAATCGCCACGCTTGGCAGGCGGGTTGACGATCGCAGTAGATGTTTGTGGTACTCAGAGGATGCTGCTGCCCATCCCCTTGTTTATCCTTTAGTCGCCTTTTACGACACCCACGGTAACGATATAGAGTGGTACTATTCTTAGGCCGGCGCCACACGAAACAAAGCAATTTATTCCAAAAATATTGTTGACGATATAACATTTGCTATTATATTTCGGATGGAACTTTTAAAATATGATAAATTAGATATGTAGTAATTAAGTAAATTCAAAAAGTTTCAACTGCGGAAACACGGCCACCATTCCGCTACTATTGTTTTGAGTCTAAGGGTGTAATATGTTTGAAAATCTGTCGCTAAACACTAATACTTTTTAGAGAGCCAGATGGCTGAGAGAGTTCACCATCTACAACCCTCTGCCCCCGCCGCTCCTCAATCCCCTGGTAAAAAACCGGAATGTACTCCGATCCCTAATTAAGGAAGCACTTGTAGCCACCACCACTTGTAGCACTTGTATGAGGTGGTAGGGCATTTTCTAATAATCCCAACCTGAGTAGCTACCACCCTTAAGTTTGAAAAGTACCAATATGTGTGTTCCGGCAGCATCACTTGAGAAACAGCACCTTTAGGCTTAGTGTGTTTACCAAGTCTAAACATTGAGCCTATACAGTGTTTTAAATCATATTCTCTCAACTTTAACCAACATAATGGAATTCCATATAAAAGGAAATTCATGACGTCTAAGCGGCAACACCTGAAATAATATTGTCCTATACAAAATATACACTATGCCGTTGTAATAAAATAAATACTTTTAAATTTAAGTTTAACCTAACAGTTCTTACCTGAATATAATAAAGCCGTTCTGTCGCTAGATGCTAGGTGGGCCATGTGTTTTGGTAGGGGAGCAGTCGGCACATGACTCTTGGGTCCAGACACTACAGAAGCTCTTGGCAACGAACCCATTCTTCCTGAAAAATACAATCAATATACAGATAATAGTAAAAATATATTACTTAGACATGGTGGGAGCAATGACTTTAAATAACTATGCGATTATGGCTCAGTTGATAATAATATGATCCCACGTCAAAGGACGTAAGTTCGACCCTATTTGTTTGATGTCATAATACGCTTTCTGATGTACTACGATTGGTTAAAATGTTTTCAAGCTAACCTGGTGGTTATTAATAAAGCGAACTAACCCACGCCCGCGTAACCGCCGTTCCCGCCGTCACGGACAGGCGGCTAATTTTGTAAGGAACCTTTTTTTTATTATTATTATTATTTAAGACTAAAAAAATGATGAGATTAGCTAGGATCAAATTCCGGGTCCCCACGGCTGACTGACCTAGCTAGGTCATACCTCTTACGGGAGGTGGGCGAAGAGGTGGGGTGGAGAAGTATTCTCCCCCATCCCCACTGGGCCATTGCACGACGAGGCCCGGTGAGTTCGCTGCAGGGGGCGACGCGGTGCCTGCGAAAGCCACCCCGTGTCGCCCCCATCCCAAATGCAGCGGACGGCCCCGGGGGGTTTTAGTGGGTATTTCCGGGCGCTTCACGCCCGGGCGAGTCCCACACTGGCACGGAGCTCGTCACTCCGTGCCCCCTTACCTATTGTATTGGGGGACTTCGGTCTCACTAATACAATAGGTAAGGGTAGTGCGTAAATGCATTTCCCCCCGTCAAAAAAAAAAAGGATCAATTTCCGGGTGATTTTTTTTTGGTATAGGTAGCAGCCAAGCCGAGGTTCGAACCATTGCGCTAGTTACCTTTTTGCGGCTGAGTGCCTTCAGCACTCGCCCCCAAAGTTCGGTGAAGCTGTTAAGCCCCTTCCGGCCAACAGCATTAGCTAGGTAAGAAAAAAAAAAAATAAAGAGAAATAAACCCTTCTAAAACCATTTATAGTAAATAATAGTTTACAATGGCACAGAATCTAATTAAGCCAGACTTTAAACTGTAAAAAGGATACTGGAAGGCCATATACTTTACCTTAAATTACATTAAGAGCTATAAATCATTATCATCAGTTCCTTTAAAAAATTGCTGAGAAAAGTTTGAAACTTCTAGTGTTTTCCATAATATTATAGGTTGTAATGATAAAGATATTAGTATTGTTATAATTACTTTCATTAAATCTAATTTTAGTGGAAACTTTCATATATAATAATTTTTCATATATGCATTTTATTAACTATGTGTTTCCCAAATATACAAAAAAATAACGTCCGGTCTAACTATATATCTTGTTAGATTAGATCATACATAACAAGCTACACAATGTGTAAATGATGATGAATAATTTGGACAAAAAGTTACCGTTGATACATTTTCTTGTAATATTTTAACAAATTTATAAATAACAAAATAATAATATTTCTATTCACCCCTTGAGAAGTAACCTGGCGTCTACGCCAGCTTTCCTATTGTCTCATTTTTATGGGTAATCGACATATTAATAAATATACATTTAGTAAATACTGTTTATTTTCTTTACTTTTAGTTTATTGATTTTGACAGTTATATATATTTTTTCATTAGAGTTGTCGAAAGTTATAACATCGAATGTAATATCAACCGAACCATTTAGCTAAATGAAGAAGCGGTGCCGTTTTATAAAACGTGGTTAAAAGCGAAGATGGCGCAGCGGGTAGTGCGGCCAGATTACGCGTTAATCCACGCGGGTTTGATCCCTACCTATCCGACTCTAAAATCGGCCTGACCGTTACGGTGAAGGAAAACATCGTGAGGAAACCATAGCATGGTAGAAGGGCATTTTAAAATAATACCCGCCTGGGTAAGCTATACCACCCTCAAGTTAGAAAACCTATCGCCAAATACCAATAGGTGTGTTCCGACAGCATCACTTGAGAACGTGTCCCTCTAGGCTTATTGTGTTTACCATTAGGGACCATATCTTCACTTAACATCAGGTGAGATTGTGGTTAAAGCACTGAAAAAATATAATAATAATAATATTGCAAGACACGACATTTTTAACTGAGTGTTTCGCGAATAAATATATTAAAAAAAAATGTTTTATCTCTAAACAGGCCCGTGGGATATACAAGTAATCCGACATTGGAGGGATGATTGGAATATCCTTCCTGCGAGTGATTTAATTTATAAATCGACCATACATTGCTACGCAGCAGTGGCGCGGCCTACAGGACGGTGAAGGTAAAATAAATTGCTTATTAATGCACCGACCTTGACTGCAAAGTGCACTTAAGTAGAAAAATAAGCAAGTAAAAAATATTTTAAAGCACTAAACTGTTGTTTTTCTTATGTTGCCTTGATTATTTATCATTAACTACCTCTGGGTCCGGGGCAAAGATCGAGACATAAAAGGCAATGTACCTTTGTTTCTATATCTGTTATTTTGTTTATAATCTGACAATTACTTGACTTATTTTTATGATTTTAATATTAAACTATAGATATTACTATAGTATCATATTTTCTAGTTCGCACAATATAAAAGATTTGCCAGTAAAAACTGACCCATTTATTAGTTTTTTTTTTTGGTACTAAATTTCAAGGGTTTTAATTTTCCCTAGCATCTCTTGCAGCCTGAGTTACGCCGTGTACCATCAGCTATCTGTCTGAAAAAGTCCCGTCAAAATCGGTCAAGCCATTCCGGAGATTAGCCGGAACAAACAGACTTTTGCAATAGGTTTTTTTTTTTTTTTCTTTTACAAGGAATAGGCTCGGTGCTTTGACCACAGTCTCACCAGAGGTTAACTGATGGTGTGGTCCAGGATGGTAAGACACATTAAGCCTAAAGGTACTGGTTCTCAAGTGATGACGCCGGAACACACCTATTGGTATTTGGGGACAGGTTTTCAAACTTGAGGGTGGTAGCTACCCAAGCGGGCGTCATTAGAAAATGCCCTACCACCATGCTATGGTTTCCTCATGATGTTTTCTTTCACCGAAAGATAAGGCCGAATTTAGAGTCGGATAGGTAGGGATCGAACCCGCCTCGATTGAAGCAGAATCCGGCCACACTATCCGCTGCGCCATCATATCTTAAATATACATTCATATGTATTTAGTAAAAAGTTGTTAATTTTATATTACAAACAGACACTTCAATTTTATTTTTTTGTATTGATGAATTACCGATATTACTAATTATTTACGACCAGATGGAAAGGTCAAGCTACTTTCGGGTTAAACCCACGCGGAACAAACTCATTACTTATCCAAACTGCATAATAAATAAGAGCAAATAAATAATGCAATAGTAAACGCATAAGTGTTATTATATTATTAATAAATAATGTTACTTGTTCTTTCCGTATAATCATATATATAATATATTCAAATAACAATAAATTCCATCTGATGCAATATCTTAGATCTGTAACATTATATGCACATATTTAAATATGGAGCTTTGTCTCTGAATAAGTGCATCATGAGTAACTTTAAGCTTCCCCACTTCGCAATAAACAGAAACATGCTTACATTTTAATCCTATCAACACATTTTTTTTTAATGTTGCTCGAGCCCAATAAAATTACAGCTATATAAAATCCTTTCTCGAGTTCACTAGTGTATAAATTTTAAAATCATATTAACCCCTTGAGCACTAACCTGGCGTTTACGCCAGCTTTCCATTGTTTTCCTATTGTCTCATTTTTATGGGTAATCGACATATTAAAACCGTTTTTAGTAATTACAATTTTTCGAATTCGAAAAATTTACAAATATATTATCTACATGAATATTTTACACATGTTTGTGTGCACACACTCTCAATACATGCACATACGCACGCGACGTGTGTGTCTAAAGTAACTACCTACCTAGTAATGTACCTCAGTGTTGCCAACTTCTAAAGTCCAAATTATGGTATTTTCATGTAAAAATTATTGGTTCTCCAAAAATATGATCGTACAATCTGAATTAAGAGGATAAAAAATAATTATTTAAAATTATTCTAAGACGTCGACAATATTAGATATTTCAGTATAATACGTAATATTTTACAATTGTTTTTACGCATTGATGATTATTTTGTTCATTACTTGAAAATTATCGTACGTTTAGATAATATATAAAACATCGTACAGTTTAGTATGTGTCCCAAATAAAATGAGCGGTCATGCAGTTTCTAAATTTTATCTATTCATTGAGTGTGAGGAAATCACCAATATTAGGAAAAAACTACGACGCTTGACACACACGAAAAACCTACGGTTATAGGGTTTAGTAATTTACATACATACATGCATAATATCACGCGTCACTCCTATAAGGGAAGACATCCTAACACACGTCTTTCGCTTCTTCTACTTTTATAAACACTTTTTTACACGCTTTTCGGTTATGAGTACTCTTTTGGCTTGGCTTTTATTTATACCGTCGAGATAAATTCGCCTATGTCTACCTTTACCGACTTCTCTATTCCTGTGACGTGTAAATTTATTGCGTCAATCTTCTTTCATCCATCCTGTCCACGTGTCCATACCACACGTGTGTTATTATAGAAAATAACGCGTAACATTTGTTCTGAGGTGCCGACAAAGCTCCAGGGAAAGTTCGAGCAAGATGAGCCACGGTTTTGCTGGAGCTTGTTAACGCTGTGATAAAAGATTGAAAATATATCTTACTCACATGACACTGGCACAAATTGTGTGTACACAGATTGCCATTAAGCTAAGAAGAAGAAAATTTACAGATAGAACTAAAAATTAATGAAATATTTTTCTGATATTTTTGAGATTTTTTAACAGTCTCGGCTGATGTTAATTGTAATTCGAACCGATATCAATCGATGCGATCTGTCAAAAATACACAGTAGACTTTGTATACAAGGGGTCGTTCAAGTAACGCATAAGTGAAATTTTGGATATCTTTTACCATTGTCCCATTGTCAGTAATAGTAAGCAAGCTATTACTACATACTTATGGTATAATTTTTAACGAAAATTAACAATATTTACATCTTGGTTACATAGTTACAGCTCAGACCTCCTCCTCCCGTTCACAATGTCGTCAAAAATAAGCAAATTATAGCTTAATAGTTAATGCTTACGCAACATTTGACCAAAACTCGAAAGTATAGATCGTGTTTGGGGGTTTAATTGTTACAATTATCAAAAATTAGTCGCAAATTTGAAAGAGTTTTTTGTTAAATTGCTCGTTATCCATTTAACTTTGTTTTTTTTACACGGTACAGTGTGCGTGCTTTGACCACAATCTCACCTGATATTAAGTGACGATGTGGCCCAGGATAGTAACACACACTAAGCCTAGAGGTACTGGTTCTCAAGTGATGCTGCTGGAACACACCTATTGGTATTTCGCGACAGATTTTCAAACTTAAGGGTGGTAGCTACCCAGGCAGGCATCATTAGAAAATGTCCTACCATCATGCTATGCTTTCCTCACGATGTTTTCCTTCACCGAAAGCTCAGACCGTTTTTAGTGGCGTGTCGATCGATGCCGAATCCGGCCGCACTACCCGCTGCGCCATCATCGCTTATGTCTGTTTTATTGTCTTCTGTTAACTGTCTGTCACTGGTTCATTACATTATACGTGAATAAATAACATCTGTCCGGTTTATTTTTAACTGTATTATTTTTTAAATTGTAATTAAACCTGTTGATTCACTTCCTCGTGGTATTTATACATGAGTGCAAAAAGATGTGCGCACCCAAATGACCTTAAACTTTAAGTTGACGCGACGTAACAAAATAAAGGAACAAAAATCAAACAGACTGCGTATGTGTACGTTACTCTGTTATAAAAAATAAACTAGCGGGCGCCCGCGACTTCTTGTACGTGTTTTATCTTAGTTGAAAATGGTATGTACTGATTTTGTTTTATTTTTCATAGCCTATCTGTTACCGAACATCAGTTTTTTTTTTTCAAATATTTTTTTTAAATTTCCTAAATATGATATTGATATTAAAATAGCCTATCAATCTCCAATAATTAACACTTACTTTACGCAAACAAAATCTGATCAAAAACGGTCAACCCGTTTTTTTCTTAATTTTTTTGACAAGAATTTATAATAATAGTTTTTAAAATCTTTATTGCTTGTCTTGTTTGACATATACATATCGTTTACAAAGTGTCATCGAAATCGGTCAAGCCGTCATTGAGCGTTAACTCGGAAATACACAGACAACATTTTTTTATGCCAGATTAGAGATGAGTAAGGCTTAAATAGACATCTGTTACCGAATTTGTAAAAAAAAATGAACTGTTCAGACTCAAATTTTCAGTTTTATTATTAGTATAGATTATATAACATCTATTAACATATATAAACATTATTATTGCTCTGTTTTTTGAGTATGAACATGTATGTACTAGGTACCTGTAATTATTTACTGTGTCATTATTGTGAATGATAATATTGTGTTTCTTGCATTATCTCTACATATGTTTTTAATAACATTTAATTATCTTTAAGACATAAAGACAATGGACCTGAACAGACAATATTTAAAAAATATATATATATTTTATAAATATTGTATTACCTTAACATAATCCGGGTGACGCCAGGTAGAAGGGCTAGTTTGTTGTTTATCTATTTTTTTAAAAGCACACGTACACTGAGAATCAAACATTGAATTAACAAGAAATGCCATTTCTACCTGACGTCACCCGGATTATGTTAAGGTAATAAAATATTTATCAAATGTATATATATTTTTTAAAATTATTGTCTGTCCAAGTCCATTGTCTTTATGTCCAGGCTAATCTCCGGAACGGCTGGACTGATTTTGACGGGGATTTTTGTAATTTTTGTTTTTAGGAAATAACTAGCTGTTTGCTCGCGGTTGCACCCGCAGTTTAAATATCCTTCACTGCGTTTTAATTTTTTATACGGAACCCTAATTATTTTCCTAAATAAATATATTTCTCATAAATTATAGCACTTGCCCGTTAAACTCTGCATTAAATCGGATTTTTATCAAAATTTATGAGTTTTTTACGCGGAATCCTAATTATTTTCGATAATTAAAAGTACCCTAAGTTACCCGGAGTAACTTCAGCTATCTACCAAAAAAGTCCTGTCAAAATCCGTCCAGCCATTCCGGGGAATACCCGGGACAAACAGACAGCAGGACAGACAAAGTTATAAATATTGTATTTTTAGTGTAGGTATCGTTCGTATACATTCATATCTATTTATTAAAACAAAAATAATATTCACATTACAAACAGTACCTACTTCACTTTTATTTATTGGTATAGGTTAAGGATCCACGTAAAAATGAAAACTCATGAAATAGTGGAAGAAAAAGAATCGATTCAATTATCTGTTTCACTGACAAGTGTTTGGATTTGTGAAAAATATTTTTGATTTCTGTTCTGTTAGTACGAACATAGTTTTAGGAAAATAAATAATAATAAGGGTTCCGCGTGCAAAAAATAACACTTACGAAATTGTGAACAAAATCCGATTCAATGTACAGTTTCAGTGACAAGTGTTTGCATTTGTGAGAAATATTTTTGCTTTCTGTTTGTACCAAAAATAATTTAGTACGTGTAAAACAATTAAGACCATTGTTTTTTTTCAACGATTATTTAAAGACTATATCACGACGAGGGAATAACTGCGTGGAATAGAAAGTATGACACACAAGCGAAGCCGCGCGGAAAACTAGTATATAGTAAAATTTTAATAGGTAATATCATAGTTATGCATGGTGGTAGGGCATTTTAAAATAATGCCCGCCTGGGGTAGCTATACCACCCTCAAGTTAGAAAATCTGTCGCCAAATACGAATCGGTGTTTTCCGGCAGCATCACTTGAGAACCGGTACCTATGGGCTTAGTGTGTTTACTATCCTGGACCACATCGTCACTTAATTATGTGGGATTCTGGTCAAAGCCTCTACCGTGTAAAAAAAAATGAAAATTCCTTTATATAGGTAGTATATTGTAAACTTAGTATTTGATATTAAAGATTTACCGATCTCTTAGTAACACTCAAGAAAGTTCCTCTTTTGGTAAAAAAAAAATAACCTCGGCAAATCGATGTCCACCGTATTCGAGATATGAAATTACCGGTAAATTTCCAACTGGTACATTTAGCACATTATTTCTTGCACTTTTCTCGTCGTCAAGACGTGAGAAACGAAAGTTGTAAATATGTATACTAGCCGGTGCCCGCGGCTCCGCCCGCGTTTCATATGTTCTTTAGGTGTGAGTGAAAAGAGAGAGTCGCGTTCGGGCAGCCGCAGAGAGTGGATGTGCGTTTACTGCTCTCTAGTTTGGCGAGTTTTCGAATTCAGAGCGGCAGTGTTTGATACAGGCGGGGAGGGTATCTGCGGTTCGATCGTGACTTAAGTCACGTCGTTTGAGGATCGCGGTCGAATAGCGCAAGGTAGGATACCGGTGCTACCATCTCTTGACGACAAAGGTAAACTTTTGTCTCAAGAGGTGGTTGGCCCGTTCACTCTGGCCGGCGTTATTTTAGCGCGACCAAGTTGACGAGGGCGCCATCTAGATCGGGTACTGGTAATCTCTCTCCGGTAGACGAAGGTTAGTTTCGTAGTTAAGTTTTATTGTTGACTTTTTGTTATTTTATTGTTACGTGTTGAGTTTATTGTTACGGGAGGGGGTTATTCGCTGTTATTCCTGCGGCTAATTTAGCTGAGAGCAGATGCTCTCAGCTAGTTTAAGGCTACAAAGTGGAAAGTAGCGATTATTATATAAGGTTTTGCCGCTTGATGCGGAAGGAGATGAGCTCGTAGTGGCTGGCAGGCGGTACTCGTTCGAAAATCAGGTGTTGTCGCCTAAAGATAGTTACATGGGGGGTTCTAAAAGGGGAAAGCGAACGAGAAATGATCTGCAGAGTGGATCGGAGGGATCTGAGGTTGAGGAGGGAGGAGAAAAAGTGGCCAAGAGTGTGTCTGGAACTAGGGGCGGTAGGCAATCTCGAAACTACACCCGGGGCAATAGCCGGTCAACTAGCAAGACGAGGGACGATAGTGAAAGCATGAAGGGGAGTAGGTACAGTTTGGTTGCAAGTAGGCCGCCTACTCCTGTACCAGACGAAAAGGAAAAGGAGGGGAAAAAAAGAAAAGAAGTCTTCCACTAAGAACAGTGGGGAGAACTCGCAAGCGGAAAGTGAGAGTGGGCAGAGCAGACCAGGGTCTGCTGCTAGTGACACGCCAAGGGAAGCCAGGCTCACAGTGCTCACCCCTATTGGAGATCTTAATAACAGGGAGTTAGGTAAGCTGTGTTCAGAGGGGGTGAGTGCAATTACCAAGGTGGCAACTATGTCGAAGAACTTAAGGAGAGATTATGCGAAGGACCTCAAGCAGGCAGCGAAAAGTTTGGAAGAGGTGGTGCAGGCGCTCCTAGCAAGGACAGAAAATGATGAGGTGATGAGGCTCACGGCTGAAACAGGGAGGCTGAGAAGAGAACTGGAGCTATGTAGGTATGATGTGGAACAGTACAAGCGACAGTGGGAGGAGGTGAGGAAAGCGACGGTTTCACAGGGGAGGGATCAGATTGCGGAAGCACCTGGGCCGCAATGGCAGGACGCCCTGACTCAGGTGGCGGAAGAAATAAAAGACTCTCTGAGGGAAACGATGGTGAACATGCTTGATGCTCGGTTAGCAAATATCGAAGATCGTCTGCCCCCGGAGAGAGTGATGCGTCCGCCTCTTGCTGCTGACCGAAGAAGAGAGGGGGCAGCGATAGGCGATAGGGAAGAGATCCAGGAGGGGCTGGTCCGAAGGAAAGGGGAGGGACTGAAGCAAAGTTTGGTTAGACCGGGGGCGCAGGGAGTACCGCCACTCCCCCATTCTAATCCAATGGGGAAAGAATGGGCTCCGCTGCCTGTTCCATCTGCCCCAGGCGTACCTGCTGTAGCAGCGGAAGTCATCTGGACCAGAGTGCTCGGGCGAAAGGAGAAGAGGGCTGCAGCGGCTGCTGCAGTTTCTCCATCCACGTCGGCTGCCCCAAAAAAAAAGGATCCTGTAGCGAAGGCTCTCCCCAAGCTGCCAGCTGTCCCTAAGTCAGCTGCAGTAATCATCAAGCTGCAACCAGGGGCGGTTGCGCAGGGTTTGGACTACAGGGGAGTCCTGCGAAAAGCGCAGGAAACAATTTGCCCGGCTGAGCTAGGAATAGAGGATCTCAAAGTCCGCCCAACGGCGACCGGAGCTCGCATTATCGAGATCCCGGGTACAGAAGCTGCAACCAAGGCAGACGCATTGGCCCAACGCCTGAAGGGGGTGCTGGCGGACATGGTCGAGGTGAGCCGGCCTATCAAGAGGGCTGACATCCGAATCGTCGACTTGGATGACTCGGCAGGTAAAGAACAGTTGGTGGCGGCAGCTGCTGCTAGAGGTCAATGCCAGCCTGACCAAGTAAGGGCTGGTGAGGTAAGGTTTGGGTGGAGAGGCGGAGTGGCCCACCTATCATTGCCGGTCGAAGCTGCACAGAGGTTGGTGGAGGCAGGGAAGCTCCTGGTTGGGTGGAGCGTGGCCAGGGTGCTCCCATTAGCGGAGAAGCCCATGCGGTGTTACCACTGCATGGGCTTGGGGCACACCCGGCCATTATGTCCGGAGAAGGATGCCGACAGGAGCTCCTTGTGCTTTAGGTGCGGGGAAGGTGGGCACAGAGCATCAGAGTGTGGGGCGAGCAAGCCCCACTGCGCAGTGTGTCATGCAAGAGGGGCACCGGCGGAGCATCACATGGGGGGGCCAACTGCAAGCCCCCTTCCAGTGGCAAATGGAGGCTCCCATTTCCAGGGGCCAGAGAAGATACCCAAAGGCAGGAGGTAGCTAACATGGATCACTAATGGACTACAACCATGTTAACTACCTACAAGGAAATTTAAACCACTGCGCCGCCGCCCAGGACCTTTTCATTCAAACGGCGGCAGAGTGGGAAGCGGACATCGGAATTGCGGCAGAGCCCTATCATGTCCCCACCCAACCCAACTGGGCTGGGGACGTGGAGGGTCTCGTCGCGATATTCAGCGTGAAGGGAGCGCCCCTCTCAGTCAAAGAGAGAGGTGATGGGTTCGTGGCGGCCGTTTGGGGTAGGTACGCTCTCGTCGGAGTGTACTTCTCCCCCAACCGTCCTTTCAGTGAGTTCGAGATCTTTCTCAACTCTCTGTCAGTGGCGGTTGGACGGCTGGCGCCTCTTCCTGTGGTCCTGCTTGGCGACTTCAACGCCAAGTCCAGGACCTGGGGAGAGAGGACCACGAATCCAAGAGGGCAGGCAGTGGAGGAATGGGCAGTCCAGGTGGGACTGTCTCTCCTCAACCGCGGCACGATGCTAACATGCGTGCGACATAACGGAGGGTCCATCGTGGACCTCTCGTTTGCCACGCCGGCTATTGCACGTCGCGTACTGAGGTGGCGCGTGCGAGACGAGGTGGAGACCTTATCGGATCATAGGTACATATGGTTCGAGGTCTCCTCCTCCGACGCAAGTGAAGGTGCGCGTCCCCTCCGACGCGGAGCACCGTTTCCCCGATGGGTCCTCAGCCGGATGGACCGGGAACTGGCTGAGGAGACGGCCATCGTCCAGAGTTGGGTTGGACGGTGGTCGCTACAGGAGGGAGTCGACGCGTCCGCCCTCCGCTTCCGCCACTCATTAGCGGAGGTCTGTGACGCATCGATGCCACGGTACAGACGCCGCCCGAATAAACGGGCGGTGTACTGGTGGTCTCCGGAGCTATCTCAGCTCCGGCAGACGTGCAGCGCGGCGCACCGGGAGTATGCCCGTAATCGAAGGAGACGCAGGCGGGACCCTGTGGTCGAAGCCCGGCTGGGTGCTGCATACAGGGAAGCCAGAGAGTCCCTGAAGGCGGCAATCGGCCGGGCTAAGGATCTGGCTTGGGAGGAGCTCCTCCAGTCGTTGGAGAGGAATCCGTGGGGACGCCCGTTTCAGGCTGCTCGAAGGAAACTTCGGAGGCTGGCTCCCCCGATCACGGAAACTCTCCATCCGGCAATACTGGAAAGGGTCGTGGGGGCTCTCTTTCCTCACGCCTCCCAGGAGTTCCTCCCACCGGAGACGGTGCCCATAAGTCGCGTGGAAGAGATGCCTGCCACTCCTACTATGCAGATGACGGATGCGGAAATGGAGATGGCGGTGAGTCGCCTTCACGAAAGGCGGAAGGCGCCAGGGCCCGATGGGGTTCCAGGCTGCGTATTGCGGCTGGCCTTAAAGTACTTGGGAGGCAGGTTACGGGAATTGTTTGACCGGTGTCTCACGCTTGAACAGTTCCCCAGGCCCTGGAAACAGGGCCGCCTCTGCCTCCTAGAAAAGGAGGGTCGCTCCCCGGACTGCCCATCTGCCTACCGGCCGCTGGTGTTGCTGGATGATGTGGGAAAGCTTTTTGAAAGGATAATAGCTTCCCGCATCACCCAGCATATGAAGGAGATAGGGCCGGATTTCGCGGATGGCCAGTTCGGCTTCAGAGCCGGGCGCTCAACGGTGGATGCCCTCATGAGGTTAAAAAGATGGTCGATGGCGGCTACCTCCCAGGGAGATAGGCTGTTGGCGGTGTCCTTGGATATCGCCAACGCCTTCAACAGCCTCCCACATGCCGTGATACTTGAGGCACTCCGGTATTTTGGAGTGCCCCAGTACATGCGGGGGCTGTTGAAGAGTTATCTCCAACACAGGGGGAGGTAGTCTATGTCGACAGGGAGGGCACCACCGTTAGGCGTCCGACGGACTGCGGGGTTCCACAGGGGTCGGTCTTAGGACCGCTTCTGTGGAATCTGGGCTACGATTGGGTCGTCCGCAGCGCACTCCCTAGTGGAGTGCGCATCATATGCTATGCGGACGACACTATGATCGTGGCCCAAGGGGGCGGGGAGTGGAGCGAGGTGGAGAGCCTAGCCACGGAGGGAGTGGCTCTAGTGGTTAGGCGCATTGAGATGCTGGGACTCAGGGTCGCGGTGGAAAAGACCGAGGCCCTGCTATTTCAGGGTCCTCGGCGTGGGCCACCCCCTGGTGCCAGCATCTCAGTGGGAGGGCACCGGGTCCGGGTGAAGGCCCAGATGAAATATCTGGGCTTGATCTTGGACGGGAGATGGCGGTTTGAGTCCCATTTCAAGGGACTCCAACTGCGCATCGCCGGTGCCGCAGCGGCACTGGGGCGGCTCCTCCCAAATTTGGGAGGACCAGGCCAGAAGTGTCGCCAGCTCCACGCAGGGGTCGTGCGGAGCATGGCTGTCTATGGGGCACCGGTCTGGGCGGACGCCCTTAACGCCCATAACATCCGTGTGCTGCGGGCTACGCAGCGCACGGTGGCGATAAGGGCTATACGCGGTTACCGCACGGTGTCCGCGTCGGCAGCCCTGGTACTCGCAGGATCCCTGCCATGGGAGCGTGAAGCGGAGGTGCTCGCCGCCGTGTACCGGTTCACGGCGGCGAGGAGGGATGGTGGAGGGCTCCGCTTTGCACACGCGGAGGTGGTGGAGGAGAAGAGGAGGGCGAGGGAGGCAGCGTTTCGGCGTTGGGAGGAGGACCTGGTGGATGTGCGCTACGGTCGTAGCACGGTAGACGCTATCCGCCCGGTCCTCCAGGAATGGATGAGTAGGAGGTACGGCTCCCTAAGCTTCCGTCTTGTGCAGATACTATCCGGACACGGTTGTTTCGGGTGGTATCTGCACAAGATAGCCAGGAGGGAGCCGACAGCAGAATGCCATCATTGCGGCGCTGCAGAGGATACCGCGCAGCACACTTTGGCAGAGTGTGCTGCGTGGGTTGAGCAGCGTCGTAATGTGGTGGCAGAGATGGGACCGGACCTGTCACTGCCGAGTGTGGTGAGAGCCATGCTCGGCAGTGAGAGGGTCTGGCAAACTGTGGCCTCCTTCTGTGAGCAAGTCTTGCTGCAGAAGGAGGCCGCAGAGAAGGAGCGAGAGGAGAATCCCTTGGCGGATCTTCTCCGCCGCAGAAGGGTGGGTGGCAGAAGAGCACGGTTCGCCCGTGCAATTCTGCCACCTTGAGTCGGCCCCACCCGTCCCAAGCCCTTCTCCCCTGGAGTTCTTGTTATGAGAACCCAAGGAGGAGAGGGGCGAGACATTTTTGCTGGCGGCAGATAAGAGGGGGTAGCTTTGTACCAAGCTCCCCCCTGAGCGAAAAATAGGAAGGGGCCTGACTCGGCATGACAGGTTGTGTACCTGTCATTTACCGTGGTTGGGCCAGCCGCTGGGGTGATGCGGTGCATGTCACCCTATCCCGTGTCACCCCCAAGAAAGGCGGCAGATGGTACTGTGGGTTTTAGTGGGTATTCCTGGCACCACACGCCGGGCGAGCCCCACATACCCCCCTGGCATCTCTAATCCGGGAGATTTTGCTTCCAGTTTAGAGATGTGAGGGAGGATGCGTAAAGGCATTTCCCACATAAAAAAAAAAAAAAAAAAAAAAAAAAAAAAAAAAAAAAAAAAAAAGGTGTGAGTGAAAAAGTGCATATAACATTTCATTTATACCTAACCTAAAAAACAAACGAAAGAAGAAAAATGAGTCTTTTGTTTTTATTAACGGGGAAAAAAGCAAATCGGAGGAAAAAAAAAATGCACATAAGGGTAAATATATATGTGTAACTTAGAGTACTTTTAATTTTTGAAAATAATAAGGGTTCCGCGTTAAAAAAAATAAAACTCATAAAAAATTTCATAATCATTAAAAATAAAGTTTTTCCAAAGTTTCGAGTTTTTACTTCTGAAGCCAGTCCCCACAGCTGCCTAGTATTTTTTTTTTTTCGATTATCGTGTGTCACGCATTTTTTGCAAAATTATTTCGAATAGCTATTTTTTATTTTATTGTTTAAACGTCTTTAGCAAGAGGTTAGTAGTTTATTCAAAGCATTCGTAAGTTGTATATTTTTAAGAGATTTGTCACTTTCGACGTTTACGACTTCGAGGTCCCCTATGACCACCACCACCTCCTCCCTCGGACCACCCCTATAGACTTTTACTTGTGCTTGGTGGTAAATTAAATACATATACTAGTCTTACACAATAATTACCAAAACAACAATTAACAATTGTAATCAATAAGAATGTTCACACATAATTTTTTAATTAAAAATAGAACATAAGTGGTTGTAGGGCTCATCACGGAAAAGAAAAATCAAAAATTTGAATAAAAATAAGGAACTTTTTCATTTTTATTGCTCTATTCATAATACATACGATGTGTTTTTTTTTTATATTACGGCAAAGAGGCAGACTGCCCATCTGATGTTAAATGGTTACCGGCGCCTATGGACAACTGCAACACGAGGAGTATCACCAATACATTGCCGAACTTGGAGAGCGTTTATAAGTTCCTTTTTAAAGAGCCGCATGTCGCAGTCTTGGGGGAAGACTGTCCTGGGTAACCCATTCCACAGAGCTAGCGTACGTGATAAAAAGGTGCCTGAAGTACCTTAGGGTAGTGGTGGTATTGCTAGGTGGGTGTGGGGATGAGCGTCCAGCCAACGGCGGAGTGTACGTGTTTGGAATGGCGACGAGGGTACCATACTGGAAAGTTCCTCTAAGCACTCCTCATTGTACATGTGGTACAAGACACATAGAGACCCGAAGCATCTGCGAAGCTCCAAAAAGTTTTTTTTTGGACACATTTTAATTCGCGATCATCAAGTAAACCTAACAGCACTCCTTTGCACAGAGTGGATCTACGAATCATTCTATAATTATCAATTCAATACGATGAAACCTCAATGACGTAAACGATCAAAAGTCATCACAATTCTGTATCAATTCTGTTGTGTTCCATCTTCTACTGCTATCTAAACTGTAATTAGTAACTAATGTATATTAAGTATTTAAGAACAATATATGTAATAGAATAAATTGGTACCGCAATGTAATAGATTAGGTTTAGGCTTAAGATTTTAAATGAATAAAAGCACACAAAAGAAAATAAACAGCAAAAGAACAAGCTGCAAAAAACAAAAAGAGCCAAAAGAGCGCAACAAATAAATAAAAGAAATGTAGTAACAAGGTCCCTGGTTATGCCAGGGGAAATTGCGGGAAAAAAAAAAAAAAAAAAAAAAAAAAAAAACGATCAAAAGATCGATAGCACGAGACGTATTGTTTTATTATTAAAACCGTCCGTCCCTATTCCCACAGAGTTAATTAAAGATATGTAAAAAAAAGTGACAAAACGAATAGGTTCAAATGCCATCGGATCCTTGACATGGCTATTAAAACTTCAAGGGAGATTTAAAAAATCGAGTTTCAGAATTTTCGACTTAGGCGGAGAGAATATTCGACTTATAGGGGTTACGTTATATTATGTATTAAAATATTCTACATACATACAAACATTACATATTTTAAAAAATCAGTTTCATTTGCTTTATAAAATTCGCTCGTTCGCTATCTACAGTATTGTCTAAAGAATATATTGATTTTCATCAGAGTTGCTGATTTGCTCCATAAAATTACGCAAGGCAATGATGTAATAGTAATGCTGTTCACTTGCACCTTTAATGGAATCCCAAGCCGCACATATTGTATTATTTGTGTCTTCTGTCTCATTCTAAATCATGAGTTTCAGAATACAATTCCTTACTGAACTAAAATTCAAATGAAATCAATACTTATCAAAAAAGAAACCCCAGGAACCTATTTTTTATATATTAAATAAAAATGTAGGGATTAGCTAGTTTCAAAATTCCGTGGGTATGTTTCTACACATGTAAACCGAGCCGAGGTTCGTAACACTTTGTTGCCCTTGTGCTAGTTACCTTTTGCGGCGAGTGCCTTTAGCACTCGCCCCAAAGTCATGGTGAAGCTATTAAGGCCTGTCAAGTCAAAAGCATTAGCTAGGTTAAAAAAGAAAAAAGGGAATTTGTATCATTTCATATAATTAGTAATCTTATTTATTGTATACTATTGTTGACTAAAAAACAATGACTCGGATTGTCGATAGAGGTAGTTACGGAGTTAATTCGTTTTAAACGATCGTATTGTAAATTTTGTAAAAGTAAACATTGATATGTTCGAGTTACAGAGATACATTTAGGAAAAGATGTACGGAAATAACCTCTAGAGAGTCATTAGTTATTGCAACTTATAATGGGTTGAAATTTTAAGTAATAGAGTTTTTAGGGCTTGACGCGAAGAGAACAAAACATTTCTTTAATATTTAGAGGTGTTCGTCTTATCGAGGTTCGCCTTAAAGAGGTTCTATTGTACTTCAAAATATTAATACTATGAAAACGATTTAACAATAACTCTATAACTATTTTCATCTATACTAATAAATAAAATTGGAGTGTCTGTTTGTAGTGTTATTTTTTTTTACTAAATTGATATGAATGTACACTAAATAGATATAAATGTAAGAAACCTATACCAAAAACACAATTTTTAAAATGTTTGTTTGTCTGTTTGTAATGGGTAATCTCCGGAACAGCAGGGCCGATTTTGACATGACTTTTTTTGGTAGACAGCTGAAGTTTCTCCGGGTAAGTTACGGTACTTTGAATTTTGGAAAATGTTTAAGGTTCCTAGGGTTCCGCCTAAAAAAATAAAACTCATAAAAATTTGAATAAAATTTGATTCAATACAGTTTTACGGGCAAGTGCTATAATTTATAATATTAAGAAAAATAAATAGGGTTCCGTATAAAAAATTAAAACGCAGTGAAGAATATGTTTGCACTTTTGAATTTGTGGTTTTAATTACTGTTATTTTTCTTCAAAGCACTGTTGTAGTATTATTTCGCCGCTTAAATTAGATTCGCCGATGACATATACTGTTTTCAGAATGTCCACAACAATTAAACATAACGATAAATGAATTACACCAGGCTAGTTCGAAAATCGGATTAGAAATGAACCTCGAAAAATCAAAAGTTATGACTAATCATCATACCTCACCAGTCTTAATAATCAGCATGCCTCTCGAATTTGTGTTTGCTTGGGCAAACAAATATATTTTAATAAAGATAGAAACTCAGAAGAAGTGGACCGGAGAGTAACGATTACCTGGAAAAAGTATTGGGCACATAAAGAAACATTCAAATCGCAACTACCCTTGCCCACTAAGAAAATAGTTATGGACACAGCTATACTACCATGCTTAACCTACGGTTGTCAAACATGGATGTTTGATACAAAGACTCGAAACAAAAACCAGACCACCCAAAGACGGATGGAAAGAAGCACCATCCGAAGCTCCGAAACCGTTTCGGAGACCGCGTAACGTTCTTACCGATTCCGATGATAAAATCACGTGTGAAAATAGGATCTTTCCCTATCAACCGATTCAATTTGTGTGACAGCGCCCACACCCGCGTAACCGCCGTTACCGCCGTCGGGGACAGGCGGCTAACTTTGCTCCCGCACACTCTCTGGTTTCCCCTCAGGCGGCGACCCAAAATGTGTCTCGTTCCCCAACTGAGGAGGCTCTTGACGTCGCCGCCAGCGCGATACAGTGACACTGCCCATGCATTGAGCATTACACCCACAACACTGCATACACACTCCTGCACATAACACCCAGGTAGATAGGTCCTGTAAGGAACCTTTTTTTTATACTAAATAAAAAATTTAGGGATTTGTTAGGATCCAATTCGCGAGAGAGTTTGTATACTCAGGTAACGGCCAAGCCGACGTTCGTACCGTATCGGTAGTGTGGTCAAGGCCACGAGGACAGAGAGCTAGAGGCCGCCCGTGTGCTAGACGGGCCAATGAAATAGTAAAAATATCCGGCCTAGATTGGCTACATACCGCCAAATGTAAAGAAACATGGTACACCATGCAGGGAGCTTTTACCCGTAACTAAAATAATATTTTAGTTTTGTTTTATAATATTTCATTTAGGTTTTTTTTGTATTTTTGCATGGAATAAATAAGGCTATTATTATTATAAAGAATATATGGCACGGGGGCAGCCGCGGTCACTCAGCTAGTTGATAAATATGACTGTAAAATTTAATATATAGTTTAAATTTAATTATTATGTTTAATAACAATCAAGCGGACAAATCCGCCGGTTATGTATAGTTTTATGTATCACTTTATAAATCACTTAACAAAGACCTTAGCCCCCTTTAACAGTAAACAAAGATATACGTAATTGAAACTCGGTTGGGCAACTTTGTACAATAGAAAAAAGAAAAAAGAAGGTTAACGAATAAAAAACCCGTTCGAACAAAGACGAATGTGGAGTAGGGCATTATTAGTTGTTTTATATATATTTTAACTTGACCTATGAATTTTATCTATCTTATCAATACTGCTGAATTTCTATTCTAAGTTATTTAAACCCTTTCACAAATCGACTACTCTATTAATTTGAATAGTAAATTTTAATAAGACAGGAAATGTACCATAAAAATGTGTAAATGCAATGTGAAGAGATACTTGTGCAGGCCAACATAGCAGACACGACTAGCGATCAACTGATAATCTTTTGGTGGTCGTCGCTGTTTTTGAATTGCTAGGTGCTTACCATCAGGCACAGTGCCGTTATTTTTGCCGTGTTAGTCTAAAAATCCGCAGAAGTGCCAAAATAACCGGAGTATTATGAAGGACTGCTAGAACTTAAGTGGCAGTGGTTGGATACATTGCTCGTAAAACTGATGCCTTATAAGGCTAAAAGGTTCTCGTATGGCTGCCACATACCCAAAGGTTCAGCAGCCCCCCAACAAGGTGACTTGGTGAAGATCACGGGAATCCGCTGGATGCAGATGGCGCAATGCCGGCCATCGTGGAGATCTTTGGGAAAGACCTATGTCAAGCAGTGGACGTCTCTTTCGGTTGAATGGATGGATGGACTTATTTCAAACCCATTTAAAAAACACGGAGAAACTACTTCTGAGGATTGGAATGAAACATTTCGAGTGCCCGTGTATGCTTCCAATCCGGAACCAAGCTTGAACAGGTTCTTACCACTTTGAAACATTACCCGTAATATTAGTTCATACAAACAGACACAAAAATATACGCTTTTAAAGTATATATAATTCTACATTTTAATATTCTTTGTATAGCAGTTTTTGTTTTGAAAAAAATATACTAATAAATACTATAGGCTACTAATTGTGTTAAAATATATTTCCGTGAATAATTAAATACGTGGACACGAAACTATTAAATGGCAAGGCAAACAACAATTAAAAGTAAAATTTTGAAAATAAGAATATTACCAAATAAATTAAAGGCAGGCGACTCCATTAACGTCTCTGTCGTTAACGTAGGTCAGTAACCGCGTGTTACCTAACTCTTACTCTCTGTGATTAATAATTGCCTGATATATGAATTGCCGTTTCGATTATTATTGTTGTGAATTTTTTTTCCTACATTTCTATAACGGATTGTAATGTACGAAGGTCCTTATTTCGATTAACATACTGTTATTCATATGTGTATACATAAATTTATAAGTAAATATGCATACTATAAAATTAATTTGTATTCACAATGAGATATGTGTTTACAACTATTTTCCATATCGAAATTCGAAGCTATTTTCGTGGGCAGATTTGTCTATAAATTTATAAAATTGTTATGACAAATAAGGAAATGGAGGTTTGATATTACAGGTATGAAACTTAACCCCTACATAACCCTCCTCTCTCAAAATCGTACACGTCAAACTGACAAATGTAAGGTAAGTGTTCAAAATAATGTAAAATTTTTTGTGAAACTCGATATCACCCAAATATGAGCCTTCCCCCTCAACAGCCTAGTCCTCTAGCCTTTGTAGCGCCCGTATGCCACCAGAATCCTAGCGCCCTTTGAGAGCCTTGGCTCCCCGAACAACGTATCTTTGTAGGTGTCGCGAGCATCGCTCGGGCCCCCCTAAAATTCGCACCCGTGTGCGGTGTGCATCCTGCACTATATCTAAAGCCAGCTCTGCCTTTCAAGCCTTTGGCTGCGACCATTCATGTAAGTCTGTACTTATATTAAAAAAAATAAATTAAATGTATTATTTACATTTGTTTAATTATGTTATCTGGTAAATATATTTATATACGTATTTATAAAATAAAACAGAATTTATTTCCAAAACAAACATATATATCTACGTATAGAATACATTTTTAAATTTATATACCTGTATCGCAGGTATAATAATTCAATTAACCTTGTACTTGAGGTGACAAAATCAACATATTATATACTAGCGACACGCCCCGGCTATCTAATTTAAAAATAATGGCATTTAAAAAACCATTTGAATCAATGTTGGCTTAGTGGTAGTAATAGAGCTTCCTATACACAGCAGCGGTTCTAGCACTTGTAGCGCTCGTGTACCACCGATATCCTGGGGCCCTTAGTTTGCATTGGCCCCTTTTGGCATCTTTGTAGGTGTCGCTCGGCGCTTCCTAAAACACTGCACCCGTGTGCGCTGCACACCCTGCACTATAGGAAAACCCGGCTCTGTCTATATATGACAATACGTAATAAAGTCTTAACATAGAGCATTTCCATATCTCTTGATCTCTCTCCGGCATAAGACATGTTTTGACTCCAAATGGGGAAGCTTTTGCACCCGCCTCCAGCTCGGGACACTTTATAGTTATACCCTTAGCAACTCGGGCAACACATCATAAATTTTCACGCTACACGCTGGATCCATAAAGGAAATTTTACGTATATTCGCATCGATTCGCATTAATGCGATTTTTGATGCGAATGCAAATAAGTATATAACAGGTCGCGACAAATAAAAAATTGTACGAGACGGCATATGTCGCATCCCGTGGGATCGTGCCGACTGACCAACAGGAGCGAAGATTTCTGTAACATGATACGAAGCGTTTGATATATATTTTTTAGCTTATGTATTTCTAAATTATATGTATTTATTCATATTTCGTACAAATTGTTTTAAAAATCCTAAGATACAGGTCCGCGTTGCAAACGCATCCGACACAGCGGATACTGAAAAATCTACATCCGCAACATTTCTGGTAAACGGATTCGGTAATAGAACTTTTTTTTTATTATAGACCGATTTGGATAAAACTTCCTATAGGTAAATGCTAATAAGCAATAGATAGGCTACAAAAATTATTTCCCTTTCTAAACATATCATCTTTCACATAGTCCATTCATTTTTTTTTTGGTCATCCCCTTCTCTTATAACCGTCCACATTCACACCAATACCTTTCCTATGACATCCTCTACTTCCCTGAACATCACATGCCCATATCAGGACAGATGACTACTCCTTAACTTCTCTGCCATTGGCGCCAGTTTCAGACTTCTTCTAATGTGGCCATTTCTAATCCTGTACATTCTTGTTACCCCCCCCACATCCGACATCCGACTCAACATTCGTATCTCAGCTGGATGAAATCGTTTTTCGTCCGTCACCTTTATGGGCCAACATTCTGATCTATACAAGACGGCAGACACGTCCACATAGCACGCGTAAGTCATTTAATCAATTAATCTAATTTAAATATTAACTAACTAGTTGTGTGCCCGGAACCCTAATTTATATCCTTCCTTTTTTTCAGTACTAAGAAAAACTAAGAAAAAGTAAAACTTTTTATCACAAATTGAAACACTTGCCAGTAAAACTGCGCGTTGAATCGGACTTTATTCGAAATCTCATGGATTATTATCGAAAAACAAAAGCACCCTACGTTACGCGGAGTAATTTCAGCTATCTAATAAAAACAAGTTCCGTCAAAATAGGTTCAGCCGTTCGGGAGATTAACCGGAACAAACAGAGAGACAGACAAATTTTTCAGAGTTATAGTTTTGGTATAGCCATCGTATACATTCATATGTATTTAGTAAAATATTGTTATTTTGACATAATTACAAAAAAAAAACACTGCAATTTTATTTGTTAGTATAGATAGATATCATTTATACAGACAAAAAGGAAGACATAACAGGGAAGTTATTAACACCGGTCTAAAATGTATATTTTGTCCTAAGTTAATATTAAAATTTCGTGAATAATTATTAATTAAAAAATTAAATTCCGTTATTGAACTCGATTATGTATCGATATGTAGATGCGATAATACATATAGATATATAAATAAAATCAATCCTTGCCGTGCTTAATCGTTAATCTGTACTAATAAATCAATTTGAAATGTATGCTTATAATACCCAAATAACAATCTTTTTACCAAATACATATTATGAATGGGTAAGCGGGTGGGTACATAAATCAAAAATACAATTTAAAAAAAAATCTGTCTGTTTGTTACAGTTAATCATCGGAACGGCTGGATCTATTATAACGGGGCTTTTTTACAGATAGCAAAGTTATTCCGCGTTACTTAGCCTACTTTTATTTTTCCAAAATTATTAAGGTTCTGCGTCAAAAAATTAAAACTCATGAAATTGTGCATTGTGCATGAAATCCGATCCAGAGAACAGATTTTCTAGCAGGTATGGTAGGTGTTTGAATTTATGACAAATATTTCCGTTTTCTGTTAATACCAAAAATAATTTCAGGAATATTACTTGTACGGTTATAGAAATTGTCAACAAGATACGATTCAACGGACGACACCATCAAAACATTATTTTACAATGATTATTTAACAACTATATTACGCCGTGAAGAATATATGAATCGCGAGCGGAACCGCGGGCACAAGATATATAATATAATTTGAATATTCTTTTATAATTCAGAACTTTGACCACAAGCTCACCTGATGTTTAGGTGATTTTCCACACTTGTGAGTAACTGATTAGAACGTTACGAGGCCGTTCAAATGTGAGAAAATAAATTTTCTTCATTTCTTTCTCCCGAGAATTTGGCCATATTTCAAGAACAATCCATCAAATCAAAGATCATAAAAATCGTTCCAACCGTTCTAGAGTTACAAAATACCGTTACTAAACCGAATCTGTTATATATACCAAATAAAATATTACCAAACATTAAAGGTTTAGTAAATACCCATCCATCCATCCATTCAACCGAAAGACGTCCACTGCTGGACATAGGTCTTCCCCAAAGATCTCCACGACGAACGGTCTTGCGCCACCCGCATCCAGCGGATTCCCGCGACCTTCACTAGATCGTCGGTCCATCTTGTAGGTGGGTCAATCCACGCTACGTCTTCCGATGCGTGCTAGCCATTCGAGAACCCGTTGGCCCCAAAGGGCATCTGTTCTGCGAGTAATGTTCCCAGCCCACTGCCACTTAATTCTAGCAATTCTTCGACCAATGTCGGTTATTTTGGTTATAAAATAAATATATTTTTATACTTATAAGATTTTTTTTAACTAGCTAACGCTGTTGACCTGCAGGGCCTTTACAGCTTCACTGTGACGTTGGAGGCGAGTCCTGAAGCCACTCAGCCGCATAAAGGTAACTAGCACAAGGGTTACCAAATTGGTACGAACATCGGCTTGGCTGTTACCTCAGTGTAAAAAATTCCGCGCAATTTGGAACCTTTGTTTTTTTTTTTTTTGACGGGTGGAAATGCATTTACGCACTACCCTTTTTCTTTTCTTTTTTGACGGGGGAAATGCATTTACGCACTACCCTTACCTATTGCATTAGTGAGACCGAAGTCCCCCAATGCAATGGATAAGGGGGTGCGGAGGGACGTCTCCGCACCAGTGTGGGACTCGCCCGGACGTGAGGCGTCCGGAAATACCCACTAAGACCCCACGGGGCCGTCCGCCGCATTTGGGATGGGGGCGATACGGGGTGACTTTCGCAAGCACCGCGTCGCCCCCTGCGGCAAACCCACCGGGCCTCGTCCGTGCAATGGCACAGAGGGAATGGGGGGGGAACTACCCCATCCACCTCTTCGCCCACTTCTCAGAAAGAAGTGCGACCTAGAAGGTCAGCCGTCCGGGGTGAGGTCAGCCGTCCGGGGGGGCGCAATTTGGAACCTAGCTAAACCCTACATTTTTTTTTTATTAATAATAATAAAAAAGTTACAGGATCTATATACCTGCATGTTATGTGCAGGAGTGTGTGTAATGTTTAACGCATATGTTCAGTGTAACTGTACCGCACTAGCAACGACGTCAAGAGCCTCCCCAGTAGGGGAATAAGAAAAATATCTAAATTGCCTTGAAGGTAACACTCAAAGGACGTTTTCTCGAATAACGACCAATCTCTTTTAAAAATCGAATTAACAAAACGCCCATTATAATAAGAATTGCTCATTTCATAATATTTGTGACATAGATCTATATAGCTAGATGCGCCTCTGTCATATTGTGAATATATGAAAATCTGTCCGTAGATACGAGAGTGAATGAAAAAGAACATAAGAGAAAAAGAAATGGCAATAACATCTCAGCTCACACACGATTGCAGAGTCCGTTAATTTTTGTTCCCAACATCCGATTATCGCTGGGTGCAACGAACGATTTTAACCTACATTTACTTATAATTTATTCATTAGGGATTACTATTGGCCGTTGAAAATTTTAATGATTATTTTAGGCCAATAGAATATTTTCGTTGAAAAATACGTCATTTTAAAAATCGTAGATCGCTTTGGTTCCACGAGAGAAACGCCTGTTTCTTGCCCTCAAAAACTTGTGTTGTAATAATGAAGGTTACTGCTGTTGCGTGCGACGTATAACAAGGTACGTTGATGTTGCGACACATATGTCTCGTACAGCTTAATTGATCGACTATCTACATGGTCATATCAAATACTTATAGGTAAGTACACTACATCCGCATTTGAAAACCATAGACATTTCCAGAACGTTGTTCATCACCAATCGACACTATTCGTAACTTAACAAAATAAAATTATTAATACAAATTATTATCTGCAGTTATTAATAAAACTGAAAGTACAAAGCTTAAGAAATAAAATAATCACGACTGAAAAACAGCGTAGACATGTTAGGATTAGAGCTGAAACGCATGTGTTGGCTGCCGTTTACTGCATTGCAAGAAGCAAGCTTGCTTAAGTGGTGCATGAACTATCGGGTGGACTCGGTTAAATTCGGATATTTTTACCTGTTAATGCAGATAAATTATTATTCATTCACTATAATTTTATGTATATTTTTGGAAATTATATAATTCATTTGTTAAATGACATATATAAATTACTTACCTGAATATACAAGATACTTCATTTTTTTTAATCCGATTTCGGATCGGGTATGCGCTTGTTTTCCGCTATCCAACTGACAGTAATTTTAAGCCGGATAGTAATTCCGAATCGTTATTGGGTATCCGTTTCATGGTCGAATCGCCATTATTACGCGCAAATCGTGCAGGTGTGCAAAATAAGAAGAGTTTTTATTATTAATTGCTTTCAATTGTACTTGTAAATATTTATACTAATAAATAGAAGTGTCTGTTTGTAATGACAAAATATTTTTTTTTACTAAATAGATATGAATGTATACACGACACCTATACCAAAAATACAAGTTTTAAAATATTTTTCTGTCTGATTGTTCTGGGTAATCTCCGAAACGGCTGGACTGATTTTGACGGGGACTTTGATAGATAGCGGAAGTTATCCGCGTAACTTAGGGTACGTTTATTTTTCGAAGATAATTAGGGATACCGTTTAAAAAAATTAAAACTCATGAAATTTGGATTAAATCAGAATCAATGTACAGTTTTATTGGTAGGTATTTGAATTTGTGAGAAATATCTTTGCTTAATGCTAGTAACAAAAAAATTTTTGGAAAATAATTAGGGTTCCGTAAAAAAGACCATATTACGCAACAATACATGAAACACGGACGGTTTTAAAATACATTACATCGAGTGTATTTTTTTTTTATAAATGTTTCATGTGTCCTAATAATCCAAAAATGTGTTATCATACTATTTGACAATATAAAATAATACCCTAAAAGGATATCGTTTAATAAATACTAATAAGTACCGCGAGAAAATAAATAACACTAATGTAACTTTCGTGGAGGAAGCGATCAGCTAGATACTTATACCGAATGCAACTTTGCCCTTTGCAGAGAAATGTCGATCGTTGTGTATTGCAAGATAAGTCGATAATTGAAAACGGTGTGCGGTCGCGACTATAAAGTTGTGGCTTACACAAATGCCTCGTTAAATTATTCATTTTATTGGCTTATTATGTTATACTGAAACCAGTTTTTGCGCTGCAGAATGACGGACGGAAGGTAAATAGAACGACCAATAGCAGTGACCATTTAAAAGTTTCATCGCTATGCCTGTGCTCTGCCCATGGGATATTGTTTTAATTTTATTTAAAAAAACTAGCTTTGTGTCCATTGCTGTGCCCGCAAATCATATATTCTTCACTGCGTTTTAATTTTATTACGCGGAACCCTAATTACTTTCGAAAATTAAAAGTACGCGGAGTAACTTCAGCTATCTACCAAAAAAAATCCCGTCAAAATCAAACAGACTGACGGACGGAGAAAAATTTTAAAAATTGTATATTTTGTCTATAAATACGTTCATATTTATTTAGTAAAAAAATGTGTAGACACCACCAACAGCCACTTCAATTTTATTTATTAGTATAGATAATTTTTATACACAACATTATGAACACTGGAGTAAACGTACAATATTAATATTACAAAAGGAAAGATTTGTACTTTTGTATGTAACGAATAAACTACGTAAACTTTTTTTTTCGAAGTTTCATAATTTTGTGTCATCATACTTCGTGTCCATGAAAAGACCGACATATCATATCATATCATATCATTTCATATCATATTTCACATCATACATACAGACATACATCATACAGACATATCATAAGAGATATCAAAAGATTATTTATACATTATCTTTTACTTAAAACAATGTTTTTTTTTTTAATATTCAAGAATAGGAAACCTAAAGAATATTTTTTTATTAATAATTTCATAATTTGTTAATTGTAATTATTAACATAACCTAGCATTCCATATGTAACATTATTGTCTGGTTTTTGCATCTATTAGCACTCCAACGCGAATCTTATAAGTTTTCCCTCCTACCGAGAATCGGTCAACGCATCTAAAGCTTTCACTTCGAAAATAAGACATTATCATCATTATCATTACTCATATATCATCATTACTAATGTTGTTTAAATATTTTTTTTCTTTTACTTAATTTAACATAACCCGTATAATAATGCCTATCTGCGGAGACTGTCAATCACATGGTTATGAATGAAAAAAACATGCATATTTATGCGGAAGTTAACTTATTATAAACATTCTTATATATTTTTTTATAAACATACACGCTCCCGCTCACAACTAATTTCGATATAGGTATATGCAGTAATAATAATACCGACCGGATAAAATGATAAAAGTATTATTTTAATTAAGGACAAAAAATCGACCAGTATGTGTTGCCAGTTGCAAACATACGGGTACTGAGACGTGGTCACTCATAATAGGCCTAAAAATAAACTCAAGATCACACAAAGGGCAGATTGAAGCGGTGATGGCTCAATGGATAGTGCGGCCGGATTTCGTGTCAATAGACACGGGTTCAAATCCATCTATCCAACTCTAAAATCAGCGTAAGGTTTCGGTGAAGGAAAACATCGTGATGAAACCATAGCATGGTGGTAGGGCATTTTAAAATAATGCCCGCCTGGGTAGCTACCATCACCCTCAAGTTAGAAAACCTGTCGCCAAACACCAATAGGTGTGATCCGGCAGCATCACTTGAGAACCGGTACCTCTAGGCTTAGTGTGTTTACCACCTTGAACCACATCGTCACTTAACATCAGGTGAGATCGTGGTCAAAGCACTTGAGCCAATACCGTGTAAAAAAAAAGAATGGATTATGCTCGGAATTTCATAATATACGAAATTATCACACTTTCCTACACCAAAATGAGACCGATTTTAATTATTTTTTCAAATTTAAATTTAAAAAGGCTTTGGCTATAATCCTCCGTTTTTTTTTTGTTATTATTCGTCCAATTCGATTGACGGACGTTCGAAACTGACGGTAAAAATCGGGAATATTATCCTCAATTTCGATATTATTTTAATTATTATTTGTTAATATAATGATTAATATATGGAAAACCAAAACGTACCGTCACGGCGGTGATGGATATAATAAATATGGTATAAAACGGGAGGAAACAAGGGAATACGTTTGTATTGAATAAACACCACCCGCATATTCTCTTACAGTGTACAAATAATAAATTGCCTTGAAAATCTCAATACCGGGTTTACGAATCTGCGAGCGGCGGTAAACAGTGGCGACAAGGTTTTTTTTAACCCTGTTTTATATATACTTTAAATAGTAACATTATTTTAAAGTTAAAAATACAATAGGAAATTCACTGAGTGACCTTTAACGGTACCTAAATATAGGCACCTGTATGCCGGTGAAAGGGTTTTTTAAAGTATTATATCGAACAAGTTTTAATTTTCAGACTAATATTGTTATTACGTGAACGATAATGATGTCTAGAAATTACATCCATCTCTGTGCTTCTGTCAACGACGGTTATAACTATAATTTATATAGTTTTAATGTAAAAATATAACCTTAAGTATACTAATAAATTAAATTTAAGTGTTTGTTTTGTAATATCAAACTAACAACTTTTTGTTAAATACCTACGTACTTATTCGAATGTATGTATGTGTAATTCAATGTATATATGTATTTTTAATTTTTGTGAAACAATACTCAAAATCAAAAATTCTTTATTCAATTTGGACTCTGAAAACGCGCTAATAATGTCAAAAAGTTACCACCGATTCGGACTACAGCCCAGTTGAGAAGAGCCGGTAAGAAACTCGATCTGTGTTTTTTTTTTAATAAAAATGTTTTTATACATACATACATAAGCTCGCGCCTGTTATCCTCGAAGAGTTAAGCAGAGGTGAAATAGCGAACTACACCACCCACATTTCGCCGAGCTTAGTTCCGTCTCAGATGTGACAGGGCGCGAGCCTGTCGCCATATCGGACATACATAAATTCCTGGATGATACTGAGTAGAAAAACCCAATATCACTTGACCCGACCGGGGGATCGAACCTGAGACCTCAGAACGACAGCCATACCGTAATACAACTGCGCCACCGAGGCGCAAAACAAATGTTTTGTATGTATACATTATACAGTGCGTATTTACTTTTGTAACTGTTTTAACGGAAGCACAGAGAAGTGTGTCATTTTCAGACATCACTCTCGTTCAATATCGTATTGATCCACCTTTGGACATTAAAATTGCTTAACATAGTGCTTAGACTTATTGTCAGATAAATCGGTAATGTTCTTTTGAACCATGTTGCAGGACCTGATACTATTACCTAAAAAGCTTCTATTAAGCTTAATAAGTATGATAATTTGTGATTATTTCTGGTATTACAATTACGCCGGCCGTTTGCTATATCTACCTGCTTTAATATATGATTTCTGCATTCTCGCTGGTTAGCTGGAAGATAATGCCTTCTGACATTAAACAATTTTTAGTATTACAATAAAGAATTCATTCATTTCATCTATAAAATTTGTACTATCATAACAAACGTGCTAAAAAGTACCAATATGCCACGCGTTTTTGACAGCTCCTGTTTGTTTACATCTAGATAATCTCTTAAACCGATGGAGTATCTTGGATCTAGACTTCTCTAATCTTACATAATATTATAAAAAGCAACGTCTATCTTTATGCCCCTCACTTTGCTTATAAATCGAGAATAACTAAAAGTATTTTTAAAAGGTAAATAACATATTAGGTATCAACAAAAATCGTGAAGACGAAAGTGAAATTAAGTTAATCAAACACCAGATTTTTTAACTAAATCACTCCTTTGTAATAAAGAAATAATTAATAATTCAATAAATGTTGGTGTGGAGAGTAATATAATATATCGTGCAAACGAGCACTAGCCAGTGACATCGAACCAAACGGCGCGGTGGCGTGCCTTCGTCTTTCAAATTACGTAAAGAACTATTTAGAACTGCAGATAATAAAATATTGTGTTATCAACGAAATGCGATCTAGGTATTTGAAAGCAAGGTTTTAATGACAATTCAAATGAATTTCTCTTACAATTAATATTGTGACAGACTGAAATACTGTTACGTTTAAACTAGTAATGTCCGTGGCTTTATTCGCATAAAACAAGTTCCATTAACAGGCTTTTATTAGCTTTACATGTATATATAAATACTAGCTGTGTGCCCGGAGCTGCGCCCACGGTTCATATATTCTTCACTCCGTTTTAATTTTTTTTTTGCGGAAGCCTAATTATTTTTCTAAGAAAATTTGTATTAAGATAAAGTAAAAAAGTTTGTCATAAATTATAGCACTTACCCATAAAACTGTGCACTGAATCGGATTTCATTCGATTTTTTATGACTTTAATTTTTTTTACGCGGAGCCGTAATTATTTTCAAAAATTAAAAGTACCCTAGTTACCAGGAGTAACTTCAGCTTTCTACAAAAGAAGTCTCGTTCCATATCGTATAAAAATTCATATCTATTTAGTAAAAAAAAATCATGTTAACATGACAAACAGACACTTCAATTTTATTTATTAGTATAGATAATCGTTCAAAGTTATTTTGATCCACTTTAAAATGTCAGATGAAAATCAAAGTCAGCACATTTATCTAGGACCGACGATAATACAATAATTTAATAACTTTCTACCGTTATCCTGACTACGATAGACTATTTTTATTAATTAGTATAACACTTATTTGCATAAGGTACGAGTAGCGGAACTAGTACTCTTGATGTTATTTCGAGAACAAAAAGTAAGGAAATAAATTACAGCTTAAAAAAGTAAAAAAAAAAAACACGCTTTAATAACTACCTAGTTGAACTAAATATTACAAAGTAATTATTAAACATGGAGTTTAATAATTAATTTGGTTATAAAAAAGCGCAGAGTGATTTTTGATAATAATAATAATAAATTTTATAAAAAATTACAAATCTTCATAACGTTTCATGCAAGCACATTCAATTTTTTTTACAATCATATTAAAATTAGGTATTTCAAGAAATCTCCATATTTAAACAGTATTTTGTACTTTATAGTTCGTCGACTAATTAAAGCGGGGTTGGTTTTTTAAAGTTTTTTAAACTTTAATTTATTTACTGGTCGTTTTATTCAATAGTTTCCGTCGGGGAAGATTAACTAGATCGCCCTGAGTCTGGTGATTCAATATAATAACGCAGTGTCAGATTTTCGCACTGTATATTTTTACGTTTAAAATAGTTGACGATATTATTAGCGTTTCTAAACGAATGAGTCGCGAGCAAATATTTAGTCGGCCCTGCGAAATACAACGACATACTGCATGTATTTTTTTTATTAGCTAGTACAGCTGTGCTCCCGCGGCTGCGTCCGCGTTTCATGTGGTCTTCACTGCAATTTATTGTTTTATGCGGATCCTTAAGTTTTTTAGTAATAAGATAAAATAAAAATATTTTCCTAAATTCAAGCACTTGCCCGTAAAACTGTGCATTGAATAGGATTTTATTCAATTTTTTAAGGGTTTTCATTTTTTTTACGCGGAACCCTAATTATTTTCGAAAACAAAAGTATCCTAAGTTACTCGGAGTAACTTCAGTTATCTAACAAAAAAGTCGCGGAAAAATCCGTCCAGCCGTTCCGGAGATTACCCGAAATAGACAGACAGACAGAAAATAAATTAAAAATTGTGTTACAAACAGACACGTCAATTTAATTTATTAGTATAGATTGAAATTTTCAATTGGAATTTATGATTTAATTTTTTTCATGTTTAACAGTTTTTCACCCACGCAAATGTGATCCCTTTTATTTACGAAAGCCGCGAGGTGAGTACCGAATTTGGAAGATAGGTTCGCAGTCTAACTCAATTTTGGAAACCACTGCACTAATGGTTGCAACGTACAGCGGGCGAGTAGGTACACCGACGCAATGTTTCTGTAGTAAAATAGTAACCAGTGGCGGATTTAGGCTCGCTGCCACCTGATTTATATGCCATCTTTTTTAATTATTTAAAGTGATTATCAAAAATGAACATCCAATTATCAAATATTTAAATTATTATGAAATTAATTTTACTCATTTATTTACAATCTTAGGCCCCTCCACAAGGTGGTCCACCTTGTCTGGACCGACGACCTAGTGAAAGTCGCGGGAATCCGCTATGTGCGGATGGCGCAAGACCGGTCGTTGTGGAGATATTTGGGGAAGACCTACGTCCTCGTTAGTGGACGTCTTTCGGTTAATGGATGGAAATATAAATTTAAATATTTATTTAAAGGTTTTTTTTTATAAACTATCAATTCTCTCATTAATGTTCTTCCTGGTTATTGATTAATTGTTTAATTCGTATCAGAAAACTCATATGGGTATTACTTGCATCATCGACGACTTACTACGACTACGACATTTTATTATGTTCAGAACGTTTTACCATGTATTTAACTTTATGACCAGTATTTGGTATTAGTTTTATGGATGAATTTGGCAATTAGTTAGACTGCATTCAGAGGGTGAATATAGGCTTCAAAAAATCTGAATCACTCGCGGGTGAAGCCACGGGCAAAGCTAGTATTGCCTATTATTATAATACAAAATATACAATATGTCTGACTAGAGAATACAGCAATAAATGGATAGTTTCACAAATTACTTTTTTTTTTAAATTAATAACAACATGAAAATTAATTGTTCATACACATGATCTGCAGTCACATCAAACTTCTTTGTTTTTGTTTATTACAACAAAATCAAACTTGGTTCAGACGATAAATAAATAATACGTTTGATACATAAAAGTATAGAGACGGAAGAACCTGCGATTAGATACGAAATACTGTGTTTTGAGCTAAATACTGTATTACTGCAAAAAAACTATCTACATTTATAGACAAGAATATATTCCAAACCTTTTTTTAGAACGTTCGCAAATAATTGAACGATTTTTAGAGTGGAATATTACCATCAAACGTTTTGTTAAATAAAAACTCTCAAAATGTAGACAACAACAAAAAGATTAGGAAATGTGTTCGGTAATTTTATATACCTTTTAGGATGTAAATCTTAAATAAATGTTTTTATTTATTTAAAAAAAAAAAAAAACATCTTCAAATACAATTTTCAATCACATTTTTTTTTTTTATATTATAATTTATACTGAACCTTATGTCTTCTGTTATGTAAAATGTATTGTTTTAGATAAATGGTCTTAATAAGTTTATTTCATAAAATTAGATACCTAAATGAAGAATTTACGAAACAAATACTTTGTTGAAATAAATCTCTCATACAAACTTTATTAGAATCAAGGTAAACCTTCAAAACGAAAGGAACCACGGACGAAAGCTATTCATGTAACGAATCAGTTATAATTGACCAGTAGACCGTATCTCAAAAGTATATAGAGCTGCGAGAAAATGAATCAGATAGGATCTAATCAAGGCTGGTTCAAGGGAAATTATAAAAAAAAAACAGCTTTTCGCCAACCAAAGAAACTTCCGTATGTTATCGATAGTAAATTAAATTTTATATAAAAATAATTGAAAAGTAATTATAGGTACCTTAATTAATAATATAATAGTAAAGGCCAAGTATAGTAGGGGCCACAGAAAGGTGAAGAATATGTCGATAATCACCGTCCTCAAGTTGAAAAACTAGTATATTTTTTTTACATTTGCCAAAAAATTACATTACCAAAATGGTGTTCACAATTCAACCGAATATGCTATAACTTCACTGTATTGTCATCTTTTAACACTTATTATTCCGGTTTCAATATTGAATCTTAACTGTTAGATTAATATCAAGCCCAAAGTGAATCGGTTGTTCTGAATAATTTATTTATTTTGTTTGTCTATCGACGGAACGGAGCCGCGGACTAATCATTGACACTAATCTAACACTTTAGAGAAAAAAGAATTGACATTTCGAACTTTATTTAGTGGGTAAAAACGAATTCAGATCGCATTTTGCAACCAATTATAGCTACACTTTCTTCAAGAATCGTCACTTTTTACGGATTTATGAATTGGAGCATTCAGTCACTTCCAGCCACATTTCTCGAGTCATCATTCCCTCTAACATTACGATTAGTAAATAGTACAATACAAATTAAGGAATAGTGTGATTAGGGAACGCTGTGGTGTGGTAGAGGATATAGTGATAAATATAGAGGAATAAATGCTTCATTGGTTCCGACACGTGCAGAAGATAGATGAAAGAAAAATGGCGAAATAAATTTACAAGGCAAGCTACGGATGAGCTTACAAGAACAGGAGCAATGGGAACGTAAATTGGTCTAGAACCGTTTTGTGTCATTCCAAAAAGATTAGTTCGATTGCCCATAAGGGATCAATACATATGTAAAGCTGTATAGTTCTGGAAGAAATTGCCAGGAAAAAATCATTCCAAAGAGCTTATCAGGGCATTCACTCAGTGCAAAGCTGAAGAAGCCTTGATGCTCAGTAGAAATCAACTACGAGTATTAGTGAGAGCACTGACTGGACACTGTGGTTTAAGCAAACATATGCACAACCACAATACAAGGTGTCCAGAAAACAAGAGAGTGTAGGTTCTGTGAAATTACAGATAAAACCCCAAAGCAGATCTTGTGTGAATATGATCCACTAATACCAATACGCAATCGATTTTTGGATAGGTATGTGTTGTTCCCGGAGGAGGTACAGACGCTCTCTGCAAAAAAGATTCTACAGTATATCCAGACAGTAGGTCTAGGTAGTGATCTTTAATAATGTGGGGCGATCACAATGGATATTCTTAGATCGCATTGATACATGTTTATACCTGCATAGCACCTTGCAAAATAATAATCATAAATTTATAAGGTGAGGGTGACAAAGCAAAGTCGGTAAAAGTCGACCTAGATGAACATACCTCGCTGGACCACAATAAAAAAACGTTCTGAAGAAAGGGCGCGGACAAAAGTACTCGTAATCGAGGAGCGTGTATGAAAATGTAGCGCTCATGAAAGTAGAAGAAGTGAGACGTGTGTTTCAGGATAATGGTAGGTGGAAGGATGTAGTCTACCTACCTTTATGGGGCAGAGGCGTTATATTATATTACGTCCAGATCTGTCGTTGACCTGTGCATTGACTGCAAAGGCGAAGGACGTGCAAGCACGCTACGCCCTATGCCCTCCACTGTTTCGTCATTAATCAATTTGATTATACATGCTTTTTACGCGTTTTAACAAACGTTCACTACATAAAATGTTTTAACAGTATAAATAAATAAATAAAACGTTAATATCTTTGTCTGGCCTGTATTGTGTGATTTTTTCGTACTAAACTAATATATAATAGTCTTTGCTAATACCTAAATACTGTTTGTTTTGTTTTGTTTTAAACATTTAAACAATTTTCAATAACGACTGTAATGTCTTCTGTCGGATTCAGACGTAGCTATAGGGATTGTTTCAAGAAATCACAAGAAAAAATGTCTTAAAATAAGCTCAAATGGTAAATTCATTCGGAAAGTCACACGATCACAGACGTAGTTAGACAAACACTAGTTTTAGCCGGTCAGTCCACTCGAGTTATACCATCTTCAGCAGTGATTCAATCACTTTCCGAAAAGAATTTGTATATTCATTAACAGATTAGTGTAACAAAACATAACTAATGAACAAACTTCATATTTACGTAAGGGCTTGATCAAGTATGACGTAAGCCGAATTTTTGGACATTGGTATAGTTTTAACAAAATTTGTTTAATTAAATACGCAAATATGGCTTACGTAATCACTGTTAAGGTCCCCGCTCCGTCCTCCATGTCATCAAAAACAAGCAAAGCATACACCTCCCCGCCCTCCGTCGGCGCATATATATTACTTAACAGGCCCCTAACACAGTTTGAGAACCTCGGTTCGGTTCTTCGTTGACGTTGTGTTCTTTATGTATTTCCGTGTTATAATTATATTTAACAAAATTACATTAACATAAATAGCAAATAACAGACAAATAATAATAATAATATTAATAATAAACAATATGACGCTTTAAAAAAAGGTTTTAACATGATTACATACAGAGCGATTCAAGGCGAGATGTGCCTTGGTTTTGCGTACGAATTTCGGAAGTGAACGGAATCAAGGCTTTCGACCAAATTATACGATTTAGGTCAATCTTAATACTTAGCCTATCATGCGAGATCCGACCCTACCTTACAAGCATTTATGTACAATTTACAATAATACTAATTATAAGCATTCGACGTTTATCGCGTGCAATGAAGACGATTTGATTTGTTTTAAATCAAATTACAAGTATTCGTTGTTACCGATTTAACTTTACAATAATAAATTAGTGAGGTGATTCATATATAAATAAAACACCATTATAAGGGTGGATAAGATAAGATTAGACTATAGTATTATATTGTAATAATATAATATTATAAAATAAAATATTATCAGAAATATTCTAAAAAAAAGCATCGACTCTCTGCAGTTCAACTCCTTTGTTGGCTTATAACTCGATTGAACTGGTTTGCACGATTCACAGTTTTAGTGTATACATTTTTTTTTTAATTTATTATGAGGTCTTTCTCGCAGAGCGATAATATCGTCCCATAAGGAATAACTAATTTATATATGTACATATGAAATATAAAACAAAATTATCATAAACTTAAACCTAACTCTGTTAACTTAACTAACATATTGACATTTTTGGATGTTGGTTCTGCTAAAAAAACTATTAGGAAAGCCTATACTAGTTGTTCTACATTTTGTTAATAGGCAGTATATGTATAAGAATAATAAGTGGATAGAGTCGAAATAAAACCTTCATTGGCTCGTTCATTTAGCTCTTATTTACTTTATGAGAAATCTTATGTATGCTTACAATTGGTAAAAATAGTCAAAATCATCCTTACGTAATTAATGAATGCCCTCTAAATGCTGGTGGGCGTTCTAATAAACTAGAGGAAGCGCGTTCCAGAGAAGCTTTAACTAAATACTTGAATATTTTAGTTCTGTAAAAGCATATTAAAAAGACAATAAATTTTATCCAACGTCTTTATAAAATTTAATATAAAGCTTTATTTACTGATCGAATTTTAAACAGTTAACAATTATTTTTTTCTACTTACTTTAAATAGCTTTGAAGTGTTGTAACTCTAGAAAGGAGCGTCCTCGTGCTATTGTTAATATTGAATACACAATAGCGTACTATTAGATCCCGTACTTCATAGATCCATTGTCGACCTAACAATCTCTTACAATCTAGTACAATCTCTTACAACGTATTTTAATAGGTTGGGAAAAAAGTCTTTTCGCAAATAGTATGTACAAAGTTGTAATAAAATCTCTTTGGCTGTAATATTTGTATCTGGCTGGTTTCGATGACATTTAAATTGATGTTGATTCTAGCAATTTTTCATTTGTTTTTCTTTGTGTCAAAATGAGTGAATCTAATGATGAAATTCGATTCACTATTAGAACCCTCCCCCGGTCCACCATGATGTTATCAAAAATGAAGAAAATTTTAAATCTTTTAAATCTTCATCGGTATTTTAAGTTACATTAATAATTAAGTTGTAAATTAAAAATATTGCGCTATTTAATTCGTTCGTCACAAAAAAGAAAAAATGCAACGCAAATCGCGAAAACAATTCGTGATGTTTATAGACCCAACGCAGTGTCAAAGTTGGTTTAAGCGTTTTCAATCCGGGAATTTTGATGTTAAAGATGAATCTCGCTCTAGTCCGCCCTATTACTGATATAATAAAGTGTATGTCATTTTTAACAAAGTGGAGCAAGATTGGCATATCACGAGATAGCTAAAAAACTGAGAATTAACCACAAAACAATTTTGACTCATTTGAAAAAAGCTGGATGCACAAAAAACCGTGATATTTGGGTGTCACACGAGCTCACTAACAAAAACCTTGCACTCATTTGCGATTCTTTATTGAGACATAATAAAACCGAACCGTTTATGAAGAGATTGATAATTGGTGATGAAAAGTGGATCACATACGATAAGAACGTGCGACAAAGGTCGTAGTCAAAGGTAGGCCAACCTTCACAGAGTGTGGCAAATCCATAATCCATCCATAGTAACTTACAATAAGATGTTGTTTTGTGTATGCTAAGGGCATTGCTCATTATGAGCTTTTACCTCCGGGCAGAACCATTGATTATGATCTCTAATGATATTAGATACGAATTAATGAGATTAAAGCAAGAAGTTGAAAGGAAGTGGCCGGAATTGATAAATAGAAAGGAAGTAGTCTTTCATCACGAAAACGCTAGACGACACACATCTTTATCCAATCAAAAAAATTAAGAGAGTTTGGCTAGGGGGGTGTTAGTGCGTCCGCCATATAGCCCTTACATTGGATCTTCAGATTTCCACCTATTATGGTCTCTTCAAAATTATTTAGACAATGTCAGGTAATATCAAGAGAGAACTGCCAAAACTACTTGTCGCGTGTCTTTGATCAGACCCGACATCTCTGCAGCAACGGGATCATGGCACTACCTACAAGATAGTAAAAAGTAATTGAACAAAATGTCATACATATAATATATATATAAATGGTGACTTTGAAATTAATGGCAATAATTAAATGGGAGCTTATAATTATGATTTTGAATAGGTACAAAGCAAAAAGCAATAGAGTAAAAAAAATATTTAAATTAAAAATATTTAACTAAAGTATTAAAATCGTGCGATGAGTAGCCAGCGGAACATGACCTTACTCGCGCTCGCGCATATCAGGTAATGTCACTTATACGATTATCTGATTATTGATCGCTGCAAAACGGCTACGCGATTTTGATACTTGAATTAAATTTATAATGCATGTTTTATTGTAGTATATTTTCCACTAAACATATTTAAAAATATTTCTGAATATAATTACAAGCTCCTATTTCAAGTCATGATCAAGTTACATTAGTATAATCGATAAAAACGTTATGTATATAATATTCAATGTAAATAAACTTTACAAATAATGTCTTGCGTTTTCATGTAAAATGTGAAGAAACTTTCTCCCCGATCTAATATAATATCTACTAATACTAAGCACGTTTTTATCGGTTATACTAATGTAACTTGATCATGGCTCAGTGGCAGTGTAGTTGGATTCCGCGTCCCTGGATATAAGTTCCAATCAGCTAACACTCCTTTACCATGAACCTGAGCTTTCGACGAAGGAAAACATCATGAGGAAACCATGGCATAGCAAAAGATCAAAAATCTATCCAATAGGTGAATTCTGGCAGCATCACTTGAGAGCCAGTACCCCTATACTTAGTGTGTGTACCAAGTCATCATTTAACATCAAGTTAGATTGTGGTCAAAGTCGTAAACAAGCCCGGAGAACAAACAAAAACAACACGATTAAAGAAAATCACAATGTTCAATAAAATTTATAAATAAAGTACGTTTGTGACATTTACATTATTTACTATTTTCTCTGGTCATTATGTTATCGAAGTTCCACAAGTAATCCAGTATATCCAGTTCGAATAATCTATACTAATAAATAAAATTGAAGTGTCTGCTTGCAATGTCAAAATAACATTTTTTTACTAAAAAGATATCATACCTATACCAAATATACAATTTTTAAATTTTTTGTCTGTCTATCTGTTCCGGGTAATCTGTAACGATTTTATGGAACTTTTTTTGGTAGATAGTTTAAGTTACTCTGCGTAACTAAGAATACTTTTCATTTTTGAAAATAATTAGTGTTCCGAGTTAAAAATTAAAACTCATAATTTTTTTTTAATAAAATCCGATTAAATTCACAGTTTTTGAATTTCTGTGAAATACTTTGGCTTTATCTAAGTAGGTACTGAATTTTTTTAAGGAAAATAATTAGCATTATTTATGAAAAACGCAGTGAAGAACATATGGACCGCGGTCACAGCCGTGGGCACACAGTTAGTCTTTAATATTAACATAAATAACTAGTTGCGAACGAGTGGATCGAATCTTTTTTGTTTTATTACAGCTGCATTCCATTTTACTTAGCATAGTATGCATCTAGCTGTTTGAGGTATATGTAACAAAAACATTCGCAAAAATTAGCTATCTATACGTGTACTAAAAGAAATAATAAGTCTAATCATAACATAACATAAGCTCTCGCTTGTTATCACCGAAGGGTTATACAGAGGTGAAATAGACACATTTCGCCGAGCTTAGTTCCGTCCCAGATGTGACGGGAGCGAGCCTGTCGTCACATTGGGCACAAATTCCACACTCTGGGATGATACTGAGTAGAAAAAAACCCAATATCACTTGACCCGAACCGAGGATCGAACCCAAGAGCTCAGAACGACAGTCGTACCGTAATACAACAACGCTCTAATCGTGTGAGTTATATAATATGGCTTAGATAAATAAAAACAAACGTGATAAATGTTGTCATTGGAAGCGACAACATTTTACCAATAAATTCTTTCTACATAAAACACAAAAACCAAAGTGTGTCAGTTATTTGTCTTATAATTCCAGAGCCACTGAACGTGTTTTTTAGTATAGATATGCATATTGGCTAAGTTTTTTTTTTTTATTATATTACATTATGCGATGTATGAAAATAATTACGATGAAAACATTGAATAAAGTTGACACAAAAATAGCCTCTTACTGTGGATTAATAAACAAAATTAATAAATGTATTTTTTTAAATTATTTTTTCTATTTAAATTATTCAGTTTAGTGTGTATTAATGTGTCTTTGTCATTCTATTGTGGAGAACAAAACTAAATCTAATATTATTCAGATGTGATTTCAGATGATTTAAATTAATTTATTTACATTAATTATGCGTTAATATTAACGATATTAGGAACTTGATATACATAAATGTTTTGCCCTTGAAATATGCAAGGGGTTTGCGTATGCGAATGATTAACTTTTTTTTTACTTTTTACGTGACCATCGGTCATAGAAATCCGGAAAAATAAAACTACACAGTCCACGTCGTGTATCTATTTTTACCTAATTCGTCTGTTTTTTTTTTTTGTATGTTTGTTACTCGATTTCTCTGTCAATTGTGGACCGATTTGCAAAATTAATTTTTTAATCGATAGAGTACACTTTCATGGTGGTCCCATTGCCAATGTACGCATTTATAAAGGAAAATAACTGTCTAAACTTCATCACAATTACATATAAGATATAATAGCGACGAACATTTAAACCATTTTTTGGCGTCCGTAAGCTGCTACCGATTTCAAAATTTTTAATGGTATTAAAACAAATGATATATCGAAGTTAGCAGAAGTAGATTACTAAAGTAATTGTTTATTTACTTTTTAGTGCAGTTTTATAGTATATTCGTTGGTAGTCGATTTGTTTTTAATTAAAAAAAATATTAAATAAAAGATTCCGACATAATTTTAACGTACTGCGTCAACGATAATTTGCATATAATTCTCCGTAAAATAAGGAAAAATATAATATTTACATTTTTATGTAGTAAATACAAAATTAGAAATAACAATGTAACATACCATAAACACTAAGACACTTTATTAACAATTTGTTATAATACTTTGATCCTAGTGTTTTAATTTATTTGATTAAGTTATTGTTTTTAATAGTCCTTCTATTTAAAATAAGCCGTTTTATATAAAACAATTACCCCTGCACCTGTGAAATATAATGAAATTATAAAGAAGTAGAAATATGAAAGAGTAGAGATGTGAAGTGTAAAAGGTATAGCTGGCTTGAGAATTATAGATAAAGTAAGGAATAATGTGATAAGGGAATGTTGTGGTGTGGTAGAGGATGTGGTGACAAAGACAGAGAAAGGGATGATTAATTGCTTTGGACATGTAGAGAGGATGGTTGAAAGAAGATTGATGAAACATATTTACAAGGCGAGGGTGACTGGGCAAGCTGGTAAGGGTCGCCTTAGGAGGGTACGTATCTCGACCAGATCGAGGGCGTTTTGGCGAAACTACCTGTAGCCGAAGAGAGTGTTAGAAACTAGAAAAAGTGAAAGACGTGTGTCAGGATCGTAGCAGGTGGAAGGATATAGTCTCTGCCTACCCTAGTGGGAGAGAGGCGTGACGTTATACATGTATGTATATCAGAAGATGAGGGATCTATGGTTCACTTATTTTTGATGACATTGGGAGACAAGAGGTCTGCAAAGTTATTTCGTAAGCAATGTGTAATTATTTACGTTTAATTTTTTTAAGCAGATTTTATAAAAATTATATGCTAATGCTTACGTTATCTACAGGGGGAGGATGCTTACTATTACTGACAAGAAAGAAAATGTCTAAAATGTTGCTTACGTTATCTGTCTCTTATCCAAATAACCAGGAACTGACAATGAAGCGTCATTGACATTTAAAATTGTGAAATCTATTGATTGCTTGAAATGAACTTATTACTTTATTTGTTTTAATTTATTGAATTGTTACAATAGATATATAATTTCATCTCAGGGTAGGCAGTAATAGTGGATTAGCATTTTTCGAAAATTTGATTATCCTTGTAATGGTCTTTAATAGACTTTCAGCCTATAAATATTATTGTAATATTAAGCCGTTTACATTTGTTTTGCAAACACCGAAAACAATTGTACAGGCATATTATGAAAGAAAGAAAAGAAATAGTATTTGTTACACACACATTATATACAATGAATAAGGGAACAACGAAAATCACCAAAATCAAGAAAAAACCAAAAAAGACAAAGAGAAAACAATAATGTAATGTGTGTGTTACAAAAGGGTGTCAAGTCAGCATAAATGTTGAAGGTGATGAGTCTACCAGCGCTGTGTTGCGTGTCCAGTGATTGTACGTGTGTTCATTGGGACCTTATGAGTGTGTCATGAAAGGGCATATTATAGGTAGCAAAGAGGTTCAATATGATAACAATATTTCATAGTTAAACAAATCTATTCATCTATTCATTCTTAGTAAAATTGTTAGGATAGAAATACTAGTTGTCAGTTCATTCACTATATCATGTTCTTAAAGCGGATTTTCCGTATTGAAATTGAAATCAAATATGTTTTAACAAACGAAAACGTACGTTATTCGGAAGTAAAGTAAATGATTGGACAGCAAATAGCTCTTAGAAACTACTTATGTACTTTCGTACAATATGTGAATAAATTTATATTTGGGAAAATCTACACTAAATGGATTTTACACTATTTATATTTACACTTTATCTATGTCTAGGTTTTTTTTTTAACTGACTTTCGCTGTTGAACAGAAGGGCCTGGACAGCTTCACTGGGCTTTTTAAAATCAATAATGAGTTATCTGTTTAACGTAATCTAAACTTTTTAACTATAGGGCATAAATAGACATTATCTATATCTATACTAATAAACAAAATTGAAGCGTAGATTTTTTTTCTAACCTAGCTAATGCTGTTGACCGTGAAAGGATTTACAGCTTCACCGTAACTTTGGGCGCGCGAGTGCTGCACGCACTCGCCGCAAAAGGTAACTAGCACAAGGGTTCGAACCTCAGTTTGGACACTACCTATATTTAAAAATTTCCGTGGAATTTGATCCTAGCTAAACCCTACATTTTTTTTATTTATTAGTAAAAAAAAGTTTCCTTACAGGACCTATATGTACCTGCGTGTTATGTGCAGGAGTGTGTATGCAGTGTTGTGTGTGTGTAATGCTTGATGCATGGTCAGTGTCACTGTATCGCGCTGGCTGCGACATCAAGAACCTCCCCAGTTGGGAAATGAGACATGTTTTGGGTCGCCGCCGGAGGGGGACCTGGAGAGTGTGTGGGATTTAACGTGTAGACTGTTATCGAAACATATACGTATAATGGTAGACAACATAGCCATATCGTGATGTAGAATCGTTTAAAAATATTTTTTTTGTTGTCTGTTAAATTGTCTGTTTGTAATATTAAAATAACAATTTTTTACTAAATACATATGAATGTATATACGATACCTAAACCAAAAAAGCAATTGTTGTCTGTCTGTTTGTTCCGGCTAATCTCTGGAACGGCTGGACCGATTTGAACGGGAACTTTTTTTGTTAGATAGCTGAAATTACTCCGTATAACTTAGGTTATTTCATATTTTTCCAAAAATAATTAGGGTTCAACGTTTTATTTTTTTATATCGACTCAGTTTACATCTCTTGTTCATGGTAGTTCGAGCTATCAACAAACAAAGTTAAAGTTAAAGTGGTCCATCGTCAAGAAAACGTTGGGAACGACTGTTTTGTACTATATCGTAATATTGAAGAGAACCTCGCCCTATCGTTTTTCAGGTTTGCCGTGAAAATGCGACATACAAAAATGATGTACATATCGATTACCTCAGAGATGGGAACCCGATCGAAATCAAATCTGTACTAAATACAAGTTCTCGTGTATTTATGTATCTATTATTTGAGTTTTATTTTAATGTTAATTTGTAATAAGATAATAGAAATATAGTAATAAGTACCCATAAGTATTATACGTATGTTGATTTGTATTATGTCATGAATTTATATTAAATTCTACACTTATATTATAAAGAGGAAACATTCGTATTTTTGTATGGAACGAATAAACATAAAAACTACTGGACCGATTTGGAAGAAATTTGATATGTATATAGCTTTTTATTTCGAAAATCTCATGGGAACGGGAACTACGCGGGTAAAACCGTGGAGAGCAGCTAGTGTAAAATAAATTTACGATCCATTCGCTTCTTCCACTTTTACATGTGCTTTTTTCATTCATGCCCTTTTGATTACGGGTACTTTTGACCGTGGCCTTTCGCCAAAACGTCCTCGATCTGGTGGAGATACGTTCGCCTAGGACGACACTTACCAGCTTGCCCAGTCACCCTCGCCTTGTAAATATGTTTCGTCAAACTTCTTTCATCCATCCTCTCCATATTGTCAAAACCAATTAATTTATATAATATTTTTTATAAACCGAAATTAAATTTACTACCTGGTTCCGTGACATATTAAAATGTAAATTGTCATATTAATTTTTATAACAGTTATTTAGAATCACTAATAAAAAATATAACTTATCATCCTGATATCAAGGATTTTAACGATATTATTATGTACTGTTACCGCTGCTTCGCCCGCGTATCAGTTTTTCTATTACGTACAATTATTCACTGCATATAATTATAGTGTGATATTTGAAATATCGGATTTCATTCCAAATTTCAGGAGTTTTAATTTTTTTATGCGTTACCAACTCCAATAAAATTCCAAAAAAAAGTAGCCTAAGTACGCCCCTTAACTTCGGCTATCTACCAAAAAATCGTCCCGTTAAAATCGGTCCAGCCGTTCCGGAGGTTAGCTGCAAAAAAAACATACAGACAGACAAACAAATAAAGAAAATTTTAAAAAATTGTGTTATTACTATAAATATTGTATACACATCTATTAAAAAGTTGTTTTTTTGTTATTACAAAAGGGGCATTTATTTTATACAATATGGCCTTTCACATAAAGATTATTTTTTGAGAATTCTTAAAATGTTTAGAATTCGTAATAAAATATAATTGAGAAAAATTTTACTCAAAAACGGGTAGACCGATTTTGATAAGAATTTGAGCACATAAATTATATGTAAATTAGCGATTGACATTGAAAAATTGTTAAAATAATTTTTAAAAATTATAAAATATTATTAAAAAAAAAATATTGAAATGAAATTTGATTTACAAATGAAGCATGTGTCGTGCGGTAAAAAATAGGTAATGTAAGACAAAACAAAATCAGGACATCCAGATCAGCAAGACAATTTTTATCAAGATAAAACACGTAGACGAAGTCGCGGGGGCCCGCTAGTAAGTAATAAATTTGCTTAGGTTTAACGGAAATTCAGAATTTTACATTTGACCCTAACTTTACATTTATGAAAATAATCGCATAATTTAAAATGAATACCAACATGATTTATTAAAAATACAGGTTTATATATCAAAACTTTTTCAAGAAATACTCACTAGTGATGTTGTAAAATAAAATAATACTCACAACACAATCACTTCGTTGGAATTTGGAGAACAAAAAGAAACAAATGCTAAAATACAATAATGGCTGTCACACGTTCGAATTTCGAATTAGCACAAAAATCCGATACAGAATTTTACGGGCGCGCGCGCGATTTACGAATCAATGTAAGTCGGTGAATGTGTTCAGAAACTGCACAAGTGTATGATGCACTTGCTACGGGTTTATACGGCGACTGCCGGCGCAGGCTTTTACAACCAATTTATATAGTCCTTGTGTTTGATTCGGTCGGCTTCGAGAGTCGTCCTAGAGAGCACGTGCCGCGGCCGTTTACACTTCGTTCCACAGGGAATTTCTATCTATCTCAGGCGAATACGACACGCAGTGCCTTGGCCCTAGTTTAATGAAAATAAATTATAAACTTTACTGCTTGCACGACCGGTTAAAATTTTTGTGCCGGTGTATTTAATATATGAAAAATTTCATTTTTTTTAATTGAAAACTTCTTTAGCCGCGAAGTACGATATTTGGTAGAGGTAAAACTTATAGGTTCGCGTCACCGACATGCTAATGTGACATGTTGCGTTAAACTGGTTATGTAGAAAAATGAATTATAAAAAAACTTTTTAAATTGAAAACAAAATCTACTCCAAAGAATAAACCATAAAAATGCACTAAAAAGTAAGTAAATAATCACTTTTCTAATCTGCTTCTGTTTACTCCAATACATCCTTTGCTTTAATATCATTATTAATTTTGAAATCGGTGCCAGCTTACGAATAACATAGTGGTATAAATGTACGTCTCTAATTATATCCGATTTTGATTAATTGTTCTTTAAAATCACCCTAACCCTTTGTTTAACTTATATGTAACTGTGATAGAGTTTAGGTAGTTATTTTCATTTGTAAATGAGTACATTGGTTAACTCTAGCTGGCACTGACTCCAAAATTAACGAAGCAGATTAACTAAGTACGCTAAAAATTACGTTATTTAAAAGTACGATAAGAATAAAAATTAAGTAACACGAAGCAACTTCAACTATCTACCATAAATAATTCCCGTCTAAATCGGTTCATCCGTTCTGGAGATTACCCGGAACAAACCGACAGACAGACAGACAAAAATGTTACAAATTGTATTTTTGGTATAGGTATCCTAATCCTGAAAAAATAGTTATTTTGACATTACAAACAGATTTTATTTATGTATTAAATAGTATATACAGATTTTAAAAAAATGTCTTAGTTACGTTTAATTCATTTTAAAAGGGTAGCAAAAACAATTTTTTATTAAATATAGAATAAATATTCAGTAGTCGGGAAATTAAACAATATTATTGGTAAAAATGATTTTTTTATTTTACCAATACGCACAAAATAAATTTGTTTTTCGTTCAAAGGGGTCATAATATAAATCCGATAATATTTATAATAATACATTATAAAATAAACAAACACAAAAGAATTAAGAACATAACATTTTAATGTAGATTATCTGCGTGGCAGTAGGAATTATGCCTAACTGTCTGTTGTTTCTGTCGGTCTGCCTGTCGTTTCAATATTTATAGTTAAATAAATAGTTTCAATAGTTAAATAAATGTAAAGTGCCACCAACTAATACCATATGCCACGCACATATGTCAGAGTGTACGAGCGTGTATTTATTTATGTATTTATGATAAGTGTATTTTAATTTCAGAAATATAGCATTTAGTTTAGCTTTTTTATTAACTTGTTTTTTTTTTTTATGAATTATCGGATATAATAATAAAGAAACAAAACAATTTATGTAAATAATGGATACCCTAATACATATTAGGAGAAATTGACATAATGGTACAATTTGAAATTACTGTTTATTGGTGTTTGGCGATAGGTTTACAAATCTTGACGGCGGTAGCTACAGTTATGTGCTATAGTTTCCTCACGATGTTTTCTTACACCGAAAGCTCAGGCTTATTATAGAGCGGGATAGGTGAATTCGAATCTGTGTTCATCGACGTGGGGTCCGACTGCACAACCAACTGATTCACTATCGCTTTATTTTGACATTCTGTCAACAACTATTTATTAAGATTAACTTTCATTGATCACATAGTCACTTAGCATCAAACTGTGAAGCTAAACTTATAAAATACTCTGGTAGAATATAATATATACTCTAGGGTGGTCTTTAGTGGTATTTTCGAATTTCTTTGGTCGCAGGGGCTCAAACTTTTGCGAATTAATAAAAAAAATGTTTTTTTTTCTAACTAGCTAACGCTGTTGACTGGAAGGGCCTTTACAGCTTTACCGTGACTTTGGGGGCGATTGCTGCAGGCACTCAGCCGCAAAAAGGTAACTAACACAAGGGTTACTAAAGCGATATGGACCTCGGTTTGGCCATTACCTGAGTGTAAATAATTCCGCGGAATTTTGAACCTAGCTACGCTCTACATTTTGTATTTAATTAAAAAAAGGTTCCTTACCGGACCTATGAACTTGCGTGTTATGTGCAGAAGTGTGTGTGTAGTGTTGTGCGTGTAATGCTTAATGCATGGTCAGTGTCACTGTATCGCTCTGGTAGCGGCGTCAAGAGCCTCCCCAGTTGGCGAACGAAGCACTTCTTGGGCCGCCACCGGAGGGGGATTTGAAGTGTGAGGAAGTTTGAGCTCTTAATATTAACTCTAAGATAATCCGCATTCCGCATTTAAGTTTCAGTGTTTCACATATATTTCAAAATTATTTTGAATGTCTACCTATTATTTATTTCATTGTTTAGATCTTTTAAGCAAGAAGTTAGTAATTGATCTAAACATTTTCGTAAATAGTGTATTTGAAGAGATTTATCAATTCGACGTGTATGATTGGCGGGAGGAGGGGTTTCGATCCCTACGTCCCCCCTCGAACCGCTATGACGTCCGTACCGTAGTGTGCCCACAAGACGACTGTTAACTTCGGTCAGATCGATCGTCCGCCGTTGGTATGGACAGGGCTCTAAGTAAGAATTATAATATTATTTAACATGCTTGAAGTAATGGTAATCTTGATATCGAGTGGATATTTATTACGTCCAATTATCGTATATTAAGCGCTACGTGACGCTAAACCTTCATGTCAGAGGGGGCTATTAATCGTAACAAAGTTATTTGTCACCGCGTCGGGTGACAAATGGTGTGTCTGCCAGGATGACGTCAATATATGCACCGCACCGCGCACCCGTGCGATCGACTTCCCGGCTGCGTTACAATCACACTGCAATTGATAATAGCTCACTGACGTTTGCCGATTTCCGCGACGTTGTAACCATAGTGAAATCCAGATGGTTCACTGTAACCTTAGAGATATTTATATTTCCACTCTCCCATTATCAGCAACAGATAGCAAATCTCTTAAATTTAATTACACGTATTGTAATGAAAATGTTCACACCAGCTTCTTGCTGAAGGGGTGCGGGCAGAGGGTGTGTGCCCCACCTCGAGCATTACTCGCAACCTGGTGACAGCGCCGATTAACATAATACCAAAAATAGTTTTTTTTTTCTATTTGTTTATTTAGGCACTGCAAACTCTTGGTTCGCACTCTTTATTAGATAATTCTATCTTAATATAATATCTTTATTAGATATGTTTTTCAACAAAATTTTGTACAATAAATTCTTTTCAAATATAAACATACAAAAAAAACTACTTACATCTATGTGAGCTTTATAACCATTTTATGTTAATATATATACTTTTTTTCCTTAACTATATGGGTTAGTCTATATTATTGGTTCTTTCTGTTGTTTTTCTATCCCCTCCTTCCTTCTATGTTTTCTCTCCAAACCCTAGTCACATTCTCGGGACTACAATGGGTGTAACTTTACCTTTTGGCTTATGGTGTTTATCTCCCAATCATCTCGCCTCTTTATGGCCATTTTGAGGTTGTAGTCCACAATGTCTTTATACGTCGCCGTCGAAGCCTTGTGGACGAACCTGCCTATCTCGTCGTCTCCGTCGTCGGTGTAGTAGACACAGGTGTATGTGTGTCTATATACTGCCACCACAGCATGCGGGACGCTGTCATGGACTTGCAGCCTTTTGTTTGTAGGATTACTACCGATGGAAATTTCAGTCTCTGAGCAAAAGAATGTTCATATTTATAGTATGAATTTTCGTAAACGCGCTCACGCAAACTTTTTTGTACTTTTAAGTATAATTTTGAAGCCAATTTTTTATTTTTCTCTAAACAAAAAGCTCAACAAAAAGAAATAATATTCTACCCCTACTCGTTAAAATGCTGCACCTTCCATAATCAGATCATCAAAATATCTATCACCCAGGACCCTGGTTATTTAACTCATTTATAAAAGATTTACCCGAACATATTAAGCACATCCAAGCTTTTCTATTTGCGGACGGCTTGAAGCTTGTAATTGTTAATATTAATATAAACCGTATATCGCATCTCCTAAGTGTAATTTTCCAATGTTTAAGTTCAAAAGTTCACATAACGCAAGAACTCTGTTTGCAGTTCAATAAGGTGTGACTTCCGAATAACGTACTTTTGTTTGCTAAAATATATTTACTTGTAACACGAAAAATCCACTATGACGACATATTTAAGTGGTAATTTTATTTTTTTTTTCAATTTATGACATTTTTTCTATTGAATATATTCGGAATGACTAATATTGTTTGTGTATGGGATACCCATGCGCGTGTGTATACCGAAGGACTTTTCTATATATGAATAGGCTTACTATATAGACTTATAGGCTAATAGGCTTATAAGCTTTTTAATTTTTGAGGATTTTTTTTTCTGCACTAACTAATGCTGTTAACCGGAAGGGCTCTTACAGCTTCATCGAACTCTGTAAGCGGTGCTAAAGGCACTTAGCCGCTAAATTTTGTGCAAGAAAGAAAGGGTACTATATATTTTTTATATTTTTCGTAGTTGTTGTTTTTTTTTCTAGTTGAAATTTATTTCTCATTTAGTTTCTATTAGGTCTTGCTTTGTTTTTTGTACAGTAGATACTATAAGTAGATGATATTGTAATTTTTTTTTTTTTTGTTTTGCATATACAGAACACTTAGAAAATCTGTGTACTCCTAGAAGTGGCATCCATTTTTTTTATTATTTAATAAAAAAATTAGGGCTAAGCTAGATTCAAAATTCCGCGGAATATTTTACAATCAGGTAACAACAGCCAAGCCGAGGTCCGTATCACTTTGGTAACCCTTGTGCCAGTTACCGTCTTGCGACTGTGTGCCTTCACCACTCGCCCCCAAAGTCACGGTAAAGCTGTAAAGGCTCTTCCGGTCAACAGCGTTAGCTAGTAAGAATTAAAAAAAACATCTAAAACACTATTTTATAAATCATTTATCATGTTCATTTACTGAAACCATAGCTTGAAAACCATTTCTTTTATTTTGTAAATATTTATGTGTAACGTTGTTGGAGTTACAAATCAATAAAAATATACTCCAATATGATATTACATTTAAAAAAATACCCTAATACTGATTATTTATAAGTTGAATAGTAATTAGCAGTTAAATTAACTCTTTATTTATCGTGGTTCAGAGCGTAATTATATAATCAACTATTCCATATTTGATTATGAAATCCAGTAGATCTATACGTTGTTTCTGAGTATATTAACATTTGCTATGTGACGAGATATTATCATAACTATTGTTTGAACAGATTGTATCAGTCATACTGGTTCTCTTTAGGCATCTGATCTTTTTTTTTACAAAGTATAGGCTCAGTGCTTTGACCACAAACTCACCTGGTGTTAAGTGACGATGTGTTCCAGGATGGTAAACACACTAAGATTAGAGGTACTGGTCCTCAAGTGATGCTGCCAGAACACACCTATTGGTATTTGGCGACAGGTTTTCTAACTTGAGGGTGGTAGATACCCAGGCGGGCATTATTAGAAAATACCCTGCTATCGTGCTATGACTTCCTTGCGATGTTTTTCCTCAACGAAAACTCAGGCTCATTTTAGAATTGGATATTTGAGTTCGAACCTGCGTCCATTGACGCAAAATCCAACCTCACTACCGTATGTGCCAGCATACGGTCCCTTCTTTTTATAATTTGTACATATATTTTCCATCCATTCATTCAACCAATTGACGTCCACTGCTGGACATAGGTCTGCCGCAAGATCTCCACGACGACCGGTCTTGTGTCACCCGCATCTAGCGGACTTCCGCAACGTTCACCAGATCATCAGTCTACTTTATGAGGACCTACCCACGCTACGTAGTCCGGTGTGTGGTAGCCATTCGAGAACCCATTTGCCCCATCGGGCATCGGTTCTGTGAGCAATGTCCCCAGCACACTGCCACTTAAGTTTAGTAATTCTTCGAGAAATGTCTACAAAATCTCCTCATTCCTGATTCTATCATGCAGTGAAACTCCAAGCATAGCCCTCTCCATTGCCCTTCGAATAACATGTATTTTATCATACTTGTATTTATCACTGTGTAGATCTCGTTAGTGAGTAAATGTGTTTCTTTCTTTCTTTCATTCATTCTGCGTCGTGTCTTCCGTATCACTGCACTCGTAGCATTAAACTTAGCTTCTAACCTAATAACACAATAAACACAACATGACCCCGAAAAGATTATCCGGATCTCTCACGCAATCAGTTGAAATTTTTCATAAATTTTAAGGCAGTTTACTAATGAGAGATTAGAATTCGATGGGTATTTTTTTAAGCGGATCTTTATACATTTCCCTAAAATAAAAGTTACGCCGTTTAACTTCTATTTAGCTATAAAAAAGTCCCATCCAAATCGGTCAGCCATACTAAAATGTTAAAAATTTTATTTTTGGTATAGGTATCATATAAACATTAATATCTATTTAGTAAACAGACATGTTATTTAGACATGTTGTGCCGACCCCAAATGAAAATGGGAAAAGGGTAGGAAGATGATGAGGATCTATTTAGTAAACAGACACTTCAATTTTATTTATTAGTATAGATATAAATAGAATTAATACGAATCGAAAATAATATTTATTTCTGTTTTCAGGTACCATAACTTGAATAATTTAAATTATGTTTTATATATTATTGGTTACTTTAACATAACTTAAGCGCACGCCTGTTAGCCCAGAAGGGTTAGGCAGAGGTGAAATAGCGAACTACACCACCCACATTCCGCCGAGCTTAGTTCCGTCCCAGATGCGACAGTGGGCGAGCCTGTCGTCATATCGGGCACAAATTCCAGATTCCGGGATGATACTGAGTAGAAATAACACTTGACCCGATCTGGGGATCGAACCCGAGACCTCAGAACGACAGTCGTACCGTAATACAACTGAGCCACCGAGGCAGACTTGCGTCATTTTAATCGTGCTAAAATATAAACGAATATAATAAAATGTACTATTATTTATTAAATTAAACGGACCGAATTTTCTTTTCTACAAAACAATTATAACCGATTAAGGTAATAAATATTCTATAAAGATTACTTAGAAAACATTTAGACACAAGGCCTTGTTAATAATTACTTAATTATTTATACAAGTACTTGTCAGTGTCTCGATCGTATCGACACGCAGAAAATTCCCAATTGTCAGTATCGATTATTAACATCATAATAACATTTGAAACGATGATGGCGCAGTTGGTAGTGCTGCCGGATTACGCGTCAATGGACGAGGGTTCGAGCTCACCTATAGAACTCTAAAATCAGCCTGAGCTTACGGTTATGTAAAACATCGTGGGAAAAGCATAGTATAGTGGTAGGGCATTTTCTAATAATGCTACCTAACCCTCAAGTTAGAAAACCTATCGCCAAATACCAATAGGTGTATTTCGGCAGCATCACTTGAGAACCAGTACAATCTAGGCTGTGTTTATTACCATCCTGGACCACATAGTCACTAAAGGTCAAGTGAGATTCTAGTCAAAGCATTGAGCCAATACCGAGTAAAAGAAAATTGTTTATATTTTTATACGGGTCCGAATATAAGTTCTATAGACCTAAATTCGTATTATTTTATTACATCTACATCTACAGTATCTACAGTGCCGAACAAATTGTCGGGCATTTGTTAAGCGTTCCAAGAGAGTTGTTGGGTGATTTCAGAATGCACCCAGTCATTATTTTCAATACACTCCACCGTTTGCACATTAAACAAACAAAAACATGTAAAACGCTACCAAAATTATATAATCTAGAGTCATAATAAATTTAAGAACTACAGCCATGACAGACTAAAATCATGCAAAGAACCATACGACTCTCCTTCATGTTGCGGAGATGCCATTTTCAAGATAATCTAATAGGATTAATATCAAAACGAATATCCATTCCTAGGATATTCAGGCCGTCACGCTTTGTGAGTGACATATTCTGAAAATTGGCAGAGAAAAGGAGAGAGTGTTAACATAAAAAATAAGCTTTATTTGAAAATAAATTCTTAGAAACAAATTTAACCCTATTATTATAAATTTAATTCAGACAAAGTTTCTTGACCGAAAGAGTTTATTGTGTTTTTATTTGTTTAAAATAACAGAATAAGAAGAATATGGAAAATAGTTTCCTTTTTTGTTTTATTTTCAGTCACGCGAACGCGAATTTACCTTAAATCAAAATCATTCTTAGGAGGATATGTCAGCGGCCTTTATTCCGTACAAAAGTAGCCCCTTGTTTCCTCCCTGGATTATAAGCATTATGGTAAATATTTTTATAATAATTAATATATGTCCACCACCGCCATGCTCGTACGTTTTATTTTTTTCCATAAATTAGTAATAGTAGAAAAACTAGAAGCCTTTGAAAATGAAAAACATGCTCGATTTTTACCGTCATTTTCAGGCGTTCTAAAAAAAAGCAAAACATAGAGGTAAAACCAAAGTCTTTTTTATTCTATAACTGAATGAAAATTAAAAATCAGTTTAGTTTTATAGGAATAAACAGGATACTACGAAATGATGTTTTCGCCTATTTTGCATACCGTAAAATTAGCCCGCGCTGCAGTTGTCCTTTTCGTGTTCTATAACTCTTTCTTCAGGGCGCAACGCGATAGCAATAGATTTCTGAAATACCTACTTTTCAAATCTGTTGCCGACCGCATATCCTCTTAATTGCTACGTCACTTGTTAATCGATCGTTTGAAGTTTTACTATGAATTTTATGTAATAATCTTCATCAGGATTAACCTTCGTCATTCTGTAAACATCGTTTCAAATTATTCTCTTAATCTATTTAACTCAGCTTTAGATAATTTTACTTAAACCCCATTGCTGTTTTTTTAATACAAAACAATCTTGAGTTCATACATTTCTTTATGATCTGTTGATAAGTACAGATGGGTTACTTACGTTCTATTTTGGGCAATAATAGGTACGGTAATACAATTAGTCACGTACCATCAATTATCGCGGTTTCAAATCACTATTACAAACTATAATTCTTGAATACCATTGATACATTGTATTCCTGTATTTATCGACGATGTACGAAATACACGGCTGCTGTAAGGGAACAATATTTATTTTCTTTCGTCTCTTCTGTACTTTATTTACTAAATAAAAGAATATATAATTTTTTTTAATTTCATTTTCACCACGAAACGCGTGAGCGAGACGCGTAATATGATTTGCGTGATGCAGATAATCTACTAAGGTCATCAATCATCAATATAAGACAATGATCAGAGTAAAATAAAAAAAAAGTAATTATTAGAAATGTTTTTTTACAATAAATCATTTAACTACAAAAAAAAAAAAATAGTATTTTTTTAGTTTTTGAAGAAGAAATACTTGCTGCCTTTATTACATACAAACGTATTCCTCGGTTTTTTCTCTCTGAATAATGGCATTATGGTAGATATTTTTATACCATATTATATATATTCACTAGTAGTTGTGTGCCCGCGGCAGCGCCCGCGATACATATATTCTTCACTGCATTTTATTTTTTTATACCGAACCCTAATTTTTTTAGTACTAAGATAAAGTAAAAATATTTCTCATAAATACAAGCACTTACCCGTAAAAAAATGTGCATTGAATAGGGTTTTATTAATTTTTTTAAGAGTTTTATTTTTTTTACGCGGCTACCCTAATTATTTTCGAAAATTATAAGTACTGTAAGTTACCCGGAGTAACTTCAGCTATCTACCAAAAAAGTCCCGTCAAAATCCGTGCAGCCGTTCCGGTTATCACCCAGAACACACCGGCAGACATACAAGCAAAAATTTGAATAATTGTATTTTTGGTATAGGTATCGTATACATTCATATCTATTTAGTAAAAAAAATTGACATTACAAACAGACACTATAATTTTATTTATTAGTATAGAAGTATACTACATTACCATGCCATGATATTTGCCGTAAATTATAGAATCTAGGAACCTTCGAAAATGAGAAAATATGCCCAATCTTTATCGTCGTTTTTAGACGGCCCGTTAAACACATTTGAGGAAAAAAAAACGCAGAGACATAGGCAGTCTTTCTATATCTACTCTTCAAATTGGTTGATTACATTATCATCAAAACTAAAATTGTGTACCAGATGTCCACATGAAGTCATTAACTCCTCAATAGGATTGGCGTAAAATGTAATTTTTCTAATTTTGACCCACGTAAGACACAAACAAGGCAAGCTGAATAAAACCATTTTGAACGGCCTCATTTTAAGCCCGCTATGAAAAACCTTTATATTAATCAGGGCAAATATTACAAAAACCGAGTTGGTCTTAATTAACCCTATGAAGCATCTGAACCGTGAAGGTAAAACCTTACGTCTAGAGAGGTCAACGTGTATAGATAATGATTTCGCCACACAGCGGGCGAGTTGGGGACGCCAGAGCGATATTTCTATAGAAGACATCGCGTCGACGCGAGCCGCGCGCTACCTCTTTTCTATTGTAAAATTGCGGTGGATTCTCGACAACAGTCGCCCGCTGTGTGGCGAAACCATATTGCCATGAGCGGAATCTTTAATAGAAGAGGGTTGATTAATTACCCCCTCCCCATTATTTTACATATGTGTAGAAGTAAAAAAAAACCGTATAACTTAATATTACATATTTAGTTCTAGTTTTTACTTAAAATAGGTAGTAATTATTACAAGTGTTTGCACAGTGGTCAATTTTCGTCGTAATATTTAATAATTTAGCAAAATATTAACTAAAATCGGACAAAGATGATTTGAAAGGAAACTATGATTTTTTTAAATCATTACGTAAATTAGTTTAGTCCTTGGGATAGAAGCCAACAAACGAACAGATAGATGGACGTTGGCTTTAATACGTGGAGCATTAACATATTTTTATCTACTACAGAAGAAAGATGAACCTTATGTGACCAACACACCCAATGTCATACACATACATTAGTATGTCGATTTTCAATAAAATGAGACAATAGGAAAACAATGGAAAACTGGCGTAAACGCCAGGTTAGTGCTCAAGAGGTTAATTTATCAAGAATGTACTGAGAGATAGTTAAGATACCATATTCCGGAAATCTTTGAATAATGTTGTGCACAGTGTTTTGAATTTTGTTCGGTTATTTGTTAACAACGTTATTATTGCCAATTTTTATATAATATAAATATTTTATAATTATTACAGAACTAATATTTTGTTTTATTAAATATTAGACAAATAATGTTTGTTTTTCAACGGAAACATCCAGCCAGCCAACGTATATTTAGATCGACGAAGCCTTGTAACTAGGGTTACCACGTTACATTTACTTTGGACTATGAACCTAGAAGCAATAATTACAAAATACAATATATATACTTTATTTCATTTGTGATGAGACAGAACGCCGTGTTCTTACTTCTTAGTATGTCTATCTCGCTTGCTCATGAATAAAACTATTATGTAATGGTAGGTAATGCAAATAGCACCGGCGATCACCTTATATTATGCCATTCGTAACACGGCTACTTGAGTTTTTCTGAATTTTTTTTTTCTGCACAAATTTACAAATAATACCGTTCGTATTGGTCAAATAACTCTACCACGAGAATTGGTCGAACGCGCTAACTAACCCTGCTTATTTTGTCTTATGTAATTATAAACAGATTTAACTGTCAATCATGTCACGGCTCCAACTGTATCTCTTCACCTTGACACTTGCCAACTTATTGTAATGAATTTAATAGCTATTTATTATTTTGCCTTTACAAAATACTAGTCTCATATATATTATTGGAAAAGTTTGAAACGGTATGTCGAGTTCTCAGAGCTGAGAGATGTGATTATTCGAATGTTTCATACTGTGTCATTGTTTACCAGTCTCTACGGCTCATCTGGCTAGCTTATCTATGGATTGAGATTAAAGATCGTTACCGTTTTTTGACGAAATCGCCTTGTCGAGATTACAGAAAACTCTATGATTTAACATTTATATTATGCAAATCACAAACATATTTATATTTGGTCCTATTAAAATTGCGGTACCTAAAATTTTTCTGATTCAGTTATAAGAACTTTATAATGATACGCATCCTTTCCTTATAGCAATTAGAAATAAAAAAAAGATGGATGCATGTTGTTCCAATACGCCCTGAGCTAGGCGCTATATAGTGCACCCCCATAAATCGTCGTAGGGGCAGGTACCCCAACTAACTCCGCCCTTAATACGAGGCTGTTAATAATATGTGAGTGATTAAATTATATAACAATACTTTAGAAGCGTGTGGACCTATATCTGGAAAATTTAGTACTAACTTATGCTCTCATTTGCTTGAAAAATCAATTCAAATATTTGTAGATGTAAGTGTTCATTTATAATTAACAATAATTGATCATGAACTACCGATGTACATAGAATAAGTAGTACCTAGCTATCTATATAAATTGGCAAAGTAAAAAAAAACCAATGGAATGGGGCCGATAGGTTATCGGTTCGTTACTAAACATCGGAAGACGCAGCGTGAGTCCCAACAAGTCAGACGGACAACTTGGTGAATGTCACGGAAATCCGCTGGATGCAGATCCCGCAAGTCTTGTCGTAGTGGAGATCTTTCGCGGAGACCTATGTCCAGCAGTGGAAGTTCTTCGTATGACGTTATGATATAATGAAACAGTTCAGTAGATATCTTTTTCTTCTCGGTTTGTCAATCTATTGACGTGCTTTGGTCGTATCAATAATGTCCAACCAAAGGTTCGGTTTCGGCCAAAAGTTTGTGAGAGATGGTAGCTAGGTATGGGCGTCAAAGTAGTGCAGACCTCGTCTTGGGCTTAGTGTACGCCCCGGATACCTAGGTGGCGACACCCGTTCTGTTAAATTCCAAAGACTTACGGTGAAGTCTATAAAGCGGTCTAATCTCGTCCTGAACTCTAGAAATCATATTTATAATTACAAGTTTAGCTTCAACTGAGCAAAATTCAAGTCTTTGAATTCGACGAGTTACGGAAATAGATACTAGCCGTGCGCCCGCGGTTGTGCCCGCGTTTCATATAATCTTCACTGTATTTTTTTTTATACAGAACCATAATTTTTAATATGGAGACCTATGTCCAGCAGTGGACGTTTTTTGGTTGAATGCATGGATGGATGGACTAAGATAAAGTAAAAATATTTCTCATAAATTCAAGCATTTGCCCGTAAAACTGTGCATTGGATCGGATTTTATTTAAGTTTTTATTTTTTAACGCGAAACCATAAATATTTTCGAAAATTAAAAGTACCCTAACTTACCCGGAGTAACTTTAGTTATCTACAAAAAAATTCGCGTCAAAATCCGTTCTGTTTTTCCGGTGATTACCCGGAAGAAACAGCCATACAAAAATTTGAAAAATTGTATTTTTGGTTTAGGTTTCGTATATACCTATTTAGTATTCATATCTATTTAGTAAAAAAATAATTTGGAGATTACAACACAGACAATTTTATTTATTAGTATAGATGTAAAGTTCAAAGGTTGACCTTTATCCCTTTTGGCAATTTTTTCCAGGTCACCTTTGTATGGGATGTACGTTCTTATGAGTAAATATACATTAAAACATTATGAAGTTTTAGACAAATTCTATATGATTATATGTACACACATATACTTAGCCATAAACATCAAATGCACTAAACACATATATAACATAAAAACAATACAAGTAAAAATAAATATTATAGAAAAATTCTTTGATACATGGGCGAAATCACGAGCGCAATCTAGTATTTATAATAACGTAATAAGGAATAAAAACTTATATATGGTACATATAAACGTATTCATGCAAATTTTAAACATTAAGTTATGAAATGTGCGTATCTACTAGAAAAATAAACTAGATTCATACAACTTGAAAATAAATTACAGTTTAGCCTTTTATTCGCAGTAATAATTACTGTATTTTAGATACTATCTAGTAATAAGTTCCGTACGCTTAGGCATTTATATGTAAGCATAAATTAAAATGCGTATGTAAATTATTTACACGCATCTCATATTATGCCCATTTATGAATTGCAAATTTTTTTAATGCCTTTGGTATACTAATTGCGAATACGAATCTAAATATAAAATTATTATTTATAGAACGGGGGGCTTGGTTTGTGTGTAGCTTTGAGTGCAATGCCACGGTACTAACGGATAAGTTTAAGTTATCCATTTCAAAATATTCTTATCTATATTTATATAAATACCCTGTCACAATGTTTGAAATGCGATAATTCCTCTCCCCTCCCAATGTTGTTGGCTGACAGCACCTCAAATAGAGCATGAAAATTCATTTTATTTGATTATAACTACTAGACTGGTACTCCATAATAATACTACGAAGGGAGATATTTAAACGGGTTATTCAATCTATTTCAAGTACCAACCTTAACTAACAAACGAGTGTATTCATTGTTCAATTCAATACCCTAGCGATTGTTAACTCTTCCGTCCTTATTTAATGCGTTAGCGGTGAGCGAGCGAGCATGATCGATCAGAGTTTTGAGTAATTTTCCTATTCTATCCAGGGTCCATTATAATTGTTTATAAAATAAGGAAGTAGTTATTTCGTTAACTAACAGGACTATAATAAATATACCAATAGTTTATTATAGGTATTTATTAAGATTGATGGTAATATATTAATATTGTATGAGGCTATTATAATTATTTGAAGACCGGCGCATAAGGAAGGCCAACCAGTTTAATATTAATCTAGGTTTAGCCTGAGATCATAATTAATCAAAAATAACGAATAAATTATTGGTTACCAGTTAAAATACTGCGCTAAAATTTGCTTGTCAGTAGAAACTAAATTACGCCTATTCAATTTATGCAGAAATATTTTTAAAAAAACTTCCGTTAATATGTTTTTTTTTTTATTTATAATTAGTAATTTGTTTTAAATCTTTTGTTGTGCATTTATAATCATCGCTTACAAAGGATGTAAAATTCAGTTGAATATTATATGAAAAATATTAACAGGGTGTGTTTTTTTTTATTTTGATTTAATTCAGGAAGTAGCGCTTAGATCGGGGGTTGCAATTTTTTCAGTCTGCAGCGCACTTACACGTTTACTAATTTATCTCGGTGCCCTAACCTATCTAGATAGTCGAAATAGATATATAAAAAATTAACATTAATAAGAATGTTTATTTTGTATTCGCGAACAACTTAAGTTGCGGTTTCGGAGAATTGTGAATAGAATCGCTTCACGGTACCCTTCTTAACTGTCTGCGGTGCACCAGGGTACCGCGTCGCACTCTTTGGGAACCCCTGGCTTAGATTATTGATCTGAATGCTACTTAAGTGTTCACATAAGAGCAAACATTCGGATCTAAGGTCGTGCTAAGGATCTTTTGCAAAATCTAGATAAAATATCAATAACAGAATTAACATTTTTATAAATAACTAGCTGTGTGCATGCGACAGCGCCCGCGTTTCATATATTCTTCACTACGTTTTAGATTTTTATACGGAACCCTAATTTTTAGTTTGGAGACCTATGTCTAGCAGTGGACGTCTTTCGGTTGAACGGATGGATGAATGGACTAAAACAAAATTAAAATATTTCTCATAAATTATAGCACTTTATATATTGCACAAATTATAGCAATTATAGCACCGTAAAACTGTGCATTGAATCGGTTTTTATTCAAATTTTTATGAGTTTTATTTTTGTAACGCGGAACGCTAATTATTTTCGAAAATTAAGTACCCTAAGTTACCCAGGGCAACTTCAGCTATCTACCAGAAAAAGTCCTATCCAAATCGGTCCAGCCGTTCCGGAGATTACCCATTACAAACAGACAGACAGGCAAAATTTTTAAAAAATTACTTTTGGTATAGGTATGGTAAATACATTCATAGCTATTTAGTAAAAAAAAATTACTTTACAAACAGACACTTCAATTTTATTTATTAGTATGGACTAGCTGATACCCTCCGCGATTTCGTCTGAATTTGTTTATTATCTTAACAATGAATCTTAACGTGATTTTTTATTAATAAGGACAAAATATTGAAGAATCAAGATAAACAAAAAAAAAATATTCACGCACAGCAGATCCCTACCATTTTATTAACTTAGATTTGTTTTGATGATTTTTTATTTGTATAAGCTTTATTAAAAGTGTAATAGATTATCACGGGAACGTGTGTCCTGGTTTATATCCCCGCCCCCCCTTATATAAGTCCCCTTATATCTCGAGAATCAATAAACCGATTTGTAATTTTTCTTCTTCTATTTAATTCTATTTTTAATCTTAGATGTTAAATTACCTGGCATATAAAGTTAAAAAAAAAGAAATTTACTACCAACTCATACATTATCTGTTAATATTTGAACTAAAATAAACAGTATTTTTATATTCGTAAAATATGTATGAGATGAATAGAAAATAATAAAAAACTTTTTCGCACGACAGATTAATCCGTTGTTCGTCGAACTCGTCTACTGCCCCACTCGTAACCGACCGAATGAACAATACTGTTCTTTCAATCCACATTCGATCTTCAAAACTAATATCGAACGAAACATCACTCTGTATACGGCGAGTTAGTCATCTCCGTAGTAACACAACTGCTATCATTTACAATAATCTAGTATGAAGTATTTAAATGATTAAAAAAAATTTTTTTACGAATTTTGTAACAATGAATGACCTCGCATTACTTAATTATGTATGTAGATGCAAAGTAGTTGAAAACGGCCTAAAAAAACATTAATATATAATATATTGTTTAGCCATGAAATGGCCTTGATTACTTTTAGCTTTTATAATATTACTTAACATCCATCCATTTGTCAATTCAAGTGAAAGACATTCACTGCTGGGCATAGGTCTCCCCGAAAGATATCAACAACGACAGGTTTGCGCTACCCGCATCCGGCCGATTTCCGCGACTTTCACCAGGTCGTCGGTCCAACTTATGGGTTATATATATTAATTAATTAAATAAATTAAAAAACCAAGATCATACAATTAATTGTTATTTTTTGTTTCGCTTAAGTCGCCATTTGTTATCTCGCGTCGTTCTGTTGAAATGAAATAATTAAAATCTACGACCACGAAAATTAACCCATTTCACGATTTATTATAATTACCTTTAAGTATATTTATTACGTGCGAATTTAATTTGGCATTTCGTGCTTAGCGTGCCAAGTAAATATAGCAATAACTCTCAATTTTAAACGAAATTCAAACGGCTGTTTTCAAAGAGCCAAAGTCAAGTATGGTGAAGGTGGTTAACGCTAACTGGATCTAGATAGCTTAAGTCAGTAGCAAAAACATCCATCATTCTTTACTATACTAATTTTCAAGACGAAGAAGTATGATGAGCCAGGTAGATTTTTTGTTTGTGCTCCGGATCTACAGACGATTTTTTTCACGCCACACCACTGATATGTATTCACACAATTTGTGCCAGTGTCATGTGAGTGAGATATATTTTCAATTTTGTAATAGCGTTACCAAGCTCCAGTAAAACGGTGGCCCATCAAACTCGAACTTTCTATGGAGCTTTGTCGGCACCAAGATTATATGACATAGAGTTTAATAAATGAAAAAAAAATAACTGCTACATGACCGACTAAGTTACCGCCAAAAACTCCTTTACACTATTCATTACGTTTCAGTAATCCGTAATCAAAGAGAATTTAATATATTTATCCGTAATATTATCTTGGTTGCCAAGCGACTTGTCTCCTAGCAACGAATAAAAGAATGTAACAAGCCGTCAACAAAAACAGATTATTTACACTGTTTCCCTCCCCCGATAGTTGTTTCTTTTTACTTAATTATTTATATTTTACTTACTTATTTGCAAATTAATTAAATTTTTGAAAAACATAATTTTACATCATGGATGATGACGAAGAATCATTTGGAGGAGCGATGATCATCGCTTCGGAGACTACAGAAGCTGAAAAAGAATTTGAAAAGGTAAACGACGTGTTTATAATAATATCTAAGCCGGGATTTTACCAGTCTTATTTATAGCGATGGAATTGTAGTAACGTGCCTAACGTAAAGATCTTAACTTTCATGTTGAAAGTTTTTAGAAATGTTCCAAATTTCGTATATCGATATGGAAAACCTGCCTTTTAATGCCACTACATAATAAATAACTACATATACAATCGTCGCATATTAATACAAATCAATAGAAACATAAAAAAAAAAACGTAAAGAAACGTAAAAGAATAAGTTCAGCCAGAGAAATTGCTTATTATTTTTTTTCTTTTTCTATCTCTCTACGTACTAGGAGTTCGATCTCTGATATTCAAAATTGTGACGTTCATATTTATAAGAAACAAACAGTCATATCAAAGTACAAAAACAACGAAAACAATACAAACATAAAGACCTATAGTTCCCTATATATATAACAAATATATACCATACATATTGTGTATTTTATTATAAGTATAAATAATAACCTGACTCTGTAATTTATATGAAAACAAAACTGCAACTCAAAATATAAGGTTAATTATAAATTATTTTTTAATAGTTTTTTTGGACATTCTAGGAGAAACATTAAAAGAAAAAAATACGATTTAATACGTTATTGTAAAATTTACATGCACGTGTAGTGTAATAAATGAGTTTCCTACGTAACATTTTTTAAAAGGTGTTTTGAATATAATTTTTTTTTGGCAAAAATTCTTTCTTTTTTACAAGGCAAACGAAAATTAATTTTACTAAGAAGCATTGGTGAATCTATGATATTTATAATTTTGTATAGAAGTAATGCACCACAAGTATTACGTCTCTGCGACAAGAGTGGGAAATATTTTTTTTCCTGAGAATTGATAGATACATATAGATGTTACCACTTTTGAAATCAAGTGTTTTTGCAATCTTTTTCTGAAGCCTTTTCAATCTTTCAAAATGCTTATTGGAAAGTGGGTTCCAAACTGTACTCGCAAATTCTAAATGAGTGCGAACATAACTAGTAAAGAGTTTTATACGTCAAAGTATGCTTAAAAGGTTACCTACACGTAATATGAAACCCATTTTTTTGTAGGTTTTCTTTAAGACCTTATCAATATGAGGTACGAATGTATATTTAGAATTCATTAATACACCTAAGTCTCTAATTTCTGAAACTCAATTTCTTGAAGTTTCATTTTTATTTTTGGCCTAGTATGTAATCGAAAATTATGGGATTTGATTTTCTCGCGTAGCTGATCACATGGCACTTATCTAAATTTAAAAAATGGTAATTTGGACAATACAAAATTTCTTAAACCTTCTTGTATTAGCTTACTAACTAGTGAATTCCGGATGATTTAAAAAAATTGTATCGTCTGCATACAAAAGTGCATTACTGCCATCAAAATTATTACTTATAACGTTAACGTATAGAATAAACAAAAGAGGTGACAGATGAGAACCTTGAGGCACTCCAGATATGATATTTTTATAACCAGATATGAAACCACATTAGACTACAGCTTCATTCTGATTTTCAATATAAGGCTTAATGCAACTAAAAAGGTCGCCATGCACTCCAAGTTTCCATAACTTCATTAAAAGAATATTGTGTGAAATTTTACCAATTGATTTTATTATTCGTTAAATAAAATTTAAGTATATGTTTGTAATATTAACTTTACTAAATACATTTTTTTTACACTTTTTTGTTAGATAGCTGGAGTTATTCCTCGTGACTTTACTACTTTTATTTTTCGAAAATAGGGTTCCGCGTAAAAACAATTAGAACTCGTGAAATAGTGAACAAAATCCGATTTAATGCACAGTTTTACTAGCAGGTATTTGAATTTGTGAGAAATCTTTGCCTTTCTGTTAAAATAATTTGACGGAAATCATCAGGGTTCCGCATAAAAAAACACAAAAAACTGCAAAAAAAAAAAAAAAAAAAACGATTCAATGGTCAGTTTTACTGGCAAGTCTTTGAATTTATAAGAGATATTTTTGCTTTCTTTTAGTGGCAAATTTTTTTTTGGAAAATTAATTTTGTGTTCCGTATAAAAAAATTATAATTCATAAAATTATCAACAAAATACGATTCAGTAAACAGCACCATCAAAATATTATGTTTTAATGATTATTTAAAAAAGGTATCTTGCGCAGTGAACAATATACGAAACGCGGGCACACGGCTAGTTGTAAATAATATGGTTGATGTTACTTTGCTAATTTCGATTGAAATTATTTTACATCTGTTCCAGAAGCTGCAAGCGGAATTAGCAAATTAACATCTACAACATTATTTGCTAATGTTATTATTATTCTATCACACAATATTATTATTGTGGGGCGCGACCTTGAAATTTTACTCTCATCTCTTGCAAAAAAGTTTCACTCCACAATATGTAATTATGTTTAAAAGACCCAATGGTCTTATATGTTTATGTCTTGGAAGATGTAGTGTGGTGGTATGCTACTAGAGTCCATACTTTGGGACCGTGTCACATCTTCCAGTTTCTTGATTGAAAGCCGGCGCAGCAGCTACATCAGCGTAGGATCTCAAGCGACGCAAATATGCTGCTGTTGGTGGGGGTTACATATTTATGCCGTTTGAGGTCATGACTCCAGGACCATGGGGTCCGAGTGCTCATAGCCTTTTCAAGGAGCTCGCGAGTTGTCTAGTAAATGCGTCTCGTGACCAGAGGGCGGCTCAATATTTGGCACTGGCGTATAAACATTGTCATCCAAAGTGGCAAATCGACCAGCCTTCTGGGAACCTTCCCGTCTGGCGGCGATCTGTTTTTATAATAGTAATAATTCGATATTTTGAATTAGTTTTTTGTATTATTTAGTTATTTCAATAAAGATATTACGTTTTTTGATATTATGTAATATGACAGGTGTTAGAAGAAATGAGGGAAGCGGAAGGTCTTAAACTATATTCGGACGTCTATACAAACTTGTACGATTCCTATTTCAAGTTAAAAGACCACAATGCGTCGCAAGCAGAGGAGATCAACAGCCTCAAGGTGGGTTATCACTATCATGCATTATTTTTTATGATACTATCTATCGTATCTAATTAAGATTTGCTTCCTACAACGGGTCGCAACCACGATAGACATTGTGATAAAGTCAAAATGACTCGCTTCGGTTAATCTATTTTTAATACTGTATAGGGTCAGCGCATTGATTGTAAAACTACTAAGCCTAGGTGTACCGGCCTAAGTGATGCTGCCGGAACACATCTATTGGTGCTTGGGGACTGGTTTTGAAACTTGAGGGTGGTTGCTACCCAGGCGGGCAGTATTAGAAAATCCTCTAACACCTTGCTATGGTTTCATCACGATATTTTCATTCACCGAAAGCTCAGGATCATTATGGAATTGGATAGGTGGAATCGAGGCTAAATACTTCCATCGACGCGGAATACGACCACAGCACCGAATAAGCCATTATCGATTCAAAACCAAGTTTAATCGAGTTTCAGGATCAGCCTATTTATTTATATGTGAAGTGGTTTTGCAGAATGTTATGGCTTCTAATAATGATATTAATATCTCGGAGATCGCTAGTCAATTTTTCTATATTATACTGAGTTTACCATCACCCATAATCACTTTCCTAAAAAAATGAAAGCTGTAATAACGTCCTTTGAGTTCTTCTGTTTGATTCCTTTAAACATAGCTACTTCAGTAATTTATTGTAAAAATTGTTCACTTGATTTCTCATAAGATGACCTAAATGTTACTTTAAATTCAGTTAAGTTATGCAGGACTTCCGGTATTATATTATCATTCATAGATATTCTTAGAAGTAACGAGATTCTTTTTTACCCCGCTGTCTTCCCAGAGTGAAAAGGCGTAGTAATATTAATATATGCATTCAAAAGTCTCAGAAGCCAAAATAAGCATCCACTTGTTTATCACAATAAACATAATTAGGTACATTTTCATCAGCCAGAAAGTTTTTAATTTCAGACAAAATTAAGCCGCTTCGACGATACTATTTCAGATTACATAGCTGAAATTGCCGATGCCAATAAAACTATTGAGAAATTACGCTCTGATATAGGTAAGTTACTGTGGCTCATAATAAAAGTTCATGTAACTTCATCAAATCATATTTTGCAACTACTTAGTTTATTCGCACTGTGTTAGATGCTAGCTTTTGTTGGTCTATTTGCTAAGTGCGTTTCTTTACATTTTAACGAGATTGTCGTGCGTAATAATAGTAAAGGTATCGGTATCTGTTGAGGTATAAGTTAGAACTACTAACTGACGAATCATTTTAAAAAGTATCATAATTTGGTGTTTAAAACAGTCAGTACATATTATATTGAGGCTTTATTTCTAATATTTAAATTATGACGATCATTTACCAGATCAAGTTCGTCCAAATGTATTAATACATTAACAATAAATTAATAAGTTATTAATACTTTGTAGTAAATTGTGAACGGTTTATGTATTGCTTACATGAAATTTAATTGACGACAATAAAATCAGCTATGGAAAGCAGAGACAAAAACAACAAAAAAAAAACTTGGTCGAGACGATGTTTGTTGTAACGCTTTATGAAAACGCTCCTCAATTTATAACCTACAAATAGTGGGTAGATTTAGATTTTATTATCATTTGTTATCAGAGGAAGCACGTGCGCTGGCGGACGCGATGCACGCGCGCGAACTACTAAGCGTCGAAAGCTTGGAAACGATGAAGAAGACAGTCACCAGGCTGGAGAAGGAACTCGATGCGAGGAAGCGAGCCGGCGACGACGATGCGTTAGTTGAAACTAGATACAGATTACAATTTTTTTTAATGTTCAAATATCTACCAACTAAATTATTTATTGTAACTAGCTCATACAGGTAGTTAAAACATGATCACTGTATAGACGATATCTATACCAAATATGCAATTTTTTAAAATGTTGTCTGTCTGTTTGTTCCGGGTAATCTCCGGAACGGCGGGACAGATTTTGACGGGACTTGTTTTGGTAGATAGCTGGAGTTACTTCGGGTAACTTCGAGTAATTTTAATTTTCAAACATAATTAAGGTTCCGCGTAAAGAAAATAAAACTCAAAAAAAATGAATAAAATCCGATTCAATGCACAGTTTTACGACCAAGTGCTATAATTTCCCATCTTAGTACTATAATATTTTTAGGAAAACTATTAAGATTCCCTATTAAAAAAAAATATATAGTGAAAAACATATGAAACGCGGGCGCAGCCGCAGGAACACAGCTAGTATGTTATAAATATCTTATAGCTTCATTTAAAGTTATGAATCTCAATGAAGTGAAATTAACCAGCGGCGCCGCGTCCGCTGTGAAAGAGAAAGAAAAGTTTGAGAAAGAGAAGGCAAGACTTCAAGGCGAAGTCGACGCACTGAAACTCAGGCTGAGCAATGCTCTCAGCTATCAGGAAGAGTTGGAACAGAGGAACACGTCCGCTGAAGAGACAATCGCAAAACTTGACGAACAACTAGAAGTAGGTGTCTAAAATCTAGTCCTTTTCAAAGATGTCAGTTGATGTGAACACATTACTAATAACCAATTTCATTTGTCTCTCATAGAATTGCATACTAACTTAACATGAACATACTAGATTATAGAAGACAAGCTGTGCTCGCGACTCCTTACGCGTTTGCTAATAGACATACAGACGTTGCCTTTGATTTAATATCTCAAATATATTATTGTGTAATAAGGAAGACGATAAAATAAAACATAACAAAATATTTACTAAAACCTGACCAGATTTATAAACAATTTTAAAAAAGGGTCATGTAAATCCTTTCAGTAGTTCTCGAGTTGTAAGCCAACTAACGGCTAACTAACGTAGGCTTTTATATAATGTAAGGATGAGTCAAACATATATCAGAATAGTGTCTAGGACAGTGAATATTCATTTTTCTAATATAATTTCGACGCAAGACCCAAAGGAAGTAAGAGATTAATAAAGGATAGTTAAAGTTAGATTAATAAAGGATAGTAAACGATATCTTTACTGATTAAAGTGAGTGGTCGTATTAAATGCCCGTAAAGAAATATCGAAAAAGTTGTTTAGTACAAAAAAAAAGGATTTTTATAAACTTGTTCGACCAAAAAGACTTTCACTTCTTACGAATAATATAATTGTGTTGGTTAATATCGAAAGTGGTTATATCACACGTAACGCCTTTTTATGGCGAATAGCTTTTTCAAAAACTAATGATTGCAACTAATTTTACTTGTAGAATGTAATTATTTTTGGATTATCAAGATAATAAAGTAATTTTATGTACTTTAACATAGTTGAAAATACATAAATTTAGTGAAAAAAGGAATGAAAGATCGGATATAGCCGAGTTTGATATATAGAAGAGGATTTTTTTTAAATTTTGCCTTTTTCTTCCACGCTGTGTAATCAGAACGTTTACTTGATTTATCAGGAGTTATTTTTGGTATATTACTCATTACATAAGCTCAAAATTCGAATAAAAATAATACACTAAAATTAAATTCTAAATTTCACGTGTCTATAAATTTCCGATTTTTGTGAAAAGAATCAATGCAAGGGACTTAAAATAGGGAATTAAATACATTTCTATCATTTTAGAAATGTCGGTCTGTCTGTTTGTGCTGATATCAATTAGAAAGTATATTTTAAACATTCAAAAAGATAATTATAAAGCATATCCCGGACTAGCATCAAAGTTTTATTTCTCTATAATCGGTCCACTCTATCAAAAGTTATACTAATATGAATGACACGCGGCGACTTTAGTACAAAGAAAGAGTTGGTAAGTAAATGCGTTTTAGTCTTATTCGAGAATGAAAAATTGATAGATTTGAATTTGAAAATGACATAATATAAAATATATGTATTGTATATAAATAATAACTATCTATGACATAGTAAATGACAAAACAATATTTAGATAAGCAATTTTCACACAATCATCTAGGCATTTTAGGCATTGTATTAAGGATTAATTTTATGAAGTAGTGTTGCTTGATTGATGATTGATCGACGAGACGGGACGGGAGAATATAATTATCTGAATTCTACGCGAGCGAAGTCGCGGGCACAACTAGTCAATAAATAAAACAGAAGCTCTTATGATCATGACACGACGTGACAGTTAAAAAAAAACGGCCATTTTGCAATAAATACACTGATTTTGAATAAATGTATGGTCTGGACATTGCTGAAGTTGATATATATAATAAAACTTTAAAGTAAAATTACTATGGGAAAACAACTAATTTTACCACTGTTGGAAAAGGTGTCATAGTCCTTGGCAAAGTTACAATTATATTGCATTAAAAGGTACATTTTCACCCAAAGTGGATTTTACCGATTTTGATATTTACCGACACAATTGTATTACATATTCGTTTCATCATTTGATCTGTTTAAAACGAGTTCATTAACTTATTTTTGCTTTTCGATATTTCTTATAAAACAGGGATACTTCGAACGACACTTGAATTGAACCAAATTACTGTGTAGTGAGTGCCGTTCTCCATTGGCTACATCCATTTCTGTTTCGCCTGAAAAAAGTAAAAGTTTAATAGTCATAATCTAGAAGTCATCTTTTATCGTAGCATGTATTACATAAGTAATAACATAAAACAAGGTTTATAAATAAAATTTATTTTTCGATATAATTCAGGAAGCCGATAACAACGCTGTGAGACAAAACCGTTTGGTGGACCATTTGAAAGGAGAAAATGCCACTGTGACAACTGAAATGGAAAATCGCGGAAATACCATTGCAAATCTCAATGATAAAGTAAGTTAATGATTAATTCTATTAAATCGATAATTCGTTAAAATTTGCAAAATATAGGCATGATCGAGTCCGGCAGCAAACAATACAATGTGAGAAGATTTCGCATTATGCATACGAAAATGGCCTCGCCCAGAAGCACTCGTCAGTAACCGGACTTTAACTCCTCTGAAGTTTGTTATATAATGTTTATTTAGAATCATATACACAATTGGATATTACAAGTGTCCCCTTCCCCCCCCCCCCCGCTCTATGTTTTCAAAAGGGGAACCTGACGTATTGGAAACACAATCTATGGTTTTCCTGATGAAGTCAACTGTAGTTGTTTATATGACACAAAAGACAGTTCATTTTGAAGGCACAAGAATAGTTGTGCAAATTTTTAAAAACAGAGTTTATTAAATTTCAGACATTTCCTACTTAGTAAAATCTTTGTTCTGTTGGTACCAATAAGACTATAATAATATAATTATAGGTTGATAATTATTATGTTTACCGTTGTATAGCAAAATTTTAAGTAATTTTTTTCAAATTTCAATTGTTGAGGCAACAAATTTATTGTTACCGTTGTAAGTTACATTTAACAGCTGAACAAAGCGGACAAAACTATAGAGAGGAAAGACAGACAGATCCGCGACATAAGCAATAAGTTAGAGAGCGCGCAGCGGGAACAAGAGGCCGCGTCCTCGCGAGCCGCGCTGCTGCGGGAACAGTTCGACCTCAACAAGACGGAGTTCGACAAAGCAAAGCTGACGCTGACGAACACAACCAAGGAGTTGAAAGTATCTAAACATCTAAACTAATAAATAAAATTGAAGTGGCTGTTTGTAATTTTTTTTTTTTACTAAATAGATATGAATGTGTATACGACAATTACCTATACCAAAATTACGATTTTTAAGATTTTTGTTTGTCTGTCTGTATGTTTGTGGTAATCTCCGTTTACTTAGACCAGTACGTGTTGCCAGTGATGACTTACGGCTCTTAGACGTGCTCGCTCACAATGGATGTAATAATAAAGCTCAAAGTTGTTCAGAGGACAATAGGCTATGCTTGGAGTTTCACTGCGTGATAGAATTAGGAATGAAGGTGAAGATCGCGGGAATTCGCTGGATGCAGGTGGTGCAATACCAGTCGTTGTGAAGATCATTGGGGGAGACCTATGTCCAACAGTGGACGTCTTTCAGTTGAATGGATGAATAACACAATTATTATTAACCTCAGTTCTACATTTTTCTATCGTTAATATATTATTTTATTGACTACCATTTACCCTCGATCATATCTGGTTTGGAATGAGGATATGATTAAAATGGATAATGCATGACACCTAAAATACGGTAAAATTAATAATTGCTCTCATGTAGTCCTAGCAAAATATCGATACGTGTTTGTCGATGGATTTAAAAAAAAAAGGTAAACCATTACAAAGCCTCACTACAATTATTTTCCACTTAACTGGGGTCCTTTACTATTATGTAGATAATTGTCAAAAATTGTAAATGAATCAATAAAACCCATGGAGCACTCTTTATTTGTTTATATTATTTATAACATAACATAACATAAGCTCACGCCTGTTATCCCCGAATGGTTAGGCAGAGGTGATGCAGCGAACTACACCACCCACATTTCCCCGAGCTTAGTTCCGTCCCAGATGTGACAGGGGGCGAGCCTGTCGCCATATCGGGCACAAATTCCAAACTCCGTGATGATACTGAGTAGATAAACCCAATACCACTTGACCCGACCCGGGGATCGAACCCGAGACCTCAGAACGGCAGTCGCACCATAATACAACTGCGCCACCGAGGCAGTTATACTTATTATTATATTATTATTGTAATATATTATTATATTAATTATTATAGAGGCATTATTTATATTTATAATAAAAGTCTAACGAGACGAAATCTGTACATTGATTTAAGAAAAAAACACTATGCGGGGCTTCCGAATCCGTTACACATTTCGATAGTTTTAAAAAATTTCCTGTCTGTCTGTCTGTTTATTATTTGTTTGTAAATCACGCAAAAAACTACTAAACCGAATTCGATGATAGTTGGCGATAACATATAGTGCATCCAGAGGGAGAATATAGACTGCAAATTGTCTAAATTCCACTTGAGTAAAGCCGCGGGCATAGCTAGTACCGGATAAAGTTAATGTTATATTTATTGTAGAATATGATAGATGACGGTAACAAGCTCAGGAACGAACTGACCAAGTTGACGAAACAAACTGTTCAACAAACAAAGAGATACCAACTGTTGGAACAGAACAAGGCGAATGTTGAATCAGAACGGTTAGTTATGGAGATCATTTACACTAGGTTTTTCCACGCGGCTACGTCCATTTTTCATATGTTCTTAACTGAGTTTTAATTTAATATACGGAACCCTAATTTTTTTTTTCGGTATTTGTAATTACACTAAGTTAGTTACCTTGAGTAACTTCAACTATATAGCAAAAAAAAGTACCGTCAAAATCGGTCCAGCCGTTCCGGAGATTACCCATACAAATAGACAGACGCATAGACAAAAATATGAAAACTTGTATTTTTGGTATATGTATCGTATATACATTCATACCTATTTAGTAAAAAAAAAATTAAACATTACAAACAGACACTTCAATTTTGTTTATTAGTATAGATTAGATTTTTTCTTTTGCTATACTGTTTTGAATACGTCTAATGAATACGTCTGTCTAGGTATGGCCATGGATTTGAAAAATAAATCAAATTTTAAAATATAACAAACGCAAATATTTTTATTTCCTCAAAACATTAACTAAATAATATAGCCTTAACTGAGCCACCAAACTATGCAGTGCTAGTAACTTAGAAGCCTAAGATAAGCCAAAATAGATGTACCATACAATTGTTTGTGGCGCAGTTATCACTTAAATAAAATACAAGTAATGGAAAATTTGAAAAAAAAAAAATAGCTAAGTTACACTTACAAATTACAGTGTAAAATGATTTTAATTTGTGCGTGTGTTTGTGTAAATTTGTACCTACTTTTGCTTGTGCATTAGTGCGTGTGTGTGTTTGTGTGAATTTGTGTGTGGTCCATAGACGTGCAATTCTATAGCTGTTTGCTAACATAGTAAATGTAATAGTACATTATTGGAAATACAAATTCTAACAGAAATTAGTTCATTCATTTGTAATAAGTTTTTTTTTTTTAATGGAATATAAAAATAATTCTACGAAAAATCTTCTCGTTCGAAATACCGTAGTATCTCAAGACGAAAGTCTTCGAGCAGTGTGTGTTGCCAGTGATGACATACGGCACTGAGACGTGCTCGCTTACAATGGACCTAATAAGGAAGCTCAAAGTTGCTCAAAGGGCAATAGAGAGGGCTATGCTTGGAGTTTCACTACGTGATCGAATCAAGCATGAGGAGATCCGCAGAAGAACCAAAGTAACTGACATTGCCCGAAGAATTGCTAAACTTAAGTGACAGTGGGCTGGGCACATTACTTGCAGAACCGATGCCTGATGGGGCCAACGGGTTCTCGAATGGCTACCACGCACCGGAAGACGTTACGTGGGTAGGTCTCCCACAAGGTGGACCGACGACCTGGTGAAGGTCGCGGATGGCGCAAGATCGGTCGTCGTGGAGATCTTTTTGGGGAGACCTACGTCCAGCAGTGGACGTCTTTCTATTGCATGGATGGATGGAATAATAATTTTATTATTTATCTCCTACATCTAAATGTATGTACTTTGTGTGATCTGTAATAATCTATATATATATGACGTGACATCATTTATAAGCCTCGGCTGAAAACCAGCGATTTTAGAATTGTCGTTGCGGGAGCATTGAGCTGAGTTTGGAGTATTTTTCTTGCATAGCCCAACGCATGCAGTTAAATTATGGTTGTAATGTACATATATGTATATACTACTAATATAATATGCTGTGTAAATAGCGGAAATAAACAATTTCTTTCTTACTTACTTTTTTTTTTTAAATCAGCGAACGTTTGCGTCAACAAGTAAGTGTCATGGAAAGAGAAATAATGCTCGGTAAGAAACAAACGGAGTCCGATAAGAGAGAGATTGAGAATTTGAACAGAGAGAAGGATATTCTTAATAAGAACATGCAAAAGATACAGAGTGAGTGATTTTGTTGACTTATTTGATAATGCCTATAGAATTTTTAGTATCGATTTCTCTATAATTTGTCATAGGAATCTTGCGAAATGTGAACGTTAAAAGGTAACTTTTTGAAAGGATATCTTAACATTCTTTTTGCTTTAAGGAATAATCTCTTAAATGTGGTTTTTATTTTTATGCGTTATTTTAGTAATTGATAATATAATTTTGTCATTTCTCTTGCTTTCAGCAGATTATGCATAACAACGTATAGATTAGTCGTCTCTGTCAATATCAGTGATTTAGATATTCAAACACTCGAAACGTACTAACCCATTATTTATATATATGCAATTTAATTAGTGTCGATTATTTATTATCGGTTCATAAATTCATACCATGTGATTAAGAATAGAAGGTTATGTGTAAATGAATAATTGTAATTAGAATTCATGCTTTAGATGGCGCAGTATATTGTGTTAGCATTAGCATAATTTTGAACGAAAATTAACAAGTATTGCTTACGTAATCACCTTGCAGACCCCCTGTCCCCCATGTCATCAAAAATAAGTAAAAAACATAGCTCCCACCCCATCATAGGTGCTTACGCAATATTTTAATGGCCGGCCCCAAATAAAAAAAATGACGTATCAAAGCAATCGATTAGAGTTTTATGCCAAAAGGGCGCATAATTTTTTTGTTGTTATTCTACAAAATATCTATCTAAATTTTTATCTTTGAATTTTGCGCGAGGTGCCAGTAAAGTGTTTGTTCTGAAATTAGACTTTCTTATATAGGATATAGGCTTAGTGCTTGGACCACAATCTCACCTAATGTTAAGTGAACCCACCTATTTGTTGTAGAGACAGGATTTCAAACTTAAGGGTGGTAGCTACTCAGGCCCTACCACCCAGGCTATGGTTTCCTCACGATGTTTTCCTTCACCGAAAGCTCAGGCTGATTTTAGAGTTGGCTATGTGGGTTTGAAACCGCATCCACTGATGAGGAATCCGACCATACCATTCACTTTACCATCATCGCTTCAGACTCTAGTAATAATGTTATTTATATAAACAGATGACGCGTTGGAAAACCTCCAGATGCTAAACCTTCAGGAACAGAGGAGGAAGCAACTGGAGCACGAGCTGGAGCTGAACTCGACGCAGATAACGAAGCAAAGGCTTATGATACGACAACTCGAGAAAGATAAAGACAGGTGACATATAGTGTTAACACACGTACGGACCGGACAGCGAACATGGTATGGCGAGCGGCCGAGGTCATCAGTCGCCTAAGTAAGAATAGGGGAATAAGATTTTCAAAATTAATATATTATAAATATTTTTTATAAATATTTGTTTTATTTGATTGTTTATTCGTAAACATTATACTTCCGGTGGTCGAAATTAGACTATAAGTATCATTTATTGCAAAAACGGTTTCTAATTTTTTTTTATTAATAGCACTAAAGCTCATCCATAGCAACTAAACAAAAAAAAAGAACGCCTAACCTACTAAGGACAAGGACAATGAACTGTTTTATTTTTGTCTATTTACAGATGATCATCAAATTATAGAAAAAAATGACACTCTAATAATCTATACGTTATTAGTTTGAAGGTCGATCTTTTAGGCCTAGAGGTTTTGTTAATCGATTCATCAAAGTTACATTCGAATCGATTCAAAAATCGATATTTTTGGAAAGGATTCCTTTTCCCACTTACGGGATTGATAACATTGGCCGCATACCGTACTATGTACGCGGTCCGGTCCGTACGTGTGTTAACACAAATAGCATAGTAACATAATAATATAAAATAATATAATAAAAAACAATGTCGGACAATAAATCATTAATGAAGTTCTAAGACTTGACAACAAACTAAAGTTGTGGTTAGTTTCATTAAAGATCTTTGTAGACGACATATACGTTAATAAATAAAACTGAAGTCATTGAATTTTTTTTTTACTAAATAGATAGGAATGTTAATGAACCTATGTATATATGTAAAAAAAAAATACAATTTTCAAAATTTTTGTTTGTTCCGGGTAATATCTGGAACGGCTGGACCGATTTTTACGGGACTTTTTTTGGTAGATAGCTGGAGTTACTCCGCGTAACTTAGGGTACTTTTGTTTTTTTTTTCCAAAAGTATTAGGGTTTCGCATTAAAAAAATTAAAAACTGTATTAAAAAATATATGAAGCGCGGGTGCAACCGCGGGTACACAGCTATGTACACAAACACACACAAATATTATTGTAACTTAATCCCGGTACTGAAGCGATGACGGCGCAGTGGATAGTGCGGCCGGATTCTGCGTCAATCGACACGAGTTCAAACCTAACTATCCAACTCTAAAATGAGCCTGAGCTTTGGACGAAGGAAAATATCGTGAGGAAACCATAGCATGGTGGAAGCTCCTGGAGGTAGCTACCACCTTTTAGTTAGAAAACCTGTCGCCAAATACCAATACGTGTGTTCTGGCAGCATCACTTGAGAACCAGCATCTAGACTTAATGTGCTTATAATCCTGGACCACATCTACTTCACTTAACGTCACGTGAGATTGTGGTCAAAGCACTGAGACTATTAAAGCGTAAAAAAGAAAAACTGAACTCGTTCGGCCAAAAACATAGAAACATATTTCAAATGTTATTAAACGTAAACGAATGTTACAGGATTTTGGAGGAAACTATAGCATTGAACGAGAAAATCGACGAAATAACAGGTATTTTTTTAATATACACTACAATTAGTACATTACATTAGTTTAATTATACATTTATATAAGTGAATGTAAGTTATTATCTTAATTTTGCTGTCGAGTAAACTCTATTCACTTAATCCTGTAATTTTATACACTTTTTTTTACACGGTATAGGTTCAGTGCTTTGACCACAATCTCACCGGATGTTAAGTGACGATATGGTCCAGGATGATAAACACACTAAACTTAGGTATTTTCTCAAGTGATGCTGCCGGAACACGGCATTTGGCCTCAAGTTTTCTAACTTCACTACCCGCTGCGCCATCATCGCTCATCGTTTCTGCAACAACAAAAAATATACCGATTACAATTACGAATTATTATTTAACTACTACTATTTTATAAGTGAACTTATTATATACTAGCTGTGTACCTGCGACTGCGCCCGCGTTTTGTATATTTTTCACTGCCTTTAATTTTTTTTCACACGGAATCCTAATTGCTTTCGAAAATTAATAGTAGTCTAAGTTACCCGGAGGAACTTCAGCTATCGACCAAAAAAAGTCCCGTTAACATCCGTCCAGCCGTTCCGGAAATTACCCGGAACAAACAGACAGAAAACAAAAAATTTAAAAGTTATATTTTTGGTATAGATATCGTATATACATTTCATGTATGATATGTATATGAATGTATGTATACATTCATATTTATTTAGTAAAAAAATTAATTTTGATATTACAAACAGACACTTTTAATTTGATTTATTAGTATAGATTATTAGGGTAATGTTGATTATTAGTTTAACAACTGTACGTCAACATCGATAGCCAAATTATAAACGGTATTCAAGGAAAATGAGAGTAAAGTTTTCTTGAGACTGTTTAAAACTTTTGAAAGAAAGAAAATCTTTTTTGCGCGCTTGTTTAATATCTGTGCGCTGTAAAGCCAACATTTTTTTTTCATTTTTTTTTTATTCGATAATCTTTATTGAATTAAAGAGGAGGTCCGCCTGCGCACTGCGGATATTTTGGATCTGAAGAAGGCACTTCGTGAAGAGTGTTTGAAAGGTCGCAAGCTGTCGGTCGCGCTGGACGCTGCGAGGGCCGAGAGGAACATGCTACATAAGAATTACACGGAAGCGCTTGACGAGATACAGGATTGCAAACAAAAGCTAAAGGTAAACCTAAGCTGTGTCGTGTCTACAGGTAAAACCGCGGGATCGTCTATACGTCGACGTATATCTATACTAATAAACCAAATTGAAGTGTCTGTTTGTAATGTCAAAATTAATTCATTAAATAGATGTGAATGTATATAGGATACCTATAGCAAAAATACAATTTTTTTAAATTTTGTCTATCAGCCTGTTTGTTCTGGCTCATCTCCGGAAAGACTTGACCGATTTGGATGGGACTTTTTTTAATAGATGACGTTACTCGGTGTAACTTAGGCTACTTTATTTTTTTTAGAAAATAATTAGGGTTCTGCGTAAAAAAATTCAAACTCAAACGTTGGCATAAAATTTGATTGAATGCAGTTTTACTGGCAAATATTTGAATTTATGAGAAATACTTTTGCTTAATGTTAGTAACAAAAAAAAATGAAAATAATAATTAGGGTCCCATATAAAAAAAATGTTAAAAATTATATTACGCAGTGAAGAATATACGAAACGCGGGCGGAGCCACTCACAGCTAGTGATAAAATAAAAGGTTATACTGTAGAACATTATACGATTACCAGATGTTGGCTTATCAAATCGAACAACTGAAAGAGGACATCAGCGGGAAGGAGAGTGGCCTGAAGGCGAGCGAAGGCGCCTTAGCCAAGTGCAACAAGAAGAACGAGCAGCTGCGAACCGAACTGCAGACCGGACTCGTGAAGCTATCTGAAGCCAGGGGGGAGATTGTTGCACTAAAGCAGGAGGAGGCGCGCCTCAACCGGATCGTTCAGGTCTGATATTCATTAAAAAAAAACATATTCCTCTGTTAGCGTAATGAACGTGCTCCATCTGATTCTAAGAAGAAATGAGACAGTCATCTATGTAATACCGTTTTCGTTGACGCATAATTTTTTTACTTTAAAATCAACTTCTAGCTAAATATTTTAGCCCGGTTATTTATTGACTGCCTCGGTGGCGCAGTTGTATTACGGTGCGACTGTCGTTCTGAGCTTTCGAGTGGTATTGGGTTGTTTTACTCAGTATCATTCCGGAGATTGGAATTTGAGCCCGTTATGGCGTCAGTCTCGCCCCCTCTCACATCTACGACGGTACTTTAGTTCGCTATTTCACCTCTGCCTAACCCTTCGGGGATAACAGGCGTGAGTTTGTTAAGATGTTATTTATTATACTGACTGATTTTGAAAGCTGACGCAATACAGCGCGCCATTATAATGATTTTCTCTATGTATATAATTATCACGTTTCAATAGCATGCGAATGCCCTAAAAGCGTTTAATAACATAGCCTTCAATTAGCCAAGTATTTTGTGACCTAGTCAGAACATAAATGTGCAACCGTTGATTTTACTCAATATTTCTTTATTGGTTTTCATGAATTATAATCGACTTTCATGTTTCACTTCTGCCGTGCGTCCCGTGTTGATCAGCTTTTTTTACAATGTAATGTTTCTGAAGTTAGTTGTAGAACAATTATTTCTAAATTCCATTTACAAGACATTAACGCTAATGATGATTAGAGTTAGAGAGAAACTGATTGTTTACAAATACTAGCACTTAATGAACGATTCACCTGAAGTAGAATCTAAGTTTATATTTTAAAAACATTGTTTTATTTTGTTATTTAATTACGCACGATTGAAAACGTAAATAAAATATACGTATAATAAATGTTTTGCAATGTGGTGCCGGCTAACAATAATACCCCACCCCAAATCTTCCCGTGGGTGTCGTAAATAGCGATCTAGGAAAATCCCAGAGGGCGGGCCGGCTGCCAAACGTGGCGACTATAGCAATGCCCCCATATAAACGACGCTATATAAAAGTAATCTGCTGGATGCGGGTACCGCAAGACCGGTCCTTGTGGGTGACCTATGTCCAGCAGTGGACATCTTTCTGTTGAATGGATGAATAATAAATGTCAACTTCAGTCAATCAGCTCATGTTTGGCTGACAGGAAGGCGACACGGCTCGGGCGAAGTTGTCGAAGGAACTCGAGGGTTTATTGAACGAGAGGGACGTGATCGGCGCTCAGCTAGTGAGGCGGAACGATGAGATATCGCTCCTCTACGAGAAGATTCGCATACTGGAGATAACTTTGCATAGGGGTGAATAGTAATGACTTCATTACCGGGTTCCACATCAACAATGCCTCTGGATGTCTTCTGTCAGCGCGATACGTTGAAACTTCCATAACACTCATTGAACTGCACCCCACACTCCTGTACACTACACGCACAGATATAATGGACCTTGAGGTCCGTTTATCCCCTTAAGAGGATATGCAAGCGGCGTTTATTACGTAACGTAGTCCCATGTTTCCTCCCTGAACAATAACATTGGGCTAAATATTTTTATATCAAATAATATATATCCACCACCGCCGTGCACTTGTTTTGATTTTTTCCATAAATTAATTATTGTAGAAACTAGGAGCCTTTGAAAATGTAAAAAATTCTCGTCATTTTCAGACGTTCGTTAAAAAAATGTGATGAATAAAAACAAAAGACTTACATGCATAGCCAAAGCTTCTCTTAACAACAAAAAAATCGATTTTGTAGGAGGAAACAAGGTACTACGAAGTGATGTTTTCGTCTATTTTGTATACGGTAAATATCAGCCCGCGCTGCAGTTGTCCCTTTCGTGTTTTATAACTCTTTCTTTGGGGCGCAACGCGATAGCAACAGATTTCTGAAATACCCTAATATTAAAATTTGTCGCTGACCGCATATCCTCTTAACCACCGTAGATTTAGCGCGGGGCAAATTACGCGGAATTTTTGTCTTGACTAGCAACTCAAGACAAGGCCAGTATCACTTTGGCGTCCTTGTGCTAGTTACCTTTCCCGGCTTTAAGCGCTCAGCCAAAAAGTTCGGGGAAAATTTGGGTCAACATCAATCACAGTGGTGTAACTATAGAGTGGTAGATCTGGTACAAAAACAATGGGCCCCGCGCTGCAAAGCCTCAAGCTCAAAACTATACTAACATTTTTAACAAAATTTAGATTTTTTTTAAAATACAATTAAAATTAGACAGGACTAAATATTTAAACGCTTTAGTTATTTATTAAACTTACAAATTACAACGTGACGATTTTGACTGGGGCCCCATCCAATGAATTTGCCACGGGCCTCAGATGGTATAGTTACGCCACTGACCAATCAGTCACCTGATGTTAAGTGGCGGTGTAGTCTAGTTGACATGCTAAACCTGGAGAATTACTGGCTTTTGAGTGATGCTGACGAAACATATAAATGGTTGATGATAAATTTTCAAATTTAAAGGCAGCAGCTAACATGATGGGCATTCCATGTTTTATTTTCACCACGATGTTTTCCCTCACTGAAAGCGTAAATCTATTCTAGAAAACAACAGGAGGACTAAAACCGATAAGTCATCATTGCTTCCAAAAAGCGGAGGGAAATTCAATAATATGTGTTTATGCAATAATAATAATTTATTTTCCAAAAATATTTTTACAATAACATCATGTCAAGCCCTGTGTGTGGTAGCTATAGAATACCACCACCACCCCCCTTTCTTATCCCGTGGGGTGTCGACAGGAGCGACAGAAAACATGGCTATACATTTACGCCTAGTCCGTAGGTGGCGGCTTACCCACCAAATATAGCATCCTCAAGGAGGGTTGCCAAAATAGCCAAAACTTAAAGCAGCATGAATTCGAAAAGGAAGACATGTTGCGCCGACCCCATATAATAATGGGATAAGGGGAGGGCAGACAGCAAAAAAAGCTTTCAAAAATAAGTCAATAAAGTATTTTATTTAATTATAATTTGTAAATATATGGATTGTGATGTTTGTTATGTATGTACGGAGACTAGATCCCACAGACAAACCGATAATACGGTTTTGTAGACTACGAATCAAAACATTAGACATGTACTGTATAATTAAATAAATAAATATAATAAATAAGGTGAGGATGATGAGGTGAAGCCGTGTCACCTGGACTAGCGTTTTCAGCCGTACATAATTACATGCAGGTGAGCGACAGTACGAGCAGCGAGTGGAGGATATCCGTCTGTTGCGTTTAGAGATAATACGTCTGCGTAAGGAGAAGAATCTGCTTTCCAAAGGAATTGAAAACATGACCGACTTGCGGCTTGAGGCATGTATACGGACTACCTTAACCAACTGAAAACAATTTATATAGAAATTGATTAAACTTATTGGGACAGAAAGGAACACATTATTATCACCAATAGATAGTCTTGTTTTACTTAATTTGTAGTACAAGAATGTACCTTCTTTTTTTTTTAAGAAGACCAAGGTCTCCCCAATGAAGTTGGTAGGGGGGTGTGGAGGGGGGGTGGTCTCCACACCAGTGTGGGACTCACCCGGCGAGAAGCGCCAGAAATACCCACTAAACCCCCCGGCTCCGCCCGCCGCATTTAAAGGGGACGATACGGTATCGCGGTTACATTCACCGCGTCGCCCCCTGCGGCAGGCCCAACTTTAGCCCGGTTTTGGATGGGGGGGAAATTTTCGCTGCCTGACCCACAGCTGCTCTCCCCACCCACCTCTTAGCCCAAATTCTCGTTAGAGAACTTTGTTCAGGAGAGGGAGTGATTATAACCGTACAGGAATGTACCTAAGAAAGAATCTGACTTACTTATCCTTGTAATTTTTCATTAATGTCAATCAAGCGAAGATATAAAAAGAGGAATAGAAAAAAAAGCCATAATTTTAATTGAGTAGTTTGTGTGTACGGAAGAATATAAGAAGCATTTTCCCATGAAAACTGACGTGTAAGCGCTAGTTTAATCTTTACTATATTTTTTTGTTTCTTATAAATAAACTCGAACACTCCTTAATCCCTTGAGCACTAACCTGGCGTTTACGCCATCTTTCCGTTGTTTTCCTATTGTCTCATTTTTATGAGTAATCGACATGTTAACCGATTTTAAAAATTCAGCTGAGATGGATTCTATAAAAGCCTCGGTCCGAAAATGAAACAAACAGAAAGTACGCATATTTTTACTAGAGTTAACACAAGGGCGTTCCCTTTAACCGTGTAGGTTTTCAACTTAGAGCGAGAGTTAGGTCGCGAGCGGCTCCGCGTGCGGGCGCTGGAGGAGGCGCTGGAGACGCCGCTCAACGTGCACCGCTGGAGGAAGCTGCAGGGAACTGACCCTGAGAGCGTACAGCTCACGCAGAAACTCAGACAGGCGCAGAAGTATGTTTATATCGGACTAAACCTAAAAGTACATACTTAAACTAAAAAGTATAATAAGAAAACTTTTTAAAATAAGAACAAAACCGACTTCAAAAGAATAAACTATAAAAATGCACTAAAAATCAATAATTAATTATATTATTAATTTACTTCGTTAATTTTGGAGTCGGTGCCAACTAGAGTTAACCAATGTACTCCATACAAATGTAACTGCCTAAACTTTACCATAATTACATATAAGCTAAATAAATGACTGGTGATTTTAAAGAACAATTAATCTAAATCGAATACAATTAGCGACGTACATTCACACCACTTTGTTATCCGTAAACTGGCACAGATTGAAAAATTAACGAAGCACATTAATAAACTAATTGTTTATTAACTTTTTAGTACATTTTTTATAGTTCATTATGTTAAAGTCGATTTTATTTATAATTAAAAAAGTGTTTTTTTTAGATTCGCAGCTCTAGGTTGCAGTAGCCTCTTATCTACGTGAATGCATATGTGTTTGTTACTTCAGACCATAAAAGCAGGCATAGTAGTAACGACCGGCGACAGATTGTTCTGTGATTACGGTCAGGCACAGAGCCGTCATTTCGCCATGCTAGTGTAAAAAAAGAAAAAAAATCTAGGTTTTAATAAATAACAATCTATAATAAATTGATCATATTAATTTAAGTTTTCATCCAATAAACTAAAGTTAAAATAATTGACTTAATAAATAGAACTTTTTTTACTCGACATTATACAATTAAGAATAGAATAATCCTTAAGTATCGTAAGCAAATAATGACTCAATTATGTATGATTATTGAGTATTGGTTTATTAATTAGCTTTCTTAGTTAACCTCATTAACAAAATTGAAGAGAAACCAATCAAGGTCTTTCAGTTCTCTTGTGACGCTCGGTTTCTGTTCAAACAGAGTTTGTTACCCATCTTATGTTGGTCTCTTTCTAATACCTAGTTATAGCTTACAATATGAGTTTTTTATTTTTTCTACCTTTTAATTTTTATAAGGAAAATTCAATTGCAATTTATTTTAATTATTGCATTAAGGTAATGCCAAAGGTAACAAACTTCTCTATTAGGAATGTAATTATTTCATTATTAGTTTACTACTAGCTTTTGGCCTCGACTCCGTCCGTGTTGACTTTAATTTCGGGTCAAGACTGTGCAGGCAGATACTTAGGTTTATTGTGAATAAATCAAAGGAGATAAAGATACATATGCCATCGCGAAATTTTTGATAAACTACAATTCTATAGTATCTATATCATTTTTAGTTGTTGCAAATAACTTTTTTTATTTTTGGCAAAATATTGTTATGTCTACACACACGAAGCCTTAATGAGGATACGTTACATACACAAACCTTTCTTGGATAAACATCTAAATGTAACAAAGTCCATTTCGCAGTTTAGGCGTTAGCAGACAAACAGAGACAGAGGTGGAAATGTTTTAGTATGATATTTTGTTATCAGGAAGGTGTTAGCTCAGAGCGAGACGTTGGTCCTCAAGGACCGAGAATTGAAAGAGACGAGAAACTTATACAGCGCTGTCAAGGACATGTTAGCGCTGCAGCCTAGTCCTGAAATACAGGTAATTCAGTTTATTTTATTTTGTATTTAACACCGGCCTTTTTTACAACACAATACGTGTAGGCGATTATACTCTGGTCAGATACCTGTAGCTTACGTGTTTTCTACTGGATGTTCATACATTTATCGTACAAAATGAATGAAATTACATCATCTGTAATAACACACTGATGCGATAGGACGGTAAAAGAGTGGAAATTTAATTATGTCGAGCGCTCTATGGACGAACGACTGGCAGTTTTTTATAGAAATAAGAGACGTAGGAGGAAGAGAAGGCACTAGGTTCATCCTTATATCGAGAAAAATAAATCATTTATACAAATTTTGTTGCTGCTTAAGAACTATAAGATGTTTCGAAATTTTAACTTCTTGCACAAATTAAAGATATTTTTTCTTGCTCACGCCATTTTAGGAATACACAGCACAACGACTAGCACAATACATGTTGCCTATGTGGAGGACGTAGGTAGTGTAACGTGTGAGTCTCCATACAAATGTGTATCCAATACTCGGCAACACGTAGTATACGAGACACGTGTGGGATACTTGTCGCTTGTGAGTGTCGTAACATTGTCACGAGGACAATTAAATTAATTTTCAGTTTAATAAATAAACGAAATAAATATATGAAAATAATATTTTATACCGAAGATTTTCTTTACAATATATTTGTATAAAAAATTACAAAATGTAAAAAGACCGGCTACTATCAATCTCGGTAAGATCCTTATGATCCTCCCTGGCCAGGTGCTTGTCTGAGAGCGGGAACGTCCCACACGTTGCTGGTCAGTCCTGGGAAGTCTTCCCTTAGGTAATTTTCCAGATTTTTGACTGTCCAGATTTTGTACAAAATATACCACGTATTATCCCAGATACCTATTGTATTCAACTCACCAGGTTATAGGATGTCCAAATTATACGCTACTATCTGTGCCCGCGACTTCGTCCGCGTGGAATAGTGTTTTTACATTTTTGGAAACTACGTTTTTTGTTTTCCCATCTTTTTCCAACAGTATTCGCATGCGTGTGCCCCAGTCGTCTGCCCATTTGGGTAACCACACATAGGCATATTTCCCCACCTACGTCGCGCCGTACCACGCCGCGCTCCGCCCCTTTTCCCGTCCGTAAAAGTTACATCAGAATAGCTCTAATATTTTGTATCTTGTCGCAAACTTCTAAAACACTTTTCGTTTTAAATTTCACTTTGTTATTTTAATAAATTGTACTAAATTGTGTAAATTGTACATTGTCGTATTATTTTATGTCTAATATATACCGCAAATATATAATCACTACTTTAAAATGCACTAAAAGTAACGCGGCCAGTAACGTATTTGCACGGTAAAGTTTGGCCCTCAACATGTCAAAGGTTGCCCATACCTGCTCTAGACAATCTGTGTTCCAAATTTCGTTAAAATCAGTTCAGTTTCAGTTCATAGTATTGGCGTGAAATCGCGACAGACAGACAGAGACACTTTGTTATTTATAATATTAGTAAGGATACTACCACCACTACCAAGTAAGAACAATGACAAAAATGTATCTAATAGTAATATGACATTGATTATTTTTTACCCAGCACTCGTTTTCAAACTACTAATGATGTTTGTTCAGCTAGATAGACCCACGATAAAAAAACGCCTTATTACAAAGCAGGAAGAGAAACTGCATATTCTTTTGTTTATCATAGATACATGTTAACCGCCATCTTAGCTATAATGATTATGTGTAGTTATTAATAAAAAATGTAGACATTACTGAATGAAACACACTTAATAAATTAGTTATAAAGGTTACGCCACAAAACAAGATCGTAAAAAATTGAACAGTATGTTTTTTTTATAGTTAGTATTAGATTAGTAAAACGTGAGTATATATTTTTAGGATTCCGTACCACATGGTGAAATACGTCAAATAAATCATATTTCCAGTCTATAATAATGATATACGATGTTACATACTAAATGTCTTTTTAACAATTCTCATTGAAGTGTTCAAGCGTATTAAAATATTAATATACTGTAGGAGTAATTATTAAGCTCACATCAAATTATGGTTACACTGTAGTCCACATTGCGATATTGTTTTTGTTACTTGCAGTTACACAGAGTGACTGACCTGCGAAGACCCTACTGCATAAGGCACAGCCTTTAAACAGTAGGTTTCGATGACCGCAGTGGCGTAGCGTGTGGGGAAATTTCATAATTCGGACCGATTGAAATAAATTGAAATAAAAGGGCGGCAAAATTGTCTTCCGCCCCGAGCGGCCGTCACCCACGCTACGCCACTGGATGACCGAACCGTCAGTTTTTGTGCAGTCAAGGCCCTTCCGGCCAATAGGATTAGTCAATTGGAAATATTATATATAGTATTTGTGCATAAGTTACTTGTATTTTTGTATACAGTAACATAACACCAGAAAATAATGTGTATTAGACACTCTAACCATCTTTACCTTATATTATATAGGGTCGGCACAACACGTTTTTATCTCTGTCATTTATCATCCCAACATTCACATATTTACATACATTCACCACATATCATTCTTCACGAATCTCATCCATATCTTCTTCGGCTTCCCTTTACCTATATATCCATCCACCTCCATACCTAACACTCTTCCAGTTGCATGACTTTCACCTCTCCACATAACATGTCCACACGACGCTAACCTATTACTCCTTAACTTCTCTCTCACTTGGCTGTTTTCAAGCTTCATCTGATATACTAATTTCTAACCTAACCTATTCTAATTATGCCACACGTTTCGCATCTCCGCTACATGCACTGTTTTCTTCCGTCTCTTTTGTTGCTCAACGATCCATACATCACGACTACCTTATATATTTCCCCCCTTAGATTTTAGGGGGATATGTAGGTTACACTATCTGATTTTAATCAACTATATCTAATTTGTTTTCAAAGGAATAAAACCGAAAACAATGGTTTAATAATACCGAACTATTATTAAGCGACAAAGATATATTTACTGTCAATTTCATACCCTACTTAATACTCGTGCGCTGATAAAATATTTTTACTTACGTTCTCGGTTGCGTTTGGTAGAATATTTGATAACACGGAACCCTGAGTATCCCGGTTTTTTAATTCCAAATATTAGGTATATTTAATATATGGGTATTTATTTATATAAAATTTAAACAGAAGATTTTCGACGCGTGGTTCCACTTACGCTCAGTTTTTCTTTAATATCCAACCGAATATATTGAATTTATTACCTATTTGTAGTAACAATTCAAATCATTTAACGTTTATTTCCTAATGTATCTTTGTTGTTACTCAAGCAAACTTTGACACGAACACAACGAGCCCTGGCGCAAAGAACCACTAAAATGAAGTGTCTCGTTGCTGGTAAGTAAATAAAGTATTATCTTATCCTGAAGCTAAATTGTAGATAGTCAAAATACCTATTTGGAACCATCAGAAAACCATGCCATATATCAATACCAATTTAGTAAAAGATAACTTCTAAAAAATGTAACCATAGATAAATAAAGTTGAATTTCTTAGTTGTAAGTTATAATTTAAACTTATTAAATGGAATAATAAAATAAAATGTCCAAAATTTGAAAAACTTTAGGAAGCTTCCTGAACTATGTAAGATATTGGGTCATTTTAGACAAGCTAGATCTAGTGAATGATCGTCATAATTTTAATATTAGAAGTAAAGACAAGTTGGCCGTCCCACGCTTTAGGTTAAGTAAGTGTAATAAAAGCTTTATAGGTAATAGTATTCGGTTTTACAATAAGATCCCAAGTGACATTACCGATTTGCCTGACAATAAGTTCAAGTATTATGTCAAGCAAGTTTTAATCTCAAAAGGTTATTACAGGGTGGATCATTACGTGAACGATAGTGATGTCTGGAATTAACCCACATCTCTGTGCTTCCACTAACATTATTAAGACTACGATTTGTATAGTTTTTTTATATGACAAAAAAAATGATATATATTATATTTATTAAAAAAAAGAACCAGAGTTTCTTGCCGGCTCTTCTCGACTGAGTTGTTTTCCTAACCGGTGGTAGTGTTTTAGACGTTCATAAGCGCTTTTTTAGGGCCTAAATTGAATAAATAAATTTTGATTTTATTGATTGATAAGCAACACAGAGTCGAATAATCTGAAAAAATAGGGCACGTAGTATGTGTTCGTTCCCTCAGCTATTTTTGATATTGCTTCTGGCGACACAAAATCTGTAAGAGGTGACAAATTACGTAAGAGTTGCCATATTTTGGAGAAAAAAAAACGTACATTAAAGTACAATATTGCTTATGTTCAACAATCACCATTCAAAACCCCGTCCCGTATATCATAAAAATTAAGCAAATAATAGACAGGCCCCATCCCCTATTGATTCTTACATAATACTTGCCAAGCCCCCCCCCCCTCCCCCCATCCATGTGCATTGTGTGCAATGAAACCCTACACTCCGCTGTTACAGAAGTGAGCATGCGAGAGAAACAAGTGACCGATCAAAGGTTAGAACTGGAGCGAGTTAACGCAGAGTTGTCGTCATTCAAACAGAAATATTACGAAATGAAACGCGCGCTTGACGCCGACGAGGCGCGCCGGTTGAGGGTACCGTCGCCGCCGGTCACGGCTAGTTCGCCTAAATTAACCTAAAATAGTGCATTTCGTACGAGTGTGGATTTTTTTATTCTATCTCCTATGTTAATGTTGCCTCGAAAAAAACTACCACAAAGATTTTACAAAGTACATATACAGGACAGGTACACTCAAGCTAAAAAATCTTTTCTTTTCAAAAGGTCTTGTACCACATAGTCACTTTACACCAGGTGGGATTGCTGTTAAACGTTAAGGACAAGCGTCTAGTATTTATTAACGCTTTTACATATTTTTTGTTATTCAATGAAAATTTAGTTTGTTTTAAATTGTTCCTTTCAATGGAGATTGAAGAAACGAAAATTAATTAATCCATATCATGTATTTTGTAACGTTCTCATTAGTAAATTTTATAAAGATTTAATTACAAAAAATCGTCATTAAATTACTCATACTATATTTTTTAACATTTTCCATCAAACAGCTAAAAAGCGGTATCATCCGAAATTTAAGATGATTTTCTATAATGTCTTATGATTTTCATATATTATTTAATTTACTTTGAAACGTAATATTAATCAAAAGATAGACGTTAATGTTCCATTCGTTCAAATTTTCAATACTTTACTTGTAAAATTAGGAATGAGCTGTCTTTTAACAAAAATATACCACAATACATTTTGAAAAATTATTACATCTATATTTTGTTATTAATGTATGTACATTTATATTTATACAAACTATATTTCAAAAGTGCCAATCGAATATTGTAAAAACAAACTTGAGCAAAAAGGGTGTCAAAAAGGGAACAGTTGAAAAAGAAATAAAACTACAAAGTAATTAATCCGAAAACAATAGTTTTATTTAAGAACTTTTTCACTTTCTCATAAAATATACACATTGTTTTTATTTTTATTTTAGGTTTTTTTTTGTTTGTCATCATATTAAACTAAACCGTAGTAAGTAAATACTAATTTTAAATACCAATTTTTTTTTTCTGTTTCTCACGAGATATTCGATCAGCTAGTGGATTCGGGGCACGCGTCCTTCCTATTGCATTTCGGTAATCAAATATTTTTCCGAACTTTTTTTAAAATTTATTCATATGCCATTGTCCATATTCATGTACAAATTCGTCACTTAACTCTATTTAAAAAAAAACTATAATTATAATAATAATCAAATGAAAGCATGATTTTGTACATTAAACAAAAAAAAAATTAAGAGAATAAGAAACACGAAGACCTGTTATATATATTTGTTTTTATTCACGATAATAAAATGTGATGATGATAGTAATTCTACAGTCCTTTTCTTTTTTTTGTTGTATACTTATAAAATAAAACAGTTCGTAATCGTAGAAACGCCGTCACGTCATAGTGTGTATCTGTGTGTTAGAGGGGAATTGGGGAAAGGGAACAAAAAGGGGACTTTAAGGGAAAGGAGTAAGAGAAGGGGGAGATGGGTGTCGATTGTTTGTCTATGCGGAGGCATTGTGTTCGTACGTACAAATGCGATCAAAAATGCTATTATACATATATAAAAAAAAAACTATGAGGGTGAGAAGGAATTATACTTAAGATACTATTACAATCGGGCGATACTAGTTGAGGCACTCCGGAGACGTCACGCCAGTATGAACTCGAGAATTGTGCAAAAATAAAATAAACCGACATACATTGCACAGGCGACGATCACACGTACTGTATGAAAAAAAAATCTTAATATTAACAGGGAACAATAAGATGTATTTATATTATAGAGGGTGCTTTGTATTTCCGCTTGTAACTCCAACACAATCACAATCTTACATACCAGTGGTCGTCACACTTTTTCTTTTCAAGGGCCGTATAGTTCAATGTGAGGTACCCCACTGCGGGCCGCACTTTTATGGATTGGGTAGTTGATACCATCTGGTAATTGTCAATTTTTTATGAGCTGTCAAACGCGATTTTTGTGTGCCAATAACAACCTAATTCACTAACTATATTTAAGCCAAAAATGTTTGCGACATCGCGGGCCGCACAAATACCGTCCAAGGGCAGCAGTTTGACGACCGCTGATCTATACCACAGTATAAATATACAGAACAGTATGGAAACGGCACTCACGCAAAGGCCCCTAAGGGGTTGCCGCGGCGCTGTCAGCAGTGAGTGCCGCGCCAAGACGAGTGGTCACGAACAAGTTTATCTCTGCGATCTTTTTAAAAATACCTTTTTTAAATGTAAGCTAGTTATTTCAATTCGATTGATTGATACAGAACAGAACTATAATGTTTTAATAACAAAGACTAACATTAAAAGTCACAACCCTATTGTTTCAATAAAGTGTAGGTTATTACTTCATCAACTAGGCTTAGTTGCCATACTGTTCTGTATATTTATACTGAGTCTATAGTGTTGCGTCAGAGAGGTCAGTAGGGACATTTTATCAGTTTCTCTTCTTTTTCTTAGATAATGTAAACCAGTGTACACACAATTTATGCCATTGTCATGTTAAGTTTTTTCAATCTTATATCAGCGTTACCAAGTTTCAGTAAAACGGTGGCTCATCCTGCTCGAACTTTCCATGGAGCTTTGTCGGCACCTCAGAATAAATGTTACGCGTTATTTTCCACAATAAATAAAACTTGTACACAATAACCAAACTATATCACACAAAACGTCACCAAGATGACATGATATAGAGTCAAATACACAAGTTTAATGAGTTAAAGAAAATAACTGCTACATGACAGACGAGATCCCGCCAAAAAACCTTTTATCAATTTTAATAAATTTTCACTAAGGGTTGCCAACTCGTTGAAATTCAAATTAACTTATTTTCAAATATCTTACATCCAGGCATATATTACCGAAATACAAGTCTAGTTTTTTTTTGCTCATAGTTTTCACGTTTTTACAAATTCTTACTTAAAAATAACAAGTGAGGAAAAATGAAAGTAGCCTCTGCTGGTGTTAATTGCGGTTAATTTTTGCTTATGAAAAATATCGGACATTTAGGATAATTTAGACACTCGTTATCGTAGTGTTTAAAATATCGTACGCCCTCCACAATTAGCCTACAGATTGGCAATGCTGACTAAGAGCTATAAAATTGACCCTATGCGTTTAAAACATTATAAACCGGGTTAGTTCGTGATTAAAATAAGTAGACGGCGCTTCGGAGGTACGATTGAAGCTCTGTGATTGGTGGTGGAATGCAACCGGAAGTACATAGCGCCCTCGTAATATTCGCCAGCGCTTATTACACCTTATGATATAACAATGGCGGTAAACTCATCGAACGGTTGTTTACAATTAACGATATCATCCATTGCTATTGAGCGACTATTTCTACCTACTGGTTGATATACCACGCGCCCGGGCGAGCTCAGACGGCCGTGACGTCATAGCACGTAGCGCCCCCCCCTCCAGCGCGAGCGCGCGCGCGTTTCCCTCCTCCGCCCCTCAACACACACAGCGCACGCACCTCATCGGCCCGCGATTCTCCCGTACGCGTTCACATGTTTCAATCGACAGTATTTCTATATAATAGCTGTCCCCCAACACTCAACGGATACAACACACACATAATAATAAAATCATCAACTTATTATTCGCTTTCAATCATCGGCTTACAACTTTGGAACGTGATGATAAATTATCCATAAACAATTTCTCGCTCCTAATCGACTTTGATGAGATTTTTCAATACAATTTATATCGGGGTCATCTGGATCGACGCGACACAATAGGTTATGGCCGTGTATTTGACAAACGTAAACATTTCTTCCATTGTAACTCTGATTTAAAGCCAAACGAATCTGTAAATAATAATAAAAAATTTAACCACAAAAGGACTTCGTCACTAAATAATAAGATATCCATAAGATATTTCCTAAATTGATGCATAAACAACGCACTACGACACACGGACGGTGACGTCATCAAACGTTCCAAAGTTCGCCGTTACGAAGTTTGCACTGAGACACACACATATATACATATTTTCATGTATTATTTTATATACCTATATAATTTTGCATATCCAATAAACTTAGCACATATATAATATATTTATTGTTGAAAACGGTACACACTAATTTGATCTTTACGTATAAAATTAGGAATCCGCTTTACTCCTAAACTCATGTGTAAAAACATAAAATCCCAAATTCTATAGAGACATTTGACATGCATTAATTACAACATCAATTTATCCATTAATTAATATAGTAACTTATTTTCCACACACAACAATAATATATTGCTAACTCGGTCGCTTCATACAGTAGTACTAAAGAACGAAAACATTACATCTAAATCTATTAGCACAGTTTCTTTCGACGTTTCTCCCAGAAATAGTTTACTTTCCCAACGCCATTAAGATTAAACATTCTGCTTAATTTTAACCATTATTTAGACCAATCTCTTCATGTCAAATTTGACTAATACAAATATATATATAAAAAAAAAGAACAAAATATTTATAGGGACAATTTGAAAAAAAAAAAAAATCAACACAAATCATGTCCCATTTTGTAAAATTGCTTATACAACAAGTTGGTCCGAAATATCTGTTGGATTCGAGTGTGTCAGAATGCAAACCTCCATTTCCCCCCTCCCCCAAACATCTTGTGTTACAGACAGACAGACGTAACCCATCGTTGGTTTACGACGTTAGCTTTTACGTGTATCCTCGTTATGATATAATTGCGATGGAATAATAAAACTATTTGTTTGTATGTTTATCGCGCGCGGACGTTGTTCTAACTGTACTGTAACGTAGCGTGTATTGTCCCTGCCCTCGCTTAGTGCACGTCCTCTCGTGAGCTCTCCTGCTTCATCTGATGGTTCGCCGGATCCGTCGTGTTGATTGGCTGTAAATTCATTATATATATTCAATTAAACGAATATTACACTCTAATTACTTACAGTTAAATTATACGGTCAAATATATCATTGTCTATATTTTCCCAAAGGTTTGAACAGAATTATACGAGCTTGTAACAGACATGCTTTGCCGTCGAAAATAATAATGGGAAAGTCAATAGGGTTTCAATAACCCTAATCCCCAAACTATATATCTATATCTAGTAATCTTTAAGCCGGTTTTTTAATTTCGAATCTAATTGAAAATTGAGATCACATCAAAAATAAATGGATTTTCTAATTGATTACTGACACTTCAGAAAAGAAGAATTGAAATTTGGGATTTCAGTAGATAAAACATATAGAAACCGGCCTATAGTGATCGAGAACTGCGATGAGCAGTAGACTAATTAGAGTACTAATTAGTCACATTAGGTGTTACTCAAAATTTGCGCGCGAGCATGTTTCTGTATACCAGATTAGGTAAGACTTGGTGGAGCAAAAGCCAAGGAATAGTCGCCGACAATTCGACAGAAATATAACGGGGAAGGATATATTTCCGAGCGGATGCGAATCTCAGTGGATGACGCTGGCCCGAGACCGAGTTGGTAGATGTTGGTGTGGGGGTGTACTGACCAGGGTGATGGGCGGCTGCGCGGGCGGTTGCGGCGGCTGTGGCGGCTGCGGCGGTAGCGCGGGCGGGTCGTGCACGGCGGTGGTGCTGTGCGCGGCCTGAGCGCCGCCGTAGTACCCGCCGTTTATACTCTCCCCGTACGAGCTGGGAGGAGGCGCGCCGCCGCCGAGGCCGCCGCCCGCACCGACGCCGCCCACGCCGCCGACGCTGCCCACTCCGCCGACGGGACCGACGGGACCACCGACGCCGCCGACGCCCGCGCCGCCGGACAGGAAGTAGTCCTGTCGGTACAACGCACCCTTCTAAACCTTAATTCAAACTTACTACAGACATCTTGTTCGCCCTCCCTAACCGCCTGAATACACATTCATAACTCTAAAAATTTGTTTGTTTCTAATATCATATTTATTGTTTCTAATGTTACTTTTGTCAATATCCTCCTACAATCATAACTTGTAATATGGTTTTATATGATAAATCTATAGTGTGGTTGGTAAAAGCAAGTTATGCTTCGTTGGTTATAACTCGATAATATTATACTATAATAAGCTACTTTTGCTCAGAGTGTAAAAAACACTTTTAGTTAAAAAGTACTTTTCACTGTAACTAATTGAAAGATGTTAATTCTAATTCATAAAGTTACAAAATAAATTTTTATATTTTTTTTCAAAGATTCAATGTTTTTTATCTATTCTACTAATAATCGAAACGGTAAGTGACATTAACCCCAAGCATCATTATTTCGTTAGGGATGGCAATTCTTTCTAATGAATGAATCAGATAATTTCTAATGTATTAATTGAATATATAGATTTAAAAAAATCGATATTCAAAGATCAATCAAACATCAGTTATTTGGACTTGTTTTGAGTTTTTATTCCTAACTAGTATTCTTTCAGTTATCAAAATTAGATAATAATAATCATATTAAAGATTTAAGGATAAGAAGAACTGTTTCTAAATTATTTTATTATTAACTTGACAATAGCAACTAATGAAAAATAACTGTTGACAAAACACAGGAGAAAAAGATACTAAAATGTTTTATCTCCATTTACGAACATTTATAGACATCTCATGGAAAATAAAAATGTAAAATATATCTAGCAACATATCAGTTTTAAATCATTAAAAAAAAGAATTGTTTTATTAAAGTTTATAGATAAGTGAAGAGATTTTAGGATTGGCAGTCGCGCTCCAAATAACCCTTGATGCACTCAGTGCTCATCATTTACAGAGAATGCTTATCTTATTTGTCTATATTAGTGGTATAAGAAAATTTATTTTAAATCTTACAAAGAGACGAAGGAAACTCTCCGGAAAACTATTTAATAATCGATAATTAATTAAGTAAAAAAACTTCTTATCACTTTTTTCTTGTGTTTGGGTAAATCAAAACCTTATTTTCCAATGATTATTTAAAAACTATTTGATGAATGTAGAATAGGAAAGGGTAGGGTCTAAGAATGCCCCTCTGTGCACCCTTACCTATTGTATTGGGGGACTTCGGTCTCACTAATACAATAGGTAAGGGTAGTGCGTAAATGCATTTCCCCCCGTCAAAAAAAAAAAACGGGTCTAAGTATGCCAAGAAAGCATAGAGGAGAGGAATGGGGCCGTTGAATGGCAGATAGAGAAGGGGGGAGTGGCAGCTTGTACCAGGGTGTTCCCCCCAATGGGTAGACAATGGTAGTGGACTTGTGTGGAGCGTGCTAGGATAATCGTGTGTCGCCCCCCAGAAAGGCGACGAATGGTAGCGTGGATTTTACTGGGTATTCCCGACGGTACACGCCGAGCGAGCCCCACATACCCTTCCTGGCATCTCTAATCCCGGAGACTACATCCGGATTAGTGATGGCAAGGGGAATGCGTAAAGGCATTTTTTCACGTAAAAAAAAAGGTTAGGTAAAGGGTATAAGTATGGATATGTGTGTTGTGTAGTGCGAGTGCAGACGATGTGGTTTGTACCTTGTTGACGCAGTTCCGCAGACAGTCGGGTATGCGTCCGACGATGGCGCGCCGTATCTCGGAGGCGGCCATCTCTCTCAGCTCCTGCGCGGACGCATCCGAGTAAAACGCGGCGTGCGGCGTGCACAGGACGTTCGGCGCGTCCTTCAGCGGACCCTGCTCGAGAGTCACACACACAAACATATCTTAAATACCGTATATATAGTGCATATTTCGCTACATCACGGAATATTCGGCGAAATAGTTTTCAAAGTTTTTACTTGTATAAGTTGTTTATATAACTGAGCAAGAATAAATTGAATATTTTGGAAAATCTAATGTGTGTGTTTTTTATAAGGTATTGAATTAAACTATCACAACAAAAGCAAGCACGTGACACAGTTTTGCTCTATGTGTAAATAAATAAATTGAAAAAAAATTATTTGATTGAATAATAATTTGAGTAATATCGGTGTAGCGCGAGTTTAACATCAAAGTACGTGGCTCTACGTGCTTAAGGTATAGTTTCAATATTGGATCAAGTCTGCCGAATATTCATCCCAATGTTTAGTTCGGTTAAAGATTTGCCGAATATACGATCAAACCCATGTTCTGTCCCTCTCTATATTGCCCGCATATACCACTTCCTGCATACAATATACACGTAGGTGTTTTCGTAGGATCTCTATGTCTGCAGCAGTTTTTGTCTTTAATTCATTTGACACTAACATATTATATAGTTTTGGTGGCGTTCTGCGTGATATAGCTTGCCGTTATTGTGTACAGTGTTATAGGAAATAATAACACAGAACAATTACTGAGGTGGAGTAAAAACTCCCATTAAAGTTCTCGCAAGATAACCTGCTATTATGCTGGAGCGGTGAAGCGTGAAATGCTAATACTAGAGCGGAATAATATATTTATTCATATGACACTGATAGAATTATATGTATATGTAATCTCCATTAACTAAAAAGAACATACATTGTAAAGTTCCTTTACTCGAAAAATGTGTGTCGAAAAAAATACATTTTTTTTTAAACATATGCAATTTCTATTTACCTCAATTTATGTAAACAACGTCCACTAGATGGGTAATAGGGTAAATTATTACTTAAGCAAAATTTGCACACATAACATTTTAACACACCCCCCCCCCCCGCCCATGATTAAAGCATTGGTATACTTTTGAAAGAAATACAAATTTCTCTCCCACCCCTATAGAGGTTTCGGTAAGCACATGGTTGTAATGTGTGTGATGGGAGATGATGGGAGTGTGCAGAGATGTAGTTTGTAATACCTGGAACACGTTGAAGGGTTCGTTCTCGTGCACGTCTAGCGCGGCTGCCCGGATGCGACCCTGCTTCAGCGCGGACGCGAGCCCGTCGTCGTCCACTAAGCCACCGCGCGCGGTGTTCACCAAAAAAAAACGCACCTAAACACACAAACAATCTTTAATATCACTATAATCAAATATTATTCTATATACAAAAATAATACTGAGATAATTATGTGCATGAAAATGCCGATACAACCGCCGAATTTACGTTAAGCACATTGAGACATTTATTTTCATCTCAGGTGGGAGAAAGTAATTAAAATAAAAAAAAATCAAAACTAAACAGCACCTAGGTTAAGTTATAAAGCTCGTAAAAACTATGAAATTTATCGCAATATTAATATTAAGTTACCGTAAAAACTTAAATTAGGACTTTAACTACTTTCACTTGTAATAGCTATATGCCTATGTACATTACAATATAATCTTTATATGTGGATGTTTATGTTTGTTCCTAAGAAATCATCAAACAGGTGTATCAATTCGAAAGAAATTTAGTATATAGGTGCAATTCGCCAAAGAAATGAACTTAGCTTTATATTAATAATAAGTGAAGCGGTTGTTATTATTTGTCTGATTGGTCACTGAAGCACAACAAAGTGCAAAAAATATATGCCGTAAGCATTTAGGATAAGATTATATTACAAATACCATATTATATCTAGATAGATTTTAAAATACATGAAATAAAATAGTGTGCAAACTGACCGGGACGCATCTGTTAATATAGTGAATTCATTGATAAGGTGATGATTGTGTTCGTTTAAACTGCAGTGCAGTGATACACAATCACTCTGGAATAGGAGGTCCTGGAACAAACAATTTTATTTAAATTAATTTTTTCTATGTGAAACTTTTCCCTGATAGAACTACGTAGTCAGAGAGAAGTAACATAAAATTAACACACTATATCTTTTACTGTATACATTTCTCATTGTGATTTATTCGTTCTTGAAGAAGAGTAAGTAATAAGTGTGTGTTTTGAGAATGAAATATTTATTCCATCTCTCTCTAGATCTTTTTTTTTTTTTTTTGAAAGGGTTTGATCATGATGTGATTATGTCACCTTTATTTAGTTTTAATTTACATAATTTTATGTATAATGTATAAAGGTGGAGGCTTATAATTAGCAATTGTAACACTTTCATAATTTCTTCTACCTATATTCAACATTTGACTGTAAGCCTTCCCAAAAACTTTAAAATAAAATAAATATATTATACTTTAAACAAAACACTTCAAAAGAAAACCAAATCGAGTTTCTTCCCGGCTCTTCTCGGCTGGGTTGTTTTCCGAACCCGTGGTAATTTTTTGACGTGCATAACCTTCCCAGGGCCCAAATTGAATAAATAATTCTTGATTTTAATTGGTAGACATGTCTAATATATGTTATAGTATAATAGCTGTGTGCCCGTGGCTGCCTCCGCGTTTTATATATTCTTCAATGCGTTATTTTTTTTTTTTACACATTACCCTAATTATTTTCCTAAAATTTTTTAATACTAAGTAAAAATATTTCTCATAAATTATAGCCTTTTTTTCCGTAAAACTGTGCATTGAATCGGACTTTATTTAAATTTTTATGAGTTTTTTTTTTTACGCGGAACCCCTAATTATTTTCGAAAATTAAAAAAATACACCCTAGTTACCCGGAGTAACTTCAGCTATCTACCAAAAAAGTGCCGTCAAAATCGTTCCAGCCGTTCCGAAAATTACCCATTACAAACAGACAGACACAACAATTTTATTTTTGGTATAGGTATCGTATATACATTCATATCTGTTTACTAAAAAAAATTTCGACATTACAAGCAAACACTTCAATTTTATTTGTTAGTATAGACATATTATATAGTTGTTAGTCTATTTATTGTGTTATAATACTATGTATTTATTTATCGTTTGAATAAAACAAATTTATGATTTATTTATACTATACGTAATTAACAGAGGTGAAAAATGATCACATCGAATGGGTTATGGGATAGTTCATTATTAAATAAACAGTTTATTTTTATATCTATAACACACTTCATATCCTGTTTATATGCAATATCGTTGCATTCTGTGTAAAGAGTTGATCGTAATTTTTCATTAAAAATTGAAATGTATTTGTTGTGTCTGAACGTTACAGGAATAGTTTGAAAGTGTCGCCAATGACAGAGAATGTAAGTAGTAGTCGTCTTGTCCTGGTATGAGCATTTGATGTGTAGTGAGGGCTTAGATATGAATGTGGACGATTATAGGAGAAGAGAAAGACCAAAGAAAAGATGGACGGATTGTGTGTATAGATAGGGAGTGAATGAGTAAATATTTCAAATAGAGAGGAATGGAAAAGAAAGACATATTGTACCGACCATAAAGAAAATAGGATACGAGTAGGGAGATGGTAATATCCGGAAGGATTTAACAAAGCAGCAACTATGAAGAGTTGTTATGAACATACCTGCAGGGTGTAGACCCTGGTGAGCCCTAGCGACTTCTCTATGCCGTCGGGCAAGTACGGGTCGTAGAACACTACAGAGAAGCCGAACGCTTTGGCGCGCAGCGCGACCGCTGACCCGATGCGGCCCAGGCCCACGATGCCGAGCGTGTCGCCGCGGATACGTGCGCAACCCGCCGCCGCTTCTCGCACCTGCTCTGGACCTATGCAGATATATTGCATTTAATGTAGCTATGCGCCCGCGTTTCATATATTCTCCACTGTGTGATAACTTTCTAAGTTTTTACACGGACCCCTAAATATTTTCCCAAACTTTTTTTGTACTAAGAGAATGCAAATATATTTCTCACAAATTCAAACACTTGTCAGTAAAAATGACGATTAAATGGTTCTTTTTTTAAATTTCTAAGGTTTAAATTTTTTATTTCCTATAAAAATATTTCCCTAAAATCCTAAATTAAAAAAAAAATGTATTTTTGGTACATATGGGTATCGTATATGAAGATGTCTTTTACATAAAGATAAAATAAAAGCAAAGTCTTATTACCTTTCAACTGCACAAAAAGCAATATTAAAAATGAAATTACGATACTATATAAATAATTGCAGACATCAAACTAACAAGATGGCGTTGACTGTAAAACTTCCGAAACTCGTCGACAGCTCAAGTTTTTCAACATGGAAATTCAGAGTTGTAATCTTATAAAATATGATCTTATATACAACAAAGTCGGTTGATGGATTTATACACGTCAATTTATGATATATATTTTCCTAATCCTCTATCAATTGAGAGGCTGTGTTAAGAAATTTATTAATAGTCTCAGCGTAATAGTTTCTTTATTCTCTGAGAGTAATATCAGATGTATGTGTTGTCTATATGTTCAAAATATTATATTACACTCTACCTAGTAAAGGCACTAGCTCTAAAATGCACTTTGCCGGTATATAATGAGAAGATAATGTCGGTATATTTTCAACTTGTTAGCCATCCCTAGACTAGAAAATACCCTAACAAAAAATCTATTATATATATATATATATATACATACATATCATCACGCCTTTCTCCCGTGGGGGTAGGCAGAGATTACGTCCTTCCACTTGCTACGATCTTGGCATACCTCTTTCGCTTCCTCTACTTTCATGAGCGCTTTCATACATGCTCATCGGTTATGAGTACTTTTTACCTGGCCTTTATTTAAACATGATTGATTTGGTGTAGATACGTTCGCCTAGGTCGACCCTTACCGACTTGCCCATTCAGCCTCGCCTTATAAATTAATTTCGTTAATCTTCTCTCATCCATCCTCTCTACATGCCCAAACCAACTAAGCATACCTTTCTCTATTTTGGTCACCACATCCTCTACCACACCACAGCGTTCCCTTATATTTATATATATACTTTCCATAACTTATAAAAACATTTAGGTCAAGGTGTTTGATATTAGTTACGTCTCTACAATTATGATCAAGAATCAAATGTGTATTCATTTTTCAGTTTTTCTTTTGAAAACACCAATGGTGATATGATGGGCGAATTTCTACACACAAATAAATTTGTTTTCTAAAAACAAATTTTTTAAAGGAGGTTTATAATTATTAATGTAAAACAGTTGTCTAAATATATGAAGATAAATATAATACGATATTTCAAGAAATTCGTGTTGGACAAACTTTACAACATATTCTAAGAAATTACACAACTGCGTTGAATATAATGCTGTTACTATGTATTTATTTATACCGATTCGAATTGAATAAAGTTTTGAATTGAAGGTAAAATATTAATTATGTAAATTAATGATAATTTATAAAATTATAATTAACCAAATAATGTTTATACAATAGATTAGACAACCATAAACTTACTATTAAATGATAAGTTTAATGGAACATAACCAATTATCTTTACTAATAAATAAAATTTAAGTGTCTGTTTTGTAATTATTTTTTACTAAATAGATATGAATGTATATATGAAACCTATACCAGAAATACAATTTTAAAAAAATCTGTTTGTTTTTTGTTCTGGGTAATCTCCAGAACGCCAGGACCGATTTAGACAGGACTTTTTTTGGATAGATAACTGAAATTACTCCGCGTAACTTACGCTACTTTAGTTTTTCGAAAATAAAATTTGCGTAGGAAAAACTCATGAAATTGTGAATAAAATCCGATTCAATCCAGTTTTACTGAAAGGTATTTGAATTTATGAGAATAATTAGCGATCCGCGTAAAAAAAATTAAAAAAAAAAACGGTAGTACGTAGGTAGTGAAAAATATATGAAACACGGGCGTGGCCGCGGGCACACAGCTAGTTACAAATATAATTAATTCATTTTGAAAACAATGTTAAATGTATAGAAGTATATTTTTGTTCGCATATCGAAACTATTAAAATGAATTTTACATGCCAGTAATAAATGATATATTGGGGATTTTAGAGAATCACTAATTATTTGGAGCACAGAAGTCAACAGGATTGAATTATGTGAAGAAATGTGATTATTGATTTAGTAAATTATAGATAAAAGGTCACAGTGAGAGAGTAAGAGGTATGCGGCGAATAAATATAGAGAACATGTATGATATTACCTTCCTAAGATCACATTTACATACTAATCTCTAATCCCTTATTAGTTAGTGAAATGGACAAGAACATTGGACTGAACATTAGCCATGAAATAATAAATACGTATTCTTTTAAAATCTCAATTTGGATAATCATGGTTTTAGAGAAGTAGCAGCATATTTATCTTAAATAAAAGTGAAGTGTATGTTTGTAATTTATCATTTTTTTTTACTAATAAGTAGATATGGAATACCTACACTAAAAATACAATTTTGAAAATTTTGTCCGTTTGTACCGGATCGGCTGGACGGATTTTAACGGGACTTTTTTGGTAGATAGCTGAAGTTACTCCGGGTAACTTACCCTAAGTACTTTTAATCTTCTACAATAATAAGGATTACGCGTAAAAAAAAAAATTAAAACTCATAATCAATTGAATTAAATTCGATTCGATACACAGTTTTACGGGCAAGTGTTTGAATTTATGAGATATATATTATTATTACTTTGTCTTCCATCCATTCAACCGAAATACGTCCACTACTGGTTATAGGCCTCAAAGATCTCCACGACGACCAATCTTGCGCCACCCGCATCCAGCAGATTCCCGCGACCTTCACCAGGTCGTCGCGTCGGTCCACCTTGTGGGAGCCTACCCATGCTACGTTTTCCGGTGCGTGGTACCTCCATTCGAGAACCCGTTAACATCATCGGGCATCGGTTCTGCGAGCAATGTGCCCAGCCCACTGCCACTTAAGTTTAGCAATTCTTCGGGCAATGTCGTTTACTTTGGTTCTTCTGCGGATCTTCTCATTCCTGATTTGATCACGCAGTGAAACTCCAAGCATAGCCCTCTCCATTACCCATTGTGAGTGCCCACGTCTCAGTCCTGTATGTAATCACTGGGAACACACACTGGTCGAAGACTTTCGTCTTAAGACATTGCGGTATTTCAGTATTTTTTTAGAGCTCCGGGCATCACCCCTTGCGAGACTAGGGACCTTATTATTGCTAAATAAGTTTTTCAGTTGTTTGTGCGCTTTTATGGTATTTATTTATGAGCTTGTTCTTTTGCCTTTCTTATTGGTTAAAACATTCTCTTATGTGTGCTCTTTTATTGTATTTCAAAATGAGGAAAAATTAGAGTTCCGTATAAAGAAAATTCAAATGCAGTGAAGAATATAAGAAACGCGGGCGAAGCCGCGAGCATACAGCTAGTCTAGTGTAAACTAGTTAATTTATGTTATCTTTAAAATATTTTTTGCGATTTTTGTAGCAATGAATGACTTCGCATTACTTACAGGTAATAAGTAAGGTAAAGAAAAAATCATAGTTGTGTTTACCTGTGAATTTTTTCCCTTCCCGTACCATATTGGCGAGCCAGTACGTCCGCCGGTATAAATTCAATATGAGACACATTGTAGTATCAGCTACTTCTTCGACGCCGTAACCAGGCACATTACATACAGCTATCCCTGAAACGTACATTTAATAAAATTAATAATATTCGAATACATCAACATAGTGTATAACAGACGTGTAATAAATCCGCGAAATAATGATTTATTGCCAAAACATATTACACAAGTTTAAAAATAATCATGGCGTGATATAATAATTAATCCCCTGCAAAAAAGATTGCATTAAACTGTTATAATATTTTTTCATTAATCCTCATATAAATAGGCAAAGATATAACACAATCCAGTAACTTTTTCTCGTCTGTTTATCAAAACGATTCTTTTTAATTATTGTTATCAATAAAAGAATTGGAAACAGCTGAAGATTTTTTTTTCTTTCAATAATGAATACTAAACGTAGCATGGATGAAATGGCGGCAAGTCACAGCTACCACTTGTGATCCCCTTAAACTAAAGGGGAAGATATACAAGAGCATGATCCGATCTGTCGTCTTGTATTGACCAGAATCTTGGTTCATAAAGATGATGGATGAAAGGAGACTGCAGCATGCAGCCGAGATGAGAATGTCGAGTTGGATGTGTGGGGTAACAAGAATGGACAGGATTAGGAATGAATACATTGCAGGAAGTTTGAAAGTGGTACTAGTGACAGAGAAGGTAAGGAGCAGGCGTCTTGTCTTGGTATGGGCATGTAATGCGCAAGGAGAAAGAGGGTGTTGTAAGAACGATATTAGATATGAATGTGGGGAGACCAAAGAAAAAATGGATAGACTGTGTGAAAGATGATATACATAGAAAGAGAGTGAATGTAGGTTGGGGCAGGGGATGATAAATGAATACTAAAATGTAAATTGGAGATAATTAAAATATTAAAAAATAAAAATAACGTTCTTGTCTCGTACTGCTTCATCCCTCGTAATACCTTATGGTTATTGTATACGGTTTTTCATTTATTATATAAAAAAAAAACCTTTATATTAGAGACTAAATCTATTTTGTTTTTCCAATATTTTCTCTTTCTAACAGAAAACAAGAAAATAAATTTTAATACTTGAAAGTCTATTCTTCAAAAGCTACTTATTGTAGAGATGAATTTGGATATTAACAAAAATTTAACCAATATCATTCATATCATAAAAATAAGCTTTCTTTGTTACTTTATTTTAAAAGTTGGAAACTCTATATTTGTATTTACTTGGCGGAGCAGTGTTTTAGCTTTTTAGTCCAAATAAAAGAACTTTCTATTCTCAATATAGTAAAAGTTTTTATTGTTGACATTTTCTAGAAAGACGATAACCATTTAATTGTATATAGTCATTTCGTGAAATTTAACTGGTACAGACAAATGAAAGAAAGATAAATATCCTAACACTAATAATAAAATAACTTGTAAATCACGGTTGACACACCAGAGAATTAGCCAAATATCGTATAGACGAATTGGGCGATTTATTTACGATATGACCGCGACAACTAATTCTTAAAGTATATTCGCACCTGTCTTATTTTAAACTGTACCGTTTAAGCAATTTTATATACTGAAATAAATATGTGATAATAATTTTCATAGACGCTATTCAGTTACGGGTACTTTTAACTGTGAATGTCTTTATGTGAATTCTTTAGAATGTCATCGATATGGTCGAGATACGTTCGCGTAGGACGACCCTTACCAATTTGCCCAGTCACTCACCCTCGCCTTGTAAATCTGTTTCGTCAAGCTTGTTTCATCTATCCTCCCAGGTGTCGAAACCAATTAACCATACCTTTTTCTATCTTTATCACTATATACTTTACAGCACTACGACGTTCCCTTATCGAAAAGCCCAAACGCTTTTGCCCTGAAGCTTATGTGCCCTCCTGGTTTATGGTGAAAATCCCCTCATAATGACACGTTTCGATGTATCGTGTATTAGAACTAGCTAAAGTGTTGATTAAACAGATAGCGGAGTGGTATGACAATTGAAGCCGGCTAGATCGCAACCAATGTGCACTTCAGAGAATCCCGTTAAGGTGACATGTTAAAGCACATGGTATTCCAGGATCGACAAGTGTATATCTACAACTATTTAGAAGCTTAAACCATGGTAGATGTAAACTGACTTGTCGATAGATGTCATCTCTTTAAAGTGTAGTCCTTTTGTCGAACTTTGGTTTAGGTATATGCTACCTATATATATTAAAAATTAAGGGGTTGGGAAAAAAATAATATATATTACCTAATTCGCCGGCCGCTTTGACATCTATATTATCGACGCCTGAGCCGATACGCACTATGATCCGTAACATCTTAAACTTCTCGAGATCCTCCTTGGTCAATATGATCGTGTGCCACATAAGAGCACCGACGGCCTCGTTTAGGACCTTCTCGTGTATCTCGGACGTCGACTGGGGCGTCGCAGAACGCCACAGTCGCGACGTCCTTCAGTATTGGCATTTCCACGGTGCAGTCGCGACCGTCTAATAGAGCCACTAGGGGCCTGAAAATTACAAAATAAAAAACCATTTAGACAATTAATAACATGAAATACATCGGTAGAGGTTATAATACGTAAACGTCTTAGTTCAGTACAGATAAAATTAAGCGTTGCCTATAAAAGTATACACGTAAATGTTTATTTATAGATTTCTCTGACATCTTATATTCAGTAATTCCCATTCAGGTTTACTTTATTATCAACAATATACAGGCAATTATTAGGTAGTCAACAAGTGCGAAAGCCACCCCGTGTCGCCCCCATCCCAAATGCAGCGGACGGCCCCGGGGGGTTTTTGTGGGTATTTCCGGGCGACTCTCGCCCGGGTGAGTACCACACTGGCACGGAGATCGTCACTCCGTGCCCCCTTATCTATTGTATTTGGGGGACTCTGATCCCACAAATACAATAGATAAGGGTAGTGCGTAAATGCATTTCCCCCCGTCAAAAAAAAAAAAGGTCAACAAGGAGCTCATAAACAAACTTATGTCCGAATTACAAGCATGTATTAATAAGGTATTATTATATAAACCTCGTAGTTACTTCTTCGCTAAGAACGTAGTAACATGATCTAGCTATAGCAAGTTATAAGGTAATAATGAAGATAACAGAAAGGAAAATAACTAGCAAAAAAATTATGCGTAAACATACAGTTCGACCAGTTAGTCAAATTAGACAAATTAGTATAAAAGAAGATCACAGAAGAATTGCTACAGAGGAAATTAGAAATATTCATAGATAACATCCCTGAACCTTGGGTATTTTAAAAACCGGAATGTAAAGTATTATTAACATAACATAATGCATATATGTAAGTACGTGTTGACTATTTTGTTTCTATACGCAGAAAGATAGGCAAATGTACAATGCGATAATAACTTTAATTCTTTATTAATTAAGTCAATTGTACAAATACACGCCAGGCTGTAAAATGTGAAGTGACGTTAATAGTAATCGTTCTTGTAATAATGACATGTAAAAGCGAACAATCGCGCGACATAGTGACAAACTTTTATCAGCAGAATGTCGAGATAGCAGGTGCACTATCTGTTACTTGGAAACCGATAAAAACCGGTTCTAAGCGAACACCAATACTGCGTACACATTTTACCTTCAAAAACGTAATGCTGTTGTTGGATTCATGTTATCTCGTCTATCGTGTTTTATTATCAAAATTCACATGTCAAATAGTTGCTTTTTTTTTTCATTACGGTTTTGTTAACAAATCGTTCCATATTATAATATATTATAACGAGAAAAAAAAAACTTATAACGTTAATACTAGCGTGACAATTTTTAATAGATTTCTACTTTTTTAGTAGATATTATGAACATTTAATAGGGCACAATGGTTCAGTAGAATGTAGTAGATTTGATATTTTGAAACGTAACAATACATTACAAACAGTTATCATAGATCTTTTGTGTTCTACAAACAGCGGAGAAGTTATTACTGACGTTATAGAGTTTTGGGCATCCGTTAGTAAACTATGTTACATTGACATGATACACTCATTTTGGAGAACTTGAGTAAATTTGCCAATCAACAGCTGTCTTTCTGTATTTAACCATTTTGCCTGCTTTTTTGTGCCCTTTCCCGCATTAGTATAGAATTTGTTCAAAATACGTTATTGTCACTACATTACAATTACAATTAATTACAGTAAAAGGATTATAAGTTTCTTATTTTTGATCAGGTTTTTAATTTCTTAAACCATCCTATTTATTGTGTTTTTGAATTGAGACAATAGAAAATAATCAATCAACATCCCTCTTGACTCTACTAGTTTAAAAATCAGCAATGGTCATATTTTAAGAATAATATAATGTTAGTGGTCTAAAATTCTATAAACAACAATCATGTTTTTTAATACTTATTATGAAACGGAAACAACCATACAAATTCATTAAATAAATCGAACATTTTACAAAAACAGCATTTTGTCTTAGTTTATATGACAAATTCATCATTAATCGTAAGCAGCGAATCCAGAGTGTTATTGCTATTTGCCACCCTTATTTCTTCTTCTTCTTAGATAATAGTAATCTAATTTCAATCTAAAGATATTGGCAATCTAAAAATTGTGTACACACAATTTGAGCCAGTGTCATGTGGGTAAGATGTATTTTCAATTTTGTATCAGTGTTACCAAGCTCCAGCAAAACGGAGGATCATCCTGCTCGAAGTTACCATAAAGCTTTGTCGGCACCTCAGAATAAATGATACGCGTTTTTTACTATAATAAATTAAATTTGTAAACAATAACCAAACTATATAACACAAAAAAAACATCAAGATTACATGACATTGAGTCAAATACACAAGTTAAAAAATAAATAAAAAAAAAATAACTGCTACATGACAGACTGTAATCTCGCCAAAAACTCCAGTCACCCTTATTTATCGAAAGTGGGCATTTGGTTTTTAAACAAATAGACTTATATAAAACCAAATGATAGGCAAAGGTGCGAATACACATACAGCCTTAGATTTCGATTTAAAAAGTTAAAAAAAACATCCATAGATGAAAATTCAAAGAATTAGAACGAGTAATTAGGTTTTAATTTGATAAACGTATTTATATAGTGAATTAACAAATCCCTCGAAGCAATCGTATTTTATGGCGTGAATACATAACACGTTGTTTCAGTGTCAACGACCGGTGTTTCCGAGGCAAGGTTGCCCGCAGCCGCTTTGATAAACATTACGTTTATTGTTGCCACGTGAAATTTTATGACCAACTTGTTATTAAAAACTGGTAGTTCATTTATCGGGTTTTTTTTTCAGTTAAATACTTTTTATTTGCATACAGATAATGATATTAAAATTTACTAATCAAAATAAAAACATGTTTCGATTTGGGCCCCGAGGAGGAGCGTATGAATATTAAATTAGAACACTACCACCACCGGTTCGGAGAAAACCACGTTGAAAAGAGCCGTTAAAAAACTAGATTTAGTTTCATTTTTTATAAATGTGGATATATATATTTATTTATATTTAAAAACTATATAATTTATAGTTATATCCGTTATTAGCGGGTGCGCACAGAGGGGGTTGTAATTATCATTCACGCACTATCCGTTCACGTAACGATCCACCCTTTGAAATTAAGACATGCTTGACATAGTGCTTTTACTTATTTTAAGGTAAATCGGTAATGTTTTCTAGGATCTTGTTGTAAAACTAAATACTATTTGTTATCTAAAAAGCTTATTAGACTTACGACTAAAGCGCAGGACGACCAATTTATCTTTATTTCTGATATTATATATTTAGATATTATATTAAATATTATTATATAGATATACATTTATAAGCGATGATGGCGTAGTGGATATTCGGGCCGGATTCGCGTCAATGGACACGGGTTCGAATACACCTATCCAACTCTAAAATCAGCCTGAGCTTTCGGTGAAGAAGAAGACATCGTGAGGAAACCATAGCATGGTGGTAGAGCATTTTCTATAATGTCTGCCTGGGTAGCTATCACCCTCAAGTTTGAAAAACCTGTCGCCAAATACCAATAGGTGTGTTCCGGCAGCATCACTTGAGAACCAGTACCTCTAGGCTTCGTATTTTTACCATCCTGGAACACATCGTCATTTAACATCAGGTAATATTGTGGTCAAAGCACTAAGCCTTTATCGTGTAAAAAAACATTAAAATTATGCCGATCGATTACTAGATCAAACTTGTCTAAATTTTTATGAACATACATTACATTATCGAAGATGTATTGGGAGGGCAAAATTAAGATATTATATTATTGAAATTTGTTCTTTAGTGAATCGCGAATAGCAAATATGTAAAGTGAGATTCATATTTTGTCAGAAGTTCCAAAGACTTGTCCGGTATTTGAGTCTTACATAATTTCTTATAAAAAGTAATGTTTAAACGTGATGTATGTATACATATAACGGTATTTGTATAGCCATTCATCGTTGTAGACACTATATTACATAACAACAAAACTTTTTACATTAAAAACAAAACCAACTTCAAAAGAATATATTATGAAAATGCAATAAAAAGTAAATAAATGATTTTACAAATCGGTTCACAATTCATGGAGAAATCGCGTAACATATATAGTGACAATCGCGTAACATATAATTGAGATCCTCCCTCCTTTTTGAAGTGGTTTAAAAAAGTACATGCATTTCCAACAGATGAACGTAATCCATATTTGCAAATTCCGAGAAAATATTTTGTATAAATCAGTTGGTGAAAATGATTGAAAATAATTTAAAAGATACATGTTGTCAAGTCAAAACTTAATCAAACAAAAGATAAAGTGAGTCGTCTTCAACTCATTTTTGGCAAAGTGAGAAAAATGTTTTTTTTTTCTTCTAAAGTATAACAGTGATGATTGATGTATAACTGTATTTTAATCTATAGATAGTTCAATTATATGGCAACATGAAGTTAGTAGCACAAAGTTTAAAAAAAAAAACAATACTAACGTTTTTTTGTTGGCGATTGTAGATAGCGGTCTATGATTTTATAAGACTCAAGATTACAAAAATTACGAGTACTACAATGGTTTGAAATTCTACAAAAATATCTGAGAAAATACGATAATTTTTCCAACAATCGTTCCACTCGAGCGTTAATAACGTACAAATGTAATAGAAATGCCATCAAAAACAAAACTTGTAATAAAACACAAAGTCTCGCAGCTCAGTTCTTCTACCGTAAAATGTTTTAAGATCCATGTCCCTACTTAAAGGACTTTCTGTCTTAACTTATTACGTAATTAGGTAACCTAACAACATCTTAAAGTAACCATATCAATATTAAAAATCTTTTGTTTTAAATAAAATCCTTGATTTGTACACTAAACACTAATTGTATTCTAAATTTAAAGATTCTATGACTGCTAGAAGTGCCTTAGAGTTTTGATGATCGTTCAGTCAGTCAGTGAGTGAGAAAATTAAAATTTTTGACTAGTATACAGATTTTAAACTACTGGTTCAAATTGAATTAAGTTTGAAATATACCGTGTTTATACAATGCCTGCTTGGTTACTGAAAATTGATGCTTCTAGTTTTATCCACAACGAAGTAATAGGGGGTCGAAAATGGCCTGAATTGCTTCGAGAAAAGGATGGTACGACCTTCCCGTTTTTTTTTTTGCTTTTGCTCGACTTGGCGGGGGACACTGCCGTGTCCCCAGATACGATAAGAGATACTTATGTTGTCTCAACTCGCATCTTTTATCACATTAAACAGAAATTACACAAGACGATATAAATGTTAGCAAAAATTTTACACAAATCATACTAAGACAGAGAATCCTCCGAACCCGAAACTGTTAGACAGTTAAAACGAGATTAATAACTACGAGTTTGAGTAGTAACAACAAATCTAAATTAATGACCTAATGAAATCGCCGAGCAAATATTGGAAACTATCCGGGCTGGACCGAGACGAGTCGGCGGAGTTAACTAATCACGGATCGAGGACGCCCCCCGATCTGATCGGTCGAAATAACCCCCCCTGAATAATTAAAGCAAGCCAGTACGATTAAACTAATAAACTTTCCTCATAGCGTAGCAAAATTATTATTATTATTGTCATAGGAAGTTTTGAGGGAACGGCGGCGAAACTGGAAAGTAATTCGTGACGGGACCGCCGGGAGTTTTCAGAATTTCAACAAACTTTCCCGGGGGCAGACGAAAACAGATTCCGTGGCAAACAAAGCGGCAGTAGAGGGGGGACGCCCACAGGTCTTATTCCCTCGCTCATCTCTAACGGACCTTGGATAGAGTTGCCAGTTATTCATCGAAAATTCTTGGACTTAGTATCCGCGAAGACGCATTCAGCGCAAAAGGTACGTGCGAGACCTAGATTGTTTAGCGTTTAGACCTTACGTGGCACTTTTAAAGTTATTTTTATTATTAACTAACTGTGCGCCCAGACTGACAGACAGATAGACAAAAATTTGAAAAAATGTATTTTTGGTACAGGTATCGTATGTACATTCTTCTTATATATTCAGTTAAAAAAAATATTTTTGACATAAAAGAAGTGCATCTTATAAATTTTACAATAAAAAATTCCACTGTATTTGTGTAATAGAATTAAATACAACGATATATTATTATGCCGGAACTGGATTTATATATTTGAATAAACTAGTACCTTTATTAGTTAATTCTAAATCTCAATTGGAAAAAATATCAATATAGATCAATGTCATCTCTTATTATGTTATTAAATCAAACCAAAAATGTTGAACATAAATCTCCGACCGCAGTTAAAAAAAAAATATCCAGGTAAACTTAGAAATTAAACCTGTACTTAATGTACAGTTTTATTCATAACGATATAGTGATTCACGAGAAACCAATTACATATATATTATACAAGAATTGGTCACTCAATAATAGTAGTAAGATTTCTACGCAATCGTCCGTTTGAAAGTTGGCAACCCTAAGGTGTAACCCCTTCGGGCAAGTTTTGATGGGAGTCGAATAGAATTAGCACAAGAAAAGAATGAGTGGAGTGAACCCCGTAGACGGAGATGGTGTTGCTTTGTTAAGTTGCCGGGCGCGTCGCAACCATTCCGGCTCTACACAGAATTACAATGGATCGTGTTTTGTTAGATTTGAACTTTAGTAAACTGTGTTTCAAGTTTCTGATTGCAAAATAATTAGATTGAATTTGAGTTCCGTTTACTTACTGTTTAATGTATTTATCTCATGTTTCTAAAGAACTTATCAAATGAAATAAAGGCAACTCCCGAAATAAACTTATTAACTACCAACACCTACAAAAGGTTATTACCAATATACTTATGATATCCGACATTCGCCTATGTAACTTTGTTTCGTATCTAAATTACAATGAAATAATAACAGCACGATTTTACATTTTTTTATAATGATGCACGTGAACCGCATGCCTTAACATTGCAATCACGTCTCCATATTTTCATGTTCTTTTGATCTGATAAATAATATAAAATTTTAGCTGTTTGAGTATTATTTGCTTGGAAATTAATACTACTGATGTTACAAAGTTAGTTACAGATTCTAGATTTGAGTAGCATTTGGCGCCATGACTAACTAAGAAATACAAAAATATCTTAGTTTTGTAATTACCTTGATTGCAGGGGCCCGTTTGCAATAGGGCCCCGCATGCTATCCATACGCGCTCTCTTTGGCAGCATCTTGCGTTTGTCCATTTAAAGCGGCAGAGCCGCTTTAACCACCGCTCTGCAGCGCGTCACCTGAAACAAATTGTATACTACAATTTAGCCAATATAAATACGCATTTGAAATAAACTTCAGAGAAATTTATTGAAATTACCTAGCTTACATAATAGAGAAACGATTCTATGCTTTGATATTATATTTACACCTAAAATATTCTTGTCAAAAAATAAGTTTGCACTATCGAGAAATGTTTAACTCTTTGCTATACAACTTAGTTATTAATGCATATTAAAAAAAATGTTGTTATTAATATACTCGTATATTTAGATTCATAAAATATTTTGAACGTATGTACCGTATGTACCGTTTTGACATATATACTTTTTGATGTAAAAAATCTGTATTTATAACGGTTAGAGGAGCAATATTTATTTTAATACCTAATACATGAGGTTACTAAATTATGAATATAACATGAAGGTAAGATAGCCAATTAAATAAACAAGTCTAGATAATAGGAAATCAGTGAGTGTTAATTGGGATTTGAATATATAATTTAAAATAGATGAACAAACACGATATAAACATATGGGTAAGGCTCTAGATAAGATTGGCCATAAACTAAAAGAATAAATTTCAAGGACATAACGTTCGTTAGCGTTCCTCTGCTTTGGCTTCACCGCGGAAACATCACGTCATTAATTGTTCAATAACTCCAATGTTACAAACTACGGACCTAAAAGTTTTCTTTATCACGATTGCGCTTAATCTCTCAACTACAAAACGACAACAAAATTAAGACATGCCTTTAATAATTACGAGTTAGCATAAAATCTGGTTCAAAATATGTCCATTATAACGGTATTGTTGATGTTAAATTGCTTTATTAAATCATTGCAACCTTTTAACGGTTAAATTAAAGAGAAGAGTAGATTTTTTACCGAGAATAGTGAATATAAATTTGATTTAGAAAGATAATGTTTATTGTGCATCTGATAATTGTACAATATATAGTGAAATCAAAGAGTTTTTTTTTTCGAAGGATGTGCTGAAAAATTTTAAGAGATTCTAGTATACTTCAAAATATATTGTGTGAAAATGTAAATAGAAATTTAATTCAATCTATGATTTTTATAAGTATATCTTTACAGTGAATTTTGACATATTTAATTAATTTTATTACCTATTATTTGTGAAATTTTCCCTCATTCCATTTGCAACTATTCAAAACACTCCTCAATCTTAATACAATATGTTACATTAGGTAAGAATTACTTCACTTAAAAAATATCGAATTAATTTAATTCTATATTTTCATTTGTGGGGCGTGAATTTAAATAATAACGTGAACTAAATTGAACACGCAAACTGCAAATTAGAATAAACTTTGATACAGTACTTGAACTTGGATCAAATGATAAAACGAAACATTAAATGTCGAATAATATGTTTTACAAAAAAAGCATCATTAAGAAAGGACATTTTTTAAATATACAATACAACATTATATTTAAATAAGAAAAAGATTATGAATCCATAATGTGCTTCACGCGTCAAATAAGAGAGTATAATATTCCATAACCCACGTCTGACAAATATCAATGCGTTTTATTATCAACTTCCTGATCTAAAAGGATATTTCGCCTGGAGGGAATATTTCGTGTCCATGGCTAGGGAATTCATGCCTCGGCATTTATAACATCAAATACGACAAAGTTAGTACAACTATACATTCGTAAATTAAAAATTATTATAATTATGATTATATTTTTAGCATTCTAAGATTTTTGACTGTTCACGAATTCGGATTTTATAGAACGCCATGTATTTCATTTGTTTGTCATTCGTATGTCTATTTTTATATGTTCATCTCAACATTCACTTATTTAAATAACGCGAAACTTAATCGATTAAAAAAATACCTTCACCTGCAGTAATAACACACCAACTGAACCATTAAACATTATTAGCCTGTAATAAAAATATTTAAACACTACCTATCAACTACCTAGGAACAATTTTGGCTTCGCCTGCAAGCGTAGAAGCTAAAATTATAAATATAAAGATATTGATTGTTATCTTTAAAGTTTAGGTTACGATGGGACTGACATGTTCATGGTGGACCCAAGTCCCTAAATTAAATATAGATAGAATTAAATATGGATTTACTTGTAGAAAGATACCTAAATTAGTGATTTCTATATACCCATGCGAAGTAAAATCTTTCTAGTTGACGTCGCAAAGAGATATGCAGTTTCAATCTTTAGAATGACTATTCCGTGTGTATCAATACCTTCATATGGAAACAACATGGTTAATTTCTAAATTCAACATGCTAAATACATCTAAATTATAAAGTCGCGGTTGTGGAAAAATTAAGATTTATAGAATATTTTTCCTATACACATTTGGTTAAACTTGGTTTAACACTTATACTTGGTTGGTTAAACATTAAGTAATAACTTAATGTTTTTGAAATTGCCTCCTTTAACTAAATTTAATTAGTCACAATATCAACTGATGATGAATGTAAACGTTGCGAAGGAAGGTAGAAGCACTTGAAGGAAAAAACAAAACAATTTCTCTATTATGGATACTAAACTGATTTATCAATTTTTACACAGAGCGAAATGGGGTTGCTTCATAGATACCTATTGTAAAACCATTGATGTAGTTTTTTTTTCACGGTATAGATCTCAATCTCATCACACAATCTCACTCGATGTTAAGTGAAGATGTGGTCCAGGATGGTAAACACAAAAAAAAGCCTAGATGTACTGGTTGGTATTTGGCTACATGTTTTCTAACTAGAGGGTGGTAAGCAAGCTACTCATTCGTTAGAAAATGCTCTACTAGCAAGCTATGGTTTCCTAACAATATTTTCCTTGACCGAAAGCTCAGGGTGATTTTAGAGTTGGGTAGGTGGGTTTGAACCCGCGTCTATGACGCGAAATCCGACCGCACTAACAGCTAAGTCATCATCGCTTAATCGAAGTTCTGACAGGGTCGTGAATTGGATTCCAGTAAAAAAAGAGAGAATTTTATGAGAAGAATACGATAACGGTATTCTTTTGTCGGATTTCTTAAATCCATAAATTTAAATATGTATCTCATATTTTACATTATTACTACTTTTAAATTGTTTGACTTTGAGTCGAAAATAAAACTAATTTGAGCCTTACTTGAAGTTAAACTCAAGGTTAAGAAATTCAATTATTAATTATACTAACTAACTTGCGTAGCATTATATTTCAATAAATTAAGTTGTTAGATTTATCAATATTAATAATTTTGTAAGGTTTACAATGGTAGAAGTAAAAAGTAATCTGTTGCATTGGGGCGGTGCCCGTAGGTTACGCTCTGGAATTGGTCTCGAACACCATATACATAGTGAAAAAGACGCAATAGCATGACAACGAAAAAAACACGACACGTGTTGGAAAACAGCAACTCAGTCTGTTATATAAAATATACAGAAAATTATAAACAAACAAAAATACGTAATAGTAACAATAATAAAGAAATTTTGCGGTCTATTGAGAAATCGTGTTAAACTAAAAGACTGTAGACGAACTGTTTGTTACCACCTATAAATAATTGAGAGATCATCTGGCCCAAATCAAATCTTACTACTGCCAAATAGTACATTGTAAGAACAATAAGGATTACTTAATCATTTGACAGTGATATAAATTTCTACAATACAGATATAATTATGCAATAAAAGTTCTAATGACCACATGTGTTACTTTCTCAACATTGTATGTCTGAAAACGTGTACATGTTTATAATAATCTAACGACCGGTTTCAATATGCGATCTCAAAATCAGAAATTTCAATCCATTTTTCTTCTAAAGTGTCAAATTAGTCTCAGTGATCTAGTCAGAAAATGCTACAACCATGTTAATAATGGTCTCAGCACGAGATTTTCCTTCACCCGAAAGCGCAGGTTCATTATGGCATAGGATAATTGTATGGACTAGAAACCTATACCTGAAGCACGAAGCACTATAAATAGCCATAAATAATAATTTAAATCACATTCGGACAACTGTATCTAAAAAACATAAAATATTTTTAGAAAAGTGGCTCTGATTAAGTTAAAAGGGTTGTTGTTTGTATCTTTCAGACAGTGCATGTTTCATGAAACGAAATAAAATTAAACAGGTATTCCCCAAAAAAATACTTTAGTAGAACGTATAAGGTGTTTTTGCAAACAATTCAACCGCGTAATAACATTAATAAAAATATAGAAAGTGATACTTAAATTCAGACACATAGATTCACCCTGGATGAAGAAAAATTGAAGAAACAAATTTACAAGTCGAGTATGACTGTAACATAAGAACTACGAGACACAAATTATAAAAAGTCAGACAACTGCGACATATAATCTATACAAATAAATACAATTTGGAGTGTCTGTTTGCAATGTCTGTTAAAGCCATCTATTTTCATATATATTTTCTTCTTATTCTAAATTATATCTTATCTATACTGTCTATACGCCCCCGCTCTATTTAGTCTATGTTTGCATTATCCCTTCCTTTTTCTCTTCCTACTAAAAAAAACGGAACGTCAACACGCAACCGCCGCCGCTGTCTCTCGTAATAATATTTAAAAGTGCATATTAATTATCCGATCAAATGACTAAACTACGAGAATATAGAACAAACATAAAGTGAAGTGAGGTGTAAAGTTAACTCTGAACCAGCTAGGATCGAAGGTTACTTACTAATAAAGGTTAGTTCCGATTGCTCCTTTAACATCATCCTTTTAGATATTTCCACCACCAATATCGATTTTTTTTACTAAATAGATATTAACGTATATTCGATACCTATAAAAAATACAGTATTTAAAATTTTTGTCTGTCTGTCTGTTTGTTTGTTCCGGGTAATCTCCGGAAGGGCTGGACTGATTTTGATGGGACTTTTTTGGTAGATAGCTGAAGTTACTTCGAGTAACTTAGGGTACTTTTAATTTTCAAAACTAATTAGGGTTCCGCGTAAATTAATTAAAACTCATAAAAAATTATATATAACTCATATAAAATACGATTCAATTCACAGTTTTACGGGCAAGTGCTTGAATTTATGAGTAATATTTTTACTTTATCTTAGTTCTAACAGCAATTAGTGTTCCGTAGAAAAAAATTAAATGGAGTTAAGAATATATGAAACGCGAGCGCAGCCGAGGGCACACAGCTAGTCGTGTGAAAATCTATTCATGAGCCCGACAAACGCTACCAAACAATGTCTAAGTGATAGACACAACAATATGCATATACATTCGAAACCGATGCAATTTAACGACTTGTTTATTGTGAGTCGATAACAGCATTTACTGTTACAATGTGCAACTAATATTGCAGTATGTAGTAAGTACAAACTAATCTGCACTAGAGAACTTAATGTTATTGTAATCTCTCCAGATCTATTTCCTTTACCTCGATCTCATGAAACATACTATTTACATATACATATTTTTATAATACATAATATAAATTATTTATCTATCAAATAACCTTTTCGACAAAACAACCACACAGTTTTAGATTATGTTCAGACGTATATGATATGGAAATCCGAATTGAAATCAATTGTATTTTGAAGCTATGTTAATTATTCTTCTAAACATAAGTCTCATTTTCCGGTTTTCCATGTAAAAAATCTTTATAAAAGAAAGAAATTTCGTTAACCAGATGAAAGTCATCACCTTAAATATTCATTTAAATAATTAGATAACTCTTCAGTACATTTTTTATATTAATAATATATCTATACATTATATAGAAAAGTAAAATTGATATTTCTTTGATAAACTCAACGTAACTGATTTTAAAAATCATTTAATCTGTAGCTACTTAATCAATAAGTAACAGGCTACATTTCATTTTTTTTTTTAAATTAGTTTTCTTTCTTTCTATATACCCCCTTGCCGTAGACGGGGCGGATCGCTAGTAATTAAACACACCAAAAGCAACGTTTATGACAAATCGAGTCTTCATTTTTATTCAAATTAAAAATTCTTTATTCAATTTAGGTCCTGATGAAGCGCTTATGAACGTCAAAACACTACCACCGGTTCGGAAAACAGCCCAGTCATCGAGTAGAAACGGCAAGAAACTAGATTTGTTTTTTTATACCGGTCATGCACCGACCTGGCGTTTACGCCACCTTTCAATTTTTTCTCTAATGATTAATTTTTATTGGTATTTGAGCGATTAAAATATGTTTTTATAGAACTATACACAACTCTTGTTTCAAGTTTTAAGTTTTATTAGTAGATAAACAGAGAAGAGTGTCATTTCCAGACATCACCATCGTTTATATCCTATAATAACCTTTGCAAATTAAAACTTGCTTGACATAGTGCCTGAACTTATTCTCCGGTGGTAGGTCGGTAATAGGCTTTGGGACTTTACTGTAAAATCTAACACTATCTACATCTACCTGGAATACTCTTATTAGTTCTACTAAGTCTGATATATGGAACTGTTAATTTATGTTTATTCCTTGTATTAAAATTATGCTGGTCATTTGAAAAGTCAAGCTTGTCTAAATATTTTCAACATACAATAAGTTATCAAGAATATATAGGGAGGGCAAAGTTATGGTACTATATTATACAATTACTACGATATATAATGTGTTATATTATAATAAAGAATGCATTTATTATTTGTTACACAGTAACAGAATTCTTCGCTGAACACTGTATGCTATAATTTCAAGTAAAGTTTTGCTTGGTTACACAACACATAGATTGCAAGCGACACTAACTTGCGTGTC